>CM053746.1:28371897-28425191 GCA_028658305.1 Pachyuromys duprasi | reverse complement strand
GACCTTCCTATCCTATAGGTCTATATAAGTGAGTATATACCATATGTTTCTTTCTGCTTTTGGGATACCTCACTCAGGATGATAGTTTCAAGGTCCCACTATTTGCCTGCGAATTTCATGATTTCCTCCTTTTTAATTGCTGAGTGCATCTATTATTTTTTATGTTTTATAGTATACATCATTTATTGTTATAATAAATATTATTCCATTAGAAAAAAACCAAGCAAAATGTACTTTCTGTGACTCTTTAATACAGTTCCTCAAGTTGTGGTAAACCCTAACCATAAAATTATTTCATTGCTACTTCATAACTGTAATTTTCCTGTTATGACTTGTAATATAAATATCTGTTTTCTGATGGCCTTGGGCTACCCCCGTGAAAGGGTCATCTGACCCTCAAAGGGGTCGTGACCCACAGGTTGAGAACTACTGCTCTACAGGCATTACACACATGGTCCCAACGGCATTCCTTATATCTTGCTGCAAAGTTTCTGTGCTGTTTTAGAAAGCTTTTTATCTTAAAGAGATGCTTTACATCGCAGCAGTAACACGTGATTTATCTTAAGAAAAAGTTCAGAAGTTTCTAAGGCAAACAAAACATAATCTTTCTGAGAAAGTGTATGTTATCACCGAGCTCAAGACCTTGTATCTGATCTGACAGTACTGAAGCTTCATAAGCACTTACCTCTCGCTACATCCTGTGTATGCATAGCTAAGTCATGAAAATTAGATAAACTCGATTTGGTTCAATGACTTTAATTTGAAATCCTCTCTCTAACACAACTGCAGAGTCCTTTACATTTTGAAGAGCACTTTCACTCCATCCCCCTTAATGCCTGACATGACCGTATGAAGATGACATCCCGTCTTTGAGTCACGGAGCTAGACTACCAAGACAGCTCATAATAGTTTCCAGCTCTTAGCTGCAATGATCGCGAGACTATATGATTTTATCCGGTTCTAAAAATAAAAACAAAATAAAACAATGGCCAATTCAGGTGTGACAGAATGTCTTAACTACACTCTACTTACACTCAAAGAGGCCTCTCAGGTATCCTAGACTTGAAACACTGTCCATTCTAAGCTTGTGACTGAGGTAAATTCTCTAAGCCTTACTCTATTTTTTTTTTTATTTTCATCATCTGTGCATGAGTGTGTGGTGTATGTACACATAAGTGCAAACATAGAGCCTCTGTGCAGAGGCCAGAGAAGGAAGTAAGGTATCTTGCTCCATCACTATCTGCCTTGCTCCTTGGAGACAGGCTGTCTCACTAAGTCTTGACAGAGGCTATGAGCCAGCAACTCCCAGACAGTCTCCTGTCACCATCTCCTCTCAACCTCCAGAACCAGCTTTATAGGAATCCATCCCTGGGTACTAGGGATTTGAACTCAGATCCTCATGCTTGCTCAACAAGTGTTCTAACTCATATCTTCCAAATAGAAAATGGTACCTATCACACAGGGTGGTTAAAGAGGCTGTATTGAAATAAAAAAAATAGCAGTTAAATTGTAAGATGGTAAATTGTAAAAGTTAACAAACCTTCGTATCAAGGACACCACTTTTAAAGATAATATCTGCAATGTAATACTGTGCCGAAGGCAGGGTCTGAACCTTTGAATCTAAACTGAACTGTCTATTATTATATTAAATAATTACAAAAGCTGTCATTGCAAACATGTTAATATAGCTGCTACCCTGTTTTAGATGAATTCTTTGTCCTCCTGTAAATTCTGGAGAACACCTAGTCTATTATCTCAACACAATGCCTTCAGTTTGAATGGAGACTTTTTCAGATCTTGGATATTTTTTTGTTTTGTTTTTTGGTGTGGTACTTTAGGCATTCTGTGATTAAACTTAATTTTGTGAAAATAATGGGTGCTTCAATCTCATGCATGAGTGATTCTTCTCTGTCTACTGCCTTCACCACAGACCCTCTAACAGCTTCTGTGATCGTAGGAGCAGCTTCTGCATTTGTCCTCCCTTTCTGTTTGAACCAGTTCATGTGAAAGTCTGTTAGCCATGCTCATCCTAGGGTCTATAGGTTTCTTACTTGATTAAATCCTAGATTTTGTACATCCTGTAATCCCCTTGATAACCTTAATCCTGCCTAAAGAGGGAAATGAAATCTCTCTTGTCTAGCCATGCCTTCATAGCTTGAGGCTACAGATAGTATACATGATTAAAGTATAAATCTGAAATATGTTCCTGGAAATGACCTTCTACGAAAACCAATCATATGCGGTGGCTTTGGGATTGACTCACAGTAGAAATTGTTCTGCATATATTAAATACCAGAAACAAGATGGTTTCTTGAGTTTTATGACTCAAAGGCTGTATATATTTACTTCTTATGTGGCAACAGAAAATGGAGGATTGCAACTATGTTTCTGATAGTATTGAATAGTTTCAGCATCCAATTTCTTGGGAATTTGTTTAATAAAAACAGCACACATTTTTCAATTGGATGATATGTAGATGGTTCAACAGGGAGGTATGTAGCTGTCTAAGATCCAGGATGGTAAGAGAAAAGTGTTCATTGCCACCGGACATCAGGGCACTTGTTACTGTAACACATACAATTACCAAGCTGAAATATATTTTTTTTCAAGCTGAAATATTAATAGTGAACTTCAAGTTTTTTCACATCTAATAGACGATGGAGGAGCATGAATATCTCTTTAAAATATTCTTCATTTTTATTTTTCAGAGTATCTTCTCCCCGCTCTTGTTATTAGCTATGTTCTCACCATCGTTGTAAAAACAGCAGCACTGAGCATTTTAAACCATTTCACAAATCACCTCAACACATGCATGATCTCATTCAATCTTTATATATACATAAGTGTATATTTTAAATATATAATTTTTAATTTTATTTGTTCTCTTTACATTTGTATTGCGGCCCCCTTCCTCTTCTCTTCTTGGTCTCTTTTCCTCCTTTATCTCCCTCCCCCAACCTGCCCCGGCACATTGAGTCACATCAGTACTAAGCGAATATTCTTTGCTCCTCCAAGTCCAGCCCAACAGACCCATCATCCCCACCCTCGTTACTGTCTCCGATAAGTCGATTAGTCTTCCTGTTTCCCTCATTCTTATTACTCTTATACATCGGTGTAAGAATTGTCTAAAAGACTTTTTGCAAATGTAGGTCATATTACTTTATCGCTGCTTGAAACCATCAATGGCTTCCTGTGACTCTTACAATACAAGACAAATTTCTTTGCATGTCACATAAAGTGGTACATTGCCCTACATTTCCAGCCTTATCTCATGGTACTCATCTGCTTGCTCATATCTGGTGGGTATACAGCTTATGTTTTACTGTCCCTCATACATGTCAAGGTTGTTTCTGCCACAAAGCTTCTGTAATAGGCTGGCAAAGCTCTTTCCACGGGTTTTCTTCTAGTTGAGTTGGGACTCCAGTCCTACCTCTTCAAAGGGAGTTTCTTTATCTGCCAGCATCTCGATTCACTTGCTTTTCCCAGCATATCAGCTGGGTTTCTAATGTGTATAACATTTACCACTTTTTAGAATATTTGCTTATACATCTTTATTTGCTACATTTACATAGGCTGGACAAAAAGGAATAATACTTTAGGCATATAATTTATATTATTATTTTAGGGCCAAGGTCTGAGTCTGACCCATCGTGGACAATCAGTAGTTTGTGAAAGAATGAAATGTAATTAAATGATTGCCTTTTCTTAAGAGATGTGTGTTTCTCTTTGCTCCTTTGCCTTTTTTCTGGAAATAAAAATTTAACCCAGAATGAAATTTTCCTTGAAGCTAACAATAAATTAAGTCGTCCAAGATAAAATTCGACGCATTTTTCCTAGTATCATCACACAGTTCTATGACCTTTCAGCTTGCAATCATACAAGGGAATATATGTTTACAATTTTTCAAACGGTTACATTCTATAAATATCTTAACTATCTGACTGTGAAGAATGAAGTCACCAGAAAAGAACTGGACTCCACAAAACCAACTCAGTTTTCTCTCAGCTGACACAGCCACATGACAGAGCACTCCCTAGGAGACTGGACTCTTCTGCCAGTTCCAAGAGAAGCAGGACACAACCCGCGTGACGTAATGCCAATTCCAAAAGGCATGCTCGATTTTCACTAAAGGAACAACTAATGGTTTTTCTCTGACAAATTCAGGCTAGCAATAAAAGTATACACTATCGGGAGAAATGAAAATAAATAGTGATGGGGGTTTGCGTATAAAATGACTGGAATGAGAAAGAAGTATGAACTTCGGACCTGAGAGAAGGGAGAAGAAAGTTAACAGCTGTACTACTCTAGCAGAGGACTGGGTTCAGTTCCCAGGACCATCGTAGCAGCTCACAAACACCTGTGACTTGTTCCAGGTGCTGTGATGCTCTCTTCTGGCCTCAGTGGGTACCAGCCATACATGCGGTATAGACATGCATGCAAGTTAGACACTCATACACATGTAATAAAAGTAAATTAAACGGAGTTAAGCACTTGCTAATTAATGATAGGAACAGGAGAATTGATGCAGGATGCCTGCAGAGCCAAGTATATATAATCAGAGGATCAGTCTCCTTATTTTGAGCTGGGTGAATAAAATTTAATTAGTCGAGCAATCTGTAACAGTTGGAACTTCATATTTTTAAATAAGAAATGCTGTAATCAAAATATTTACACATATATCTTTTATTACTTGTTTGTAAAAATACCAATAGTTGAGATTAGTGAGTTAAAATATGGTGTCATTAAAAACATTTTTAACATTTATTTTTAAAAATAGATCTTTTAAAAGATCTTTTGTGTATGTACATGTACGTACACATATATATATATATATATTTTTTTTTTCAAGAACGTTGGGCCAAGTTACAGTCCCACCTGTAGTCGACAAAAATGTTTACTTTCAACTTTAATTAGTGGCAGGCCCAGATGGCTCCTAAATTGGCATTTTTTTTTGTAAATGCCTAATATGTGAGTAATTTAAGAAAGAAAAAAGCATATTCTTTAAGGAATGATTCGTGTCCCTTGCTTCCTCTGCTCAGCATTATTTAGGCCCTTGTGGGTGTAGAAAACTGAGTTCCAACTGCATCTCGGTTGTTTGAAATGCCAGAGCTTAAGACCCCAGCTCCGACACATTTACCTTGCTTCTTATGTGTACATGTCTCTCTGTCAGTCTTTTGAAATGCGAATGCCAACTGAAGCATGCAGACAGAAGTGAGAGGTTTCAGCATAACTACAATCTTAATTCTAAATGCTCCTAAGTCTTGACATCTAAATTTTCTTGCTTTAATGCAGTGGGCCTTTCCATAATCACATGGTCTCATGTATCTGTTTACAAAAACTTAGGTGAAATATGCACGTAGCTATGTTACATAGTTCTACTTCTGGTTTTGGACTGTTGAATGGACATAGGGACTTCTCCAATACCTACACATATGATCAGGGTGTTGGAGGTGTGCAGATCAGACTGGAGGTTTATACTCTGAACATCAGAATGCCACAACAGTATATATGTGTAGTTGGTAGTGAGCTAGGACCAGTTATGACCGTGTAAAGCCATATGTACATGGTAATAGTTCCTTTTTCATTAATGCCGGTGTCATGCCATGTTTGTTTGATATAAGGCATTGTCTGTGCTTCTCAAAGACACCCACTTGCCTTCTGCTTGACAAAGAATCTGGGTGAAGTCTGTAGATTTCAGCGAAGCTACTGACTATCACAAGAGAAGAGTAAAAACAGTTTCTTACCGCCAGCCATGTTTTACTTTACCTTTTCAATCCAGAACAGAGGAGTGTTCCTGACAGGGCCCAGTTTTCCCATAATTACTGCTGTTCAACAGAGGAAGTAGCAGGTTAGCCCTTCCTGCTTTCCTACTATGAGGTCCCACCTGTCCCACCCTGAAAAGGTATAAGGATTTCTCTGCATTTTTCTCTCTTTTTATATCCTATTTTTCATTTCTATGAAAACTTGACGGCAGGAAGTTAAGTGACTGTCCTTTTTTTAGTTCTGAGCCTCGCCTTTAGCAGCTGAGCCATCTCTTCAGCCCTTACATGAACACACTGGAAACTCAATGAGCTTTCTCTGTATTAAAGGTCACCTATGGGATAACTGGCAAGAAGTTTTAAAATTTATTTTAAATCAGGACTGGGTGTTTTGCCATTTTTCAAAGTAATTTTGTCAATCTACATGTCAATCAAACAAAGACCACTGTTATGAAGCAGCAGTTATTTCACACGAAAGTTACACTAAGGTACCACAATGATACTGGTCATTGATGACAGAGGGAAGAAGCACTTCCAGGGTTCCAATACTGACTGAAGATGTCTGTTCCCTCCATACTGTCTTACTAAACACAATAGAATAGAACAAAGGTTGTAGAGGTTTCCAATAACAGTTGAAAGGTGATGATGTAGAGACTTTGCTGCAGTTCTCTATGGCGATCACATTCTGAGAAGCAACGTTAAATGTTTCATATTCAGAAGAGCAGTCATCTACCCCTGTTCCCAATGTATCCAAGTTGAATGATGCTCTAGACAACAACTGAACACTTCCCAGAGAGAAAGGGAATTTAAATTGCTTGCTGTATGCAATCACCATGTCATACCAGCAGACACCTCAGCATTATCCAAACATGGAACAGCTGCAGCTCCATGTAGCACTTTACATGCATTCCACAGAACCCTCCACTGTTTATAGGAGGCAGCAGAGACTTGGGCTAAGTCATTTGTCCCAAGGACCCGGATAAATAAGCTGCTACACTCTCTGGAGCACCTCTAGGAAGGCTCAGAGACTCTACAGAGCCCATGCCTACATAGATTCACAAATGTCCTGACATTTGTCTCCCCAGGCACTTTGGTGAGGAAGGAAGGGATGACCATGATGGCCATGCTTACATGGCTACTACATATGGGGATCCTAGCCTGGATTTCAGAAATACTCTGAAAATGGATGCAAGATGCATATGAGTCAACATTTCTGCAAGGGAGATTTCATCAGAGTTTAGAGAAACTGATAATCCAGAATGGGTTCGGAATTAGCTTCCAGACAGTCTTCTGAGCTTGTTTTTAGAATGTAACATTCAAACAAACTTATCCTACAGATTTCTGAGAAAGAGCTGTAGTGTAGCATCCTACAGTGTATTTATATTAAAAGAAAGTGGAAATAATTGCTCAAGTGACTATTTCAAATTATACCTTGAAATACTCATAAATGAGGCAAAAGAAATGAGTTTGGGGGTTTTGGCTGACTGAGCTACTTCATTCTAGTAATTTTCTGTTTCCTGTTATATACATTAAAAAAAAAACACACTGCTTACAGAAAAAGAAAATGAGCTAGGTTTCTCTGAATTACTAAAGTTAAAGAGGTATGTCCCATAAAGCTTAGAAACACTGACAAAACATTCCAAACATCAACAGCTATACTTTAAATAAGAAGACAGTGTAGAAATTCTTTGCTGGTTTTAAAACATCAAAGCATGTATAATCTTGAAAAGGATAAAAAAGTGCATGCATCAGTTTTCTGTTCTCTTCCAAAGAAATTCTGCTGAGTTTCAAATAATTTCTTTGAATAATCATGTTTGACAGAGATAATGGTCAACGTTAGTGAGGTAATTAAAATTAATGACAGCAATGTCCACTGGGCTATGTCTATGCAGGTGTTCCCCTCTACTGTTTCCACCCAAACATAAAAATGTTTAATATATGGAGTTCTGACTTTACATAGTTTACTAGAAGTGACTGAGTTCAGCCCTTCCTATAATACAGAGAGAAATCCTCTATGTAGTCAATTAATGTTTTCTTGACATATAACTGCATTTAAAAATGCATTAGGTTACACAAAATTTAAAATATACTCATTGTATAAAGTGAACAGACAGTATTTTAAAGATTGGTTTCCACTCTTCAAAAGCTACCAAAGAGTCTGTGAATGTTAGTTCATCAAGCCAAGCAATGCTAATTTCTAGCCAGAATTATACCCACAACTTAGTACTCTGACAAGTGGAAGGAAAATTATCTCCTTTTCTCTTTCCCTAGCTGCTTAATTGCATGTCCACCTGCCTGTCCATCTGTCTATTCATCCTTCCAACCACTGATAACCACTTATCCATTCTGTCATTCACCCATCCACCTTTACGTGTTTGGTTCCTGCCTTACAGAAGATTAAGAGTGGTAGGAACACTGGAATGTCTGAGTATGACAAACAGCAGGTAGTGATGTTAAGGGAGGGGACAGAAACAAAGACAGCATGCTGCTCTGTTCAACGCCACATATTAACTCACAGGTGGAGGATGTTATACGGCCATATATCTGACATATTTTACTGTGGAAAATTATATTCTTCAAAGTTGACCACAAAACTAACTTCTGCCTACACAAATTTTTAAAATGTGATCTTGGTACCTCTTCATCTAGGGTGGTGCCCGAGCCCCCTTCCTGCAATCTGCACAGATGGACAGAATATGGTGGAAGTAATGCTGGGCAGCTTCTGAGGCTAAGCTACAGAAGCAGATGCAATTTCTCTCTTGCTCATTTATCCATCTATGCGGGAGTGTTTAGCCACCATGTGTTTTTAGCTACCTAAGGCCTCTGTTCTAGAGAGCGTAGAAGAGGCAGATATTCCAGTTGACATCCCAAGTTGAGTATCACTTGGATGTCCTTCAGATGATTGCAGTGTCAGGAGACTCTGACTGTCACCACAGCATAGTCCCTTAGTAAGAACTGCCTAGACACATGTAGCAAGTCAACAGGACCATAAAACAGAATACAAAAATATTTTAGCAATCAAATTTTGGAACAATGGTTAATAGGATAGTTCATGATAATATTGGCATGGCGTATAAAGTTCCATTTCATTACTCTTTCTTTTTTGTAACTTTCATGTTTGTATGCTTAGAGTTGTGAAGTGAGTGCAATTTAAAATGCTATCATGTTGCTTGTTAATATGGTGTTAGAGGTTTAAATCACTCTGTAGCAGGTGTTCTCAATCTTTGGGTCATGATGCCTTTGGGGGTAACATCAGATAGCCTGCATATCAGATATTTACATTACAATTCATAACAGTAGCAAACTTATAAATACAAAGTAGCAACAAGATAATTTTATAGTTACTACAAAATGAGGAACTATATTAAAGGCTGAGGAACACTGCAAGAATCAGGTTTCTGGAACCCTCAACTAACCAGAACCCCCAGCTTAAAGGGTAAACAAAAGACAACCCTTGAGACAAGTCATAGTTGTTTATAAGTCCCTGCTTTACACTAATTGATAGTGGGACCAAAGGTAAACTGATTAAGCTGTTTCTTCACCTTGGAAAGGAGAACAACAGTAGTATAGCTGTGTATTTCAGAGAGCAGATATGTATATCAAGGTATGAAATTCTCATTCTGGTATACATTGTTTAAAGAATGACTTCAGTATTTACCTAATTTCTTTGGGGTTCAGTCTCCATTTTGTTAAATGAGCACTGTCACTACTAAATATTTATTTACTCCATAACATAGAACCTCAAAACTTAAAAAAATTAAAAACATGTTTTATGCTATGAAATCTAATATAAATAGTGTTTTATACAAAGTTTATTTAATCTGCACAAAACATTTTTGAATAGCTATTATATTCATGTAATAAAAAAAGGACATGTAATATTTCTTTTCACAAATCTTCAGATTTTGCTTCTTTAATAACAACTGCTTCTTGTATAGTAAATATCATGCCTTTACATATAATAATTCATTTTATTTAAAAATGTAGTTATGTCCTAAATATTATATTATCTTCATTTACCTGATGACTAACTTTTTTCTTCATCTAAAATGTCCTTATTACAGCTCTGTCCACATATGGACTATTACGAAGTGACTCTGGGCTACTGAGGATCAGGCTCTCAGATTAAGCATGGTGACAAAGATGGGCATCTGTGGAAATGCATGTGGAAATTTATGACCACAGTGTTGTTGGTATTTAGAGGAAGGATGTCATAACCTGTTCCAGGCTACCATATAAAATACATCTAATAGTCAAAAGAGTCAGAGTTATTCTGTTTCATATAATTTTCAAACATCTGATAAGGCATTCATGGTGTTAAAACAATTTAAGATGCCTGATCCTGCAATAAAATTTTGTTTTTAGATAAACCTAGTATGTTTATATGGTTTAAATATGACTTAGTTTTTCCAGGCTTGGAACCTTGCATTTTCCTTTGTTGAGAACTCTGCCAGGAGTTCCTTACTATTTTATACAATCATTTTACAGATACCAGTGAACTTCTGCTACTTCAACTGAGAACCAAGGTACCTGTTACTCTACCATGGCTCTCACTTTTATAGAAACTCTAAGTGTAGGTAACAGCATTATTTTGTTACATTGCCTAGTGCTCTTGAGCTAAAGACGTCACCTACTGAGATTATTTTGCCACAAACCACATTCTTATTTCTTTATTTTATACTTTGGCCACATTATTATTGATTTTTACAAATGATGTTAGAGTTAGGAAAATCACCTATGATTTTCACTGTAGAAAAATAAATGGTATGTTGAAGATAGATATTAAAAGTTGAAATCCTCATGAAGAGGTAGAAGTACCGGGGGAACAGGATGAGGTAGAGGTAGAAATGTTGTCATTAGTTCCCCCAGGACTCTGTGCTGGGTGCTGGGAGTTATTTAGAACTGGCCAGCTTCTCTGAACCCACAGTGTTGACCTGAACAATCCCTAGTACTGATCGCACAGCTCCCGCCCACTGGGGTTCTCACTTAGGAGGAAATGCCTAAGCTCAGCTCAGAAGAGCAGGGAACTGGTTTGGTTTCTCTGCAGCCCTTTCATTCACTACCCTGCTCACTGCCATACAGTCTGATTCTAGTCGTTCCTATTCACAGTTTTTTTTTTTCCCTCTCTCCTCATGATTTTACTTAACTCACTATTTCAACAGGTTTCTTGTATTTTGCTTTTCTTTAGTTTAAACTTACACTAAGGCTGTGTTAGCAGCTGTTATGTTGCCCATACTAGCCTCGCCTCAAAAATCACAGAAATCCTCCTGCCTCAGGCTCCTAAGACTGAGATTTTAGTCATAAGCCACCGTGACTGGCTTATTCAAGTGCTGGGGTTATGACCTTGTACCATCAGGCATCCTTCAACCTTATTCAGTGTTACCATACCTGTTATATATTTTTAAAGTCTTCCTTGGTATTGGTTCAGCCTTCAGGTTTCTTGTATAATTTATTTTGCTATTTATTTTCTAATGTCAAAGATGCTTTTGAAGAAAATAGAAGTAAAGACATGTATTAATTAGCTGTCTTCAGTTAGAAGACACTTTAAAGAAAGCAAATATTCTTTTTCACAATTGGCATGTTAATATCTTTAATAATTAGCTATAAATTTTACTGCAGACAAATATATTCCATGGAATGAAAAACCATCAGAACTACGATTTCTTCTGTTTTACAAATTATCAAAAAGGTGCAAAAAACAAAAACAAAAAAGGTAACTTACAGTCCATATCAAGAATGGCATGAACAGATCTAATGAGCTCCTTGGATTCCATTAGCAGGGTGGCTGGGAGGCTGCGCCTTCCATTTCTTCCCAGCAGCGGAAGCGAAGTCTGTGATGAGAGCACAGCTCTTCTTTCACTGTGTGAACAATGAAATGGCCGTGAGGGAACTTCACAGCAAGTGACACCCATCTTTGCTAAACCTGAATTTGTATCCATTGTGTTTGCACAAAATACTTCTTTTCAGGGAACATTACATTCACAAAACTATACAAGAACGCAATCACAGAGGACAGTGCTTTCGCTTGTTTATTATTCAGTAAATGGAAATATTTTAAGAAATACTTTGACTTTATATATGAGAAAGAAATAAATGAAGGATAGCCGACATCCTAAATTGTTGGTCTTTTTATTTCATTTTGTAAAATTTCAGATTAAACATATATAGTTTGTTAAACAGATGTTTTATATCGTGTACAGTAATATTAAATATATGCATATTTGATATATTTATATTTACTTAAGAAATTATTTTTTAAATTCTCCCATTTGCTGTTCCTAAAGGCTTTGTATCAGTCTTTCTACTACGATATTTTGCTTTACTTTTTATTAATATGTTTTCTTCACTGATAATTTCATACACACACACACACACATATAATACATTTCGGTTATATTCTCCCATCCCTCTTACTTTCCTCCAACCCTGCCAATCCCCCTTCTTCCTTGTAAATCTCTTTCTCATATTAATTACTTTTTGTTTTGTTTTGGGTCCCAAAGTTTAACTAGGGTGCCATCTAAAATAAATACATTATGATTTAAATATATATATAACTTAAAATTTAACATTTTCCTTAAAAATTACACTAAAGCTTTTACTTGAACAAGACAGGTGAATTTATTGAAAAAAAATCATTATTTACAACCCATCTTTTTAAACATTATGGCATTAGCTCACAAGGATAAACTTAAGAATTCTCTGATTCAAATGCATAGCTTTTCCTTCATGTTGTACAACCAAGGACGGCATCCACATAGAAGATATATACTTTTTAATATTTATTTATATTTTATATTTACTTTTTAATATATATTTTATATATAAATATATATTTACATATATATTTATGTATATATATTACAGAATATATATATATAGTTTTGTTTTATGACACAGGGTTTCTCTATGTAGCCTTGGCTCTCCTAGACTCACTTTGTAGACTAGGCTAGTCTCAAACTTATAGCAATCCACCTGCCTCTGCCTCTCTGGGTGCTGGGGTTAAAAGTGTGTGTCCACATGCCTGGCTCAGAAGCAGTATATTAAGAGCGAACACGATTGTAGCAGTATTTAACGTTCAAAGCACAGCAGAAGTTGCTTACTCTAGCTTTTTATAAGTGGCCTTTTCCCCCTACAAAATGTTTCAGGGTAAGGATTGACTTTTAACCATTTTTAAACTTGATATTTAATACCAAAATTTTGAATTAGAAAAGGTCAAAATGAGACTTAAGAGGGTGGGGATGCATTTAACATATAAAAGAAGAATATGGTTACTGAACATTTAAAAATCCTTACTAAAACAATATTCAGAGAATCACAGAAATTTATTGTAAGTAGCATGGTCAACAACAAAAAAGCCAGATTCTTTCATAATGAGAAATTAAATATTAAAATGAATGTGAAAGTCAGCAACTGTATATATTATTCTACAATGGAAAAAAATAGCTGCACTATCCCTCCCTCCCCCTTTCTCCTTCCTTCCTTCCTTCTTTCTCTTTCCTTCCTTCCTTCCTTTCTTTCTGTCTTTCTTTTCTTTCTTTCTTGAGAAGTTTTCACTGTGGCTCCCATGGCTGCTGTTGAATTCAACAGAGATTCTCCTGTCTTGCCTCCCAAATGCTGGGATTACAGGGAGAAGCCACTATGTGTGGCTCATTTCCTCTACTGAGCTGTTTTTTCCCCAGTAATAATACTATCTGTTTCTGAAGTTGGTGCTGGTAGATATGGGTACAATGTGAACTATGGCAGTCTTAAGGAAATAACTACTTTGAACACAGACCAGAAGGAACCCTTCTTCTGCCTATGTCCTTAATCATGTGTCAAAATGAGCAGAAGGTTGTGGCTTGAGACAAATAAACCTTATTTGGATGTTTGTAGTGCCAAGGAGGAACCCTGAGGTCAGCAGCATACTGTGAATAAACACACCACGGTGTAGTCTACAAACATGCTTTTATATATATATATATATATATATATATATATATATATATATATATATATATATATATATATCCCGAATGATGAAGATGAAAGAAGATTATGTGACTATGTCTTACAAAATCCTATTGGACACAATGCATTTGCCAGGCTGAGGCTGATCTTCAGCATCTGCCACTGGCATCTTGTCCACACACAGACAGGATGTGCTTCTTCAGTATCAGAGCACAAAGTTACAATGGCTGTAACAAGTTCTTTTAGAGAGACAGAACCTAAACAGTATGTTCTTGTACTTACTTCCAAAAAGTTAAAAAAGTGGGGAAGCATCCAATAGGAATCACGTAGCATTCTAAAACTACTCTAGTGTTTTGGCTACACTTATTACGTAAAGAACTGTGTTCATACTCTGCAGAAAGTAAAGCATTCTTACCTTAAATTTAATAAAGGAGCAGAACTATCCAAAAGTACTTCTTGAATAGCCTAGGGACAGACAAGATGGTGAAGGGGATTTGTAAGTTTGATAGCTTAAAAAAAACTTTCCTTGATTAATTTTATTTATAATTTCCTCCTTGGACCTAGATTGGTATGATCAATGCTTGTTTGAATGAACAGATGGGATGGACATTGAGTGGAGGAGAAAACAAGCAACAGAACAGGAGCATGCCAAAGAGGACCTCTGGGGGGGGGGTCAATGTAGCGATGTATCAGAGCAGATATTAAGACTCGAGATCAAGCCTCTGACAGAGGGCGAGAAGTAACGATAGATCTGGGGGAGGTTGTTGAGTCTTGGGGAGAACAAGAGCTCCACAAAGACCGAACTGAGCAGGGCACAGGGGTCTTGTATGAGACGGTTTCTACAATCAAGGACCATGTGTGTATGTGGCCTGGAACCCCCGCACAGATGGGGCCCATGATAGTTCGGTGTAGGACTGAAGACCCTATTCAGGGAAACAGGGACTGTTTCAGTCATGATCTTGATGGCTGACTCTTTGACCCTCCCCCATATAAGTGACAGACTGGCTAGATCCCAGGGGAGGACATTGCAGCCAGCCCTGAGGAGTCAGGATAAGCTGGGGTTGGATGGAAGGGAAGGAGGTCCTCCCCTGTTGGTGGACTTGGAGGGGGCGGGGTGGAGGGAGATGAGGGAGGGAGTGGGAGGGTAGGAGGGACTGAGGGAGGGGGCTAAGCCTGGGATTCAAAGTACCTAACCTATGATTGAGATAAAAATAAATAAATTAAAAAAAATAATTTCCTCCTTCATCGACTATGCAGATGTCTCTATTATGGTGGGGATGTCTATTATATTAACATGTAATTCTACTTAGAAATAATTATATTTATTTATTTAGAATATATGTATTTAATTGTGTGTGTGTGTGTGTGTGGACATGCGTGTGCACATGCATGCAGAAGCTGGAAGAGGATGTGCATTCCTGGGAATTGGAGTTACAGTGGCTGTGAGTCACCCGACTTGGATGCTGGGAACCGAGTTCAGACACTTCACAAGAGTGGCGAGCCCTCCTAACTGCTAAGGTAAGCCATCCCTCTAGCCCTTCACGAGAGCATAGTGACCAAATTATGTTTATATGGTGTCAGGATTCTTAGAAAAGTATTCATTAAAAGACAGCACATTTTTATTATATATATTTATTTATTACTAACAATCTTTATGATGTTAATCATTCTTTTCATTTACCAAAGTAAATCTATAGCTGATATAAGTTAGAATTGCTGTTTTGCAAGAGATGTGTTTTTAGTCACCAAACAGAACATTTTTCTGTGACAGAACTTATTCCCTCTTCCTCCCTCTTCTCCTCTTTCAGTACTAGGGATTGAACTTCGGACTTCATATATGCTACTCTAGCATTTTACCAGATAAGTACAGTTCCAACCCTCCTTTCAACTTTTTCTTTTTCTTTTGGGTCAGGGTCTCATTTTAAGTTACCTAGGATGGCTTTAGACTAACTTAGTACTCCAAGAGGCCTTTGAATCTGCTTTCTTCTAGCCACAGGAACCCAAGGATCTTGGATTACAACCCTATGTCTTCAGGCTTGGCAATATATTTTAGAACCAATGTAATTTAGTTATTCTTCAATATGTACAGGGCATTAGTTTCAGGTTCCTTGGGTCTATCAAAATCCTTAGATACTCAAATCGTTTAGTAGGAATGCATATGATATACATATATACATATATATATGGATTCATGAAATCATATATAGATGACTCATAAATAATTCAATATAGCTTTAATGTAAATAGTTTTATAGTTTACCATATTCAAAATAATGACAGGTATGTTTCTATACTTGTTTAGTACAGAAACGAGCACCTCAGGCCTGAGCACATAGCATACAAATGAGGAATGAGGTGAATGGCGTTCTAGAGAGTCTCAGAGAAAGACGATGGTGACTCTGGCAGGACATGGCTACACATCACTTCATTTTCATAGCTTCAACATAGTGCTGCGTGTGGTTTGTGGAGCTTCCTGGAGGTTTTGTTCCTGGATCTTTTCAATTCCTTTACGGTTGAACTCACTGCTGTGGAACCCAGGGGGCCAACTGTAGGAGAAAACTTACCTCTACAAAATGAAGGAGCCTTTCAGTAGATGTCTTAAAAGTTTCCCGAGCCATCTCTGACTTTCTCAATTGGCAGTCAAGAACTGTGACCCTCTTTTTCAGGTCCCGGATGCTTTCCTGAACAAAGATGGCAAAAGCAGCACTGTCTCCATTTCTTCAATTTTCAACAACTTTTCCCTATTTTTAGTTTTCCTGAACTAATATCCGATGCTACCACTTCATTTGTTGTCTCTCTTTCTACAAGTGGGTTCGATTTTGAGCAGAGGTGCAACATAACTAATTAAATATTTAAAAGTTAACTTATAAACAGATGCTTTCAGTTCTCTATATGGTTTTTACAGTGTCTTACATTCAGAGTAGATTTTTTTTTAAAAAAAGAACTGTTTTAACACAGGTTAACAGAAAGCCCTTCATGGGTAGCATAGCTAAAATGCTGACTATATACACACATATGCACACGTACACATGCTGATATAATAAAATCCAAGTAAGCTTGGACTATTAACAACGGAGAAGTAGAATCATTCTATGAAGAGCAGTAGCAGTGCCCAGTGAGCCATGATGATAAGAGAACACTGAAGCACCGCTTGCTCTGAGACGCATCATGATCCTGGAGGTCCACATTGAGTTTCATCAGACACACCTCCATGTAGAATTGCGATGGGAAAAGGTGTGAAACACTTTTCATAGGAAAGGTACTCTGATTTTGACTCTTCTCAGTAAAAAAGTCTGCCCTGAGTAATTGCTAACTCTAAGTCCCAACCCAGTAATGCTCAAACAATGATTGCTAGAGAATCAGAAGGAGAATTGGGGCCTAAATTTGTACTATTTAGATGACATGAAAATCCATAACCTGAAATTATTACTTAATTTGATTCTAGGTTAAGAGAAGAAAAATTAAAACTGCTCTGGAAGCTATTTTCTAAATTGAGATGTCACAGAATGGCCATAATTGTGTGTCAAAAGAATACAAAGTTAAATAAAAAACAAAACACTAAACATGAAGACATAGGTTTTGTGAATTGACAACCAGATAAGCATCACATCTAAAAGAGTATATACATTAATCAGGTACATAAACATAAAGTAACTATGTTTAGCATGTTCTAAACAAAAAAGACAAATGAAAATACAATAGGACCAGAAACTCAAAATAGAACTACTGATATAAAGTCAAAATTTAAAAGTATAATCATTATGAAGTTAGAATATAACAAATAATACCCAATTTCATACACCTAAAAAGAATATGGAGAAACTGAAAAACAGGAGTAGTAAAGGTTCTGAGAACTGAACACAAAGGTAAAATTTGAACTATGAATGGAGGAGAGGTAAGAAAACACAGGTGATATCTTGAAACACCAGAAAAAAAAATCAAAGGGAAATGTCATGGGGACTGGAGAGATGTCTTCTTGTTTAAGATCACTTGCTGTTCACACAGAGGACTAGGGTCCAGTACCCAGACATACAAGGGAGCTCACAACTGGCTGTATCTCAAGGTCTAAGGGATCTGACTCCCTTTTCTGGCTTTAGCAGGCACAGGCACAAACATGGTACACATACATACAGGCAAAATCTCATGCACTTAAAATGAAAAAGTAAATAATTTTTTTAAAGGTGGGCCATGTTGTGCATGCCTTTAATCCCACACTAGGGAGGTAGAGGCAAAAGGATTTGTATGAGTTCAAGGCTAGGCTGGCATACACAGTGAGACCTTGGAGAGAGAGGTGGGGAGAGGGAGGAAGAGGAAGAGAGGAGGGGAAGGAAAAGGAGAGGGGAAGGGGGAGGGGGAGAGAGAGAGAAAGAAAGAAAGAAAGAAAGAAAGAAAGAAAGAAAGAAAGAAAGAAAGAAAGAAAGAAAGAAAGAAAGAAAGAAAGAAAGAGAGGGGGCGGAGAAAGAAATGACAATCAGAAGATGAGAGTTTAGGACTTTCCAGACATGGCAAGACAATGATCTGCATCTTAGAAAGTTTGATGAATCCCAAAAAGCATAAAATATAATAGATCAGATCAACAAATGACTCATGAGGGTTAAAACACTGACTGTCAAAGAGATCCTAAAATCACATAGAAGGAAGCATATTGTAAATGACTAATAGCCCACATGACAGCATGAAATAAAAACAATGAACCAAATTATGCACTAACACAGTATTCAAAATGTATTTAAATATATTTTAAATGTTGAATCAAGGTGTTTTCCAGAGAAACAAAATGGAGAGTTTATTGTCAATAGATCTTCACTAAATGAATTTGAAACAATTGTTTCAGGAAGGAAAATCTGAGCTATAATAAGGAATTACGAACAGAAGGTATAAATCCAGGGTCCACCCAGACGAATTTGGACCACATTAAACAACCTCCAAAAGTGACAGTCAAGACAAAACTAAAGTGCTACCAGCAACAGAAATTAAAGAGGGAGAGATGATTAGGCTTGTGTTCAAAGTACTTTTAGCATGTACATGGGGGAAGTCATCAATTCATTTCCTAACAAGTTAATACAGAATGTCAAACATGATAGGATAAAATTAGAGACACAGGAGCTTGTGAAAAGGTTTAGTAGTTAACAGCACTGGCTGCTTTTGCAGCGGACTCGGTTTTGAGTTCTAGCAACTATGCGGAGTGTTATAAACAGGCTTTTTGCTGAAATAGTGCTGAAAGTGAATGAAACTCCTGCCAAAGCTGCAGCCAGAGCTCAGGTGTGCTGGAAGATACACCATTCAAAGAAGCAGAACTTCACTCAACACCTTCAGCCACCTCTTCCACAGCCCAAGGCCAGGTAGCTGTGGAGGCCTAAATACCCTTCACAAGAGACCTCTGGGAACAACAGGCTTGATCACTATGCCATCAGGTTACCATGACTGCTGAGGCAGCCACGAAGGCATAAGATAACATTGTGAATGTCTAGGCCAACATGCATCAGATCAAAGAGGCTGCCACATTGATCCAGCCTGACAGAGAGAAGGGGATACCCAACTGGCTCCTGACTACAATGCTCTGCACGTTGCAAACAAACTTGGGGTCATCTAAGTAATGAGTCCAACTGCTAATCCTAAAGACACATTTGTCACTATATAAATATTGGAGATAGTATATAACTTTGAAATCAGCAAAGGGAAGTATATATAGTTGGAGGCCACAGGGAGGCCACAGAACAAATGTGGATTAATACAAAACTCCAGGAAAATAACTTGAACACATGGATAGCTACAATTCAAAGCAAGAGGACAAAGATGAGTCAGGTGCTTTAGTAAGAGAAAGGATACAAATGGAAAGTTATTTCTAATTACAGCTCAACAACTAATAAATAGGGGCTGGGGAAAAGATCCAACTTTACGTATGCCACAGACATAACTGAAATAAACAGAAACCGAAAGTTGAAAATGAATGAATTTCTAAAAATACGTAGGTAAATATTAAATAAAAGTACGTAACTAATTTAGTATCAACAGAAAACACACGTAAGGAAAAGATTTACAGATGGAAGAATCCTAACATTTTCACAAAAGATGGTTGTATAATTCTAAGCCTTAATATAGCTAAAAGCACTGTTTCAAAACAGGTCAATGACATTAGAGAAAGGAAATCAGGAGAGATATTAGTATGTTTCTCCGATGAACTGATGGTCTAAGAACACAAATACATTACTATGGACAGAGAGAAATTGTATTCTTGATAGTCTCGACCTTTTTACCTACATGAAACAGCACCGAATGTGGCAGGCAGCTCTTCAATCCCACTTCCACCATTTTTAAGGACCTCGTACACACTGAGCCAGGAAACAAACATTGGCAAATTTTGCAGGGCTATGATTCTATAAACCTGATTCTTTAGCCACAGACAAAACCTTTCTGTGCCTCTATGCTATTATTTGTAAAAAGGGCAGAAAATTCTACCCAAGTTAATCTATATGTTCAGTGATCATACAGTAAAAATTTAAATCCTCTTTTTTTGTGATCTTGATAAAGAGTATACAGACTATGTAAGAAGAGGGCCACGTAGCTAATGCACTTTTGGAGAAAAATAAGTAGACAGTATGATCAGACTATCATATAAGACATAGTAAGAACAGACTGTGTTGTCTGCAGTTTGCTGTAATATGAGCCAATGAAAGGAATGAAGAGCCTCATTTCTATGGAGCGTTGATATAGAGCAGACATTACTTCCAGGTGAATTAAAAAACGAGATTTTTAAGTTGTTATTCATTTGAAATAATGAAAGAATGAGATGGTTCTCCATCTCATAAAGTATCAAAATTTTATAATTTTTAGAAGCAAATATAAATAAAAATCTTTATATCTTGGGAGATCAAAGGAATTTTGAAAAGACATGGAAGGAAAAACTGGTAAGTGTAGTGGTCTCGAACAGGAATGGCTCCCATAGGCTTATATATTTGAAGGGTTAATCTCTATTTGCTGAACTGTTTGGGAAGGATTAGGAGGTGTGGCCTTGTTGGCAGAGGGGTGTTACTGGGGCAGGCATTGAAGCTTCAAAAGCTCAGTATATTCCCAGTGAAGTCTAATGCTTTTTAGCTGTCTAATGCTTGCCAACCAAGATGTAAGCTCAGTCTGATGTTTGTCAATCAAGTTGTAAGCTCTCAGGCACTGCTGCCATGCTGCCTGCTATGATGGTCATGGACTCCAAAACTCTGAAACTGTAAGCCTCAAACTCCTCTCTTTAAAGTGCCTTGGTCATGGCGTCTTACCACCATAATAGAAAAGTCACTAAGACAGTAAGTTCGTATGAAAATTAAGAGCTCTTTTCTATTTCCTTATGGAGTAGAAAAGGCAGGCCACAAGTTAGAGAGAGCATTTTTACAATATATAAGTTAGTACAGGATTAGTAGTCAGGAAAATCACTACGTGTCTCTAAGCAAAAAACAAATAATGCAATGGAAAAATAACTAAAAGATACAAAAGCATACTTTAGTGAGAGAAATAAATGACTACTGAATGTAGAAATATATGCTCAGCCGGTTATCTCAGGCAGGAAAAAGCAAATTGCATGTTTACAGCATTTGAGGATACTCACGACCCCATCATAGTTGACTTCAAGCTTTCAGCATCCGTCAGTGAACATGGCATTGAGAAGAGGAAAGTTCTCATGAGCCAGAGCCTCTGGTTCCTAGCACAACACTATGCCAGTCATTAGTATCTAGGGAAATTGAAATTGAACTATACTGGCATAGCAATTATTATACCAGCCAGATGGGTAAAAATTCAAAGTAAAAGAAAGTCAAGGAACAGCAAGAGGTGAATGGCAATTCTCGTCCATTCTTCATGGCAGTACAAACTAGTTAAAAATACTTTCAGTCATAATTAGGCATTTACTTATAAATTTGAACATACAATTATCACCCAATCTGGCAATTCTACTTCTCATAGGTAGCAGTTTCACATGCGGAGAAATTAATATGTATCAGAATGTTCTCAGGAACATGATTTGCAGTAGAATAATGCAGAAATAATAAGACTACCCATCAAATACAGAATGGATAACTGAATGGTGATAATTCACTCAATGAAGAATAAAGATGAAAAAGATACCAACTAGCTACAAATTAACCTGGCAAGCAGACAAAACTAAACAAACAGGGAGTAGATATACAAATAGTAAAACTATCAAAAAAAATTTAAACACTAAATCCAAGAAAGTAGTAAACTCAGAGGGCAAGGGCAGTAGATGCAATCTGAAGAGGGATATTGTGATTCGTCACAGGAATTAGTGATGCTTTGTTTTATTCTTTTAAAAATATTTTTATTTATATGTTTGTAAGCATGCCTTTGTGTAATGTACGTGTGGGTGTGGTTGTCCATGGAAGTCAGAAAAGGGCACCAGGTCCCCTACAGCTGGAGTTATAGGTTGTGAGCTACTCACCCTGGGTGGTAGGAACAGAACTTGGGTCTTCTGCAAAAGCAACACATTATCTTAACTACTGAGTTATCTCTCCAGCCCCAATACTGTTTTATTTCTTATGCCTCAGATACATTTTCCAAAACTCAAATGTAAATTGGAAGATATATTGATAATTTAAGGGAAACTTATAACAATAAATAAAAGCATTATGACGGAAAAGAATCTTTATCTAAATAATCAATATTTAGGTGTCTGGAGATAGTTCAGCTGGTAAAGTGCTTGCAGTGCATGGAGGACACAGGTTCCATCCCCAGCACCCATGTCAAAAGCCAGGTGGGATGGCCCACTTTTGCTTCTGGAGAAGTGAAGGGAGGCGGACCTCTGGTGCTGCAGTTCCTAGCAAAAGTCTCTGGGAACACGCCCCTCCTCCAGTCACCAAAAGATGGTTGCTCTCCAGGAATGACTCTTGAGGTTGACTTCTGCACTCCACATACAAGTGCACACAGATGCACATACACTCACACATATGAAACCCTCTACAATTACAGAAAGAAAGACAGAGACAGACAGAAAATCAAGTATTTGAATCTTTGTTTTGTTAACAGACCCTAAGCAATCTTACACACTGTTGAAAGGTTACTTCTTCTCTACTGGTATTGAAATTGGAAATATTGAGCATTGAGATGCTTACGTTTAATATCTTTTCTTTCAGAAAAATGAAAAAGATTGATTTCTGAGAGAGAGTGTAGGTTCTTATTAAAAAGATAGAATGAGATCCCCATAAGGCTACAAAGAGGGAGAATCGGAATTAATTATATTACCAGGGCAACTTAGGACCAAAATATTTCTCACTAGAGAAGAGCAAATGCAATAACCTAAGCTTTACACAACACAACACCACACTGGGGACTGCAGAGATGGCTCAGGGGGTAATGGTGCTTGCTGCACAAACCTGGAGGTCTCAGTTTTGTCCCAGGACCCCATATCAAGGTTAGTGAAAAGAAGCGGACTAGAAAATATTGTCCTCTGAATTCCACATGCACATTGGCCCACATACCCTCCCTCATCCAAAGACCCCATCACATGAAACATTTAAAAATATTTAATAACTAAAAAAACTAAACAAAAACAGTAGGTAATTTTATGAAAATCTCTTAAAAGTATGTTACTTGAAAATACACAGCTAAAGAATAGTTCCATAATACAGTCTAACATGTATAAGGTCCTTCTTTAACCTCCAACACCACAAACATACACACACACACACACATACACACACACACACACACACACCAAAAAACATTTAAACTATTAGACACTGGCAACTTTTCCTCTAAAAGTACCTAATTATTTTATTAAAAGTGTTTTTAATACCTTGGTAATTTCTAAAGTATTTTCATAATTAGGTTAAGGTTACATGGCATAGCCACACCTGTTTGAAAAGGTACACAGATAAACAACTGTCTGCAGGTGACATTCCTAACTGCTGCTGCTTTCTCAAGTGCTATGAGCTCCTTGCAGGGTTTCATCAGCAGTGGGTGGGGCTCCAGCCTTCTGTGGAGCTGCTTTAGATGAGCAGAGATGTGCAAAATGGTGGGGACTCTTCAGAGGTGAGCAAAGAAAATCTCATATTTTCTGTTAAATTTTGCTGTTTTAACATTGGCTCCATTTTCATTTGGTATGTTAAAGAGCGTTAAGACTTTATGTGCTTACAAATTCATCAATAGCTCAGATTTGTTTTTTATTCTCTTGAAGGCTGAATGGGTTAGATATCAATACCCATTACTTGTAATTGAGGAATTTCTACAAAACGATAAAATATCTGCTTCAATTTATTCTAGTTTATATCTTCAGTGATATAATACACACATGCACACATGCGCCTACTATAGTTTTTGAAGGCCAGTAAGGACTAAAGATAGTAGGTACGCTGTGGCCAGCTTACACAGAGATGTTCAGCTTGCTTCCTCAAGGTACTCAGTATCTTGTATTGCAACAGAAAGCCCTTTTAGAGGAGCCCATTTTCATATTCTTTACATTGAAAGGAATAAAACAAAACAAATTCAACTTTGGTTTCCTCTCATTAGTCATCATAGGTCTTGTGTAAAATTTCATTAACTTGTATACTGCTCTGTGTTCTCTAATCAAAGAGCAAAACTCATCCCTTTAATCTCCTCCTTCCACCTCCGCAAAACAAATTAGCAAGCTCAAAAACAGAAAGAGAAAAACCGTGCCATCAATTAAATGTTAAATAGTTCCAGACCTGAACAGCTGAATGGAACAATGTTGACCAATGACCCAATTAATTTGGGGCCTGTGCTTTTCCATCCTAAAGCTCTTTGGATAAGGGCAGGCTCACAACTTCCATGGCACCCTCTTCACGATACAACATCTTATCATTGAATAACAGAAGACAAACACTGACCTAGTTTAGACGTGCAGATGAAAAGAAAATGAAAACAGGATACATGACAGTGGCAGGGAAACCATGGCAACTAGACAGGGCTCTTTGCTTACTTTATTTTGGTCAGAATAATCAGCAAGCTGAGCCTTTAGCTCTGATATTTCAGCCTCTAGCAGACGGATCACCTCTTCATAGTCCATTTCCATCCCGTGCGCCTGCCTCTGTGCAGCTTCAGCAAGATGAATCCGGCTTCGCAGAGCACGTGTCTCTTCAGCTACAGCTTTGGCTTCCTGAGGAGTTAAAAGTTAATCTCAAGTGAATAATATGCAAAACATTCTTCCGTAGTCTACACAAAATACTTTTCTCATCTTGGTAGCTATGATTCCAAAGCTTAATGTGCCTATGTCCTCTATCTTTCAATAATCACACTATTTCACTAGGTGAGCTTGTTACTGTCTTTTGTTGGTTCCTTGAAATTGTTTCAGTATGAAGATTTTTCTGTATAAAGATTCCGTATGGATCTTTAGCGTTACTCATCTAGCATCATTCTTGGAAAGATGAAGGAAGGTAAAGAAGACTGAAAATCAAAATAGACGAATAGGAACTGCTTCAAAAGACAAAATGGGCAAGCTACAGAAAAACTAGCAGGGGCAGGGCTGTTGTTCTCAGAGGGCTTTGCAGCTTCCTTAGATGCTGTGGCCAGGCTTACAGTGCTGTGGGGCTTCATAGTGGGCTCAGCCCCAGAGGCAAAGCTTTCTTCCTAGATATCTGACTGTTGCTTCTTGTTTTGGTGATAGGATAATATATAATTGTTTACCTGTTGGATACAATGTTCAAGAGACAATTACTAATATATATGCTTTATATGTCTTTGCTCATTCAAGGTTTGGAATAACATCTAGGGAAAAGCATTAAAAACCATTCATATACAAGCAATCACGGATGCAAAAAATGAACAAGCTGATCAAGGGCATGCAGTGTGCCAAAATTTGAGCCCAGGACTGCTTGGCTTCAATACTAAGTTCTCCTTTTCATCACTTTACTGTCTTTGGATGACAGAATAAAAAAAAAATAAAAGAAAATTGCTCCAAACACTAGTTATACTCTATACCTTGGAAGGTAATGGTGGCAAAAGCCATTTGCTCTTTCAAAATGTGCATTGGTGCTGGGTCTCAGTCCCCTGGGACAGCTGTGTAATTTAACATGGCAGCTATTATAGTGTGAAACATTTCTTCAGAGGATGCAGGGATCTCTCTTCTCTGTAATGGAACTTTCTGCTCCAATTGCCATGGCTAATATTAAACTATGGCTATTTTAATGTTCTTGAAGCTGTTATGGGGCATTTGCTTTTGTTGGAGCATGAAGTGCTGAGAGAAGGAAGGGTGTGGGCATATTCTCAAGGTTCTGTTTTCATTCAGCATCCAATAACTTGATTATATGTCAATTTCTGGAGTATGCATGAACTGTATACACATGAAACTCTCCTATCCAAAATGTACATTCTAGTTTGGAGAGATCGACAATAACTTAGGCTTATCACTTATGATCCCATTGAGAAGATATTGACTAGAGACCCACAGAAAGAACCATGCCATGATTTCCTAAAGAGAGGCTTTCTGGGAAAAACGAGCACATTTGCCAAGGTCCTGGGATTGGGTTGGGCTTTGTATCTTTGGAGAACAACAAGGCAGTCAGTGGGGCAGAGGCAGTTAGCACTCTGGGAAAGACAGGATACCAGGGCACAGAGGTAATGCGAGTGAGTGTGGAGACAGGGCGGCCTGGAAAAGCAGGCCTAATGAGCGTCGTCAGGCCATCTGAAAGAGCTCGGTTTCCCTCAGGGTGGTATCGGAAGTGACTGGAGGGCTTCGAACAGAGATGTGATATGAATTAGCTTAAGTTTTAGGAGTGTGCATTTCACAACTCAGTTAAGAACAGACTGAATGGGAGGACACAGGTGGGAGCAAAGAGAGGAGCAAGGGAACGGGTAGAGCTAACTGTGGTTGGCCAGGGTGGTTGTAGGAGATGGTAGATGAAGAGCTAGAGTTCCAGTACAGTCTGGGAGTAGCGCAACAGACAAGGCCATCAACAACACAAAATTTGACAACCATGGGATAGGATGTAAGCATAATACAAAGGGGTAAATGATACCTACACCTGTTCCGGCTCAGCCTAGAACGTAAGGCGTAATGTAGATAAATGGAGGAAAAAGTGTTAACTAAAATAAAAACAGCAAAAGCAGAAAAAAAAAAACAGCAATAACAATGAACAAGAAGGAATGTGGCACATAAGAAGTGATGGTGGATTTTGACTGAGGAAGAGGAATCTGATTGGGGGATAATTTTTTGTTTGTTTGCTTGTTAGTTTTTACAAGAGGATGAGAAAGAAACAAAGAGGGAAGAAAGGGGATCATGGGAAAGTCTCTTGAATCTGTATCACTGGAAGACTTCTGAATGGGAAACAATCTGAGAGTGCTTTAGAAAGGTAAGCCTGAGGGCTGGGGTTGGTGTGCAGACAACCCTTGATTAGATTCACAGCATAGTGAAATATATATATAATCAAATGAATAAATCAAATTAATTTAGAAAGGTAAACCCAACGGCTACCTGCAAAATGGTCTTCTATACGTGACACTCAAAGAATTTTATTCTCTTCTATCTGCAAACACTTGTCTTATATTGTAGGACACTGTAGCACACACAATGTTAATGTTAAGGCAAGGCCTTAACATACTGAGGGGCTAGCCTACCTTCACCTTAGACTTAAAAGCTATCTTATAGTAATGACAAACTAGGTTCATTCTTGTTTATGATTAAACCTCTGTTTCTGGAGGATTGGCCAATGACCCATCCGTAACCTTAACTACAAATGGTTCTGTATTGCCTATTCCAGGAACGGCAATCATGTCTTTGTTTCAAAAAGTTAAAAAACATCTTGCAAAGAGGTTTATTTCAATAAGGTTCTTAAGGCTACCTAGTTATGACTACCTGTTGTCATACTCACCTTGCAGCCATGTCTTTGTTTTAGAAGGGCGTTTGACCCAACTTGGTAGGCTTATATTCTGCTCCTCTAACCCCACCTATTCTGCCCACCAAATCTTCCATTTGGAAACCCCCTGCCCCTGAGCTATAAAAACACTGTTTTTCTCACATGCAATGCTGACCTCTTGAACCTCACCTTAGGGGGAGGCACAATTTTAAAAAGCTTGATTTAATTAATTGGTTGCAAAACCAGGCTCAGTGGTGCATGCCTGTGATCCCAGCAGTCTGGGAGGCTGAGGCAGGTGCATCTCTGTGAGTTAGAGGCCAGCCTGATCGATAAAGCAAGGCCAGGACAGCCAAGGCTACACAGAGAACCCTGTCTCAAATTAAAATTAAAAAGGAAAATTGCTTGCTTTGATTAATTTGGCCATGATGATTTGGGGAGGTGGTCCTTCTCCCATCTTTTTGAAACAATACCAGTCCCTGTATATATCAAGTCAGCTAACTGCATACTGCAGTATGAGGTAAGCCTATAATTATTCTAATTTCAAAGACAGGGCACCAAAGCTCAGAAAGCTTAAGTAACAAAACCACTTAGAAGTGGCAGGGTAGGGGTTTGAACTGATACAGTTCAAGAGAATTAAAAAATCCAGTTAATGGAGTTTATGTTCTTGGTTATTAGTCCATACTATTTGTTGAACTACAGAAGATGTTATTTAAAAAAATGTTTTTAGGTAGCAGTTATCACCAGCACCAGCCCTGCACTAGCTTAGGATGTGGTTTATAACAACAGACCCAGACACATTTGAGGCCGGCACACTGCTCCCCATTTTCTATTCAACCAAAAACAAACAAAGGGCCTCGAAGTGAGAAAGGGAGGGCAGCAAAATCACCCCAGCTGCAGTAAAGATTCACTAATTTGATGATTTGTCCTTTTCACACTCACTTCGCGCAGCTTTTATTCCTCTATAAAAACAGCACTTTTATTCTTGTTCAAAGGATGCTGGTTAATTAAATGAAGAGTCTAGATGGGATTTATGCAGCTATCACAGTGCAGCGACGGTGATACAGCGTGAAGTACGGCTGGGTGGTAAGAGATGCAGAGGTTCTGATGCTGAATAAATTCATGCCATTTCTTTTGTAAATATATAACTGTCAGGCTGGTGAATGTGACCCGGTAGCAGAGTTCTAGCCCAATTCCCACCGAATGGCTGCTTAAAAGATTAGTGCATTGAAATGATGCCTTCTAGAGGAAGCAGTAAAGAAAAGATAACGGCAGGGGGTCGGATTTAGAAGGAAAGGATCACAACAGTCCATTTTCTCTTTTCCTCCCAGGCTGTCTTCTAATAAATAACTGCAAAGCCTCCTATGTCCCTAACATCTGAGCTAGAATTCTCTCCGTACCTCACCATGAGCCTGCAATCCCAATTAGGACAAATACAGTGGTCATTTACTATTACACTTTGCATGAGGTAGAGGTTAATTTGGATTACAAAGGTAGATCTTTTCTGTTTTTAAGATTTATTTTTATTATTTATACAACATTCTGCCTGGACACCAGATCTTACTGTAGATGGTTATGAGCCACCATGTGGTTGTTGGGAATTGAACTTAGGACCTTTGGAAGAACAGCAAGTATTCTTAACCTCTGAGCCATCTCTCCAGCCCCCATAAAGGCAGGTCTTGAAAGAAAAACCAAGACATAATAGCAGATCAGAAAAATCAGCCCAAACATGCTCTCAAATATTAAGTACTATAGGCAAACTCAGTAGAGGAGGATCCTGAAATAGAAAGGTAAATCAGAACTTTTCTAGGGAGAACTTTTCAGTGAGAAAGTGCCTTTGGTACACAGTGCCTCTTTGAAAAACAAAGGTTTTCTTCCCCACAATTTTGCAATGAATCTTTGGGAAAGATAAGGCCAATTCTTCTTTGAAAACATAATCCAAGCTGATGAAAACCTTTGTAGGCAGCAGAAACTATTCTGGCCTCAGCTAAACTGCACTAAGACAATGCTGTATAAGGTCAGATAAAGGGCACGGCGCTGAATGTTTTCATACAAGCAGTCCTCTCACCCACAAAGTAATATGATCTACAACAACAACACCCCAAAACACTTGCTTAGTACAAAAGGACAGGCTTTGGATGGGTCCTAGCTACTTCAGTACCTTAGATCTGAGATTGATTTTTCCTTCCATTTTCTGCCTATTAGTTCAGCTTGTTCATCTGTATGGTGGGCTCTAACAAATATAAGACCAAAACAACTCTCTCAACAAAGTTAAAGAATCTATGAATGTTCTTACTATAGTTTTTCCTTTGTTTCTTTTTATCATTTTGGAAAACAAAACAAAACAAAAACTACACTTATCACTGGTGCCATTACATAGCCCAGCTGGATAATTTATTCAGGGCTTTCTGGAGGTACTCAATTGGTAATAGATGCTGCCTGGAAGTGTAATTTGCACGTGTCTTTTTTAATGATAGAAAAAAAATGTATGAAACTATTCTCTCTCTAGGTATGAGCACTAACAGTTCCCTAAAGTAGGAGAAGCATTAATTGCAGTTACAAACGAGTAATTAGCCTAGAAGTCCACAACACTTACCAGCTCTATAATTTACAAGCTAATCAGTAAATCTTTCAAATGTCAGTGGCTGACAGGGGAAAACAGCAGATTGCAAGGAGATATGTCTTAGTAACTTATGCTACCAAGCCCCAAGAATGCTTCTCTTATCAGCTTCCGACACTCACTTACTAGAAAGCCTTTCTCAGGCTTAGGTCCTATTTACAGTTTTCAAAAAATGATTAAGGCTCACTTCAGGAAGACGGCTGTTTGTTAAATGAGAATTGTTTAACAGAAAGTTATGGACAGTCTCCTTAATTTGTGTAGCTGACTTATATTTCAGCTGTCTGAGAGCATGAACTCAAAGTGCTTTGCAGATATATTCATGAATGAATGGACTATACACCCAATAAGCTTGAATTAATTTAGAGAAGTCTCTAAAGTCACAAAACACTTTTGGAGACACCCTTTTGCTGTGTAACCCAACCTGGACTTGAAACTTATATTGCACAGGCTAGTCTCAGACTTGAATTGATCCTCCTGCCTCAGCCTTCCTGATGCTAGGCCTAGAAACATGCAAGACCAAGACCAGCTCACTGACAACTTACTGCTGACCTCTATGTCCCACTTTTCTTCCCTCTCTTTACAGGTAAACGCAGGTCTAATGACTGTACCACCTTACTTAACCAGCCATTAAACACTGAAATCTTGTCTAGGGTGCAATTTGCAGCCATTTCTTAATTCCTTTTGTATCACGCCATCTGATTTGTGTTTGTTCCACCTTGTGCACGGGATGAAATTTGAATAAGAGATTACCTTGCCCGCTGTGTTTGTCACTGTACTGTGCTCTCCACATTTAGGAAGGATCACTTTGCCTCAGTCACTGCTCAGGTTCTACCTCGAGTAACAAATGTGGTCCACGGTAAAATGCATCCTTCCTCCCCATATTCCAAACTTCTCTACTACCAAGTCCCAAGTTATCACGTAGCTTTAGAACATTCCACTCACTCCCATGACGACACACACAAAGATTCACACATATGCCCATACACATATACATAAGAATTTTAAAATTCATTTTAGGGTATTTACCAAGCAAATGAGATTATGTCAAATCTAATAAATAAATAAAATGAAGCAAATATCAAAGCTGAAAAAAAGCTTTGATATTTAATTGTTCAACAACTGTGTTATTTTTGTATTAAAGATATAAACATTACAAATATTTGTTTTTATTTCCTTTTCAACATGTATTAATACAGTAAAGGGTGTCAAAAATGATAAAATATTAAACACTTTTTCCAACCCCACCCAATCCTTATTTTACAATGTACTTAGTAACACCATTTCTTTTTTGTAAAGTGTGTAATGTGGATAATCTGTTAGTTCAGAAAAGAAGGTTTAGTTTATATGAAAAGTAAAATCTTCACTGTGCAATGAAAGAATTGCTTAAAACTTTCTGAAGGAAAATTAGGTCAATCATATTATAATTAGCTCTAATTAACCTTTCCAGGGGTTGTCAACTTCTTTACCTGCAGCTGCCTCACTCTAAGAGGTGTAAAACTCATTTCTGCCTCTGAACAGCCAAGAGAATCAAAGAAATAATTTTCAATCTCCTCCATAAAGAGGAGTCCCCCATCAAGGACCAGTACATAAGTACACCTGTCAGATAAGCTGCATCATGTGACCTCTTTATAGTATAAATAGTAATTAGTTTAAAGCATGTTTTAACTATGCTTTAATAGGAAAGTTTAATCCTGAACACATATTTTTTTCTTTTTAGTGTATTGAAGGTTGACATAAAATAAAAATCTATTTGCCAATTTTAGTTGCAAATGTGCTCAAAGAGAACATTTTTAGCATTGAAAGCCTTCATTTTTTTTCTTGACACAACAAAATAGTAATCTATTATTTACATCATTAAAGATCCTCATCTCCAGCAAGTGCAAGGACTCAGAGGACAGGACATGTCTACACTGTGGAAACTGAACCGTCACCATGTTTTGAAAAGCAGTTTATCAGATGGTATGTGCAAAGCCTTTAAAATGTTCATACCAGGGGCCCTGGGATGGCTGGCTGATAAAAGCATTTGCAATGCAAGCCTGAAATAAACCCCCAGGAACCCACAAAAGAGAGAAGTGACTTATAAAAGTTGTCCTCTGAGCTCTACACATGGGATGTGTGTATTTGCATACACAATTATTTATGCACACACCACATAACACTAATAAATAAGAATGTTCTTGCCATTTAATCAGTCACTTCACATCAATTAATGTATAGTTATACTATTTTTTCCAATATAACATTTTTATTGATTCTCTGGTAATTTCACACCATGTACCTTGATTACACTCATTCCCTAGTCCTGATTACATTCATTTCCTAGTCCTTTGATGTCTCCCCATCTTGTGACCTATCCAGAAGTAAAAATAAAAAATAAACAAGTCCAATTTGTGTTATCTATATACTCACTGGGGCATAGTCAGACTCTCAGTGGCTGTCCCTTAAATAAACAAATCCTTCCCTTTCTAACCCCCATCAGAAGCCATCAATTGGGAAGATCAACACTTCAGAATCCCCATTACAGTTTTTAAGGAGTTCTCTTTGGTGGCTTCCTGTCTAGGCTGTTACTTTTTTTTTGCGGGGGGAGGGAGGGTGAGGAGTGAGGTGGAGTTGGGGTCGTCACAGAAGCCTTCCATATCCTTCCCTCTCATCAATGTCACAGTAAAAACAGCCTTCTTGCTCTTCTCAGGCAGTGGGAGAATAAATCAGGGGCGTCCACAGGGTTTAAGGTAACAACTGCAAAGACCACGAACATGGCCTGGGCTGCTGTAGGACTACAAACCCAGACGAGGCCCTCGGGGACAGCACGGGCCACAGACATCAACATGGCTTCAGGCAGCACAGACCACGGGTATCTGGAAGCCATCTTTCACTGTCAGAGTTTAAACCATTTAATAGAGAAATGCAGCTCAGTGGCTACATGTTTAGACATTAAACATGGTGAATTCATTCAGACTTTAGGGCTCAAGGGGCTCTTGTCATTAAAAGAGAAGTGCATTCCTTTCAACTTAACAGTGAGGATTTTAACTTGAATACAGTCTTCATTAAACTGGTGTGTGTGCGTGTGTGTTAGAGAGACAAAGAGAGACAGAGACAGAGAGAGGAAAGAGAATCATGTCTAAGATCTTGAAGTTTAGAGCTCAGAAAGAGTAGGGGGCAGGACAGAACACAGAACATGGCCTACGACTGTAATTCATATATAAAAATTGTAACATCTGATTTTAGGCAAAGAGGTAAACAAAATAGTCAATCACCGAACAATTAATTATTGAGAAAGTACCGTGAAGACTGAATAGCGGAAACAGACCAAAGACTATGTAAGAATTGAGTCTATAACGAAGGGTGATACAACAAAAACGATAAATGGTTGCTACAGCAAACCGTTTGGGTGAAAAGAAAAGTGTGTATATCTTATACCATATGCTGATAGAATACTTTCAGCATTAGAGACAGGATAGGGAGCTGGCTAAATATGCATCTGAAATATGGCCAGCAATAAACACTTTAAAGATATTTAGAAAGAAAAAGTAAGTTAAAAGAAAAAAGTAAAATGAAACTGACAACATAAAATCGCTAATGTTTATAAAGTGAGAGAAGGCACTTTTGTACAGGTTAAATATTTGCCTGAGGGTTAGGAGAAATAAAAGTCAGTTTCTACCACATAAAGAAACTTTACAATATGATGTGGGGAAATGGGATAGAGGAAGTCTTAAGACCATGAGAGAAAGCTGGGTGTTGTGGTGTGTGCCTGTAATCCCATCACTTTGGGAGGCAGAGGCAGGTACATCTCAGAGTTCCAGGCCAGCCTAGTCTACGATTCTTGTCCAGGACAGCCAAGGCTGCACAGAGAAACCCTGTGTTGCCAAAGTCAAAAGCAGAGAGAAAGAGATAGTGATAGAGATAGAGAGAGAGACACAGAGAGAGAAAAAATTAAAAAAGAAAAAAGCAAGAGAGGAGATACAAGGAAGACAAAGGCTGTTTGGAGAGACCAGCAGAGTGCCATTTCTGCCACAGCATCAAGTGCAAGTGTGAGAGGGAAACGGGCCCCGTCAGAACATCCAAGGCTATGCCCTATGACCTAAGGATCTTGCCACTTTTTAATGGTTCTATCACCTGTTTATATCTTTATTCCGAACACTAGGCTTCCAACACAGGGAACTCTTGGGGAGATACTGTAACCATATCTTAGCCATAGCAACACTTGAGTGTGCTAAATCTTGCTTAGACTCCTGTATGCACTTCAAGTGAATCACTAAGTACACATGCTGCCTTTAATACTCAAAAACTGTGATGGAGATCTCTAGTTACTCTGGAATTCAGGCATAAGCAACCTCTTCATACAGAATGCAAAAGACAACAAACCAGTGCACATTTTAAAACAGAATAATTTACTTATGCGGCTTACATGACCAGACAAGTCTTGTTTTTAACTCAACGTTTTGTGAATAAATCATTGCTACAATGTCATGAGTCCCATATGACAGTAGGAGTACCAAGAGTGTTTCTCACACAGCAAACTGCCAAGATAAGACTTTTATAGAATCAGCCACCTTATCAGTACTTCCTCCTTGGATCAAATCCTTCTGGTTTGTCAGTCCAACTATTATATATTGCTCCAGCATTAAAAAAAGAGGTTTGGCATCTACACAGATGCCTAAAGTGTAACCTAAGAGGTGTTCCTCAGCAAATGATCGTTGATTTTTTAGAGGTGTGTATTTGTTTGTTCGTAGATAAAGAAGGAAAATTATGGAGCATAAGGCGGCTTGGTTTTATATATAAATGCCTCCAACAATTACAGAAAGATCACTAGAAAGTGATGGGTTTGATTTATTTTTTTCCTACATTCCTAAAGACTGCATGTTTAACATTCATGTTGTCTTCATATGAAATTCACATTTAATGAGTTTTTTTAAAAAGGTCTCTTTACTAGTTCCCCACAGGGAAGCCTCCTATTGGAAGTGGAATAAACAAATTAATTGCAGGTCTCTATGAAGAATACCATCACTATCTTCCAAAATTCCCCACCACTAAAAATAGTTTCTAATTAAGCTAACACAATTAAAAGAAATTTATAATACAGACAGGACAGAAGAAGGTCTCTCAGAATCTTTAAGACACCAAGATCCTTTCTACATTAAATGAGCAGTTACAATTTGGGAATAGAAATTCTGAAATAGTCACTTATTTAATCATCCCTGCTATGAAATACCCAAGTTGGGTAACTTAAAAGAAAGGTTTAGTTAGTTCACAGTGTTGCAGGTTCAAAGTCCCAACAGGGTGATGATGACTGATGAGGTCATTGCTGAGTCACATCATGGGGGTGGTATTATGGTAGAAGTGCAAGTGACACGGGGCATGTGTGAGGAGGAATAATTGCAAGGAGAGGAAGGCTCCCATGAGAACATCTAAGGTATGATCCATGACCTAAGGATCTTTCTACTTTTTAATGGTTCTATCACCTGTTTATATCTTTACCCTGAACACCAGGCTTTCAACACAGGAAACTCTGGGGAGAAACTGTAACCACACCGTTGCCATACCAACACTTGAGTTTGCTTATAGTACTACACTCACTTCAAATGAATCACTAGGACAAATGATGTCTATACAAACAAGAATGATGACTGAGACTCTGGGAAACCATGTCTCCTGTTCTTTTTCCAAGTAAGCTTTTTCCTTAGGCAGTTTCTAGGGTGGACTCTAATGATAGGGAAAAAAGAAGTCATTTTCTCATCACAAAAAAAAAAAAAGAGAATTAATGCTGAAAAATAAGCCCAACTCTATTTGTTCCATAAGCTTCTTTAATTACACTGTTGCCTAACAGTATAAGTGCTTTATAATGGTGCTCAGAGTACATTTTTGTTTTTAAAAGCCCTTCTAAGGTTGGCACTGATTAACCGTTACAATATCGCAAAGCAATCTCATGTTCATAAACTCTCACTCGGTGGTCATATCCTACATGCTAATAGTAGACTATCACAACCAAGAAGGCAACAGTGAAATCCAGCAACCTTTTTTTAGAGAGAACTAATGCTCTCATCAACAAAAAGAACAACCTGTGGATCTACACAACAATCTCAGGAGAATCCAAGGAAGTCGGGCTGAGTGCAAATGGATCATTAGGAAAAGCGGTTCCATTTATCTAACTTTTCGAATGACAAAAACTTAGATGGACAATGGATTTGTGGGGGTCAGGCATTAGGTGGGCAGGTGGAAGAAGGCGGCAGTGGCCTCAAAAGGGCAGCATGAGGCATCTTCCTGTAAAAGGTTTTTAGTGGGAAGCAAAAGTTATCATTCTGACATGAGGAACATTTCACTAGAGCATGCTTGGAACCAGAAAGGATTCATACAACAAATGTATGTGTTTTTAATTTTTTTCCCTGTAATGATGAGATAGTGTTTTAGAATAACTACAAGTACTGGTCTAGATAGCTATTAGAAGTTCAAATTACCAACAACTAAGGAATCTAAATGTACCCAAACATAAAAATTAGCGGTGTCATTGTTTCTTTGAAACCACAAAGAAACACACTTCCCAGAAGTGTGGGACTGTGATCAGGATTCTTTTTAGAGATACTTGAGTTGTGTTCAAAGTTGTGCCTCATCCACAAATCAAGACAGAGTAGACAGCAGTGTGTGCTGTGACTAAGTGCAGAGAATCCTAGACTGATTTGACCTATTCCATGCTCTTCTGAAGTGTTCAGCCCAAACTTTGCACAGGTGAGGCAGCTACAACTGGACTTATCTGATCCTCGGGAAGTTGCCAGATAAACAATTGCCCATGTTCCATCAGAGCAAAGACTGGTTCAGACAAGCTAAGTATTTTGGCTTTGGAGTAGTCACCAATTCATTGTTGCCTGAGGTCATAACACTACCTTGGAAGAAAATTTAAAAACAACTTGAGTGTGAGGGTGGGTTTTACAAAGTTGTTGATCAAAGGGAGATGCTACAAGAATGGCTCATACCTGTTAGAAGTTGTTAGAACTTGAAGGAAAAAAAAAGTGACAAGTAGACAAGTATAACTTCATGGGAAATTGTTTTCATAATTTCAAACAGCAGGGCTGGGCTATTCTGTAGGGCATGAAATCTCACACACACACAAAAAAAATCAGAGACCAATACAGTCAATTCATTATATAACCAGGTCTTATGATGATCTCTTGCTGAAGAAAAACAAGGGGCCCTGACTCTTTCAGTGAAAAAGGATGCTGATACCTCAATGCTTGTCTTTTAAGTTATTCCTTCTGCTGCCTTCCTTTTACCCTCTATCCCCTTTTTTCTTTTAGTTACTCATTGCTTTCTTTTTAGATAATTACACTAACGGTGATTAACTTCCATAATTTAAAATAGCCAAAGAATCTTTGAATAGAGAAACAATGACGCTTTTAGGATTGGCTCATCATTTTATAGTATAATAAAGTCTTAAAATAAATTAATAAAAGATCTTCCACTATGAATTACTGGTCAGAGAGATCCAGAAGCCCCCGCCCCCAAACAACACATGCTGTTGCCATAGCTTTTGCTTGCCTACCATAAGTAGCTTTTAAATTGTTATCACTGAAGACACAACACATTTTGGATGGAGGACACAGAGAAACCAAGCTGGAACTGACATAGGAATTCTTCCTTATTGGTGAGCATTCATCGTGCTGAAAGGTGCAATATAGGTGGTTGACAGAGAGAGAAGAGCATCAGTTGACCTCCTTAGCAGTGGACCCTGAAAGCTACAACAACTGCCTGCCAGGAAGATATGCCTACTGGTACAAGAGCAGCATGAGTGTTATAGGCATAGCCACCTACTTTCTGATTGGATGTGAGGCCTACTGTATAGGAGGAATTCATGTAAATTTGGTAAAACAAAACCAAAACCAACCAACCAAACAAACAAAAAAACCATGACTGGGGTGGCCATAGAGGGAACATACTACTGTTGTTTTGCTAAATGGACATCACGTCAAACTGCCTGCTAATTATTTATGCTTCAATGCACGGACTGGTGCTGCTTTCAACCTTGGTTAGACAAACTTCTTTTCCCAGTGAGCAGCGGTCACTGTGGAGCCTTATAACTGACCCAAGAGCTGAGATTAAGTGACTACTGAGTGCTCAGCCCTAAACAGAGCATGTATACTAACCTCTTCAAGGTCCTGCTGAAGAGCACAGTGAGCGCAAGAGCTGAAGGATGAGAATAGAGTCCTGTGAAATGCTCTCTTCAGAACATGACATGGCCATTGCACTCAGGACTCAGCAGCTGTGGCTACTTGCACAGTGACTGCAAAAGATCAAGGCAGCCAGCACTCTGACATGGATGGGGAAGGGGTATAGGAGGCTTCTTCTCTAGCTAAGGAGCTATTGGCAACTGATGGCTGCTGAGGGAGGTGAAGTCATTAGTTTTCAGGAGTGTGGTCATGCCCAGGTGCAGGCCCGCATACCCACTAAGCATGCAGGCAGCAGTAACTAGACTCTGAAGGTTATGAAAACAGAAAAAGAAAGAAAGGAGGGAAGGAGGAAAGAAATGAAGAAAAGAAGGAAGGAAGGAGAAAAGACAGAAGGGCACATTCAGGTGGGATGGGAAAGGGTAAGGAAAGAGGTAGAGTGCGTTAGGGGTGGAAACGATCAAGATATATTATTCACATGTAGGAAATTGCAAAGAATACATTAAAATATTAAGAGGAATGAAATTAGGATGGACTACGGATGAAGAATAAACTGACTAGCAATATGACCAGGACAAAAGAGGCTCTCAGGCATGCTTTACAAAGGTATTTGGAGTTCAGTATTTTTTCAATATATAAAAACTGAGCAATAGCGAAACATACTTTGTAAGTGTACACTGAATTTTCCAGGAAGTTTCCATTTAGCAATCACTAAAGAATCAATAGGATTAGTCCTTAACTCAGAAGTAGACACCCTGCGTTTGTCACCATGCAGCTGAGGAATGGCTGTGGTGATAAAAGAAGTTTTATATATTATGTATGTTTTAATTCAATAGAGTTAAAATATGCAAACAAATTACGTTTTTATTGTTTCTGGTAAATGATGGAACAAGAGAAAATATCTGACTGAGATTTCACAAACATTTATCTCAAAGAACTTCCAAATTTTAATGAAATGTTAAGTCTTTAGCTTAAAAAAACTGCAAATGAAAAAAAAACTGCAAATGTTTAGATTTTTTTAAAATAAAAACTTCAGCTAGATAATGAAAAGTTTTATTAAAGCAGATGGTGTTCCAGCTTTGTTAGAGCAAGACATTGAATTTATTGATGTTTTTAAACAAGATTTTATTATTTCATTACACCATAAGATACATACATATGGTAAAACCCCACAAACTTGTGCTTAGCTTTCTTATGCTCGGTGTATAAAAACTGCTATGGGCACAGTTTCAGCCCCATTACTCAGTAATCAAAAGCAAAGAAAAAAAATGGCATTGCAATTTACATTTTTCTCATTAATATCACGCTGCATGTGAATGAACTAATTCACTTGAAACTCTTTACAGGAAACCTGACTTGTGAGGTGTGAAAACAGTACAAACTTAAAACTGCACTGAAATTGGTAACAACGCAAACAACTACAATTAGCTTATATTCTCCTTATATGTATTGAGAGGTAAATTATAGTTCTTGACAAGTATTATATCAATTGGCTGCAAAATTAAACTGATACTGAAATATGTTTCATGGCTGATTGTTTAGACCTATGATCAGTATATGTAATTTCCCTAGAACATGAAGCTATAACACTTAGTTTAAAGGAATTACTGAATATCTTTAAATGAGGTTAGTTATGAAAAAATAAAATATTTTAAGAAAATTAGTTTTATGAACATGAGTACAAAAATTAAGAAACTTTGGTATTTAATTCAGTTATAAGAAACTTTTAAAGTAAGCTTGGAGAAATCCAGGCACATGAAACCATGTTTTCACATAAAATTTTATTTTATTTAAACACAGATCCAGTATTGCTGACCAAAATCTAATAGAATAAGGATGTTCTTAAAGTGAAAATTAATACCACTGTGAAGACACAGTGCAAAAATATAAAATATTTCATTAATAAAATTCTAATATTGTTGTATGCCAAACTATTTTGAATGTAATAGGTCAAATGTATTTAATTTCATTGCTTCTTTCTTCTACTACAGAAGTTAACCATTCATAAGTGGCTTTTACACTTCTATTGCATGGTGCAAGAGTCTACTACAGCACCACGAGGAACATGTCTTCTATCTGTTCTTCAATTACTTACAAATCTGAAGATGCAGGTACTGAAGACATATCAGTAAAAGAACTTAAAAGGCACAGCAAACAAAGACTGAATAAAATAAGGGCCACAGCCACTGAGGTGGATTAGTGTGTAAAGATGTGCATGGCCAAGCCTGATGATCCAAGTTTAACCCTGTTCCCCACACACCTTCATTAAAAACTGAAACAAAAGGGGTGTCTGAACTCTAACTCTAGTGTTCTGGAGTCTGAGGTAGAACTGTCAGGAGTTTGAAGCTAGCCTTGACTACAGATAATGCTATTTCAGAACAAAAGGCTGAAAACTTAGCTGAACTATAGAGGAATTAAAAATTTTTACAAGTGTAAGAATAATATTAAGAGGGGTTGGAAGATGTCTCAGTGGCTAAGAGCACTTGCTGCTCTTGCAGAGGAACGAGGTTCAGTTTCCACCACCCACATGGCAGCTCATAACCACCCATAAATCTAGATTTCAGGGATTCATGGCCTCTTCTGACCTTCTTGAACAACAGGCATGCTTGTAGTGTACATATGTACATGCAGAACAACACTCATACACAATAACTAACTAACTAAATACATAAATAAAGCATGTTTTAAACAAAAAGAAAGAATAATATGAAGAATGTTTCATCATCCACCCAGATTTAGCAAACACACCAGATTTAATCTTTGGTCAATAAGATCATGAATGAAACATAAGATATTCTTATAAAGTTCAGATACTTAGAAGCTGTTGCTAAGACATGACATGTTTTCAATCTCCTCTATATCCAGACACACACACACACACACACATATATGTAACACACATGCATGTTTCTTAACCATGTGAGAGTAAGCATATATCATAGTCCTTTATTCTTAAGTACAACAGTATTCCTAATAAAGATATTACCACTTATAACTCTAAGTTCTTTAGGAGTTTCAGTATCTTCATGATCTCATCTACTTTCTGTATTCCAGATCTGTCAAATCACCCAGTAAAGTTCTTCATTATTCTTCCTACCCCAGTACAGGATCCAGCCTAGGATTAGGTATTTATTTAGATTTCCCATTTCTTAACTCTTCTTAATGCCCAGCATTTTATCAGATGCCAGATGTCCCCCAAGGTTTGACTCAGGCTACACACTCACATCAGAGCAGCACACAGGTGACCTTTTCAGGGCATCACATTTGGAGTGGCAATGACTTCTTCATTGGTGAGGACAACTTTTAGCATCAAACTGTTTTCTCAATTTTCCACTGCATAATTACTATTTCTCCCTTATAATTAGTAGTGGTTTATAGAGTAACTTAAACCACATAACTATGTAGTTATCTTGTTCATTAAAATTTCCTCCTAAATTTAGCATCTTAATTTGTCCCTAATTCAATACTTACTAAAACATTCAAAATGCCTCTTTCCAAATCTAGCAGCATCTCTGCCGTTTCCAGTCTACAGTCCACAATCACCAGGAGCCAGAGTACTCCTCTCCCCCATCAATTAGCTAATCTAATTATATGTGCTGTGGGCTCATGGGCTATCATTATTCTGTGGTGCATCATTTATGACAATGATTAATGCTTTGCTGTCCTGGTTCATCCAGATGTGGGCACAGAAGTCCCTGTCAGGCAGCTCCTCATGGTATGGCTCTGTCAACTTCTGCACTTTCTTATTTTGTGGAGTAGTAACTGAACCTACTTCTCAGCCTGGAAATCCATCACCTTTTGTGGAATGTACGCATAGTGGTGCTAGATCCTCTGAGAGGCTGCTTCTTAGATGCAAGTGTACAATTGTGTGGTTTGTTTGAATTGTAGTTCTCAATTTTAGTGTTTTCTTTTCTGACTGGTTTCTTCGATATATTCTACAATTTATTTTCTTATTCCTTGTAGACCTGAATTTAATTCTTGGCAATTTAATTTTCATTTATATTTCTTTATTAAATTTTGGCAACTATCATGTTTGGAAGCAAGAACCTTAACTCCAGGACATCTCACGGATCCTCATCTTCTCTCTCTCTCTTTTTTTTTTCCATTTCAGATTTGAGGCTTATTTCTTTTAGCTACAAATACTTATTGAGGACATTCAGTTGAGCGTGCAATGTTATGTTACAGTTGTCTTCTGCTTTGTTATTCAATTGCTGTGCACGTTTTCATCAGGCAGGAATCTTTAATTCACACGAATTTTTGTAGATGGGAATTTTTTTTTTTCTGTTTTAAAAACTTATTTCATAGAAAGGTCTTAGGTCAAGAGCACCCTCTTCTGTACAGCTGCATCATGGGTTGTATCACAGATGTATCCGGGTGAAAAGTGTACAAAATGATTATGTCTTTTCTTGTAAGAGCTTTCATTTGGGGGGGGGAGGGAGTTCTTCTCCATCACAGCCTGGTCCCAAGGTATTCTACTAATTCTAATCTACCTGATTCTTTCCACAAAGCAATGACTCTCAGAGGTTGCTACTTCTGGGTGCACACACTTCTGAATCCTGGGTGAGAGCCATCAAGTCCTGACTGATTCCCAGGATTTTGGCATTGATTATTACAGTTTTTCTTTCTGGGGTTGATTTCCTGTCTGTTTCATCAGATTCTTGTTTCTCCCTACTCCTTTCATAGTCTTTCAAGCCCTCTCTGTTCTAGGTATCCTGGGTTCTAGGTATCCTGGGTTACGTGGCAGGCCAGGTTCAGGACTTATCTTGAAAATAATTTACTCTACTTACATGTACTTTGGAGGTTTGTTCTGGTCTCTGTCACTGTCATGTTGAGTTTGAGTCATGTATGGCTCTGGTTTCTTGGCCAATTTAGTGCTTTCTTTGAGGGCAGTGGGAGGGGGATTCAGAATCCAGCAACCACTACTGATTTCTAACATGGTTCTATTAACACTGTGTACTTATTCTGAGTGTATTCACTGCTTGTGCTTTTACTTTTCATATGCATATTTGTCTTGTTGTAATCTACTTCCAAGTTGGTGAAGACTACACAAAGTGAGAATAAATGCTTAATTATTTTCCACTATAGCAATGCTCTGTGGTGTAGTTTTAGGGAAAAATGTTTGTTTTGTTTTTCTTTAATAAACTCTTGAGGTACAAATAACAAAAAAAAAAAAAAGAGAAAACAGAAAGGGGAAATCAGAGAGAATAGAAAAGTGAGAATGGTCATTTCAGTTCACGGACGCCATTTCAGAGCTTTAAAATCTTTTTGAAAATAACAGATCAGGACTCTATTGGGTATAAACTCTAAATGCTCATTTTAAAGAATTTTAATAGTTTCCTTCTGTGCTGTTTGCAGCAGCATATTCTGAGATATGATGAAGTATTACTGCTTCAAAGTTATACCTCACACACAAAGGAACACACGGGTAAACCCATGTACCTACCCCACTGTACCACCCCCATCCCTACACACACCCGCCCTAACACATACTCACTTACTTGTTTCACTTTCTGGAGCTCTTCAATCAGTTGTTTCCTATGCTTCTCTGATTCAAGTAATTTCTCCTGTGTATAAAAACCACTTAATGAATAACATGCCATTGTTTCACCAAGTATGATTTCTAGTCTTCTGTTTCAAAGTTTATTTCCCAAACACCAAATTGCTAAAATCTCCAAATGCAATTCCTGCTTATTTTTCTGGCTTTTCATATCCATTCACTCTAGTAGGCAGTTACCTAAGCATAACTGCGGTGAAAACATTCTTGGTTACCTTCTATAAGATGTTAAAATCTGAGATTTAGAAGAAGTCAGGCACGATTGAAGTGGGTAAACTGTAACTAAATCTGGGGTGACAGTTTTACCATTACCAAAGAGCTGCCAGACTGAATGGAATTACTATCATGCAAAGACATAGAGAAGCTTCTAATCATACTAAAGAAAGACTGGGCCACCTCTTAGTTCCCTAATGTAATTTTAACTGTAATTTTTGAACAGTTATTCACAAAAAGCATACAGCTATTATAGCTAAAATATGAAATATGTATTTGAACATGGAAATAAAGGTAAAATATTACATCTTTGAAGATAAGATTCAATCAAGCATGTACCTTGAGATGCCCACTGGTCTAGTCAGAAATGCTTAGTGACTCAGGAGCCATCTTACTGAAACCATGAATAGGTTACTTGGACTTTAAATAGGGTGGTGAAGATTCATGGCAAAACCTGACCCTTGGAAGAATTCAGCCCATTCTAGGAGGGGAAACAAAGCTGTAAGTGAAGGTGAGCAGACTAATGACTGTGCTACAGATCAGCAGCCTAGAGAGTCAGCCCTTCTGTGAAGACACTTTTCCTCTTGGTGTTCTGCTGTTTTTCTTTGCACCTGTAAATGGGAAATGCATCTATTTCTAATCTTCTGTGAAAAGCAGGAACAATCTGAATTCTGTGAAAGTCTTTGAGTTAAATAATTCCCATAACACTACTAAGGATCACTTCCATAAAATGAAAATTAGCCAGAAGCCTAAAATTACTTATTTGTACCTCAAGTGAGACACAAAGACTAGAGCTGTCAAAGGGTGATGAGTGATGGCAGACCATTTCTACTCTATGATCTCCATTTAATAAGCTCTGCTGCTCTGTGTGTGTGTGTGTCTAAGTGTGTGTGTATCTCCACGTGTGCGTGTCTGTGTGTGTGTGTAGATGCCTGTAATAAAATAGGTAGAATAACTGGAAATGCAAACATTACCTCAAGCAAAATATTTATTGCTTGATATACTATTTATACAACGTTACATCTTAAAGTTACATTTATTCACTTTGTTTTAGGTGTGTGAGTGTTTGACCTGCATGCATGTGTGCACTACATGTGTGCTTGGTGCCCGCAGAGATCACTCAGAAGAGGGCATCGGATTTCCTGGAACTGGAGGTACATATGTGCATCCTGCGAATAGAACTCAGATTCTCTGTGTGAGTAACAAGCACTGTGAACACTGAGACACCCCTCCAGCCCTTACGGATCTTTAAAAAAACATGGGTCTCAGAGAAAAAAAATGAATGAAAGGAAATTTAAAAGTCTTTTTTTTTAATTTTTATTCTGGGACTTTAGGTTTTGCAACGTTAAAATATGCTGAATTACAGTTGATGAACTTGAAAGGTGTTCTTGATTGAATGGCTCCTCAGGGGACCCTTGTTTAAATGTTACATGAGTATGACTTATATAGTTTTAAATTAAAATTCTAGCAATTAAAATTGACATTCAAATAAAACTTAAACTATATCATTAAATCTAACAATGATAAACTTTAGGGAAATGAAAACTATCCAAGAGCCTCTGAAACTCTGACATCATGGACTTTGTGTAAAGATGAATCACACAGAAAAATACTGTCTTACCAATGTGACCAACACTCAGGATTGTTCTGAGAGAGTAAGATCAATAATTTATAAAATGAATTCTATATTTTCATCTAGGTATTCCAAATCGTAGAAAGGGGATGATTTCAGAATTATAAAATATAATCATATTTGTGAGAAGCTCTTCTATATCTAGAAGGAATATGAATTACTAAAGAATTATGAAAGAAAATTGGGAGAAATATACAGAATGTTTTACATTAGTATACTTTAATATTGCAATTCCACTTTCACAGATTTACTGTGAACTTTCACAACTGCCCACCCACACAGCTACAAAGTTACTAGAAGATTTACTTTCATTTTCATGTGTGTGTATCTACTGTGTGTATGTAACATACGTGTGGGTGTCCTTACAGCCCAGAAGATGGAGTTTGATCCCCCAGGGTGGAACGCTAAGATGCTGTGAGCCAGCTGATGTGGATGCTGGGAACCTAACTCAGTTCTCATGACTACTAGGACACCTCTGTAGTCCTGGACTGTTTTGATAATTGAAAACTGTAGATAACCTATATGTCCATTAATAGAGAATTGCCGAAAATCCCTGCAGGAGAACCAGCTGGTGGAGGAGATCTCTACCATGGAAGACATAGGAGCTATGTGATAGAAACTGGCCGTGATTCACCTTGAATCATGGGAAATAGAAGCCCAGCTGTAAAAAAGCGGTCTATAAGAACTAATTTATGCATGAGTTAACACGCATTTACTTTTTAAAAAACTGCTTAAAGAATTCGCTTTTCTAGAGTAATTCTAGGGTTATAGATAAATATTAAGGAAGGTACAGCAGTTCCCATGTGTCTCTGACCTTTACAGATATACATTCATTTTTTTAATAATGTGATTTGTTTGGGCTGTCTTCAGAAACTCTGAGAGGATATGCTTAAAAATTTTTAATGTTGGCTTCCTCTAAAGACTGGCATTATAAGACAACAGTAGGAAGAGAATGGTGTTTCTTTTTTGAATAAAGAATTTATATCAATAAAGGTAAATAAAATAACTAGAGAATTTCACCTAACAAAGTATTTTAAAATGCATATTTTTATGATAAAGTGGTCATAAAGTAGTTATGTTGCTTTCCTTGGATAATATAATGAATTCTTGTAAAAGTCAGGATTTAACTTAAACTTAATACTCCATTAAGAACAGAATGCCACTATAGAGAAAGAATCAAAATGTTATCATGTATTTGGGGCATATGTGATTTGTTCTCCCTTGAAAGTACAGTGCCTTCATTTTTCAAATTGCATTAGCAAAACACAGCATCCCTGCAGCTGGAAACAAATGCATTTCCTGTGAATACCAGAAGACTCAAATTTGTCACAGCTTGCTTAGTTGTTGGCCCCTCAGCTACACTGGCTGTGGCTACCAATATGAGAGGACAAAAGGAGTAAGAGGAGCCAGATCAGACACGAGAGGAAAACCCACTGGACACGCTGGCTCTTATGTGCATATCACAGAGTGAAAATCAGTGAGTGCTGACCGAAAGGATAACTCTCTAAAGACAATTAAACAAATGGTTCCAGCCTATTTGATACTAACACAGTTGCATTAAAAACAAAATGAGGTTCAATACTTGAGAATTCACCATGGGGTTATGTCTTTTTGAAAGAAAACATAAGGATGCCAAGGAGATGGGTTACCTTAAGCACACTCCCTTCTTCCAGGGCAGCATCTCTTTCTTGTCTAAGTTTTCCCATTTCATCTGCTTCTAGAGAATCACAGGGAAGAAGCTGTCAACATTAAAATACAGAAGTTACGCATCAGATGCTAACCTTGAGAACAGAAAGTCCTTTTTCACTGCCCTCAACTGACGAAATTCAAGTTTCACTTTGAGTTGTTTGGTTGGGTGATAGGAAACTAATGTACAATATATTCTCTCTCTTAAGCTTAACTTTATACTGATGTTACTTACCATTTATATTATTGAAAGAAACATTTTTAAAATTTATACATGTATATTTTTATTTTATGTGTACCTGTGTGCGCCTGTTTTTGTATGTAGCACCTGTACAGTATCTATGGAGGCCAGAAGAGGGCAATGGATCCTCCAGAACTGGAGGTATTGCCACCCCATGCTGGTGCTGAGACCTGAACCCAGGTCCTCTACAAGAGCAATGTCTCCAGCCCCAAGCCGTTTCGAAATGTTCTCTCCTGTAGAGATAATCCACTTCTTGAGACTTGCCTAGATTGATATAGCGTCATACTATACTGATGACAGTATGCTGCCAAGTCTGGAATTGTGCTGGATGTGGATGCGGGTACCAACCTTGCCTTTTCTGTGTATGCCTTATGTGCTTTCTGGAATTCCACATTATATATAGTGGCTTTTTATTCTTACACCTTAACTAGGAGAGGAATGGGATGGTTCCCCGAAGTTTGCAGAAAATTATATTTTTGTGTTTGAAGATTGCCTTCTGCTTACAATCACATTTTATCTCTTTTGTTGGTGACACTGGGGTGGTCAGTCTTACTTTGTAGCCCAGGTTGGTCATGAACTTGCTTCAATCTCCTGAGTACTGGGAGTACAGGCACACACCACTGCACCCAACTTCATTCTAAACTCCACGGAGTTTAGAACATTGTACTTCATCAAAGCTTTAAGAAGACTAAATTCAACCTTTGTTTTACAAACTAAATCAAATGCTAACTTTGTTATAAACCTCCCCTGAAAGTTGCTTCCCTTCGAAGATATAATGTTCTGCCATTATTCTGGCATTACTATATAATGCATTTTTTAAAGTTGTAATTATTTGTATACATGGCTCTACAAAGCAAATTTTATCTAGCTTCACTTACAGCATGTGACATGGCACCTAACACAATGTCTTCAACATTGTACTTCATCAATACGTATCTAATATAAAACAAATGGGTCCTTAGAAGATATTAAATGTTTAGACCCAGCGGGAATTACCATTTATATCCTGACCCAGTGTAAACAAAACATTACAGTCTCATCACATACAACTCAGTTTGGTATTTTCATTCAGTTTTATGTCATTTGTTAAAATAGTGACCTCAACATACCAAACTAACAAGAGCCTAAATTGTGAAAAATCTACTTCAGAAAACTGATAGCATGGTCACTGGTGTTTGAAGATAATCCATGCATGATACTTGCTTAGACTAATACAGTGTCATATTATAATGGATGACAGTCTGCTGCCTAGTCTGGAGTTGGGCTGGGGGTGGATGTGGGCACCAACTTGTCTTGTCTGGGTATGACCTTGTGCTGGCAGCAGATGTAGCACTGTGTGAAGTTTTTAATAGAGAAATAATGATTAGAATCACAGCAAGATACTTATACTTTGGGTTCTAAATGCCACAGTCTCCTTAATCCAAAAGTTCACTGTCAAATAAACAAAAGCAGGATTAACATACACTGACTCGACAATTCCTCTTTAAAAAGGTGACAGGCCAGACATCTGAGTCAGAGAACATGATGAGTAGAAGAGCAAGTTACAGCACACACACTATGAGCCTAGCTATGAAGAGAAAGAACGATGAATCCATCTCTGCAAAGCTAAAACAGAGGCTCGTGTCCAGGTAGGAATGGAAGCTGACTCAAACCACATGAGAGACTTTTTTGAGTAGGGATTTCACCTGAAATACATGACAGATATCCAACAAGCTGTAGACCTATCATTACTGTATCTCGTCATTTATATGCGATAGGGCATGCCTATAATCCCAGCACCTGAGGGTAGAGCCAATAGGAACAGGAATTCAAGGATAGCTTAGGCTATATAATGAATTTGAGGCCAGCCAGAACTATATGTGAGATTCTCAAACAAACAAACAAACACAAACCAAACCAAAAAAACCCACCAAACCAAACAAAACACAAAGCAACAAAAAAACCCCTAACCAAAATAAAATAAAACAATAAATTAAGAAACAACAAACTAGGACACAGTTGGCAGCGGAAATTCACTGGAAGTTTTTCTTCTCTATTTTCCTCCACTTCCTAGACACCATCCTAAATCCTAGCACTTCTTGCCCTAACACTGGCAACATTCATCTTAAGGATGCCTTCCCCAACACAGCTGTCACAGGCTTCCACTCAGGGCCTCCCTGCTTTCTTGACTTCTAATTCAGGAGCATTACCTTTCTCACCCTTTTACCCACTTCCCTCTGGCAGCTGCCAAAATCCCCAGCTGGCCTGGACTGTTGCTTTCTCTCAACTCCAATGAAAAGATCCTCAAGCTTCCTTCTCAATTCATCTTTAAATTCTTTTATTTATAACACAGATCCTGTGTCTCCTATTGCTACATGTTTGGTGGTCCACATCGGAACTGAAGATCTTCTCAGACAGATCATCCTAAGTGGCAAACATGCATAAATGAATTTGTGGACCCATGATCCATCACTTCAGCTCTTATAGTTAATCTATCTGATTGCATCTGTGTATTCCAATCCCCCCACCAGAATCCCAAAACCCAACTATTGGGTGATGATGCATCAGAGAATCCAGTCAGTGCCCCAGATAAACAAAATCAAATGCCAGGACCTTTGGACAGAGAATGGTCTGCCTTTCACTGCTCTGCTCCTGTGGCCCACTCTTATTTAGTAAGGGGTAGGAATATCTAAAGTGCTACTCAGCAGGAGATGAAGAATTGAACATCCCCACCTTTCCTCCTATGATTATGAAGGGCCTTATTCCTCAAGGAGGACTTGTAGGAGATGGTTGGTACGGAGAAAGGGACTGAAAAAGACCATTTGTTGCCATCAGCTTTTCAAGCACCATTGGCGACATATGCATATCTCTGTCAGCACTGTGGTAAAATGGTATGGTCCATGGGTGGTAACATTTTTCCTAATATTGACAGCAAGTATGCCCTATGTTGGAGATCCATTTTGAGACATATGAATAACAACCTATTAACATTTTCTGATGCAAACTGCATGGTTTCAGGTCAGTAACCCTCTTTACAAGTAGTTTGGTCAGTGGATGACAATATCCTTTGATGTAGATAGCAAAAGCCCCTGCCCAGCTAAGGACAGTAGGCCTGCTGTAATGAGGGGCAAAAAATTGTTTTACAATCTCACGAATGGTACTCTGATGACAGAAACATACACTTGAAGTCATGACAGAAATGAGAGGAATAGCAACTTCTTCATGAGATGTGTACTCACATACCCCATAAACGCCTCTCCAACCAGCTGCCTGCAAACCCTCACTGCTAAGCCTGCTCACCTTCTGAGTCCTGATGCAGAAACCATAACTTTTTCTCTTGTTCCCTAGTCCATCTCCCTTCTCTAGACATTGGCCAGAATCCTAAGCCTGCTTCTAATTCTCAAGCCATTTTCATTTTGTCTTAAGTCTCCTACACACCCCAATCTAGTGACCTCTGACTCCTTTAAGAGGTGAAGCCTAGCAGAAGGGCATTATTGCTTTTTGGGTGGACTTTGCTTGCCTTCTAATGGCAACTGAGATTTCCAACTTACTTGCCATGTTGTTTTCCCTCTCAAATGCCAGTGAGAAAGACCCAGACTTTGGTTTCTGATTCCATTTAAAAAATCTTTTTTCTAGGAGACTAAGAACCTGAAAGAGGGCTCTATCCCCTGGTACTATTCCCACTTTCAGGCTTAAACATTTGGCTTGTTTGTTCTTTGTTTCATTACATTGTGTGTTTACTTTAGCTCAGATTCCTTCTTTACTTTGCCTACCTAAACCACATTACCTCCCTCAAAGCTGAAAATATAGAGACAAGTCACTGCCCTTAATATTTCCTGTTAAAATGCTTTACAGTCCAGGGCAGTGGGATTGGAGACAAGTGACTAAATCTGCTCCCAAGAAACAAGAAACCTACAGGACAGACCACCACAGAATGAAAATAACTATCTACAACACAAAGCCTGTTCTTTGAAGCATATCATCTTATAGCAACCAGTCTCCTGTGTTGATGACCTCCAAGGACCACCTTGTAGTGGAAAAGTTCAGGTACCAATGGATGGGTGACTAGGACTACTTAATTATTCACACTTCCTGCCTATGACCCCATTATTGCTCTATTTAAATCAAAATCTCATTCCAATACCTTGAATATGAATAAAGGATCACTGGATCCCTTTGTTTTTGGCGAGCTACTTAATAAGCAGTGACTTATATAATGCTTTTAAAATTGTGGTATTTTATTCACTCATGAATTGCAAGATGGAATTTTTAATAAAATAGAACTCAATAATATTAAATGAGAATTCAGTGTGTGCTTTGGGAGATTTCATTCATTGTACATATGACTGATGAAGAAATGTATTCTTATGGATTCAATGGGAGTTAAAAAGGAAAGCCCTCAGTTGACAATAATCTTCTGTGTGATGATAAGCAGAAGGCAACTAATACAATTTCATTAATAATTACTATTGCACAACATTTTGGTCTACAGTCTCAGCAGGAAATTATTGGCACGCAGAGCATCTTGCACAACTGCCATCAGTATGGTGCTTTTGCTCTCAAACTATTGCAGATTGACAACACTCTTTCTTATCTACCCTAAAATCCTGTTGGTGAGTAGGAAACAAATTACTCATTCAGAGCATGTGCATTGCTTTCCAGCTGCTCAAAGAGCTCTGCATGCTTATACAGGTCTTTACTTCACTGGCACATCGAAAACTAGCCTTGCCTTTACTTGAGATGTAGGCATATCAACCTTGAGAACTGTTTCGCAGTAAGAGACACATCTGCCTGGAACATTACATAGACCAATATCAGCAGACAGATGAAGGGTCTACAGTTCAGTTGTTGCTAAATGCCACAGTATTCCTAATTCATCTGTGTCTTCATCCTGAGAAAGCCAGGTACTATCTTTAGAGTACCTGAACAGCAAGGTTTTTGGGTGATTGTGATGAGTGTAAAATGACCAGTGGTTATAAAAATACACATATACAAACATACATACATATGTGTAGAAATATATATATAAAATTTAAAAAGTGGTTTGAAGTGTTTAAAAAAATGGTATGAGTAATCTTTACATAATTTAATCATACATCCAGACCCTGAAAGTCTAGAAACATGGAACTAATGCCAGTATTGACATTTAAAAGCAACTGGCTGTGGTTTGGATGTGCTTTGTTCCTAAAGGATTCAATTTTGAATACTTGGTCCTCAGTGTGCAGTGATGAGGTGGAGGGTCTTCCGAAGCTAAAGCCTAGTGAAGGTCATTGCTTTTCAAAATGTGCTCACTTATTCTCATTAAGACTCCTTCCTTTGTGATAGCTTCTGTCCTATAGGCCTTTCCCAGACGTTCATTCATTGACACTCTACAATCCTGGCCTTTGATCTGGGACTGTAGAACTGGCAGCTAGATAAACCTAACCTGCCTTAGGCAATTCATTATAGTAACAAAAGATATACTAGTAAAATTAAAACTAGTGATAAAAAACAAAAATTCTGTCCAGGCCACATCCACACATGGTCCTTGATTGTAGAAACCGTCTCTTACAAGACCCCTGTGCCCGGCTCAGTTTGGTCTTTGTGGAGCTCTTGTTCTCCCCAAGTCTCAACAACCTCCCCCAGATCTATCATTACTCTCGCCCTTTGTCAGAGGCTTGATCTCGAGTCTTAATATCCGCTCTGATACATCGCTACATTGACC
>CM053746.1:28343959-28371397 GCA_028658305.1 Pachyuromys duprasi | reverse complement strand
TGATAGAATAATTTAAGATGCATACAGAACAGGTCGCACTTTTCTCAAAACAAGAACAATGATATAAATAAGAGAAAGTCACATTTAGTTCATAACCAAACCATTCTATAAATGCAATGCAATTCTAATAAAGTAAGTATCATAAATATTTAATAACATGACAAAATCATTTAAAGTATGTTTCGGATAAGAAGCTTTTGTTTTAGAAAGCCCAAGTATGGTTGTCCTAACCTTTTGGAGTAGGGGATTTCAGTCACTAGCAACTGAAATGGAACACACATGGAGGAGTCACCTGTGGTTTAGCTATGTATTTCCCTAACATTATTTTTCATGGGACTGGTTCAGATTGAATATATAAGAGGGTATGCACTTATAGGCACTTTTCCATGCACGTATTAGTGTGAGTCAGGCAGATTAGAATGGGCACACACGTGAATCTGTGTTGCTTACTAATGATACGGCATACATCCCCCTATGGCGAACTGCCAATACAACTGAACTGATGAGAGGCAGGATAGGGAGTGGGGGTGGGGGGTTGAGGGTGGGGAGCGGCGCTGAGAAAGCAGGAGGCAGAAAAACTTTTCCCCGGCATAGTTTTGAGATCAGGTCTCACTGAATTCATCAAGTCTACTCAATTGGTCAGCAAGGTTCTAGAGATCCGATCTGCCAACTTAGGGCTGTGATTAGAGGTGTTCAAGTTTTGCTTCTCATATGAATACTAGAGACCCAAGCTCGGGTCTCTATGCTTGTTAGCATGTAATTTACTTACTAAGTCAAATCCCCAGCCCTTATTTATATACTATGTTTAAAAAAGAAAGAACCCAGTGTAGGGAACGGTGAGATGGCTCAGTGTGTAAAGTGCTTCATATACACGCCTAAGGACTTGAGCTCAATCACTAAATCACAAATAAAACTATCAGCCAGGGCTGGTAGCGCTGGGAAGGGAGAGACAGGCAGATCTTTGGGGCTAGCTGGTTAACAAGCCTCGCCTACTTGAGCCCAAGGCCAGTGAGAGAAACTGTCTCAATGAACCAGTGGTTAATTTCTGAGTAGTGACAAGCAAGGTTGAACTCTGGCCTCCATACATATGAACAAATGTGTGCATGCATACCTAAATTCACATGAATACCCACACCTATATGTACACACATTTACGTAAGTAATAACTAAATAACTTAAAATTAATTAACGAAAGCCAGTGGAGACTGGAGAAAGGTCATCATATATGACCCACAACATTCAAGACTTGTGCCCTATGTTCAGTCAAAACAGCTGGAGAGAGCATACTCTACCTGTGAGTCTAAGATGCTGGAGATTTCATGGACACCAACATTTACTTCATCCAACTTTAAGCAAAACAAATTTCTGGCAACCTGGACAAAATCTAAAATGAACATATTTTGGTAAGAACATAGCATTTAATTTCATCTAAACAAATATTTCTGGAAGTTGAAATGATGAGCTTCAGGTTAACTTATGCAAGTTACCCTAAAGCAGTATTGACCAAAGTGACAGATAAATAGAATACATATTTAAATAATAGAGAAGCCATTTTTATCTCACTTCAGTTAGCTTTGTCATGTTAATTCAGTTAAGATACAATAAAGTAAACATGTAACACAGGTCTAATTCCCTAATTCTCACATTATGCACAGTGTCCTGAAAAAAAAAAAAAAAAGGAATATTATGGCATGACTTTTCATGCTGAAAGAATCTAAGGGTTGACAATGACATTAACAGCCAATGTTTATGTAACAGCTGTACGTGCTTAGTTCTTCACCCTCCTCTGAGGCAGGTCTTCTTCTGTTCTACAGATGAGCAAATCAGACCTGAGACAGGCTTTCTAAACTTACCAAGGCAACTTGGAAAGTTAAGTGTCAGAGCAGTCCATAGCTTTCAGACACTCCTCTATGTATCCTCAGTGAGTAGTAATTGTAGCTATCATATTGTAATTTCATAGGGGCCTTACCAACGTTCTCTGTTCTGACTACACATTACTGTTCAGACTTCATGGGTGCGTTATCCTTTCTTGTCTTTCTAAGGATATTAATTTGTCTAATGTTACCTTCTGCTCTTATCATTTTTCTTTTCTTTTTCTGTTTGATACTTTTGGGCTCTGTACTTTATATGACCTTATCAAAGTTCAGAAGCCTTTGATTTTGAGTTTATATTTAACAATTAATGAGGGACTAGAAAAGCTGGTTGGAAATTATGTGTGCATAATTTGCTTTGTCAACTAGCAGGATTATTTTATTGTAGAAAAAACACTCTGGAGGCCTGCTCACATTTTTGTTTAGATTCTTCAGAGACACACCTTAAATACCCTGCAATGATTATAAACATGGATGCAAATGCCACTGAGCGTCTGGGTACATGTTGTAGGCAATGACTCACCACAGACGTTCCCAAATTCCCTTGCTGCTAGTATATATAGTTATGCAATATCTCTAGTTTAATTTCTCAATGAGATATACCTCTTTCCCCCCATTGAAATTTAAGGGCGTAATAGGTGCTATGCTGCTTCAGAAAGGTAAAAAAGGAGCATGAAAAACTATCTGTATCAGATATTTCTAAGAACTGATTTCAATGCACAGAGTAAACCAGCCTACAGTCATACCTGGTACTTCATGCCCTCCCTGTAAAGGAGGGTTTGTTGTTGTGGTATGTATATTTCTGTTTCCTGTTACTATTATTTGGGGGGTAATTTTCAAGAGAAGATGAAACCCCAAATACCTTTTTTCTCATTGCAAAAATAAAAGATGAATTTCTTTATTTTAATAGAGATGGTTTAAAATAATACAATGTTGCATTTACTATGTGTACTATAGAACAGATGTTATGAGGACTAGAAAGTAGCCATCATATTCAAATAATACTACATAGTAGAATAGACAGATAGCAACAGGGTTTGGAAAATAACTACTTAGTGGTAGATATCCTCTTAGTGGTAGATATTAAAATTCCAGACCACTTGGGGGGATTTATCCTATTAAAAAAGAAGAAATTGCTACATTTTAAAGTATAAATGCATATTTATAAAAGCCATAATAAATATAGATTTGTAATAACAGCTCTCGAGAAACCATCAACATGCCAAGAGTAGAAACCTTGGTGCATTATGCTGTCTCTAAGAATAATTATGCAGTATGACAAAAACTTCCTATTCCACTAGCTAAAAAAATGAGGTAGATGTAATCTCCATAGTAGTGAAATTGAAATTTCTATATTTTATTATTTCTTTTCATATGATTAAACCAAGGTTTATGCACTAAATAGAACATACAACGAGAATGGGATCGAATAATGATACTTAGAGCCAATGGGTTCTGACAAAGGTCTCCCTTCTGCTGATCCAGCCAGGTTAGGAGCAAGAGTCATTTTGAAAGTACCAACTAAGGAACGTGAAGTAGCATGGTGGACGTTTTCATTCTCCCTCTCAGGAAAAGCTCTCTTCAATGAAAACAGGCCCCTGTAATGTCCACCAACTGTCTGTGATAAAACAACATGATGCACTTAAGGGGCTACCTCCGAAAGACACCGTCCCCTTCGAGTCGGCCTGGACCTGCTGTCTCAGGGCTTCTTGTTGCTCCTTTGTTGGCTGGATACCGAGGTAACTGAGAGCCTGGAAGGAAATGGACTCATGTGAAGCAATTTTCAAACCTCTGGGGTAAACCTTTTCACTAGAGCTACATTTTACAATGCAGTAGAAAACAAAATCATCCAGGGAAACCGTGACCAGAATCAGATCCCACGGTAAGTCTGTTGACAGTTTGTAGGTTAACTACCTATAAACGATTACCTTCCTGCATCTGTCACTCACCCACCACCATGGCACATACCTTGGCTGATGCCAGATTTACAAACATGGCTGTAGGACCAGAAATAAAATTATTTGCTAGTGTATATGATTTTGCAGGAGAAAAAAAATTTACTGAAGTCAAATTTATAGATAAGCACCCCCCCCCAAAAAAAAACTCATAAAAAGCATTGGTTGTTATCTTGAGAACAGAAATGAAGTTGATAGAATTGGATTAAATGGAAAATATTATTAATTTTGGCTGCTTTAGGACTACACATACAAACAGAAAATAAGAACGTTTTCCCTGACACCCATTTCTCTGTTCGGCTCTTCTCTTTGGGTAAAGTAACATCTGCTTTTAAAATAAAATGTAGAAACTCCCACTTGTATTCCACTGTCCTTTCCATGTTCTTAAGCCGTAAATAGAACCACCAATAATTTTCAGCTAAGACACATTTGCAGCCCGCTTTGCCCCTTGATAATGTCCGGGGACTATGTGGTAGCCAATTCGGAAGTGCTACAGAACATGCATGATGTCTCCTATCAAAAGTAGAGGAAACGCTTCTCCCCTTTGCCTTAAAAAAGGGGAGAAAGGAAAAAGAAGTGATCAGTCACCTCGACTCACAAGGAGTCTCAACAATGACGGTGGAATAGGCAGCCTATCTGAGAGGCTGGAATGTAGATCTGATACTTGGAGCTTCTGTGCCTCTCCCTGGTTGTTTTCTTCTGGGCTTCTTTATGGTAAGAACATTACGTTTCCATGGAAACCGCTCCTTTTTTGGATCCTCTAGGTATACATGCCCCATACTAATTTTAATGCCCAAGAACTGACTGGCTGCCCTATCAGTGGTTTCCAGCAAGAGTTCACATAGTGTCAGTCACTGTACGGCTAAAAGGTAAACCAAATTTATTAAGGTTAATTATCCTTGACAAATATCTTCCCTGCTTGAAATATGTTCAAACAGTCACCACTTCTTTAACCAAACACTTATTTGGTGCTTACACATACCTATGTGCAATGATACCAACAAACAATGAGCAGTCTCTAGCCTCAAAATTCTTACGGTCTTTAGGGTGAGTATAATGTGTAAATGATTACAATAAGTACAGTATTTTATTTAGTGCAAGCGTACACAGGACACATCACCACTAAAAGCATTAAAGCATTTGTTTACCATATAGGCACACACCTGACTGGACACAGTGGAAGGAAAGAAAAAGAAAGGCAGAGTATCAGGAAAGATTCTTCAAGTGATTCTAAGGTTGGTCTACTACCATCCTTCTACCCTATCAAAGCCCTACGTATTGTTTACATAACATTCAAGAAGGACTTTTAGCATCTGTGTATTCTTTTCATCCTAAAAAATTACAATTAAAAAAAAAAAAAGAATACAAAGGATGCCTAACTACTTGGCTACCTTAAAGTATTCAATGATATTTGTTTAAAATCTACTCGTGTTTTCAAGAAATAAAACTATAAATTGAGTTAAAAGCTTCCTCTATTGTTCTCCACAGAAAATGCTATCCTAAGGTCACTACATTCTTGTCTGTTCTTTAATGTTACTTAGTATGTAGCACATGTCTCCTAAATAATATACACTTTAATTTGTGTTTTTAAAACTTTACACAAATAGTGTAATCCAAAAGAATAACTGTACATTAATTTTATTTTATCTTAATCTAGTGATTCAACAATTATTCAATAATGCTTACATATATAGTTTACTTACTTTGTGATATTTCATTGAATGGATATAGTATAATTTATCATCCATATCTGACAGGTAGACTTCACCATTTTTTACTATAAAACACTCTACATGTCTCCTTTTATAGATATAGGTAAATTTTTCCACTATACAATGCATGTAAGAGGAGATATCGAGCCACACGGCAAGTTATCAACTTTACTACTGCTGAACTGTTCTTCAGTGTGTACTCGTTCACACATACCAGCAACACACACACAATCCCAGCTTCCTACATTCTTAACAAAAGTTGATTTCACATCTTCATTTTGTCATGATATCAGAAATCAAATCTGCTGTTAATCTGAATTCCTCTAGTTAATAAGTAAAATTATATATATATATATATTATATATATATTTGCTAGCAAAAGTTGAATTATAGGTTGTTTGAAACTATAAGTTGAGTTTTAGGATGTAAATTTTAGTCCTGGTTGGGAATCTGGATATGGTCTTAACTACTGACAACCAGCATGGTAGATATTGCCAAGTGTCCTCTGCAGAGGAAAATTACACTTCTGACGTGGGGAACCACTGCTATGAAAACAATCGCTATTAACAATTTGTGTGGTTTTCCAGAATTTTTTCCTTTGAATATGGTATAAACTCATACCCATTACATATTTTTGTATACGTTCTACTCTATATAGTGTTCTGTATTTAAAAGCTACCTGTATATAAATTTATTACAGCTTACCATGCTGTATATTTTCCATCTATTGTATGCTTTTTACAATTGTTCTAACAGTACACTGTTAACTGAAGCAGCCTTTCAAAATTCCCCTTCTTTAATTAGTAGGTCACACCTCTCCCCATTATCTAGTCATCCTTCTACAACACTGGCCACTCTCTTTTCTAAAACTAGTCATAAATGTACACAGGTTGCCTGGCTTATTTGGGTTATCATTGATGAAGGCTCCTGGGAGAAGTAAAACACAATGTTTCCTTTTGTTGAACTGTCTTTTGTTTATGGGTGCTTCCTGGAAACCAGTAACATCCAAGAAAAGATGTATGTTCTCTTCTATATGGTAAAAAACAAAACAAAACAAAACAAAAAAACATAGGTAAGTACTATGGGTGAAGAAATATCCAATCTTATCAATAAAACAGGACACAGAAAAAGATTATAAGGCAATACATGACAGTTAGTGCTACAAATATGTAAACTATCATAGTCAGAAAATTCTGGGAAAAGAGGTAGATTTGATCATCATTTAAACAACAGTAAGATTTAAATTGGTGATGAGAAAGGTACTACTTGGAACTAAGCAAAGGTAGAGAGATTAGAATAATTATGATGTTTATTCTAATTATAAGTTATTTACTCTAGTTATGCAATTCATATTCTTCTACAAACATGAAAGTCAGTGCCTGTAATTATCACGAGAACGGCAGTGTTGAGTTCTTGCACTATATCCAGATGTGGTAGAGTTTTTTTCCTTAGCTCCTCAATAGCCTCATCGATTTTTTTTAATTTTCTTTTTTTTTTTTTTAATTTTATTTATTGGTAGCTGCTGGGAATTGAACTCAGGACCTTTGGAAGAACAACCAGTGCCTTAACCTCAGAGCCATCTCTCCAGCCCCTTGCCTCATCGATTTTAAAGTACATTTCACCTTTAATTTTTCTGTTTTAATCATCTTCTGTTTCCTGTACATGACATTCTCAGTTTTACTCTTCCTGGGATTGTCTGTTAGTACCATAGTGCAATGCAATAATATCTTTACATTTCATGTGGACCTGATTACTTTGTTCTTCATGATTTAGTAATCCTTTATTTTTTAAAATAATGAATAATGCTGCATTACTTCCTTGTACTTTCTGCTACACTGTGAAGGCTACTAACCTTTGTCATAATTCTGATGGCATTTTGTAAGCTAACATATATTTCTTTGTGTGTGTATGTGAGTACACATGTATGAGTACACATCTATGCATGGGCAGGAGAGGACTGTAGCAGCTTATTCCTCAGTAACATTACCTTCCACTGTGTTTTTTGAGTCAGGATATCTTATTAACTTGGAGCTTGCCAAATAGGCTAAGCTGGTGTCTTAGTTAAAGGTTTCCATTGCTTTTGTAAACACGATGACTAAAAGCAACTCAGGAAGAAAGACTTTATCCCAGCTTACAACTCTTTGGTCACACTCTATCACTGAGGGAAGTCAGGGCACGAACTCCAGGACGGAATCTGGAAGCAGGAACTAAAACAGAGGCCATGGAGGGGTGCTGCTTACTGACTTGCTGCCCATAGCTTGTTCCCCTTGCTTTCTTATATAACCCAGGGCCAATCACCCAAGTTGGACACTACCTACTGTAGGCTAGGCCCTCCTATGTCAATTATGAATCAAGGAAATGCCCTACAAACCTGCCTACAAGCCAACTAGAGCAAGTCTTTGTTTTTTTTTTTTTCAGTTGAGAGTCGTTCTTCCAAGATGGCTTCAGCTTGTGTTAAGTTGCTGTAAAAGCCAACCAATACAAGTAACTGGGCCAGTGAGTTCCAGGGAGCTGCCTGTCTGTGCTTCCCCACAAGCCTGGCATTTTACAAAGTGAGTTCTGAGGGACTGAACTCAGCATCTCATGTTCTCATGGCAAGCACTTTACCCACTGAGCTATCACCATAGCCAAAGAGAAAGAAAGCAATTTGCATGTCAGTTTAGTAACCAGAGGCTTTATTGTTAGTTTATACAAGTGAGCTGCTATGAACTTCCAAATCTGTTATTAAATAATTAAAACCCAAACTGTCATTGATTTAATTAAATAAGTGACTTCCAGAAACCCATGGCTCTACAATGTTCTCCTCTCCAAGAATGAGGCAGCTCTTTCCTACTGCCTTATGGAGAAAATGATTTTAAGGGATTTACCATTTCCAGTTTCTCTGCCTTAAGGCGAACAGAAGGATTTAGGGAAATCTTTCCTTGTAGTCCAGAATCATCAGTCCAAACAGGAGCAATATCTAAGAGACAACAGAGTATACATTAATTAGAAATCTAATTTGGAATAGAACTTTTCATTTGACAAGATGTGTTCTGGGCTCCTGCTGTTCAAAAGTAATTCTGGTTAAACAGTTGGCAGGTCTTACTTTTGTTTTTATGATTTTTCCCCCTTTAAGTCTAAAACCTATCAGAAAAATCAGCTTTACTTGAGCTCTGAAGGATATAATATGCAGCATAGTCAATTATGCATTATGAAGTCTCACGGAAACATTAACTTAAAGACAGATACCTGGCCATTATGCTCCTCATCACAGTGCCCTGGGAACTGTAAGATAAAAAACAAACAAACAAAGAAACAAACAAAAACCAAACAAACCTCTCTGTTCAAGCAAGAAAAATCATATTTGAAAGTCAGAAAGACCATGGTATTTCCTTGACTGGAAAAGACAGTACTGTTAGAACTGTGGAAATAGTCTAGAAAACTCTAAGTGCAATTTCTAACACACACTAAAGGACAATGAGGACATGCAAGTTTCTGAGCTAAAAATCCTGTTCCATTTTACAGAAGGACTGGACTTCTAGCAGCAAAAAAGGACTTTTAAGAGTTAAAGGAAAGCTACTCCTCACTCATTTCCCTGTATGTTTTTAATATAGCTTAATTATGCAGATATGCTTTTTGTCCTGTTTTCAGGAATGTGAAATTAGGTGCAACCAGAGGCCAGCCCTTGAGAAACAATTTAATATGTCACAGTTTTAGAGACAAATATCTACATTTTGTGTCAATCCTTCCTATCTAAGTTGTCACTGTTCTAAATACACTCTTAAATGGTATTTTACTAGTTCTACATAGAAACAAGAGGAAGAGAAAAAACTTTTTGAAATGTCACATCTTTATGCAGTGTTTTAATTTTTTTTAATTTCTCAGAGCATCTGTCTCTAAGTACAAAATGATTTGCATTCTCTTTAAGAACATAAGAAGCACATATGAAAATAAAGAGTCTTCCTCTAAACCTTTAACACATCCTCAACATTCTATGCAAAATCTTTAATATAGCTTATAGGTGTTAAGAGTATATATATAAAAAAATTGTCACTGACTTTTAGCTCCAAATGGAATTAAACCTCAAGAAGGGTTGATTTTACTGTGACAGAATTTTTACAATTATGGTAATAACAAGAAAAACACTTTTGTTATCATGACATCTAATTGGTGGCCATGAGGTTATAAAATATTAAATCACTACTTTTATCAATTAAGAGTAACTCTATATAAAACTTACAGTATGGTAGAAAAGATTATCATGGGCTAAAATGGAGCAAAAGACCAAAGACAGGTAAGAAAACTCCATTTTTCAACTTTAAGGTTTCATCTTGAGACCTGTTTTCAGGTTGGTGGCAGGTCTACAGTTAATGGTCACTACCCTAAGCTAACCTATCTGTGGACCCAAGCTAACCTATCTATGGTTTCAGTCAAGGATAACTGAGCTTGAATGACTCAACTCAAGTTTAACCTCAATTGCCAGGCTCTCCCTCTTTCTTTAAACTGCCTCAACTTCCCATTTGCTTCTCTCTAGGCTTTCTATTTCTTTTCTTTTTAGAATGAGAAGAAAGAAAAAACTTTGTAAGAATATGATCAATACTGTAAAATTAATTAAAGCCTTGGAAGGTACTTTTCTCTATCAGTATTGTTGGAGTTTTAAAAGACTGAGTATAAAGGAATTAAGCCTTGCACACTTTAGACATAATAATATTGTTTCTTATTTCCTTAGGAATATCTTCAGTTTACTTGTAGTTAACTCAAACTAGTATATTGTCCAACTTACTGCCACAGTAAATTATTCTGAATTCTCAGATTAATTTATATCACGGACCAATAATTTTTAAATATATTAATGTATAATGCTGATCTTAAAAATCCTAATCAATTTTATACCTGCAAATAACTGACACGAAAACAGAGTATCTTAGGTTCAGTTCTGTTGAGGTTAATATTAAAACTTGTTTACATTTTAAAAATAAATTCTGCAATGGTTTGAATATGAAATATCCCAGTGGGCTCATAATATAAATACTTAGCCCTTAGCTGCTGGATTATTTGGGGAGGTTTCAGAAGTTATGGAAACAATGGTATGTGGCACCCAGCTTGTGGAGATAAGTCAGGAGGGCTGGGTGTTTAATGGTTTGTGCCCACTTCTGATTTCAGTCTTACACGTAGCCTGGTAGGGTAACCGTGAGAAGCTTCCCACACGCTCCGATGGCCACAGTGTTTCTTAGCCATGCCTTTCCCACCACAATGGACTCACAATTCCCTCTGAACTGTGAGCCCAAATAATCTTTTCTCCCTAAAGTTGCCTTTGTCAGGTATTGGTCATGCTAGTAAAAAAAACTAATGTGAATACTAACTGACTAAAGGAGGTCTAGAAGGTGATTCGTAAGGAGCTAATGTGGATAAAATCTATGTTAATTCACTTACAACAGAGGAATCATAATACATGCAAGACATCTCAAGACAGTTTTGAGGCTTTTTCTACTCTCTATCCTGTATAATAGCCCATTTAACATCTTGACTACCATATTTATCTAGAAATAAAAAGTGGATCTGAGTTAATGCTAGAAGAATATTCTATGTTAATATTTTAATAAATGACTTACTCAAATATATTTTTCATCAACTATTTTCTAGTTCCAAAATAAAGCATATTTCTTATAATCACTGGTGCAAATCTCCCTTTGCTTAGTATTGCAAGATCTATGCTGTCATCAGACTTACCTCTTTTTTTGTTATTTTTTAAATATTAGTTACAGTTTATTAACTTTGTAACCCAGCTGTATCCCGCTCCCTCATTCCCTCCCAATCCCACCCTCCCTCCCTTATCTCCTCCCTGTCCCTTTCCAAGTCCACAGATAGGGAGGTCCTCCTCCCCTTTCATCTGACCCTGGCGTATCAGGTTTCTTCAGGACTGGCTGCAATGTCCTCATCTGTGGCCTAGTAAGGCTGTTCCTCCCTCGGTGGGGTTGGGGGGGAGGGAAGCTCAATGAGCCAGTTATTGAGTTCATGTCAGAAACAATTCCTGTTCCCCTTACTAGGGAACCCACTTGGATACTGAGTTACCATGGGCTATGTCTGAGCAGGGGTTATATGGTATATCCATGCATGGTCCATGCATGGTTGGAAAAACACAGACTTGCCTCTTAGTGTCTTCTGGCGCCTCACTTATCTGAGTTCTGTGGTTTGGCTCATGGTGCCTCCTTAAATTAGAATGTTCTTCTGCTTGCTTCCTTAAGACTTAGATGATGTCTGATAACTTAGAGAAGCTGATGTTTCTTACTTGTTTTTGTGTATTGTGATGGGTCCTTTGCTATATTCTAGTTTTGGAGGTTGAAGGAAGGACATAAAATTGACCCATGTATAAGAAACTTGTGTTCTAAAGCCATGCTTGTGCTCTGGAATGTTATCTAAACTATATGCTACTTTATGTTTCTGCACATATGATTAATAATAAAAATACTGATGAGCAAATGTCATGGACCAGTCATAATGCTAAGTGCTTCTCATGCGTTATAATTATTCTGTGACTTCCCCTTTAAGCAATAGTCTCAGGGTCACTGAACTAAGAAACCAGGATGAAGGATTAGGACCTTATAGAGGACCCTGACTTTCATCATGGAACAACTCTTGACCTCTTGGATTATCTGCTTTATTCCTCTGTCGTTTTCTTTCCATGTGAGTTCTCAATTTAAAATAAAAACAGTCTATCAAGAGACTGGATGTTAATTACGTGAAAGGAATACTAATTAATAGTATTTCCAAGAATCACTAAACCTCAGTAATTAAAAGGTATATTTTCTGCCTTAAAATTGCTAACACATTGGGAAATACTCCTTTCAATCAGAGAAAACACATGATCAATGCTGCATAGCCCTGTGAACTCTGATGTGACTCTTTTCTTCTCTCTTTTTTTTTTCTTTTTTCTTTTTTTTGGTGCTGGACACTGAATACAGGGCCTCATGCCTGGTAAGCATTTGTTCTACCACTGAATGCCACTTGTCCATGTCTAGTAGCTATTTAATATAAACTAGTTCTCTTTATTTTGCAACTCTAAGCAAAAAATAATGGTATTAAAAATTAATACATGTGGGTTGCACTCTGAATTGTAATTTGACAATATATAGTTAGCCTTCTAGTTACATTAAATACAGTTTTTAACTTATCTACTTTAACTTTTAGAGACTTTTCCGGTGGAGGAATTATTTTTCTTGATTTTTGAGTCAATAAGAACTTTATAGCTTGATAAAAATAATTTTCTATGTGTGTAGCTTAGATTATTTTGATTTGATTGTTTTAAAATTACTAAGTCATTTAGAGCAATTCAAAAATACAATATCAAAGTAAGTGTGGATGGCCTTTCTAATTTATATCCATATAATATCTTTCAAATCAAACAATGAAACAAAGAAACAAACATTTTTCTTAAGTTTTGTTCTGTCTATACTATGTTTTCAAAGACGCAGTAGTATATCGTATTGGCACTTCAGTAAAGGGACAATAAATCGCATCTTGACTATTCATTACTTGATTTCAACAATTTCACTATTACAGCTTTACAGACATTTATTTTAATGCACTTCTTAAAATATCAACCCTTTGTTCGAAGAAGTTTCCAGCAAAAGTCAAAATTTAACAGAAAGCACCAAACAATGCATTCATTTTATTCTTTTATTCATTGAAGGAAAAAAAAACCAACGGCATAATGTACCCTTCTTTAAGGTCTGTTAATTAATATTTTTAACTCATCATTGAGAAAGAAAGGTTGAAGAAAAATATAGGTATTAAAAGTAATTTTACCTGGATTAGATGTATCTGTAGGGCTGTTGTCCAAAGAAGTAACTGGAGTATGCTCTGTTTTACTGTATCCAGGTTTTGTCTGTGAAAGAAAATAAAAGAGATGATACATCATTTTCTAAAGTAGGTCAAAGACCAAACTAGAGGCTCATGTTAACATAAATAGAATGGTTAAAAAGATCAAAGTAATATTCCAAAAAATATGAATCTCCTAATACTTGGTATATTCATCTTCAAAGAATATGTTTCAGAGATGAAAGTAACAATGCTTTCAGCTCTACAGTGTCTAAGGACCACAGAACAGAAGGCCATGCCCCTTGCCTTTTAAAAGAAATAGTCTGACAGAAAACAATCTGTCTGATCATCCTATGTCTTGAACAGAAGTTACTTATAACTGAAAGTCTACCTGTTTCCTGTTTATTTTATTCCCAAGACAGATATAAAGAATTTATACTCTACTTTAGAATTGTGATTTAATAGGTCAGTGTAGCACAGTGAAAGGAATTATATTATTTTGGATATGTTAATTCTCCATTTATTAGGAATCAAATAAGTAAGGCGAACTATTTCACAGGACACACACATGAGGGTGAGGAGAACACTGCCATAGAGAGGATGACCAGGATTAGTCTCAGGATGTAAGGGAGAATCTAAGGACTGTGCACATATGTCCATGCACAGGTGAGCACCCATCTTCTTACAGTGGAAGCCGATAGTTTGAGAATTAAATATGGCATTATAATTTTAAACAAAGTCTACTTGTATCTTCATGGTACCATGTTCTTATGTTGATGAAAAAAGGTACACTGGCTTGAAAAATCTATGCTTTACATAATAAAACACTAAAAAGGAAAAGTCTTTCAAGGAAATACTAACTTATTAGCAAAATTCCAGTTCTATATTGACTTAACCAACATAAAAACCACAAGAGGTTTACGGACTGAACATATAAATTGGAATTTAAGATTACCTGAATTGCTTTACAAGAAGGTAAAGTGGAGTCCTGAGTCCTGGGAGTGGACGAAGTCTTTGGAACTAGTGCTTTAGTGGGAGGGGAGAGAAGATGAAATGCTGAGGTTTGAGGTTCATGGTCTTCCGACGCTTGTAATGGGGATGGACAGCAAACATTTCCTGGATGGCCACAGTAAGATTTTTGTCTGATAAATGCTATCTCCCAAGGAGAGTCTGACCTACAATGAGAGGAAATCACTTTGCTGCTGCAGCACAAATGCAATCAAGTAAATTCAAAGGTAGTGGTCCTAGTAGAGTTTTAAAAGCCTTTCTTTAAGATATCCTAAATTGCCACCTTTATACATGTGCTAAATGACTCATCCTACCACATAGGTGATATTGTTACCTCAACTTCGCTCTGGTAATTATGTTTTTTGCTTCTTCAAAAGATACACCAATCATAGATTCCCTGTTTACTGAGACAAGTTGATCTCCTGCCTTCAAACGTCCATCCTAAAAAGCCAAACAGAAGATTTAAAAAAAAAGGTAGTTTAATAAAATGAACATAATAAAAGCAATTAATTTTGTGAATAATGTCATCAACACAGAGTAAAGAGAATTAGAGAATCCAAATAGCAAAATGTTTTATTAATGCCTGGCTAAGTATTATATATAGGTAAAACAGTGGTTTATACATGCAGAGAAGACATTCTCATGCTTATGACTCTGCCTGCTGTGGGGAAACAAGCCTCCAAACTGGGACAGGATACTTGTTTTCAAAGCTCAGCTCTGTGAGTCTGATAAGATTCTGACTCTGGTAAAGCGAGCCAAGCGCTCACTGTGTATTGACTATTTCAGAATAGGAGACTCACCCACCCTAGTGAATGAGCATTCCTGCATCTTTCTTCCTATGGAACTGTTTGATGGAGATGTGAAGAAACATAATTACACATGCACACATAAATGCATACACACACACACAAAATGTACACATGCATATTGACTTTTTAAAAATAAAGTTGAAGAACTAATTATATTGGTTTTATCCAAATCTCAGTTAGTAATCAAGCATCCTCTTTACTAGACTTGCTAGACAAGCCTACAAGGCTGTGCATATATCATCACTGCAATATTATGCTGCTAATCACCAATTTAACTGTCTGCCTTTGTTAAGCTCTGGCCCTGTGCATAACTATGCCAAATATATGACAAAACATCACCAATTACAAGATTGAATATGGTTGTTGGGCCAGTATTTCTGTCACTTGTGTGTTTGTGTGTTTTTCTCTTAATTCAACTGAAAAGCAAAGTTCTGTTCTTTTACAGAATTAGTACAACGACAGAAAATATTATTGCCAGTACTACAGAAAAAACAAAGGATTATATTCTGAGTGTCCTCCAAAAGTCTTGTGTACTAGAAGCTTGGTCCCCTGCTTGGCATTACTGGAAACAGCTGAGATATTTAGAGGTAAGGTGAGTGGGAGGCACTGGAAACATTGGGACATATTCAAAAGATGATTATAGAATCGTTTCTTCTCTCTTTTGCTTCTTTGACATTAGGTGAACATTTTCACTTTGTCACATCCTGCCAGAATATGTTGCCTTAGGCCAAAGGCTATTGGCCAGTCAAGCAAGGACTGAAACATAAAAAATTATGAATCCCAAACAGACCATCAGTTGACTAACTCAGGGATCTGGTGTAGAGGGAAGACTGAGAACACATAAGATTTAAAAAGTTTAGTTTTTACCTTGATAGTGTTGAAATAATCTTTACAAATTCAAGACAATTGACTTAAAATCTACTTTGAGTCAGCAGAGTGCTCAGCTACAAAGGGGGCATCTAGACCCATTTCTCTCCTGTATGGCTCAGGGGCACTGCTGAAGATGAGGCAGAAAGACTTGAAGAGCCAGAGGTCAGGGAGAACGGGAGCAAAGCAGTGTCTATTGAACCTGACAGGACCACTGCATTCAAGATCTACAGAAGCTTTGGCTATCTGCACAAGATCAAGCCAGTCAGCATTCCAGTATGAGCCCACCACCCTTAACCGAAGAGGCTATTGATGGCTTCTAGGGGAGTGAGTCAGTTTTGTTTAAGAGTGTGGCCCCAGGATAGGCTGACCAAGCTCCACTGGCTGGCCCACACCCGTAAGTACATGGGCAGCACAAACTGGATTCCGCAGGTTTTTAAAAATAAGGGTAAGAAGTTGGTGGTATGGGAGATGGGGTGAATCTGGGAGGTGTTTGAGAGAAGAGTGGAGGTGATTATGGGAGATGTTTGAGATGCTCAAGTAATAGAAATATTATAATAAAAATCTTACCTACTAAAATATATGCTTGGAGTCATCAATCTAAATTGAATAAAAATGATGATTTATGGCTAATTTATTACAAATAACAATGGTTATTATTGTTTTTGAAAAAGTTATATAGTATCATGTTTTTCGCTGAGTAATGAATACATAGGAAAACTAAATATAAAACATTCATCAGAAGATTTTAGGGCCAGTGGATGGCTCAACACTTGTCACCAAGCCTGGCAATTTGAGTGTAATCCTTGGAACACATATGGTGAGAATAGAGAACCAACTCCTGTGAATTGTCTTTTGACATTTGTATGTGCACCACATGCAAGTAACTGTAGAAAACAGACTTCAGAGGAGCATAGCTCAAGTACTGTGTAATCTGTTACAGTCTAAGGATATAATGACTCAATAACTCTTCTTAAATACAAACAAAAAAATTAAACCCCCAAAGGCAATTAATTAAAAATAAAATTTGCAACGCTAATTTGGATTCTTCTGTAAGTATGTGGTTAAAGATAATTACCGGGTCAAACAACATAATGCACAACAGTTACAGTCATAAGTCAAATGCCTGTTTGATAAATATATGGGGAAAAGACACAGTAATAATGATCTAGGAAAGATTAATATGGCACAACCACCACCACAGTTTTGTACATCCAACAAAACAAAAAGAGCGAATTTTCTAAGCTCTTACAAATTCATTTGTCTTCCCGGGGCCCAGCTCATTGAGTTCCATTGTATTTGCATGAAAAACAACTATATCAAGACTATGCTACAACACTTGGTATATAGTCTATAATACGCAGGATTTCATTTTAACAAATCTCTTCTGTAAAAGCTATAAAAAATAAGTAAAACCTAGAGAGAGTTTATTCAGGGGGAGCAGTTGTGCTAGTTAATATTAACTGTTAACCTGACACAACCTAAAAAAGCCTAAAAAAATTCTTAAGTGAATAATTATGTTTATCAGGTTTGTTTGTTGGCATATCTATGAGGGATTGTCTTGATTGTTACTTCATGCAATAGGGACCAGTCCACTGCAGGCAGTACCATCCGCATATAAGATGTCTTTAAACAGGAGCCAAAGAATGGGTCAGTTATTCCTGCCTATGCATCCCTGACTTCCATCAGTGACAAACTGTGACCTGGAACTGTAAGCAAAATAAACCCGTGCATTTCTAAGTTGTTTTTGGTCTGTGTCTTCTATCATTAGTATGGTGGGTATTGAGTAGAAGAATACAGAAGTTTCAATAGCACTGAAAGTTCTTGCTTCTTAAGCTACTCTAGACAGATTTATAGCTGTTCTTTTGGTTATGGTGTACAAATTTGATGTATCCCAATATCCTTTCACACATGACAAACACACTATAAAAAAAAGGAAGCAATTTCTCCATTCTTCAACATAAAGACAAAGCTACTACAGTGAACCTAGCTTGCTGAATCCTATTCTGGTTCTATATTCTAAAACTAGTATTGGAAGTAGGCATCAAAGACAAAATTATTAGTTTTATTCTAAAAAAATTCATATCATTGTTAAACTTAGCTCTAAAAAATATAATCTAAAAAGTAATCCACTATTAGTAACAGTTTATGAATTCTTATATTGCTTTTTTCTAGAGCTGGGAAATATGACAACAGAATTTTGATAGGAATTACACTTAAATCTGTAGATAAATTTTGGTAGTATAGCCATTTTTATGATATTAATTCTTCCAATTCAGGAGAATGAAAGGTCTGTTCAACATTTAGCATCTCCTTTAATTTCCTTTTTCAAATGTCTTGAAGCTTTCATTGCACAGGTCTTGAACTTCTCTAGTTAGATGAATTTCTAGCTCATATATATATATATATATATATATATTACATATATGTGTGTATATGCGCTTGACATAATATATGCCTATAATATACACGTGAGTATATACAACATACATTTATATTATACAATACAAATACAATATATAATACATATGTAATATATACATATATAATATACATATATACATGCACATATAATATGCACATATAATATATAAAATTATATAATATATAGTTATATACAATATATGTATAATACAAATACAAATATATATTATGTTATATGTAATACAAATGTATGTTATATATACTCATATGTGTATATTATATGCATACATTATGTCACGCATATACATAATACAAATGTATGTGTTTGGCATCTATCTATCTAACTATCTATCTGTGCTAATATGAACATTTTTTCCTAATTTCTTCCTCTGATAATTGACTACTGGTAAATAAAATATAAAGGCTATTTTTAAAAAATATTTTCTGTCCTCAACCTATTAGAATTCAAGAGTTTTCTAGTAGATTTTAAAGGTTCTTTTAAAGAATTATGCCATTTGCAAGTGAGGAGTACTACTTTTTCCTTTCCTATATTTATCCCTTTTGTATCTTTGTCTAATTACTATAGCTAAGACTTTGAGCACTGTATTGAATATGAAAGAGAAGAGTGGAAATCCTTGTCTCATTCCTGATTTCAGAGAAAAAGCTCAGTTTGTCTCCATCTACTGTAGTGTTAGTGTGGGTTTGTTGTGTAAAATATTGTTTTAGGATATTTGAGCATAGTGTAAACCCTTAAGTTGAGCTGTTTACTGGAAAAACCTGTTTCTAGCTGTGGTGTGTCTCATCCATAGCACATACCTTTAATCCAAGACTGGATTAAATAAAGTCAAGAGGTAGAGCAAGCAACTCGTTGATAGGGAGTGAACACAGGAAAAAAAACACATCAGGGTAAGAAGTCAGGAGGACAAATAGAGAAATGCACAGGAAGTAGAGTGGAGGGACATTGAGTTTGAGAAGGTGTGGGGCTCAGCCCACTGTAGGGTGTACCACAGCTTTATAAGGTGTCCTGGGCTGAATAAGAGAATCAGAGAATGGGCCAACAAGCACATCTCCTCAGTAATTCCTGCCTCTAGGTTCCTATCCTGACTTCCATCAGTGATGGACTGTCTTTTTGTCCCTTCTGGGACATCAGCTGAGGAGGAAGGTCAGCTGCCTCTGAGCTAGAAGCTGCTTTCATCCCAGTAGCTGGTGCCCAAGTCTTTATTGATAACATGAAATGTTTGAGAGTTTGTTAAAAACAACAAAATATAGCCTTTACTATTTTCAGGTACTATTTTACTGAATCAATTCCAACTTTCAGCATGAAGGCATGTTAAACTTTATCAAATGCCTTTCAACATCAATAGTGATGTCTTGTGGTTTCTGTTTAAGTTTGTTAATATGGTACACTGTATTTATTGATTCACATATGTCATAGCAACCTTGTAACTCCATGATCAAGCCCAATTGGTCACAATTATATGCTCCTGAATTTGGTTTGCTAGTATTTTGATGAAAAATTTTCCACCTATGTTCATTTGAAACAAATGGTCTGTAGTTTTCCTTTCTGTATCTTTACTGGAAATAAAGTATCATTTTATTAAATATCTTTAAAAGGGGACATTTGGTGAGGACGGTCACAGGTCAGATGGCAACTATATTGTATTTGGGTATAAGCATTAGAGGCAGGGGACTGAGAGGGAACAGCATGGAGTTCAGCATTCAGATAGATCTGAATTTGAATGAGAGCTCTGCAAATACTAGCCAGATCTTCATGAACAATGAGGAAAAGGGACAGAATAGCATGTCCTCTCACCAAGAACCAGGAACTAAACTAAAAACATCTGGAGCTAACTCCTATATTTATGCTTCTTATAGAAAGTCATTTCCAGGACAGAGAAAAAGGCTAAGAAGTCCATCCAGATGGGCAAAAGGGCTCAGACTGCCCTGCAACTTCCTGCATTCTCCTCTCAAGCTGTACAGCTTCCGTGACCTTAGTTTACCTGTACGCGCTAAAGCAGCATTTTGCAGGAGGATTTGAGAGGATGAGAGAAGGCCTTTGGCCCCAGGTTTCTAGTGTTTATACATATTTTTACTTTTGAACATGTACTTGCAGTGGTTAGTTTTTCTTTGTTTCTTGAAATATTAGCTGATATGAATTTCTAAACCTGTTTAAAAGTCAGAGCATGTGAATAAAAACAAAGCCATTTTTGTAAAAGCCTGGCACTCTGAAAGAGTAGATTCAGCCCCAGATGGATTAATGTAATGTAATTAATTAATTAATTAATGTATGTATGTATGTGCAGATATGACTTGAGGAAATACCGAAGCCTCTTGCACTCATACGTTATGGAACAGTTACACCACATGGCAAGCAAAACACTAGGCATGTCTGTAGGTTCTTCTTCAGTCTGAACACTCTCATTTGCCAGTAATGTACATGTTAAAAGAATAATGAACTCCTGGCCACTTAAGTTCTTCTGTTGTAAACTGCCATCACTGTTCATTTTGATACATTATAAAGTTTTAAATAACATTATTGTTTTATCAGAAACTGTCAATGAGCTTGATCCTGATGGAACTGGCTTATTACACAGAAAGGAAATTCTCCTGCTGTGAGCCTTTGGATTCCTTTCCCAAGCGGTGAATTAGACATGTCCTTCTTTTATCTCTAGTTACTAGTATAAACATAATAAAGTTGCTTAACATCTGAGACTCTATACATTGTTTTAGCAAAATAGTTGGTATATGTATCTATAACACAAGCTTATTGTACGAATCAAAGAATACATGTCAAGCACACTGTAGGTGGTAAATAAGGTAAAGTGAATCAAGTCTTTCCTTTACCAAGGGCCATTTTCAAGTAAAGTTCAATTATACTGCCCTCGAAATAGAGAAACTTGGATGGAGCCCATGCTAGGAAAAGCTGGAACTCCTAAACTTCCCAAGCCCATTATAAACTAACTGCAACCTGCCGTTTCCTAGCTTCATTGAACACCTTCTATTTGGACCATAAAAATTCCTCATCCTCTTTTCAGAGAGTGTTCCTCAAGCCAGCTAACGTTTCAGTGAGTGTACACTTGGCTACTCATCAGCTACATCTACTCCCATTTCTCTAAAAAATGAACCCTCATACCTCACAGCCAGGCTCAAACGCTATCTTTGCTAAGCAAAATACACTTTTACTTACCCATATTATATACAGAACTTACTTTATACTGTCCTTATTTACATTTACGGCTACCCTTTCGCAAATTAGATAATATTAATATAGCTAACTCTCAGACTTGCCACACTCACTCCTTTGGTTGGACAGATCATGGTATCATGATTATTTCCTTAGCACAGTGCAAAGGAACATAATAAGTCAATAACAAATTAATGAGGTCCAGTAAATAGCTTCGGGAAATTAACATGGTTATATAATAATGAAAACAATAACGGCAAAGAAGAGAGTGATGCTGCAAAGTGAACCATCTTGGCTGCTGCTCCCTCAGTGTCCATCAATGGGACTGGTTTTTGTCTTCTGGAAGCCTTGCTCCCTATATACCGAAACACTCTGATCATAGTTCAGCAATGTGCTCAGCACATCACTAAAGGAAGTGAAATATGGCCTTCCGCACTTTGTACGCCATCACTAACTGTGGGCACTGTGTCAATGGGACCTTTTCCTTTACTTACAAGCTTGACAAAATTTCTTCAATTTCTCAAATCTAAGGTGATAATAATTGTACAAGATTCTGTTTTGTTTTGTTTTTTTATGTAGCAAGGAAAGAATACTGCCAAGGACACCATGGCATTGTTTGTGAGGGCCATCCCAATTTCAGAGCTAGGAGAAGAAATAGGCACTTTCAGGAAAACTGGTATAGTACATAGCCACATATGCATATTATGTACAGAGTTTATCTGTGCATTTTAAACATGTCTTAGGATCAACTAAATGAAATATCCAATGTTACATTTGCAGAGAGGCTTTCTTCTTTATGTTATCAGCAATGGAAAAAAGAAAATAAGACATTGGAAAATGTCTAAATGTTATTCATGATCTGATATGCAGGGCTAAGGGGGAGATGGAGATGCACCCTGGTCTGGAGGGAAGTTGGTGGCAGAAATGTCACAGACAGAAATGGGACAAAATGACCGTGGCAACATCCATTCATAATACCTCAGCGAATCACACTAAGGACATTACTGTGAAGATATTGGATGGCAACCTTGCCGTCAGGAGGCATAACAACCAGTGGTTGGGCTGAGTTAAGATGATCAGAGACACAGATGCACCATTACAAACTGAGCTAGGTGATATGAAGCACAGGAATAAGAGCACACACATGGGAACAATGAAACCTGGCTTTATCTGCACTTATGCCAGAGGACAGGAAACAAGTCCTCTGCCAGGAAGTCTTTAAACTGATTCCTGGAATAGCACATTGGGAAGGAGGTGCCATTCCCAGCTTAACGAAACCATACACCTGCACTGAGATAAGAAAGGAATGGTTCTTTCAGAAACTGAGTGAAGACCAGTTTGTAAGTGCAGATAGAGATAGAGTAAAAGAAGAGCTAAAGGCAGAGGGAAGTCTACACAGAGGCCTGTAGGTTACTAATAGCATTAAAGTAGTTTGGTGAGAAAGGGAATAGGCCAGGTGCATTAAGAGTAGATAAAGCTTCTGAGAGTACTAATGAAAACCAACGACAACCTACAGCTTGAGGGCCTACAAAGATGGCTTATACTCTAGCCTTTGACAGCTGAGCCATCTTTCCAGGCCCATGGTATATACTCCCTTATAAGTGGATACTATACCTATAAGATGGGACAAGCATACTAAAATCTGTACACCTAAAGAAGATAAACAAGAAGAGGTTCCAGGGTAAGATGATCAATCCTTACTTAGAAAGACAAATGGGATGGACATTGGAATTAGGAGAAAACAAGACACAGGAGAGGAGCCTACCACAGAGGGCCTCTGAAAGACTCTACCTAGCAGTGTATCAAAGCAGATGCTGAGACTCATAACCAAACTTTGGGTAGAGAGCAGGGAATCATATGAAAGAAGAGGGAGTTAGTAAGACCTGGAGAGGAAGAGAACGCCACAAGGACCAAATATATCTGGGCACAGGGGTCTTTTCTGAGACTGTTTCTCTAACCAAGGACCATGCATGGATATAACCTATAACCCCTGCTCAGACATAGCCCAGGCAGCTCAGTATCCAAGTGGGTTTCCTAGTAAGGGGAACAGGGACTGTCTCTGACATGAACTCAGTGGCTGGCTCTTTGACTCCTCTGCCCCCCTCCCCACCGAGGGAGGAGCAGCCTTGCTAGGCCACAGAAGAGGACATTGCAGCCACTCCTGATGAGGTCTGACAAACTAGGGTCAGATGGAAGGGGAGGAGGACCTCCCCTATCAGTGGACTTAGAGAGGGGCAGGGAGGAGATGAGGGAGGGAGGATGCGATTGGGAGGGAGTGAGGGAGGGGGCTACAACTGGGATACAAAGTAAATGAAGTGTAACTAATATAAAAAATAAACATTATGAAAAAACAAAAAATAAAATTAAAAAAAAAGATGTCTTAGTCAAAAAACCACCTGTTATGCAAGCAGGAAAACCCTAGTACAGACCCCACCACCCACATAAAAAAACAAACAAATAAACAAACAAAAATCAGAACAAAAAAATGCATGCTATCTCAGTTCTGGGAAGGCAGAGACAGGTGGATCTTTAGAACTAACTGGCCAGCCAGTCTTGCTTAATCAGCCAGATCTAGGATCAGTAAAAGATCCTTGCTCAAAAATTAAGGTAGAGAATGATAAATAAAGATACTTGACATTGACCTCTGGCTTCCATCATTTTCATGTACACATATATGTACCCGTACCAACACACATATACACATGTATACATACCACACAGACATTCAGACAGACATACCCACACCCATACACATACACAAAGAGAGAGATAAAGAAAGAGAAAGCCTGTTTAAAAACATTATAAGCAAGTTAAAGTACACATGAAATTAAGAAAACAATCCACCTGGCATCCTAGTAAGGAAAACTTTGAAACCTATGTTTTCTATGAATATAACCACCATGTAGAAATTCTGTTAGATTTGGTGGGTCAAATATGGGACATCAGCTACTTAGGAAGCTAAGAAAAGAGTATGGCAAGCTCAGGTTTTACATGGACTACTAAGAGAGTTCAAGGCCAGCCTGGGTAACTTTTTTATTTATTGTTTTTATTGTGAGACCTGGTCTCAAAATAAAAGACTACCAAGAGTGGTGGAATGCTTACTTAAAACAGAATCTAGGTCACTAGATGCATATTATTATGAGAACACTTTATAGTAAAATTGCATTTGTTTTACCTATAGCATTCCATCTTAAGAAAATACTAAAAAATAAATATAAGGACTAGAGAATTACTTCTATGCTTTTTTCTAATTGGTTTTTCTTCTTTTGCACATTAATAACTCCATGCTGCTCTCTAGTGGTAAGTGAAGAAAACAGTCCATTAGAAAGTTATGCCTTTTGACATTCATCAACCTATAAGAAAAGGTATATACCATTAGCATAATTTTTTAATCTGTTATGATTTACTGCAGATAAAGAGCCATTTAAAATTACTGCTTTCTATCTATTATGTAGAAATAAAAGAACATAAGTTGTTATTTGTTTTAAAAGCAATTTTATATTATTTATCTGGCACCTTGAACTATTCTTGCACCCTACCAAAAGCATCTCAGTAAGCAAGGAATGGTGGCTTACGCCTTTAACCTGAATATCTGGGAGGTTGAATTAGAAGTTGTGGCATGAGTTGGAGGCCAGGGTAGGTTATGGAGTGAGTTCCAGGTGAGCCAGAACTGAAAAATTAAAGCCTCTATCTCAAATGAGAAAGCAAACAACCGACTTGTAATAAATGCTTCCACAGTCTCCCATTCTCCTACCACATCTCTAAGCTTTAGAACTGAAGTGACAGTGATCCTCTCAATTCTTACCAAAAGGATTGTGCCCTCCATGGGGGGACGGGGAGTACTTGAATTTGTTTATCTTTTACATTAAACTATGTTACTTGGCTAATAACTTAATTTGAATGGCTAAAATGTTTATCATTATAATAGACTAGCGATAATTCAGAACTTAAAAAGTACATTGGAAAGATGCTTAGTGTTTCTATTGGTGTGATGAAACACCACACCCAAAAGCAACTTAGGGAGGAAAGGAAAGGATCTATTTCTCTTATACTTCCAGGTAACAGTCCATCACTGAGGAAAGTTGGGGCAGGAACTCAAGCAGAGAAGGAATGTGGAGGGAGGCAGGGACTCATGCAGAGGCCATGGAGAAGTGCTTCTAAATAGTATGGTCCTCACAGCTTGCTCAGCCTGCTTTCTTGGATAATCCAGGACCAGTAGCCCAAGGGCATCACCCCCTCCCCCCCCCAAAAAAACAGGCTGGACCTTCATATGTCAAGCACTAATTAAGAAAATACCTTAGCTTTTCTACAGCCTGATATATAGAAGCAGTTTCTCAACTGAGTTTTTCTCCTCCCAGATTTACAATAGTTGTTTGTGTCAAGCTGACATAAAATGAGCCAGCATAGATGCCTTGTAAGAAGAACAAACCTGACACAGCTTGATCGTTACAATGATTTTGGTGAAACGGATTTTTTTTCAGTGAAGAAATAAAAATCCAACTCAAGAGACAAATTGTTTGATAGTGAGTGTCTGCAATGGGATAAGGGCAAAAGTGGAATTATTTATTTAACAAAACACCTAAAGGACAATTATGAAACAAACTTAGAAGACCCTTTATCATGATATCTAGGTTGATAAAAAGAAAACCTCAAAGAGATGACAGTGCCAATAACATAGCCAGTCAACTACGCTGCTGGGGTTTTGTTTAAAATTTGGTCCTCAGTTTCTAAGCCATCAAAGAAATAGGTACTCTGTCCCATACTTTCTGTACCGAGGGTAAGATTAAAAAAAGAAAACTAGACACTTTCTGCTCTTAATTCTAGATCTGGCTTCTCATGGACAAATCATAAGGTCAACTAGCGAGTCAGTGTGATTTAGTGCACATCTGGAAATGAGACAGTTCAGCTTGTTGCTTTCTTTCCGTTTGCTTTTAGGAGGCAAAATGGATGCTGCTCAAGGTCAGGTAAACCTACTTGACCCAAAGACAGCAGGTGCATGGCAGCATGTCTGCACATGTAACTTCTCTGATGAGACATAACTGCTTCAGAGACAAGCTGAACAGTACACACGTCAGTAATGTACAACCTTTAGTGAGAGTCTGACATACTTACTATGTATACCTGGAGAATTTATTTTTATGCTAGGGCAAATGTCCTTGAGGGTAAAGGTCCCCTTGAACATTTCAATGAGGACGTGCAACGTGTATGAAAAATTTACTGATGAAGGAAGAAGCCGAATCTCACCACTGGTGGGTTCCTGTCATTACTATTATTATTTTTTAAACTAGGGAGTTATGTTTACCTTGTAACAGTCGCCTCCAGGAATGACTTCGTGAATATATACCAACGGTCCTTCGTTCCTGTTAATTCCACCCAGGATCTTCAGACCTAGACCTGTTTCCTTAGGAACTGAAATCACTTGAAAGGCAGGATCCCTAGGATGAAACAGATCAGCTATTTGTTAAATAAAATAGCCAGATCTAGATAACCCAAATAGTTTATGTCTACTCACAATGACACTTTAAGCATATCATAGAAAAGAAGTCAAATTAATTTTTGCAAGTGTTTTAAACTGTCACATAAAACATAAAACAATTAGTGATAGCAGTAATGCTGATTTCTTAGGAGTAAAAGAAAAACAGTTTTTATAAGTTGCTTAGGTAAATTCCTGAATTTATTGAAAAGTGCCCAAGATTTGTTTTTTGTTTTTTTACTTGTGCGGGACTCGAAAACCAAATGTATTCACATACCAGGTAAGCAATTACTTAAAGCAAAATAAATTTACTTCCATGTAAATCTCAAAAAAATTAT
>CM053746.1:28270766-28343859 GCA_028658305.1 Pachyuromys duprasi | reverse complement strand
CAGCAGAGGTCTTTCTAAAAGTCATCATTATCTTCAGTGCTTGAATTTGGACTTGCCTATTGGATTACTTTGCTCTTCAGGATACCAGCAGAATCAAAATGTGAGGAAGACAGATATTTGTAAAATATTTATGCTGCCTGCTAGGAACCATTCTGCTACTGTTTGATGAGGCCTAAGTCAGCCTTCTGAAGGGTGAGAGATTGGGTAGAAAGTGAATTCCACCACCCAGCCTTCTGAGGTGCCACACACTGCTATGCCAACTATTGTCAGACAGAATTTTCCAGGCAACCTACAGAACTCTCAGAAAAAAAATAAAGTCTTACTGTGTTATGACATTTGGGGATAGTTAGTCAGAAAAAAACTAATCCTACATAAATTCACAAGAATTACAGATTTTTTCTTTTCTTCTTTCTTTCTTTCTGTCTGTCTGTCTGTCTGTCTTTTTAAGAAGAACAATCTATACAAGGGATTTCAAAGAGAATGCAGGGTTTCTTTCTTTTAATTTGATTTTTGAGAAATCCCTTTTTGAGAAAGGGTTTCTCTGTGTAGCCTTGGTTGTCCTACACTCACTTTGTAGACCAGGCTGGCCTCAAACTCACTAATATTCGCCTGCCTCAGCCTCCCAGATTGCTGAGATTGCGGGTGTACATCACCACGCCGGGCTTCAGAATGCAGGGTTTCTCTGGGTATTGATTTATACTGCACTATGGTTTGGAGCTGTCCCCAAAGGCCCTTGTTTTGAAAGGCTTGGCTACTAGTTTGAAGTGCCATTGAGAAGTTGCTGGTGATACCCTTAAGAGGCAGGGCCTAGTTGTAAGCACTAGATTATCTGGGGGATGGCCCTGAAAGCGACACTGAAACTTGCTTTCTGGCCATTGCACAGTGAGAAGCACCTGAAGCATGAGGTTGCCATGTCCCCACAGGCTCAAAGAAAAGTGAACACACCGAGATGTTGAAACCTGAGCCATGAGTCTTTTATGTTTCAAAGATGATCTCGGGTGTTATTCTCACAGGTACGGACGTTTCTCTAGCGCACGCCAACGCCCAAATAATGCAATGTATTACTTTATTCAGTATTGCTTCCCTAGGCCACATAGATTCAAAACAAAGTGAAACCCAACCTGAATGCTCACTAATAATATACACATTTCAAAACATTAAATTACACTTAAAAATTACCTTTCAAGTAGGCTGGATGATTGTGGAGGAGATGTATCTTTATTCATGCTTTTATTACTGTTGCCTTAGATTCAACAATGATGCAAATGAAGAACTTGGGGAGTCTAAATGTTCTTCTTTTCCTCAGACTGGAATATCAGAAAATAATTTTTCAAGTCTTAGAACATTCCAATGCAGTTCCGACATTACATAAAGTCCTTATATATACTTGGTGATAAATAAAATATGGCCATATATTCATACTGGTTTATTTTATTTATCACGGTGTATTCTATATATCACTAATATATTCATATTGGTGTATTTTATTTATTTGACGTTTTAGACATTGATGATAACACCTGAAGCATCAAGCCAGCTCTCCATACATAGATGTGACTATCCCTACAGCACTAGGACTGTATAAATCCGTGCTCTTTAGTGCAAGTGAAGAATACGGTGATGCTTGCAGCAGTGATTACAACGAGCGATAAGCATTAAAAAATGTGGAAGATTGGAGAGTGCCTCCTGTGAGCACAAGGCTGGGGAGGCACAGTCGGAAGAATAATTACACAACACACTTGAAGAAAGCGGCAATCCTTAGCTCACCAACTCCCCCGAGGGTCTTCCTGCAGATTCTGTATGACTCCAGCTCATACTACTCCACTGAACGTGTTTCTTAAACTCTTTCCTAGGAAAAGGAAAAAGACAGTGTTTTAATGTCTTGCTTATCTCCACAGCGAATAATACAGAGTTGCTTAATTAAAACAAACTACATTCAGGCACAGATCCACTACCTGTGAGTGGGAAATATGAATGAAGCCTAGGAACTTCCCTTTAACACCATGAATGTACACTATATGTAATCCTTTAATCCCTTTTACAAGTATACACCTGGGAGGGAGAGAAGATACTTTCTAAGGTCTAAGGTGTCATTTTTAACCAAAATGCAGGTTTTTCAACTTTTTTTAACTGTGAGAAGGTATAATTGATTGAAAATGGCCAATATCTTAAAGTTGTAAACCACATTTGGATCATTATGTACAACCATTTTACTGAAGAACTGAGTGAGGAGACTCAAAGGTATTATGCTTTTCCACATGGATGCACAGTGCCTGCTCCCTCAGCTGGAATGGGCTATAGAGACTACAGCAGAGATCTTGGCATTCATTACCTTGGCTCCTATCGACATTTTCAGGCTTCTCTAAGTCTCCGCCAAACTGACACAACAGGCCCCTGACAGTAGTGATGATTTCATCAGTGTATACACACATAGTAGAAACTTAACAAATTGCTCCCTTTACCTTATGCTTGCTTTAAATCATTTACAGAGTCAGAGAAGTAAAACCAGGGACAGGGGTTATCATACCTTTCCCCCAACCATTGTACACAAGAGATTAAAAACCTCTTTCTACACAAACTGAAGGGACCCTGGACAAAGAATCAGCAATCAGTCTTTAGGGAGCTCAGCCAGGACTTATACTCTCTGAGTGTTAACATCATAGCTCAGCCTCCCAGCCCCTTCAGTAGCAAGCAAGAGGAATAGTCCGGTCAGGAGTGGCCAGAGGAATGATGCCACCAAGCCGCTGCACTGTCATCAGCAAAATTCCAGCAGTAAGAAGTTCCTCAGTCCTACCTCTAAAAGAGGGGGACGATGACTTGAAGAAAGAACTTTGATTAATACTGACTCTATGTCTAGAGCCACTGCGGCCACACAAAGTTCAATTTTAAGAGAGTGTTTGCATGAACATTTTAGATTGCTTTAATAATGCATTCAGGGGGCGGTCTCAGACCTCAAGAGAAGATGTTCTGATATAACATAAGAACAGCTACTGTTTATTGACACCATGTGTCACAGACTACATGAAATATTTCAGATGCATTTACTTTATTTTACACCATGGAAATAGATGCAGGTAAAAGAATCAAGCTCACATTACTATACTGCCATGTGCTACTGACATGCCCTCAGAAGTCAACTAGCCTCTTGGAAAGACAAGAAAATAAAATCCAAGCGTCTTTCCACTGGTTACTCAATTGACTAATATCCCCATCTAGTGGAGGGTTGTTCTCACAGGACATCGGTGCTTAAGTCTTCCTGGAACACGTCCAAAAAAACATAAGCCTGTGCCAATGCTACGTCTCTATAGTGCATTTCACATAATGCCAAAATTAGCATTTTAAAAGAAATCCTATTTCAAGTATTAAAATTTAAGTGCCCAAATTATTTCACTCATCTAAACATGCCTAGCAGTGCATAGATGAGCAAGAAGCAGAAACTAGCCTCAGAGACAGTCAGATTCCAGGAGGTTTGAGTGTGGGACACAGAGGGGCCTGAGGGAGGGTAGAGGAAGCATGCCTGTCGCAGAATCCAGAGCCATTACTAAACATAAATAGAGCCAGGGACTACTGTAGGTTTCTTCCTCCAGGAGCCTCACAAGGTAAACAATATTAATCTGATTTTACATACAAGTTACAGAGAAACTGCATGACCTAGCTACTATTACAAGCCAGATGCAAAGTGTAACTTAAATTATTTTCCCTAGCATTAAAACCCAAACCTTTTCTACTTTAGCATGCTGTGAAATAAATGTAAAAAATTTCAACCTGAACGCCCAAACTGGATGCAATGTTAACAGTAATAATAACCTCTTTATATGGAGACACCAGTGTTGGAACTTTTGCACAATGGTATGAGTTTAATTTTATCCATCCAAACTACAAAGCTGCATGCGTGTTGTACTTGTTAATGCAGCTCTGTGCACGTGGGTGCACGTAAACACGAGTATATGGTGCACCTAACTGGAGATCAATGTCAGGTATCTTCCCTTGCCTACTTTCTCCCTCCAATGTTTTTGAGACAGCATGTCTTGGTCAATCTGAACCTGATCAATTCAGCTAGGCTAGCTAGCCAAGAGCTTTAGGGCTGGGATAATAGGAGTGGACTGCCATCCTCGACTCTGAGGATCCAAACTCAGGCCTTTCTGCTTGTTTGGTAGGCATTTTCCTGGCTAAACTATCTCCTTAACGAGATCCAAGATTTCTGAGTGTGCCCCTTCACCCATGCTGGTCTCCTGCCTTTTTCTTTTTTCATTTACATATGTGCAGTATACCTGTGTTTGTGTGGGTGTATGTACATGTAGGTGTGTATGAAGTGCCTGTGGAGAGGTTGATATCAGGTATCTTCCTTACATCTTACATCTTAGATTTTGAGGCAGGATCTCTCACTGAACTTAGGGATCACTGATCCGATAGAGACATCTGCCTATTTCCTCAGCATGGGGATGCCATCAAACCAGGGTTTTCATGTGGGTGTTAAAGTTTACCAACTGAGCCAAATTTCCAGCTCTGTGCCCCTTTCTTTTATACACGCTTGTAAGTCTGTTTATCAGTAGAGGTTCTAATAATGTTATACATATAGTCAAACCTACAATTACATATGTATGTCCCCACCACCTTGAAGAAAACAGAGAAGCAAAGCACTTGTACTTTCACTAAAAATATAAGCACTCAATGAAGGCATATTGCTTATCTAGCTTGCTGAGTCAGAAGAGAGAAAAGATCATGTCAGCAGAATCAGAAACTGGAACACGACAGAAAGCATTTTTATATGATGAATTTACTTTAGAAAACATGGCTTTACTGTGATATTTCAATCTCTTCTCTTACAACTTAATTAAATTATAATAATCACAAATCTGTTTAAAAATCCACCCATCATGCATACAATCTTTGATTAAGGTGTGGCAATTTAGTCTCAATAACTTCTAAAAATGAGATACTTTACTGTATCAAAAACACAAAAATTAAAATGGGTAGGCATAAAAATTTATCAGAAATGAGTAAATATGAAGAGGATGAAATCTTGAGGCATGTCATAAAGCAACTGATACAAATTTCAACTATTCCCTCAAACAGTGTGTATTGTTCCAAATGAAACCAATATGATTAACATGGTTAATTTCTGAATCTTAAGTCTTTTTAACAAAAATTGTATATTAAGGAAGCTAGAGTTTTACTTATTTCCTTTTGCTTTTAGAACTATTTTAGGGGAAAAACAGAAAGAAAAGAAAAACAATGAACCACTTATCTTGTCATTTTCTATTTATTTATTTTTCTGTTCAATATCCCTCAGTCAGCACTACAACTTCAAATACTTTTTCCTCTCCTTGTGTTTGGTTGTCTGCACTTTTATGTAAAAACATGTGACTGAATTCACTGATCTTTGATGGTTTCTGTATTTAAGTTTGAACTAAAAATCCTTTCCCACTCCAAGGACAGTAAGTCAGTTCCATGCATTTTCTTAAAAATCCTTGCTAATTATCTTAGCATGAATATAAAATATAGACCCAACCCTGACCTTTCCTCCCTGGAAGGTCTCTACATGTCTGAGTCACATTTATGAGCAGTTTGCCACCTCTGACTTGAGATGCAACCTTCATCTACACAGCAATTCTTGCATTTGAATCATTCTTGTCATTTTCATTTGATTCCTTTGATTAACTTATTTATGCATGCACTTAAATTAATCTACTTTAATTACACAGGCTTTATAATATGTTCCTATATCTGGGAAAACCAATTCTCCCTTGTTAATTTATTTAGCCAACTTGTCCTAGCTGTTTTGGATTTTATATGTACATATTAATTTCAAAGTTTCCCTCATTAAAAAATAGACAAAGCAATGGTATTGTTAGAAAATCATACTAGACTTATAAACTGAGAAGGTACCTTTGGTTTATAATGTTCCTTTCAGTCAAAGAACTTGGCATATCTTTTGTGACTTTCTATAGGGTTCTAAAGTTGTCTTCATATCAATCTTGTACATTTATAAGTTAACTTTTAAATTCTTTCTTTTATTACACCTTTTAAGAATCTATTTGGTGGGCCACGGATGAAGACGTGCCTTCCACCCCCAGCATCCATGAAAAAGCTGAGTATACTCGTAATCCCCGTGACGGTGAACACAGGAAGGGAGGATCACTGGAGTTCGCTGGCCAACAAGAAAAGCAAATCCGTGAGCTACAGTTTTAGTGAGAGATCTGGTCTCAAAAAGAAAGGTGGAAAGTGATAGATGAAACCTGTTGGCAACTTCTTAATACCCCCAACACAAACACAAACACACACCACATGCCCAGGCACACTCACGCAAGCTCACTCATGAATGTATCTACGTAGGAAGCCACACACAGGCAAACATGCATGCACACACTAAACACTTTGTAAATGACAAAAAGGCTGGCTAACTGTAGTATCTTCTAGAAAATAATTTCTCTCTTACTTCAAGCTCTATGAATTAGATAGCTTCTGAAAAAGCTATGGGCAGACCAACTAATAGCAGCACAAGTACACACACATACACCTTTTTCTTGTAGACTGCACATCTGCAATATGCTGATTTATATACAAGTGCACTGTAACACCTCAGCACACTCAGGCAAACAAACTCTCCTTATCATAAACCATTAGACTTTTTTTTTTCTGCTGTCACTGCAAAGATTAAAATAATACATCTTGAATACTCATAAGAGCTTTGTAAGCAGAGCCTAATTCCCACCCTTCCTTGACAGTGTGCTTCTGTAGTCACTTCAAAGCACTTCACAAGCTGTGAGGTCAAGAACTTCCAATGTCTCTCTAACAGTTTGCCCTCAGTACAAGGATCCCTAGAAAGAAACGGAAGGACAAAGTGTGATACCAGTCAAGGAGAGATTTGTTGGTTTAATAGCAAGACTGTAAAATCTAATAATGATGATAATAATAACTTCATAAGCTCCCAAGAAAGCTTCTTTTCTAGAGACTTCTGGCCACATAATAGGTCTCTGAAGATGCACATGTCTCTTCCAATTGACACAGTGGGGATTGCTAGTTCACACTGTGAAAGGGCTTATCGTATACTCAGAGAAGGAGCAGAAAGGTGCTTAATGAGGCTCTTCCTAAAGCTGGGTACTGTTCCTCTTTTCATGTGTACAGGGGAAAAAATGTTACCGGGAGTGAGGGATTCATATGCTGTATAAAGTATCTAGCTTCCAGTAAAGAAGCACAGAGATTTGGACACAACATGATATATCTAAAGAAAAAAAAAAGCTAACTATGGTTTATAAAATATCCATTGAAATAAAAATCTAACACACTAAGTAATTATGAACAATAAAAGGTGTTAGGTGAGCACGCTGCTACATTCCTGTGATACCAGCACAGGGAGGCTGAGGAAAGAGAGGGCTCGTGAAGCCAGAGACACCCTGTCTCAAGAAACAAACAAAAATCCCCAAAACAGAGAAAGGGAAAAGGGAAGGTTAGAAAACAATGAGAGGGGAAAACAAAATATTTTAAGGATGGGTTTTGGGGAACCCATAGTGATGGTAAATCCAAGGTTTTAATTAAAGGCAGGGTATCTTTTTAAAAACATATAATATTTGTATTTATTCTTTGAGACTCTCAGTTATGTGTATAATGTATTGTGATTATATAACACATTTCTTTCTATAATTCCTTCCACACTCACTTTCCAACCTTAAGTCCTCTTTTTTTTCTCTTTTCTAAAGAGTAACCCATTGGATAAAACTAGTGTTGCCCATGTATGCACTGATATGGGGACACTGGGGGGAGTCTTCTAAAGACAGGTATCATGGCTGGTGAGAGATGACTTAGCAAACATATAAATATTTGCTCATGAATGACGTCATGGAATAGTTCATAAATACAAAGCACCTAGCTGGTACTTCTTGGCATATATGCCTGCTGGTTTTTATGTAAACTCAACACAAGATGCAGTCACCAGAGGAGGGAACCTCAATTAAGAAAATTCCTCGCAATTCTCTGAGGAACCTCCAGATTGATTTCCAGAGTGGTTGTACAAGTTTGCACTCCCACCAGCAATGGAGGAGGGTTCTCCTTTCTCTACATCCTCGCCAGCATGTGCTGTCACTTAGCCATTCTAATAGGTGTAAGATGGAATCTCAGAGTCCTTTTGATTTGCATTTCCCTGATGACTAAGGACACTGAGCATTTCTTTAAGTGCTTCTTGGCCATTTGAAATTCCTCTGTTGAAAATTTTTATTTAGATGTGTACCCCATTTTTAAATTGGATTATTTGGTTTGTTAATGTTTAATTTCTTGAATTCTTTATATAGTTTGGATAATAGCCCTTTGTTAGATGTAGGGTTGGTGAAAATCTTTTCCCAATCCATAGGCTACCATTTTGTTCTGTTGACAGTGTCCTTTGTCTTACAAAAGCTTTTCAGTTTCAAGAGGTTAACAATACTCTACAGTGTTAGCAGAGGGGAGCCTAGCATAGCTGCCCTCTGAAAGGCCCCACCCAGCAAGAGATCAAAACAAATGCTGAGACAGCCAAACATTGGGTAGAGCACAGGAAGCCTGTGAAAGAGTGGAAGGAAGGACAGAAGGACCTGGAGGGAATAGGATCTCCACAGAAGACCAGGATAGCCAACTAACCTGGGCCCATAGGGCCTTATAGAGACTGAAACACCAACCAAGGACCATGTATGGACTGGACCTAGGCTCCCTATACATATGTACCCAATGGACAGCTCTGTCTTCTGGGTTCCCTAGTAAGGGGAGCAGAGGCTGTGTCTGACAAGGACTCTCTTGTATGCTTTTCTGTCACTTCCTCTTACTGGGCTGCCTTGACAGGCCACTTTGGTAGAGGTTGTATCACTCAGTCCTGATAGGACTTGATGTGTTGGGATGGGTAGTGGTGGTGGTGGGAAGGGGACTACAGGTAAGCGGGAAAGAGTATGGGACCAGGAAGACAGGAGAGAGGAACTATGACTGGGATGTAAAGTGACTAGATAGATAGATAGGTAGGTAGATAGATAGATTCCCCCCCAAAATTAAGTTGTGCATTTTCTTAACTAATGATTAATGGGGGAGGAGCCAGACCACTGTAGGTGGTGCCATGCCCGGCTGGTGGTCCTCAGTTCTATAAGAAAGCAACCTGAGCAAGCTAAGAGGAACAAGCCAGTAAAAAAAAACTCTCCTTAATTGCCTGTTTCCATTCCTGCCCCAGGTTCCTGCCCTGCTTGAGTTCCTATCCCGACATCCTCCAATGATGAACAGTGATGTATAAGTGTAAGCCCAATAAACCCTTTCTTCCCCAACTTGCTTTCAGTCATGGTATTTCATCACCATAGTAACCCTATCTAGGAGAATGTAGATTGTGCAACAACTGAAAGAATGCTGTCCCAGAGGCCTAAGTTCCACTTCTGCTGTCCAACTAGCAAGATATTGAGAGGCCACTAATTTGTCCCCAGTCTTTCCATATGTGGACTAGCAAGCACACCCATGCCTGAGTTGTTACACTACAAGTACTCCTGTGCTCTTGCGGAGGCTTGGGGAGTTGTTTCTGAAACACACACGCCTCTTAAGTTGAGTCTGGTATGTGACAGCCTACAACCAGGTCACATATGAGGACCAGAGTGGGAAAAACGGACTAGTGTACACCTCACCTGCCGTCATTTTAAGAGAGAGAGGACAAAGTGATGATGACCACCCGGTTGAAAAAAAAAATCTGTGTGACATATGTGGTTTGACAGGTGACTTAGAAGTGTCCACCACTTAGTGATTTTAATGTGAATGTCAAATTAGACAATTAGACAAATTAGACTTGTTATAAAGTACGACCTGCAGGTTCAGATCATCTTGAAGAAACAAAATGAGGCAACTTGTTGTCTACCACAGCAGAGTCTGTAAAATCATGGGTTACTTTAAAACACTGGCATGGCAGCTTTCATTCAGGAAAACTGTTCTTGCCGGGAGTGACGGCACACGCCTTTAATTCCAGCACTCAGAGAGGCAGAGCCAGGCAGGTCGCCGTGAGTTCAAGGACAGCCTAGTCCAGGACAGCCACGGAGAACCCGTCTCGAAACAAAACAAAAAAACAAGAGACAGAGAAAAAGAGAGAGAAAGAAAGAGGGAGAGAAACTACTCTCTGCATTCTTCAGGGTTCACTTTTGCTCTCCTTAATTTGGCTCCTCTTGCAAGTCTCTTTGGGGTGGGTGGGGATTAGGAATGCCTCCTTTCACTTTCTTTAACTGATCCTCTTTATGGAACATACAACTTTCATAAAGCCAAGATATGAAAGATGACTGAAAGTTATTGCACTATCTCCTTTACTTGCTCTCCAAAGGCAATATTCCCTCTGCAACCGCACTTCTCTTTTCTTTCAGGAACTCAAGCAGCTCAGGAATGCTGTTCCTTTTTCTTGGGGCAGACAACATAAGAATCTGCCGGCAGCACATAGGCCAACCTTGTGGAAGATACTGGAAAATGCTTCAGGAAAGGACTTTGGGGCTTTGTGAAACATGAGCTCTTCACAATACAGTCTCCTAAAACAGCCCCAACTTCTTGCTGTTTGCTTTCATTTCTATGCTCCTCCACAGGTATCTAAGTTCACTAACAAATAGGTAAAGCACTAAATTCTTGTCCTTGTGAGCAAATCAAGGTTTCTGCAATCAGTGCTGTGAGAAAAATAAGCAGCTACAATCAGATGAGCTGTTTCAGATACTGAAAGATAATGTCAAAGGAGACTGGGCAAAGAAAGGCAAATTTTGAGTAGGTGAGAGCCAAACAATAAGTGAGCCACAGCTGGGGAAAAGACACACGGTTCTTTAACAGCAAAACACATTTGGGTATCTGCAGAGCACCAAGAAGTGCAGCCACCATAGTGAAGGGGACAGGACAGGGTACACAGCAGGCAGGGTCTGTACTACCTAACCTTGTGCACAAAGGTAAGCAGCTTAGATTTTTGACCGATTTTAGTTCAAAGAATAACTTGACTATTCCTAGGAGATCAAGATTTTCCTTTTTACTTTATTCCGTTTTTAATCCAGCTAAGGTTGGGCTCTGGGATTCTGCATTTCCTCTTGTTTTGTACCTTCATTGTTTATTACAATAAGTATATTGTTTCGTAGCTTGAATCATGCCAGAATGCCAGTCAGTTTGGGGATATGGTAGGTGTCTGTGCTTGTGTGTGTGTTTATGGTCTGATTTGATCAGGACTGGCTAAAACAAGGCCTAATATACAATGAAAAAAGAAATATTCCACACTAAGTGACTATTAAAAAAATTCAAGGCAGAAACAAGCAGAGAATTGAATAAATGGAAAGACAATCTAAAATAGTGGAACATTTTAGGATCATGTCCTGTAGGACTGGACAAGCCACATATCTATGAAGGTGCCTTCACTATGATAAATGTTACTTGAATGAAGGGTGTGTATTAATGAATGCGTTCTCATTTTATCATATCCAAGCTCATTAAAGACCATTTACAAGGACCAGTCTGTCAAAAATAAAAATAAAGACAGCTGTCAGGAAATAAAAAAGGATACTAAGAGATTCTGAGACAACTTTATGGCATCACTATGGGACACAGTGATTATCTAGCCTGCTTCAACTAAATTACAACTCATTTTTCTTACTATTTATATAACTATGTATTCCTTCATACTGTGTGCACAATTATTATGATAAATAGATCTAAAATAAACAGCTGTTAATACTATTAAAATAATTGCTATGTATCTCATATTGTTGGATGAATCCAGGAACTTTATTAGGCAAATAAACTACTAGGAAATATAGATCAGTGCTACATATTTAAGCTGAACTCGCAATTGTATTATGTTTTAAAGATATTGGAAAATATGAGCCAGACATGATGGCACACATCTTTAATCCCAGCACTGAGGGGACAGGTGGCAGAAGCAAGTTTTTTGGACAGCCCGGTCTGCAGAGCGAGTTCCAGGACAGCCAGGGCTACATAGTGAAATCCTATCTTAAAAAAAAAAAGTCAAGGAATGAATGTATAAATAAGAGAATACATATTTATATGTCATATATAATATTACATAAAATATATATTACATATTAATATATAAATGTTACTGCCAACCAAACTTTAAAACTACATCTTCATTATTTTTAAGTCTTCAGAAAACCAACAACTGGGTAAGATAACATTGTTGAATATCAAAAAGTTTATAGGACTCTTTATTTTACCTTATAAATGTAAAACTGGACATGCCCATAACTAACTAGAAGGGTTTACCAGATTTAATTATTTTCTGCTGAAGAACAACATTGGACATTAAATGTCCAGCCTTTAATGGAGTCTAGCGAGGCTTTACATTTTAAATGTTTAATCATACTTCTTGATGCAGAACAGGGTTAGACTAGCCCCAGGAGTGCACATTCCATCCATGGTGGAACACTACTCAGCATTAATTACCCCAGTGATTTATGCAAAATCACAAATAAACTCAGACTCACCTAAGTTATAGCCTAGGGTTACGTATTCATTTAAAACTTTAGAGAAAAACAAATACATTTCAGCATTTCCTAATACTGCACTATTCTTCTAGCTGTATATGTCAATCTTGTATTATAATATAAAGCCCTGAACTCAGGTTTCCACAGTTTTCTGGCTTCAATCTATGTTTAGCTCTAATTTGTTCTCGCTCAGATATCATTTTAGTATGTGCTACCTTGTAAATAGACACTTCAGCACAATAACTGACTTTAATCAAGGCAGAAGAAACCTTTCTGGATATAGGAATGGAAACGGTTGTGTTTTGTTGTTACACTGTCCAAAGCCTAGCTGCTTTCCTGCACAGGGTGCAGAAAAATGCCAAGAAGCATGGAGTCACAAACATTTTAAGCTTAAGCTCCAGCTCTGACACTACCCACCTGAATATGCTTACACACATTACCTCAATACTCTGGTTTTTGTTGTTTTCTTTTACATCTATCGAATGGGAAGATTGGCCTCAATGAGGGCTGAGCTTGGGCAAGGGTAGAAGAGATTAGGTTTTTCAAAACCAAACTCTTTCCAAGTCACCTTTATTTCTTCCTCCAGGTCTACAAAATTGCCTGAAGCTGAACAGTATAACTTTGGTCACTTTTCTTTAGACTCTGCAGTCTTCACTTTTGTCCTGCTGAGTTTTGAGATGGTGCCCAAAATGGAGCACATTTTTTGGGTTAACATACCAGGCAGAAGAGAGCTCACATGTTTGCAGCTGAGTTCTTAGCTATGGTGATTTGCTCATGTACTTGGGGAACAAACAGGTAACTACATATATTAAGAAATAGTAGACATATTTATGTTGGGCACATACACACAACTATAACTCTATACATACAAACTGTCTAGTTCCATGTTGAGAAGGTCAAGAAGTGATGACTATTTCTGGCTCCTGAGCTTTTTGTCTAAATATCACTCGTCATTAAAGGAAGCCAAACTCCTGCAGTAATGGCCGATACCAAAGTCAGAGCAGGAAAAAAATGTCAGAGGAGCATGGAAAAGGTAAATTTTATTCTTAATTAGAATAGGAATTCATGGGTCTATACTGACAAAACACAGAAGCAAATAAGAAATGTGTAACGGAGTAACACTCTGCCTTACAGATAATTCCAATAGTTCTCCCCACAACATACAGTAGTTGATCCTTAATGAGCATAACATTTTTTTATGACCCTTATGATAAAGCGACTCGGCCAGGTGTGGTGGTATATACATCTGTAACTGCAGCGCTGGGGGCTAATGCGGGAGGGCTGTGAGTTCGAAGCCAGCCTGGGATTCTTTGGCAGACTCAAAACAACAAAAATAAAAACAAATTCCTGAAGATCCATCTCAGTCAAGAAGCAAGTTGACACTATGTGACTCCTACGGAAATTCAATGAGATGAGCCCATCACTTCTACTAGATTTCTAATGGAGGCTCATAAACCACGAGAAGGCATCACACACAAAACTCATAAAAACATATACCAAGGGACACTACACCGATTAATCAGCTGGTAATTAAACATATCAAGGCCATGTGGAAAGGCTAAAGAACTGTTTCAGACTGCTGAAAACTAAAGAGGCAGGGCAGCAAGGATTTTTGGGTTGGATTCTAGGCCTAGGTTTAGAAATAACTGGCACAAGTGATATTAAGTTAAGCAGCGTCCATGGCCACCATGATGTGAAGCTCTGAAAGGACATGTTCCCTAAGATCCTCATGCTGAATCCCTGGCCCCAGTGCAGCTCTGTTTGGATTAAACACTTGTGAAGGTTAAATGAGACCATAATGGTGGAACAACTGATGGATCAGATGGGGTTAGGGTACCTACAAGAAAGGCATCACCAAGCCTGCAGACTCTTCCCTGGATGCTGGGACACGAGGCTACTGTAAGTAAGGGAGAACCCTCATGAGAAAATAGACTAGCTAGCGCCTTGATCTTGGTTTTCCAGCATAATACATCTATTGAGTCATTTTACAATTTCACATCATCATATAGAAACTGGATTGGTGCCTATTTTATTTTATTAAAAGAGAAATCTAGAAAAACCTACATCACTTTACTGTTACATCAAACTGCTGAACCTCCATTTACACAATGGAATACTACTCAGCAATGAAAAACAAGGAAATCATGAAATTTGCAGGCAAATGGTGGGAACTAGAAAAGATCATCCTGTGTGAGCTATCCCAGAAGAAGAAAAAAACACATGGTATATACTCCCTTATAATTGGATATTAGACATATAATATAGGATAACCATACTAAAATCTATATACCTAAAGAAGCTAAGCAAGGAGGAGGACCCTGGGCAAGATGGTCAATCCTCATTCAGAAAGGCAAATGGGATAGACAACAGAAGGTAAAAACAAGGAACAAGACAGATGCTCACCACAGAGGGCCTCTGAAAGACTCTACCCAGCAGGGTATTAAAGCAGATGCTGATACTCATAGCCAAACTTTGGGCAGAGTGCAGGGAATCTTATAAAAGAAGGAGGAAATAGAAAGACCTGGACGGGTCTGGAGCTCCACAAGGAGAAAAACAGAACCAAAAAATCTGGGCCCAGGGGTCTTTTCTGAGACTGATACTCCAACAAAGGACCATTCATAGTGGTAACTTAGAACCCCTGCACAGATGTAGCCCATGGAAGCTCAGTGTCCAGGTGCCCAAGTAATGGGAACAGGGACTGTCTCTGACAGGAACTCAGTGCCTGGATCTTTGATCACCTCCCACTGAGGGGGTGGTACTTACCAGGCCACAGAGGAAGACTATGAAAGACAGTCCTGATGAGGCCTGATAGGCTAGGGTTAGATGGAAGGGTACGAGCACCTCCCCTATCAGTGGACTGGGGAAGGGACATGGGAGGAGATGAGGGCAGGTGGGATTTGGAGGGGACGAGGGTGGAAGCTGGAATACAAAGGGAATAAATTGTAATAAATAAAAAATTATATTAAAAATAAACTTCTTAAATTAAAATAAAAACAAATTGCTGTACCTCAGATATTTACTTTCTTTCTTTTTTTTTTTGGTTTTTGTTTTGTTTTTTTGAGACAGGGTTTCTCTGTATAGCCTTAGCTGTTCTGGACTCACTTTTGTAGACCAGGCTGGCCTTGAACTCACAGAGATCTGCCTGCCTCTGCCTCCCTGAGTGCTGGGATTATATGCACAAGCCACTACCCATGGCTAGGTATTCACTTTCAATTAATAAATAAAAGCATTCATGATTACAAGTCTGTCATAGACATATTTATAAAACTACTTTGAATAATATGGAGAAAAATACCTGGAGGAAAAAAAGAGTGAAGGCAATATACTGTTGGCCTCAAGCAACTGTTAGCATAAGATTTTTAAAATTTACAAGTATATTGTCTGTACATATATGTGTGCATCATGTGTGTGTAGTGCCCAAAGAGGCTGGAAAAGGGTATCAGATCCCTAGGAACCAGAGACTGAGACAGTTCTGAGTCCCTAGGTAAGTTCTGGGAACTGAACCCAGGTTCTCTACAAGAATAGCAAAAGCTATTAACCTCCGAGGTACCTCTCCAGCCCCGTAGTATGGACTTTGAGTTAGAAAATTAAAATATGAGAGGGCTTATCCTGAAAATTTGACAATCTGGTATAAGAATCAAGGTGCATATAGAGAGAAAGGGTGGCCAAACACTGTCATAACAAGATGAGAGAAAATTTGTAGTCAGAATTTTGTAATGTGTGTGAGACTGTACTAGAGTGATGTACTAGACAATGACTAGAGCCGGAAAATAACTGGATTTTACTGGCGCTGCAATTCAGTGGCTCTGTGACCACTAATCAGTTACTTACTATAGGCCATCATCTTCACTTAGACTACTACTAAGTTGCCTCTTCACTTCTGCTTCCCCTTGCCCCTGTTTTTCTCAACAGGTGACCAACATCTTATTCTTCCTTCATTGTGACTAAAATCAGATCAAATCACTCCTGTGTTCCTAACACTATGCTTCCCTTAGACAGGTCTTAAATGGCTTTGTAGTATCAGGTCTCTGGATACCTGCTGTGACCCCATTTCCTTCCAGCTTCAACTCTGTTCATTATGCAAGGTTCACACTGACCCTGTTTTGTTGTTCTTTAATCCTATCCAATTTATTGTGCTCTGGACTCGCATATGGCCTGAGATTTTTGATTCCTGGTAGCTCTTTTCCCCCCCATTCAGGAGTTATAGGCTCATAGGTCACCTCTGTAATTTTATCCATTACAGAGACAGAACTTCAGCATCCCTCTTCCTTGTCACTCTCAATGTCTTCATGCCATCAGCTACTTTCATGACATTGTTATCTGAAATTCCCTTACAAGTTTACTTTCTGAGTCCTTCAGTAGAGACTGCAATTAGTAACAAAAGTAACTGCACCTGACTTATTTTTGGATGATGCCCAGCAAATTAAGTATATGGTTCCGTAAAAGTGTGAGGAATAAGTGTTGACTGAGAGTTCTTCGGGCCACTCCAGCTCTTAGAAATAAGGTCTAGTTGATTGGAGGTGGGAAGGTGGGCATGAGAGAGGAGGTTGGCATTTGATAGCTTCTGGAAGAGGGAAAGTCAGTTTTCCCTAATGGTGTGACCACTGGTACATCAGTCACACTCAAAGGCTGGCACATCAAAGGCGAGCTGGCCATCAGACTGGACTCAATGTGGGTGAGTGGAGAGGGAGGTGAGGGCAGATCTGGGGCAAGCCTGGAGTTGGGTGGTGGTGGGGGCGTTGAATATAATCAAAAACACAGAGTAAAATATCCTCAAAGAATTAATAAAAACATTATTTTTTGAAAAGAAGTAAGAGCTAACTTTCATAAAATTCTTACTATGCCTCAAGCAATGGGAAATTCACTTTACCTTCTTAACCACTCATGAAATAAAGCCATCAGGTTAAAGAGAAGTTACAATAAAATACAATTTATGTAAGGGCAAGACCACAGCATATTCATTAAGGTTTGATCTCAGATTCTGCTCTTAACTTTCTTTTCTGTCTGTTTGGTTTTTTTTAAGCATATTTCCCCAGGGGTCTCTGTCTGCAAGATGAACACCCTTATTCCTTCAGCCAATCCTTTAAAGGCCCCCACATCCTGGTCCTTCTGTTCTCAACAAACTTCAGTTTGCCAGCGACTCTCTGACTTGATGCTTTTGCTGGGGAAATACCTAAAGGGGTATCAGCACAGTGGAAGACGTCTGCCTAGATGCTGGGAAGATGCAGACGTCTAGAGCGTTGAAGAGGGATGCGGACCGCAAAGCTCAGTGTTCCTGAAAGAGGGAAGGTTGCCTGAGTTCAGGTGAGAGGCAGCCAGCAAAGCGGCTACGGAGCTCCAAGTGGAAGCCCCGCGGGAGAGTTGCCGCTGGGGGCCGCCAGGTCGAGACAAAGGCTGGTGGAGTCGGGGAAGATGGGGTTACCATCCCTAGTAAGGATCTTGCACGCAGAAGGCCCAAACGCATTTTCCCCAAAGTAAATTTTAAAAGTATCAGAGGGAAACAAAAGTCCGAGGCACAGCCACCTAGCAAGAACGCGAACTTACCCTCTTCAGGCCAACCGGCCTCCGTAGTCCGGCTGCTACCTGTGGAATCTGGTAGTCAAGGCAGCGGCGGGGCTCAGCCCGGGTACCGCGAGACGGGGCGGGTCTCGCGAGATCTCGCTTAGCGGCCCTGACAGGAGGGCGTTCTTTCCGGGGGGTTATGGGAGGGCTTTGGTGTCCGGGATGGAGGCTCCTGGCTTTGCATGGCCGGCGCTGGTGCCAGCCTGGGTGGTCGGGCCAGACTGTGGAGAATGCAGAGCGGGCTCTCAGGCCCGGGGGGGATGCCCTCGGAGGTGCGGAGCGGGGGCTGAGGCGGCTCGGGACGTGGAAGCGTCCGAGTGGGGCTCCGGGTCCCGGCCAGCAGCAGCCAAGGCGTCCCAGGAGCAGCAACCCTTTCCAGCGCGCGCAGGAGGACGAGTGGCGCCGGCGGAACAAGACGGTGCTCACGTACGTGGCCGCGGCCGCCGTGGGCATGCTGGGGGCCTCCTACGCCGCCGTGCCCCTCTACCGGCTGTACTGCCAGGTAGGGAGGGACGAGGTGCAGGGCGGGGCCCACCCGCGCCGTCACCCTGCGGGGCTGCGGTAGGAAGGGGGGGGACCGAGGTTCCAGACCGGGCGTGCTCAAGGTCACCAAAATAACCTGCATGGGGAAGCAGGTCTCGGGGATGATGGAGCTGGTACCGCGCCTCAGAAGGAATGAGCTTCCCTGAGGGTTGTCAAGACAGCTGTTCTGTGAAGCACCGGTACCCCGGCACTTAGGCAGCAGAGGTTAGAGAGGCTGTCGCATACCTGAAGGTTCACAGGGCGCCCCGTCCCCCAAAACAGAATTGTCCAACCTAAGGTGACAGTAGTACCGACAGAAAGGGAAGTAATTAATAGACGCTCCTCCCTGTATGTTCTCAAGCCGGGCTAGCATTAGGTTAAAAAAGGTAACCCCCAAATCAAGTTCCACGTTAAAACGTTGCTGTTTTTAAAAGAATACCGTTACTTGTGGACTCACCAAGTTTTAAATATAGGAAACCATGCAATGGCCCCATTTAAGAGCAAGTTAAAATATACCTCAAAGAAACTTTGGTACTCGTAAGTAATAGATCTAGTAATTGAGCCCAGGACATTATTTTAGTGCCTGTTTTCGTCTATTTTAAATAGTTTAAGTCACGAACTTGAGAAACTTTAATAATGTCCCAGGAATATATAAGGAATTGACATTTCACTTAGATTACTTCTTATTCAACTGACTTGAATTCTTTAGGAAAAAAAATTGTTCATCTTAAAACTCAATCTCTTAGAATCATATGCTTGTTAAATAAGTTCAAATACTTGCCCTGTGATTTATCTTTTAGGACTAAAGTGCAGTTTGACAATACTGAGAGAAATTGAGTGAAGCTAATAAGTAACTTTTGTAACAAACAAAAGAAACGTAGAAAAGTAATAGTAGGGTAGGTTTTTAGGGTATTTTCTTGGCCTCACATTTGGCGTTTTGTTTTTCTAGTATAGGAAAGGTAAGTTATCGGGAAGTCAGACTTATGGTAACTTCAAGCAGCAGAATGTCTTCAAAACAACTCTTCCCCCATATCAAACAAGGAAATAATGGCAATGAAGAAACGTCAGATACAATTTACTCTTTACTCTTTTGTAAATTACTGTTTTATGGTAGTTGGCTGGGTAGCCAAAAAAAAAAAAAGTCAGGTACTCATATTAACTGGTGCTTAAGGACAAGGCTAAACATTAAGCCACCAACCTGGGGAAAATATGATGCCCTAAAAAAGCAGATTATAAAAATATAGTTATGAACTAATTTGAAGTATAAAAGCTATGGTATAGAAAAGGACACATGGGAATAAGGAAAAGTTAGATATTTCAGTGATTTAGTTGAAATGACCAGGTTTGGATACACGTTTCCTTTTTTAAGTGAATAAATTTATGTAAAATATACTAACAATCAAGGGACCTGTGTTTAATGAAAGTTCCACTTAAAAATTTTTACTATATTCTCAGTGACAATAGTTTTCAAAATCTGCTTTTTAAAATGACTCACTTCTGAAAAGACATTACTTTTACAAATATAGGCAAACCATTGAATATGATTACAGGAAATGGTCAGTTTGGCTCCAAGCAGAACATTCAGTTGTTTTCCAAATTTTACTTTTATCTAGTAAGTGGAGATCTTAAAACTTGTTGCTTAATGTATCCAGTGTCTCATTCTAGACTACTGGACTTGGAGGATCGGCAGTGGCCGGGCACTCATCAGACAAGGTTGAAAACATGGTACCTGTTAAGGATCGAATCATTAAGGTCACTTTCAATGCTGATGTTCATGCCAGTCTCCAGTGGAACTTCAGACCTCAGCAAACGGAGATATATGTAAGTGACTAATGGGTCCATCACTCAGACTATTACACCTGTCTGAGCTCTTTTCAAGATGTTAGTACACACCATGAATAATTACACGTACAATATTTGGGTTGTATAATTCACGATTCTTCAATTATTAGTGCTTTAAAAAATGTCTACTTTTTAATAGTACCTAACATTTAAATGTAACTATAACATTTGGGTTTTTTGTGACAGAGTTTCAGTGTGCAGCCTGGCCTGAAACTCATGGTTCTGCCTCAACTTAGCCTAGCTGGCTATTTTTCTTGATTTTTAAAAGTTGTATTTAGTCATTTTTATTCTGTTTGTAAGTTTATTGTAATTAGATTTAAGGTCAGTTTAACATTTATATCCCCTTAAAAATATTCAACTTTGGCATTAAGATCTAAGTGAATTAGAGGTACAGAAGCATTTAGTATGTATGGTGCTCGCTGTACTTTGAATCAACTTGGAACAATGTCATTTGTTTATGATCATATGATTAAAAGATGACTGAATCTTTTGGTCATTAATGTTGCATTAATAGCAATACCTGGTCATATTATATAGCTTCCTGACCTTTACTCTGGTAGAAATGATAATAGGAAAAATGTGGAGAATCATTGGTTATAATAAAAAGTAATTTACTGGTTCATCAGAATTATTTCTATCCCTCAAAAAGAAAAAAAAATTAATTTGGGGGGTGAGAGAATACTGAAATGTGAACCAAGGGGTATGTGCTAGGCAAACAATAATTGTTGTTCTGGGAGGATTTGAGGCTATTACTAACAAACCCTTATAAATCAGAGTGCCTGTCCAGTTCAGTAAACATCACCTAAATTACACTAAGGATTTTTTAAGTTATGGTTTTGCATAGTGGTTAGAATTGCATGGCAGTAAACAAGGTGATGGTGAATTGTTACAGGTGGCATAATGTCCAATGGAAACTCTTATAGCCTTGGTTGCTGTTTTTTGTTTGTGTGTTTTAATTTCTCAGGGTAGTAACGCCTTTTAACAGATTTTGTTCAGTCAGTTTTACTATGCTTGTAAATTTAAGTTATTCAGAATTAAGGTAAGTTTGACATTGGCATCCTTCAAAAAGTTGTCAATCATGACATTCAGGTTTAACTGTTATAAAGTAGTTGGGCTTGAACTTTGGTTTGCCTGTCCTGTCCTTGGACACATTGTAACTAATCTGTAGAATTTTGATTGAAGAACATCAGACAACCAACAGGGACATTCATAACTATGATTCTTTATTGATGTAAGCAAATATAGTCTGAAACTAAGATAGGCTTGTAATATTCATACTACATTAGATTAGGTGTTATGAGCCAATGAACAGGCAAATGATATGACTCTTAAGAAGAATGGCATTAGAGTTAACATGTGTTTATTGAAACAGGTGGTACCAGGAGAGACTGCACTGGCATTTTATAAAGCTAAGAATCCTACTGATAAACCAGTAATTGGAATTTCTACATATAATGTTGTACCATTTGAAGCCGGACAGTATTTCAATAAAATACAGGTAAACTGAATGTCAACTTTATGATAAAAAGTTAATATGAATTAAATGCTTAATATGAATTAAATGCTTTTAATTTCTAAAAATTAATTTCTGGCTGGGTGTTGTGCTTCATGCCTATAATCTAATACTCAGGAGGCTGCGATGGGAGCAGGGCCATGCGGTAGAGCCAGCCCAGATATAGCATAGACTCTAGGCCAACCTAGAATTGTGAGACCCTGTTTCAGAAAAAGTAAAAATAAAAGCTTAAGTCAGTACTTATTTCGTCCAAATAAAGCCTTTTTAAAATCTTCATTGCCTACACCTTCTAGCTGATGCTTGCTCCTTTTGCTTGTTTGTTTTAAGACAGGATCTATGTACTAATCTTGGCTGTCCGGGAATTCTATGTAGACCAAGGCTTACTCGAAATCCCAGAGACCCACCTGCCTTCCAAGTGGTGGAATAAAAGGACTGCACCACTACACCTGGCTACTGTATTTGTTTCTAAGATTAGAATTAAGTTGCTTCTAACCCTTAAAGCAAAACTCAGTGTTCGATGAAAAGATGCTGCTGTCTTATAATGGCACTTAAGGGCAGGAAATGAATATTGCTTTGTTTTAAGTAATAGAGTAAGAATGTTATTCATCAAGTATCTTTCTATAATTTGTAGTGCTTCTGCTTTGAAGAACAAAGGCTTAATCCACAAGAAGAAGTAGATATGCCAGTGTTTTTCTACATTGATCCTGAATTTGCAGAAGATCCAAGAATGGTGAATGTCGATCTCATCACTCTTTCTTATACTTTTTTTGAAGCAAAGGAAGGACACAAGTTGCCAGTTCCAGGCTATAACTGAAGTAGCTTCTAAGACCTGCTTCAGATTTGTGATTTTTGGAAAATCATGTATTGTACTTTCTCAGAAGAGAAATATTCTACAGTAATGTGTATTGAAACCCTGTGTTTTAAATGATTTTACCTTTCTTCCCAGTTTCATTTCTATAACTCACTTAAGACTGAGAGAACAGGTTCGAAACTCAGTCTGTGGTGAAAAGGTGCTGCTATCCTGTGGTGATGCTTAAGGAAATGAATATTGCTGTTTTAAGTAATAGAATATGAATGTTGTTCACTAAGCCTGTGAATATATGACTCCCCAGTGTACAACAATGTGACAATTGAAGACTGCACGAGGGCCCAGGAGATGAATCAGTGGGTTAAAGTGTTTGCCACAGAGGCCGGGACAACTTGAGTTCTGATTCCTGGAACCAGCCTGAAAAGAGTGAATATGGTAGCTCACACCTTTAATCCTAGAGTTCTTACAGTGAGGTGGGAGGATGAGCCAGGAGGCTCGCCTTCCCTTTGTATGCTCTGGCTTCCCACACACCTACATAAACTGCTTTAATAGTTCACCTTAATTCTATAGTTGCCTTCTATAGTATTAGCCCTTCACACGTGTAATAATGTATCTGAAAACGTTAAAAAGAAAATATGCCCAGCTGTTTTAGTTCATAGACTGGAACTTATCACCAAGCAAGGCAGTTGCCCTTCAAGTATAAACCAACACTATTTAAATTTTTTTTTTTAATTTAATTGTGAATGATACTCATGCTGCAGCACATAGTATAGTAGCGAGTTCAAATGCTGTGGGAGACAGTTTTCTTTTACCATGAGGGTTTCAGGAATCACTAAGGCTGTCAGACATGGTAACAAATGCCTTCACCTGTTGAGCATCTTTGGCCGAGTTGACAGTTTTAAAAATTCAGAGTGGAAGAAAAGTTACTAAGCTCTAAGGCTTGCTCCAAGTTTGTATTCCTAATAAAGCGTGGCCCTTTCTGTTAAGATTGAGGGCTATTTTATTCAGAATACTGAATAGATAATGACTTGGAAATGATGGTATTATGATCTAACAGAAGAATTACACCTAATAGTGTGTGTTAGCATTTACCATCATAATTCCAAATTCATTATCATTTAAGAATAAAATTGTGAAGTCTGACTGACATTAAAGCTCTTAGAGATAAAACGAAACACAACTCTGACAAATTAATAGTAATTTAATTTTAAATGAATGATGCACAGTTCTGTTTTCCAGTAGTCTTTGTTTCAAATCAAAATGTAAAATATAATAAAAGGCAAGAATGTTTTAACATTATAAAGAACTATACTTAAAGGCCACCTGATACATTGGCCTACTCAGGCACTTGAAACATAATTAAACAAGTCATCAAGTCTTTAAAACAGTTCTAAACCAAAGTGTTATTTATAAACAAGTGCAAACTGACTTCTACATTCAGATTCAGTTAAACGAAGGCACTCATTTTCTTCCTCATTTCTTATCCCCATCTGTTCACAATGTCTTGTAGTAAAGTTATCTACAAGTACCCTTAATAGATGTGTCATGATTTGTATTGGTAGGAATGCCTGCACAACATGAGTCTACAGTCTAAACCAGTTGGTGTAGTACCAGGCAGTTTCCATTCTGCTGGTTGTTAAAATTGTTACAACCAGATTCTCCAGAAATCCCAAGTCATGGTTAGGAACAGTAGTGTTAGCCCAGACATGTTAACTATCTGGTTGAAGCTTCCGGCAGAGAGGTGGTCCACTGTTGCAGGTCTTGTCCATCAGGCCTCAGTTGATGAGGGTTGATGAGGGACTGCTTTAGAGAGCTGGCTCTTTGTGATGCTCAGATCATCCATCTGAAATAAAGGGAAAACACTGGCCCATTTCCCACACTCCCTGAAGGACTGGAAGGCCACACAGCAAAGCAGAGGAAAAGCTGGAATGCACTTATTCCAAGGTTGCAGATGTGAAAAAAATAAAAAGTGAACAGGTCAATGGAGACCAGGCATCCGGTAGTGTATAAATATGATACCTGGTGTAGGAACACTAATGGTGGAGTTTGTTGGTCCAGCTGGCAGGTATGGACTGCACACTGAAGCCATAAGAGATGCTTTAAAATGACAAGGAATTTCTACCGATCATCTGTTTTCGTTAGCATTAATACTTATATACCCAAAACCAACTTTTGATTTCTATGCCTGGATGGTAAGATCAGAGATTGTATTTCATTAGTGAGCGCCAGTTATCACTGACTAATTCAGAAAAAGTTGGTATTATACTAAAATGAGTGTCAAAATTACATGGTCTTTATAGAATTCAATACAAAATGTGATAATTCCACTGAAATTACATGGAAGTTAAGTTGCATGAGCTGGTGTCTTTTACCTCAGCAGTCACCATGACTTTGAGCTCCTCTGTGGTGGTAAGCATCAATTTCTTCATAAACAGCTCTGAAAAAAAGCCACCAAAGCAGAAAAATTACACATCTTTCAAAGTACTGTATCACCACCAGTAAAACTAAAATACAGACTGTTTGGGGAGGTTAGGCATTCTAAGTGAATAAAAACATAGATCTTTATCCTTGAGCTTATTCTAACATAAAACATCTAATGTCAGAGTTCTTTCCTATGCTTGTTAAAAGCCAATTTATTTTAACGGAAAACTGGCTCATATTTTTTTAACTTAAAAATAATAGCTCTGAATTTTAAAATATTTTAAAAATTTAAGTTTGCTTTATTTAACATTGTATTGTAGTCTAGACTTGGGAGAAGCCTTTAGCTTATATTAGTCATCTTTGTACCTTTAATAAATTATAATTTTTAATAATTTCCCTTAGTAGTTTTTTAATATGTATCTTTATTTTAAATGAATGATGCACAGTTCTGTTCCCAAAGTTGGCATTCACATATAGAATGGTAACAAAATACAGCTGGGGAAATCTTCAAAATAACAGCATTATGAAACAAACCGAAGTGACCAACTTCATAAATTTTACAATATTTCTAAAAAGTCTGGACTTAACTTTCAATAAAGTAATTTTACCCTTTTCCCCTCCCTAAACCACTAGTCTTAGTACCTCTCCAGAAGAAACCTCATGTCTTACAAAGTTGCTTTTCTTAATATGGAAACTTCACTGACCTTTCTTAGTCCCTCCAGTGGATCTTCATGTGCCCTGCCCTTCCACAGTCCTGTCAACCTCTCCTCAAACACCTTTTCAGCAAACGCCCTCTTTTCCAAATCTCCCACTTCTGTACTCAGTTCTAACCCTCCAGAGCTCCAGTTTTTATACCAGTGCAGTCTCTCATCCCATAGCCACTAGAACCCACCAAGACATGCCCATCATTTTATGTTTTAATTTCCTAAAAGTTGTTATATGTGTTTTCATTTTTAACATTAACTTTTTAACATTAAAATGTGGCTTCTGTCTCTAGTTCACTAAAGTGGTTTTTAATAAAATCACCCGTTTCCATGTAACTTAATCCAACTTGTAGTTTTGGGGTTTTGACTATTTGTACTTTGGGTAGTGTTCATCATAGGTATGCCCAGGTTAAGTTTCCACATCTGGCACTAGGTCCCTATTTCTTCATTTTTCATGTTGGCATTTCTAGTTCAGAGAATATGCTAAAACTTTCTACTGGGTTTCTATTTAAGTTATTTTGTAGACTTGGCAAAAACCAGCACGCTGCCTCCTCTGATTCCCCTCTAGCCTTCGTTTATGTTAGTTATTCCTAATATACATACTCTAGTCACTGTTTCCTTTACTATTGGCACAAATTACAAATAGTTACTTGCGTGTCAGTTTTTTTAACTTCTGTCTCCACATTACATTTAAAGTTCATAAGAACAGACAGAGTGTCTTGTTCAGAATTAGATAACAGCCACTGTGTTCAGTATATAGGAAATGTTCAACAAGAGAATTGTGTGTATTCTGGAGATATTATATGTTCCACTGGGAAGAAAAAATTCTTGGCCTAGGATTCCTGGCCAACCAGTGATGTGGAAACTCCAGAACTTCTAAGAGTCTATGCTTTTCCTTAGAAGTTCCTGGATTTAATCAGACCTAAAATGGAACTGAGGCTTTCGAGTCTCCAGAAAGCAAGAACCCATGGTGGTGACAGTTCAGGGTATCAGTTCTACAGGTCGTCTACTAAGCATCTCACCTGTGATACCTACCAAATGAAAGCTGTTAGTTAATCTGAATATGTTCAGAAACCTGATTTTTCTGGACATGGAATTTAAATACCAGTTTCTTTAACTGCTAATATGTTAGTGACATAGCTACTTTATTAAGAATTGACTTTGGGAAATTTCATCACCCCAAATTAGGAAAAGTGTTTAGCAGTTGGGTGTTGTGATACAGCCTTATAATCCCAGTACTCATGTCAGGGCAGGAAGGTCACCTGTGTCCATTAAGGCTTACTAATAAATGATACCAAAATGACTGTCTATTCTAAGGGCTTAAATAAGGTGACTATATCAAATGCTTACATGTGCTATGCCATTAGCAGCCATGGGTCAAGTGGACCATGGTGAACTACAGAATATATGCTGTACAGGAGACAGATATTCCTCACAACCACAGCCTTTGCTAGCACTACAAGAACGCAAGCCTGGGACTTCTACAGTATCCCAAAGCTTCAGAAGTACTGACTGTTTTGATTATACTAGTTTTTAACTATTGGTAACTAATTTTTAAAATGTACATTTTAAATTCTGTATAGATCAAATAAAATACAACTGGAGACCAGGTACAGACTCCAGGCTACCAGTTCCTGAATGGTGACTTCCAAAAACCTGTTTTGAGCATTTTTCACAATGGGGAAGGGAGGTAATCTGTCACTTAAAGATGATATTAAATCTATGATATGGGACTAGAGAGATGGCTCTGCAGTTAAGAGCACTGGCTGTTTTTCATAGGACTTGGGTTCAATTCCCAGCGCCCACAGAGAGATTTACAATGGTCTATAATAACAAGGAATCGGATGCCCTTTTGCCTCCACAGGTACAGGGTACACACTGGTACACAGACATGCATGCAGCAAATAAAACACAAAATAAAAACCCTATAATGTGCTTACTGTCCCATCCATAGCTTTGCAAACAACATTAAGTGATGGTACCGTAAGGATTTCAAGTAAAAGCCTTTTCCTTTTCCTTTTGGTAAAGCTCTTCCATGTAGCCTACACTGGCCTCACTTGTAATCCTCCTACTTCTGTCTCCTATGTGCTGAAAGTATATGAGTCCTATATGACTATACCTGACTGCAAAACAATTTTAACATTAACAGTCACATTTAAGGATAATTTTATCAGTCATGTTGAATGCAAAAAGTTCTTTTACATGTCTTGAATTAGTTCTGGAGAACAGTTTTAAAATGTGTCATTACCATGTCAGCAATGAATAGTGCCCTTCTCTAGCTAGAGATACACTTGCCTCCAATCTCTGCAGAATGTTGGTTCTGCTACCTTAGTATATTTATTTTTCAATCACAGGCTGAGAACAATAAGGACATCAAGAGCAATAGCCACCATAAAACCTAATAAATCATTTTAAATAAGGCAATCAATTTCTTCCAAGAGCTAAACAAAGCTAAATGAATGACCAAGCTTAGTTAGCTCTGTCATCAAAGAGAACCACAACAAAACATAAATTAATAATTGTATAAATGACTTACTCTGTAGCAGGAGCTAAAGGATCAAATTCCATTACCTCGTAGTAATTGGGTGGCTGGAGATCATTGTTTGTTGTCACTTGAGGTAGGGGTGGGGAAAAAGACCAGTAAATACACATTCTGCTTATGAGGAGCATGCACAATGAATAGAATTAATATTCTACTTATTGTAACTATTTAATTTAGATTTTAAATGTGATTTTAACAAATGCAACCAAAATGTAATGTTCAAATGCTACTAAGTCCCATGACTCTATATATATAAAAAAAAGATTTTCAGACCCCCAACTAAAGTTTTGTTTAGTATAAACCAAGTACAACATTAAGTTCAGCACAAGTATTTTTATAATCTGATGTGAGTCGAAAATGGTGTCAGCTCTGAGTTTGTTACATGTAGCTTCCACATACAATAAACTATCCACATTTCTGTTTTTAGATAATAGTGTCTGACATACTCAGTCATTCTCATAGAATTCGCTTATGTGATGCAGAGTGTAAAGTCTTTTGTACCTGGATGACTGCTGGGCAAAGGCGGCAGCCTCTGGTTCGATGGCGCTTCTGTGACAGTCTGTACTGGCTGAAGTAACACTGAATTGGAGTGTTTCAGAAACTGAAAGCATAGCACATGTTCAGGCGTACATTTCACATGAAGCATTTTTGTTATTTAGATTTCCAGGCTTCCAAACGGCATTGCTCCAAGTACCATATACACTCAACTGAGTGAGAACTACTCATTTTTACTACTTTCATTTTAAAGTAATAACTACTTGTAAAATTGACTACTTTTCTGAATCGTTTCATGCTCATTATGTTCCATTTCCCATTTAAAATGTAAAATGTGTTTTAAAATAACGTTTTTAAGGAAGAATCAGAATTTTCTTGGCTCAATCTAGCTTCTGTTTAACCCTGAATATGAAATCTCAGCCTTGAACAGGAATGAAATTCAGTTTACAAATAGGCAGGCAGTGATGCTATCAAATCAAGACTATGAAAGCTAAATTCCTTCTCTATCTAGGTTTAGATAGCACATCCAAATAAAGATACAAACTCAGAGGCTGAGTCAGGAAAATGAAAAATTTGAGGCTAACCCTGTCCATATAGCAAGACCCTGTCTCAACCAAAAGCACTTCTTGTAATGTCCTTCAAACTACAGAAAAGTAAGTCCTGGACATCTACTTATTGGCTACCAGGTACTGTTAAAATCAGAAATAAACAGACGGAGCACCTGATGTACCAGACAAGAAATGGAAATCATTGTCCACTGGCCTGTTTGGTAGTAAAAGCTGGGAGAAGCGAGGCAGAGGCCGAGTGGGATTCTCCTCTGACAGCCTGGTCACGAGGAATGCCTCACCCCTGGGGACCTTCAGGCAGTTTCTAGGCTCTGAAGTCAGGAAAAGCTAACATGGTTGAAGCGCAGTGAGCCAAGAAGTCGGGGGTCAGGCAGGAGAAGTAATGGGCAGGGTAATATTGACATTCCAGGCTTTTACAGAATAAAATAGGAAGACAAGCAGGTGGGTTTTGAGATGAGTGGCATGACTGAAGGAGACTTCTTGGGTTTTTTTTATTTGTTTGTTTGTTTTTGTTTTGTTTTGAAGAGTAGATGATAGTCTGGGATGGGGCTGGAGAGAAACATTTCGGGAGGTAACGGCTTAAAGCAAGCCTGGAGCGGTTATTACAGTATCCACCGTATGATCACTTAAACTGGACTATGAAAGTGGAGAGGTGAGAGGTGGACAGTTAACATTTTAAAAGCAGAAGGGAAAACAAGTTTAAGTGTTATTTGCCAAAGCTTACCACCTGAGCACCTGACAAAGAGCAATGACTGTTTAGTGAGGTATGGAGTCTGCTAGAAGAGCTGGTTGAAGGTAGTTACTGGGAAGAAAAGGGTGAGTAAATGCAAAATTGATGATGAATTCTGAGTTCAGCGAGCAGTGTCCAGGCTGGAGATAAAATTGTGTTGATTGTCAAATTGTGGCTATTTTTAAGGCAAGAACCAAAGCTAGGCATGGTAATTATTTAGAAGGTAAAGAGATGAAGCTTCAGAGTTCATGGCCAGCTTTGGCTAAATGAGACCCTATCTAAAAGGAAAAAGAGGGAGAAACAAAAGATCCTAAAGGAATGAACATAGGTAAGATAGAGAGGGAAGTCTGGTCAAGGGGTTTGCAACACTGAAAGATCAGGAGAGAAGAGGCCATGAAAAGAAATGGAGAGAAACAAGGAGTATGGGAGAGTCATATATACACAAAAGAGGAAGAGATTAATTGTTAAGGCTAGGACTGGGATTGAAGCACAAGTGTGGCTACATGAAAGACACCGATGACCTTGAAAAGGGTTTAGAGGGGGAGAAATGAACCACGTTGAAATCTTTACACATAAACAATGTTAAAGGAACTATATATTTTTTTCTTACAGTATTGGAGATCAAATGTAGGGCCTGTGCATACTAGACAGGTGCTGTACCACTGAGTGAAATTATGCAATCATGAATCTTGATCATCTTATCTAAGAGACGTAAAATAAAATTTGCCTATCTTCAAAAGTTTGTGGTTGCCGACAATGGCTATGTCAACTGTAAAGCTACACAGAGCAGAGCGTAAGAATCAACAAGCAGTGCTTAGGGTCATGATCATCTGTTGACCAGATGAATTGCTGGCAAAAGGGTTTTGGTACTCACATTGTCATATGTGTGACTCGAGGCGAGGTTTTGGCTGGTCCTTTGGGCAAACCTAGGATAGTGTGATAACACAGCATGATTACCCTACAGTGAGAACACAAATGCAAAAAGTAAGATGATCTTCCTGGTCTGAAAATAAAGCCTGTAGCATACCTTCAAACTACACAAAATGACACCCCACTTCAAACTCACAAAAATTATAACAACTGCCATCTGGTTTTAGTGCCTTCCAGGTTAGGTAGGTTATGAAACTCAACATCAGAAACAGCAAATGCATGAGTTCTTGGCAGTAGTGGACTTGAGGCCCTGAAGTGTGGACAGTACATCAGTGCAAGCACAGCCTTCATCAGTGTTTCCACTCATAGCTCCCACCCATTACACCTTGAAACATGAGAAGTAGTGCAGAGCAAAAGTTAGGGAAGATGGGAGAGGTAAAGCAGAGTAGGAAAAAAAATTTTTTCCCCCATTACTCTTACAGACTGCCACTATAAAAGCTGGAAACAAAACAAAACAAAAACAAAAAAATACTGAAGGGAAGCTAGTCAGGAATGTGAAAACAGTAGCACGTTGACTGAGAAAGAAGACCAAAATTTAAGTACTGGTAAACTGTTGCTGAGTTCACCTTTTTTTGTATTCTCTCCATTTGGATGCAGCCTGAACCCCAAATGCAGGCAGAAATGGTTAGAATACTCCAAAAAATTAAAAATAAAAATTTAAAAAAGCAACTGTTTGCATGCGGGGAGCAAGAAAGACACTCCTAGCTGCCTCTGACCCACCTTCACATCCCAAACATAAGCAACCCCAGGCTGGCTGCAATGACTCCAGAGGAAACAGGGACTAGCAGGAGATTAAAAAAACTCTTGAATGAGGGAAACTTCCTCTCCAATTAGCTGAGCTGTGACTGCAAAAGCATGAGGAGAACTGCTGTGGTTTCTGTTGTTGCTGTTTGTCCTACCATTCATCGGGAGCAACTGCAGCAGAAGAATGATGATAAAGTAACTAGATAATCAGGTGACCAGAGAACAGAGCCAGGGAGCTCCAGGGCACCAGAGAAATCACAAGGGCGAAGGAATTCAGGAAAAAAAAAAAATCTTGCAAAGTTGTTATGAAACCCTAAGGTTGACCTGCTAATGTTGTGAAGCTGATCTTCATAATGATGTCAAAATATTGACATCATCATTATTGGACACAACCTGCTACTGATTGACCAAGAGTGCTACATCACTGGGCAGATTTGAACAGCACAGTATGGGCTCTAAAACTTCAGCCGACTTTTGAACCTTATACACAGAGGCAGGCAGAAATTCTGAAGTAAGTCTAACCAAGTTCTTTGCTTACTAGGATCAAACTGTCAACATTATAGATTGCATTTTACCAAAACCAAACATATACTAGTAAAAAAAAAATGCCAAAGATGCAATTCAAAATGATAGGCATATAAAGAAACAAAAAAAAAAAAAATGTAAGAGGACAGGCGACAGAAATGAATACCAAGAGAACATGGATGTCAGAGTTATCCAAAGAGATTTTAAAGCAGCTAATACTGCAGCATAAATATTCCAAGAAGCAAGCACTCAGTAATACTTTTAAAAATAGAAAAAAATGGAAAGGATCAGCTAACAAACAGAAAACATAAAAAAACAAAATGAAAATTTTAAAACAACATATTAGGAACAAACTTAGAATCAGCTTAACTGTGAAATGGAGATGACAGTACAGTTAGTGAACTTGAACGTAGATCGTAGACATGGTCCAGTTTGAACAAGAGTAAAAGAGACTAAACAACAGCCCCTAAAACACTTAGGAGATGACATAGATCCAACAACTGTTACCAGGGTCCCAGCAGGAAAGCAGAATGTGTGTAGCGCTGACAATATAAATAAGAGGAAATAATTGCCAAAAAGTAATTTGGTGAAAGACAAACTCATAGATTCCAGAGGGCCTGTGTAATGAACTAAATGTTATCCGCCCTCTCCTAAAGGATACGTTCAAGTCATAATGCCTGGAACCTGTGTTGTCTCATTCTGAAAAAAGGGCTCCATGCCTGTAGTTAAGGATCTTCACCTGGCTGATCTGACTGAGCGACAAGTCCGCTGATCTTAGAAAAGCTTAGCAAGGTTTCAGTTGCATATAAGAGGCCCAGAGGGTAGAGGCAGAAATTGGAACAACCAATAAATCAGTGAAGCCAAGGAATACCAAGTCACCAAAATGAGAAAGAGGTAGAGGACAGATTGTTACTGAAAAAAAAAAAAAAGTTAGACAGACTGAATTTCAGACTTCTTGCTTGCATAACTATGAGATAATAAGTATCCGTGGTTTTAAACCATCTATTTTGTGGGCGTTTGTAATGGAAGCCATAGGAAACTAATGTACTCAGAAAACCTTACACAGATACGTCAAAAGAAATCATACCCACACTGCTCAAAATTAAAGGAGGAGCAAAACAACACAACACAAAACAAAAAACCAAAAAACTTAAGGCAGAGTACACTATCTACAGAGAAATAAGTATTTAGCACCACTTTTTGTTTTAAGCAAACACAGGTTTGCAATTCTCCTGGGATGCTTGCTAGAACTAAAGATTTGTCCTGCTGAGTGAGAAGCTATGGAGCCTAGCAAATGACATATGAACTGCATTTTCAAATTCACTATGTAACATTAGCAGTCATTCTAGCGATCCTATGCACAATGGAGTATGATCTGACAGATTAACCATAACTAAACACCAGTAGCTGAGATTTGGTTGTTTTAGAGCATTACAGGGAGACATTTGCTGCAAGGCATAATTTTTTCTGTATTATTCATTCTCATGTTACCCTGCAAAGTTAACAGGACAACAGGAAAATAGCTACTGCCTATCCCTAATTTAGGACTGCAGGTCTAATGTAAATGCAGTGTGAAGCTTATTAGATATTGTCACTTGTCCCTTATAAAGTCACCTAATTTTGTGATTGTATGTCTACAGCCAATGAGTTCTTATCAAACACTTCAACTTTGGCCAGTCTCAGAGGTAAAAACAAAAATACCTAAATCAGAAATGATGGCTCATGAACATAATCCCAGAACTGAAGAGACTAAGGTATGGAGGTTACTATGGATTTACGGCCAGCCTTGGGTACTTAGTGAGATCTGGGTCAGCCTGTGCTACAGAATGAAACATTCTAAAAGAAACAAAACAAAAACAAAAGATGAAATCAGTCAGTCAACCAACCAATTTTGGTGTTTTACTAACAGTTCTGTAAGAAATCTGAAGGTCGTTGCACATGTTTATGAGCCACTGGTCTTTCTGTTTTGGTGATCTTGCTAATTACTATATGGATCTTGGCAAGTTCCATTCCTATGTCCCAGTTCCCTCTTCTGTACAAAAGGAATACTGATCATGACACTAATCAAAAGGAAAAAGCCCACAAAAATCTTTTGCAAACAATTACATAAAAACAACAAAGTCATAGAGCATTTCTCTATGTAGACATTTCACGAAATTAGTGCAGTTGTTACTCTCACCAAAATCATTAGTTGTCTTCCTTTGTCACTGTATTTCCCATCACTGACCATGAACAAAATCAGAGAGAAACAGAGATATATTGAAGGCTTATTATGGGGTGTAGTAAGTGCTATGCTAGGAATGTCACTTATATTTTATGGCCCTTGTGTGACTCCTAAGAAATATTCTTAGAGGAAAATGACAATTCACAGTGGCTAAGAATTTCATGCTATGTTAGACTGCTAAAAGGAAGCAAGGCTAAGATTCTGACACAGGTCTGTCTGACTGTGAAGTCTCTACTTTTCTATACCAGGTTTTGCATAGCAGTTTCCTCTAAAATTTAAACCCTTCCATCTTGGAGGGAAGTTCCTTAAAATAAATACTGGATGTTTAAAGGGAGATGAAACAATAGGATGTTCTACGGGGTGTTTAACATTCCATCCTCCAAGGACTCTCCTTATGCTCAGGAAGTAATCAAATCTATAGCTTCAGGAAGTCACTAAAACTGACCAAATTCACTAGGCACCGCCCTCTCCCAGCATATCAGCTCCAAGGGCAGCTGAGAGACACTCTGAGACAGGGGAAGCTGCCTAGAAGGGGCTTAGACCAGCAGAGAAACCTGGAAGAAGCTGAGACCAGCTAAAGTACTTGGAAGAAATAGAACAGCTGAGCTACCTGGAAGAGAGACACTCACTTGTGGAGATGACTGCAGGTTCTACAGTGATACCCAGTTTTCCAGCTTCCATGAACTGTCTCATATGCTGAGGTAGGCTAGTAATTTCTGCTCCTCTAAGTAACCCCTCACCCATATTCCTGTAAGTAACGCCAATAAAACTCATGGTTCACCATGTTAGATTTTGGTGGTATCTGTACTTTAGTCTGCCATGTGATCCCTGTCTGGGGTGAATAGGTGCTTGTCTGTGTCTTCCCCAAAATAGTGTCACACAAAACCATGTTTTCTTAGAAAAGGACCTGGAATGCCCTGACATTCTCTGGTGTTGCTGATATACTTACAGGGTGGGTATTTCTGTATTTTCTGATGCTAGCAAATCCACCTGTGGATGAAGACTGGGATACAAGTTGGTTGTTGTAACAGGACTCGGAGAGCTGACACCTAGAATATAAAATGTATGTGTTTGATTTTTTTTTTAAGGTGATTTTTATCATGCTCATGGTTACCATCATTATTATGCTCAATTTTCTGCAGTTAAAAAATGCTTAATTTAGACTTCTGTTGCCATAAAATTATACGGCTTCCTCTAAGAGATGAAAAGCATCATTTATAGGGGACAGAAAAAGAGACAAAGATAATCCTTGCCACATAAAGAGGCTGTCATAAATGGAAAATATTATATATGGGACTTTCCAAAATCAAGCTGATCCAAATGGAGAGGATAGCCTAGCACAAAAGTGAACACTTATAATTTCTATATAACTTCACCTCTAAGCTCTTAAATTGCCATCATTTTAAGACACCAAAAGGGAATAATAATTATCTTTTTTTTTTTTTTTTTACCAAAAATCCAAAATAAAAGCCCACAAAAACTCTCCATTGCAAGTGGTCCCACAACTCTCACTGGCTTATGTAAGCAAGCTGCCAATATTTCAGAAATGAAGAAAAGCTGTAAGGAAACCACAAATTCAACACTGAATACTTCTGCTGTGGAAACACCAGACTGTAAGAGAAAAACAAATTGTGGTTTGGTTGAACTCTAATTGTAGATTTTTTTTTCATCATGCTTACTTTGTACCAATAAGAAAACTTGTTGGAAATAAGGATAGGAGATAGCAAAAGTTAGCTGAGGTTGGCTATTCCAGGCCCACAGTGAATTTTTGCAAGTGTCATTTCATTTGCCTTCACAACGTTGTCCGGAAACCACTGCTTCTCCTCAGAATGCAGGGAAGTCTCAAAATTTTGGGGGGCAGAACTAGACCGCCAACTTGCATTTCTCACTGCCTTCCCATTTCACCACCATTCAGCTTTGCCTCGGATTCCTCTGTCTGCATCAGTTAGTCCCTTATTTGATACTGTGGTACAGCAGAGGCATATATCAATAGAAGTCCATGTTCAGAAGAGATTTAACTATTGGCTAGCAAGACGTAAAACCTCAGCAGGTCAGGTAAATTCCATGGGATTCTGATTCACTCGGACGAGTTCCAAAACCCTCCCTGACACACCCCATTCATTTGCTGGATCTAACCCAACTAACTTTCAGGGAAGTGATTTACATGTCCTGGTAATTCTCTCATAGACTGACTTCTCCTTGTCAGGAGGCATTCAACTAGGAAAGCAGGGAGAACTCTTTCCTATCAGGCTCCTCTGTTGGGGAGAGGAGGCCCAGGTGCTTATTTACTTAAGCCTGACAGCTGAGCATTCACGGTGCTGAGGGCTCCCCCACTGGACACAGGCACTGGCACTACAGGACTTAGGTCCAGAAGATCACAGGAAGGAGCAGAGGGCTCGTTGGAAGTCTGAAAACAAAGCAAAGAAAGATATAATTTTTGGGGTGGGGGGAAATCATGCAACTTATCATGTTCTCTCCACACACATTCCTTTGGATAGTTTTTGAGGAAAACTTCAGCCATCAGGCCATACCATAAATCACATTTCACTAAGTACACGAGTCCTTGCTTAGAGTTACGACTTAAGATGGAAACCACACCACCAAAGCCACTGCAGACTGCTGTTGTGTTTCCCTTTAAAGAGATGTTCTTAGGCAATCTTTGCTTCCTGAAGGAAATACTTAGTGAGATACTCAGTTATTTACTTTATGGCATTTCTAATGACTTACATTGATGGCTTCCTTTGGGCTCCTGTTGTGTTCCAAAAGCCTTTGTTGGTTTCGAGTAAACCTGTTTAAATTAGCACAGTGCGACATCAATTATCAAACAAAGCCTAGCATTATAAAATACACTGATAGCCTTTACAGTGATCCTGAGCCTCACCCTTACTCAGCTCCAGGAAAACGCTTTTAGTAACTCTTTTCCAGGGTGGGGATATGGCTTAGTGATAAGAGTTTTAAGCTCTGCATTCAGTCCCACAAAACAGCCACCAAACACTTTTGTGTCGTTAATAGAGTATCAACCCTTTTAGATAAAATTGTGAAGAAATACAGACATGGGAAAAAAGTACTTAATCTCATGGTCTAGAAACTAGCTCTACTGTACATATTAGTCATATATACAGTATGTGTAATTTCTAAGTGAACTTTATTTATCCACTTTGAGATAGTTCTGCTATGTAGCACAGGCTAGACTGATGATCTTCCTGCCTGAACCTGGAGTGCTGGAATTACAGTCATACGCCTCTACTGGCAGCAAAGGGAAGGAGAAGGAGGCTCCATTAGGGCCTCCAAAATGAAATGCAGCCGTGCCAAAGTCTGGAATCTAGCCCAGAGACACTCACTTGCACTTTCTACCCTGGAGAACTTAGTTTACAAACTAATAATAAATCTGTGTTGCTTCAAACCATGGAGCTCATGGCAGAAAAAGCAAAACTGACAAGCATCTTTCCTGGCAAGCCCCATTTCTGTCTCAGGATTCAAGGACCACAGTTACCGTGGTACATGCTGTTCAGAGCTGAGTCAGAGCAAGCAATCCAGTTTGCTGATCTAGACCAAATAAACCAAAGCTCTTTCTCAGAGGAAGCATTTGACCCATGGTCTTACAGTTGGCAACAGAATCCTCCCAAATGAAAACCAGACAGCGGCAGCAATACTGAAAGCCATGTAGTACTCTTGGATATTTTTCTGCTTATAGAGGATTATGCCACAAGAAAGAGCAAGCATTGTGAGTTGGTCCAGTGCTGAGACCACGGTGTCTGGGCTCACAGTCATGTTTTCTTACAAAAACTGCCGTCCCTAAGAGGCACTGAATGTGAGGCCATGAAATATAGCTGCTGGCTTCATCTTCCTGATTCTCTTTGCTCATTATTGATGGAGGGAGGTAAAGAGTGAAAAATCTGTGATTTAAAAGAAAAAAGTTTTACTGGAATACTAATAAGGAGGGGTAAAATGGTGATTCAATGTAGAAAGTATTAGGGTACAGTGATAGAGCACTTGTCTGCTAGGCACTAAGTCCTGAGTTTAATCCCAGCATTATGCCAAAGAAATGTAATGGATGTCAACAGGCCACTGTGTTAGATGTTTTAAATATTTATTATTTCACTTATTCCTGGAAAAAAAAAAAAAAAACCTCCACAGATAGAAGTTTTCTTAAAGGGAAGGCTTCAGAATGTTAGAAAACGAATCTACATCCTCTTATATCGTCCGGATTTGAACTTAGGCCTGCTCACTCCTTTCTTATACCACACTAGCCTCATTCTTCATCTGTTTGTTAGAAATGCAGTCAATGTACAATTAAATAGTCCTAGTAATTCTCAACAGTAACAGCACGTTTCTAGGGCGTCTGTTGGGTCACTTCAACTCAGAGGAGCATCTCTGGTATTCGGGGAGCAGCGGCCACGCCGCAAGAGAAAACTATTCTATCCACCATGCCACTCCTATTGAGAGAAAAAGACGTAGAGAGAATACTCTGGTGGGTTCTCTAGAAGGAATGCTGACGACATGGTAGGGAAACTAGGCTAGACGAGGGTGAAATGGCACACTATCTGCTCACCTCTCATATCCCAGGATGGCGTTATTCAGATCCTCATTCACTTGAATTAACTCAACAGTTACGTCTTCATTTTCCACGACCACCAGCAGGTCCATGATCCTCTCCTGCATCTCCCGGCCCGTCTTGTAAAGCTTCTGTGAGACATAAGGAGAGGTTTCTTTTTCCAGGCAAGGGTTGCTCTTTAAAAACAATCGACTCACCAGTCTACATTCGCCTGTGGTCACTCCCATGCTGTCGCCCAGGGGCAATTAAGTTTTTCCACTGTGGACACTTCATCCTTCCATCAGAGGGCAGCAAAAGGCCTATTTCTCTCTCTCTCTCTCTAAAGTACAATGTGGTACACTGAAATGCTGTATAGAAATTCTAGGCACCCTGTTTAATACCTGAGTTATTGGAAGGGGGAATTACTTGTCTTCTAAATTTTAGTTTTCTCATTAATACGTGAAAAATAACCACATGTCGCATCTACCTCCAGGGCTGGCATGAAAATCGAATGAGATGCGTGAGGCTGGGGCTCTGTAACTACAGAGCATAAACGTGAACTGTTCTTGTCATTATTAGCGATGGTCCAAGAGTAGTTAAGAAGCATTTACAGCACGGGGCGTAACTTTACTTCCTGTTCCATGTACTTAAGCCTTTAATGTTTATAGCTACACCACATTCAATATGAATGGAACCAGGATTTAAAAGCTCATTGCAGATAATGACCTTATTTGGACTACTTCAAATCACTGCCTTGAGCTAAGACATTACCCCACAGCCAGCTTTTCCTCATAAGCATCATCGGCATCCATCGCGCACTTAACTGATTCAGCATCCTCAAGGTTCAGTCTGGGGAAACCTACATTTTTCTTAACAAGCGTGCCAAAGTGTTTCTTAAATGTCCTGACATTTGAAATCCGCTGCCTTGCAACCGACTTCCTTCTAGCAAACCTCCAATAAACCCAAGGTGCACAGGCTTATATTAGCATCAACGCCATCAATGCACATTCTTCTGTGCATCAGCCCTGCACCAGCAGGCAAAACTACAGGGATGTCTCCACTCTCGCAGCAAGGGCATGAGAACTTGCTTATGCATCATGCAATTAGACAATCTGACTTCCCAAGAAAGGTGCACTGAAAAATCCGTGCTTCATTAAACCATTCAGAGTCTCAGACACTCACTCTGTTACGAGACTCCTGACAGGAAATCCGGAAATAAATAGATCAAACTATTACTAACTGGCATTTAGACTCAGATGTAGAAGCCACCATCTCTGCAAAAACATAAAAAATATTTAGAGGACAAAATTAAATAAAAAAGAAAGGTGATAGGCTGGAGGGAGGGGGTGATAGGCAGGTGGTAGATGAGGCATTATACCCACAGTGTCAAGCCATAGAAACTGTCCATGGAGTAAAAGTTTTATTTGTTTGTTTTCCCCCCAGATCTTAAATACTTGCTGCTAGGGCCATCTAGTTTCAGGCAACTATTCAGCTCTGCACTCTAACACAAGAATCCAGGAAAGGAAATCCCATAGGGGGTGTGGCAGGTGGGAGGCTATAGGCAAAGAGATAAGACTTTGGACTCAGTAGACCAAAGGTGGCTCCAACACAGGCATAGGAAACAATGTGTTTGAAGCCCTGCAGTGACTAGTATACAGCAATAAATGCATTCTCACTGCCTAAGGAAGGGTCACTAGAAGATTTCCCAGATAATTAATATAATTTGGAATACTTCCACTATTACTTAGGTCCTAATATCACCAATGAATGAATGATTCTTTTATTCTTGCTTCCACCTATACAGAAAGTTGTACAGAAAGTTCTCTTGATGCTCTTAGGAAGCCTCACCAGGACAAGGTCAAAATCAAGGAATGCAATGGCATTAGATGCCCAAGACAAAAATGTAGAAATTAATTGAAATAAATTTGCAGCCAGCATCAATAGCCCCAGCCATGGGAAGACCCTCCTTTTACCCTTTGGAAAGACAGATGGAGAGGAAACATGAAAGGAACAGCACATCTCAGCAGGCTTACAAAGCAGAATGTGAAAAAAAAAAAAACTCTTCAAAAGCCAGCCCACTCTGATCTTTGCAATTGATGTCTGTCTCAGAGGAGGGCCACACCACCTGCAAACAGCAGAAATCAAGCACTACTGACCACCCCAAAAACAAAACAACAACAACAAAAAAACAAGGGCCAGAGTGCTCCTTGCAGGCCTTTATTGGGCTACGGATGCAAGGAGTAGAAAGAGAGGGACAGTGCCTGATGGATGTGTCCATTACAGAAGCCAGAACTGGCTATTGTAAAGGCAAAAAGAGGCGTCTATGCTATGGTTCATTTAACACAACACAGAGGCTCAATAAGAGCTTCCTTTCCCTGAGCTGTCTTCCTGACTTTCACAGAACGTGTAGGAAATAAGAAAGGAGGTCCAACTTCCATATGGTCATCCCACATTCACCAACAAGGAATACACTAAAACAAACAAAAATACATAACAGCAAAAACCGAAGGAAAGAAAAGAGGGCTAAACAACCCCCTTGAAAAAGGAAACACAGGAAATAGTATGTGTTCATGAAAGCTTCTCTGGAAATAATATCTGTATGGCAATGACCCCATTATCTGCCTGAAGCACATTTCCTTTCTCACAGCACTCCCCACCCAGCCTGCAAGAGACAAACAGCATGCCCGTCTGCTCAAAGGAAAACCTCTCTCACTCTGAATCTGAACAAACTGCCAATGTAACCCTCATAAGCTCATTAACTTACTACAATTCTTTCAGCTTTCCCACTCTATTGCCTCAACAATTTACTTCTTGAATGTGCTGGTCTTCAGCAACTTCAAACTTCTTTTGCCCTAAAGATTTCATTCTTCAACAGGGCATTGATGCGTACAACTCAATGGATATTTAATTAACTCCTCTAGTATTAAAAGCACACGCTGTAAATAGCCATTTGAAATGCGGCTGTTAGGGAACTAGTCAAACATTAGCTAGTTTGAAGGTCACTGAGGATGGCCAGCTCCCTCAGTCAGCTCAGGACCCCACATCCTAGGTTCTTGCTAAAGCTCATTCTGAGGAAGGGGGATGTATCACCATTGCCCTTCTTAAGAATGGAAGTAATGATAGTTAATCATAGGAAACCTCTCTCCTAAAGGACTTAGTGGTTGATAATACCCTTTGATTAAAAACAGCAGGAATTTCCTTTGCCTAGGCAAGGCCAGAACCTCCTGGGCAAGAAGAAAATCCTGTTACACAACTTCAGAGAACAGCCTGAAACCAGAATATGAAGAGAAACATGATATTCCTGAACATGTTAAGACCACTAAGGGAATAATGGCATACATACTTTAGATACCTTTCCCTCCATGCATTTGCTTGCTAACCCTCTGGGCGAGGACTGCCCTTTCTAACTTAGAAAGCTTTTTCTTCTCCCTCTTCCCCATTTTAGACACCTGCCAGAATCCTAAGCCTGCTTGCCCTGATTCTTCTGGGCATTCTCACACCCTGTGAACTCCCTTCACCCCCCACCCCCCCACCCGCCAGCAGCTGCTCTGAATTTCCTTGCTGAGCCAGCTCACTTCCCTGACCTCTAACTCAGAAGGCATGACTTTCTTTCTGGGCTCCATCTCCCTCCTTGCAGCAGCTGCCAACACCTCCAGCTTGTCTGTCTGTCGTGCTGTTGCTTTCTCAAACTTAGGAGTTAGGTTTGAAACTCTTTTATCTACAAGACTAAGAACTTGCAGAAGTTCTCAATGTCACTGTGATGACTTTAAAAGCAAAGGCCTTCCGAACAAACAAAAACAAACAAAAACCAAAACAAAACATAAAACTCATTCACATCTCTAACCTGTACGCTTTAGCCACAGGTTAGAAATCTGCACCCAGCCCTGGATTCCAAACAGGAAAGGAATTGGTACCAATAGACATTTCCTTGGGAGAGCAGGTTATTCAACACTTCATCACATTATCCTGTGCATCAATGGTCCCTTTCTGACTATACAGCCTAGCTCTAAAAGGAAGGAGACAGAATCCAAGACACTGGAAAAGTCTATTCTGCTCCACTTCTTTATTTTTTAACTTTTTTTATTTATTACAATTTATTCACTTTGTATCCCAGCTGTAGCCCTCTCCCTTGTCCCCTTGCAGTCCCGCCCTCCCTCCCTCTTCTCCTTCCATGCCCTTTCCCTAGTCCACTGATAGGGGAGGTCCTCCTCCCCTTCCATCTGATCCTAGCCTATCAGGACTGACTGCATTGTCTTCTTCTGTGGTCTGGTAAGGCTCTCCTCCCCCCCCCCCCCACCCCGGGAGGTGATCAAAGAGCCAGCCACTGAGTTCATGTCAGAGACAGTTCCTGTTCCCATTACTAGGAAACCCACTTGGACACTGAGCTAGTTGCCAGAGCTACATCTATGCAGGGGTTCTAGGTTCTCTCCATGAATGGTCCTTGGTTGGAGTATCAGACTCAGAAAAGACCCCTGGGCCTAGATTTTTTGGTTCTGTCATTCTCCTTGTGGAGCTCCTGTCCCTTCCAGGTCTTTCTATCTCCCCCTTCTTTCATAAGATTGCCTGCACTCTGCCCAAAGTTTGGCTATGAGTCTCAGCATCTGCTTTGATAGCCTGCTGGGTAGTCTTTCAGAGGCCCTCTGTGGTAAGCTCCTGTCCTGTTCCCTGTTTTCTCCATCTTCCAAGGTCTATCCGGTTTGCCTTTCTGAATGAGGATTGTCTGTTCCACTTCTTACGAGTGACAAAAACCATGAGAACGGCCAAAAAATAACTGCTTTTCCTTCCCTTTCTTTGCCTTTTTTCCTCTTTATTTTTTTTTCCTTTCCCTCTCAACTGGTTTATAAATTATCTTCCCAGGATCCAATTTTATTTTCCATTGCTCTTATATTTCTCTAGTAAGCGAATTCAAAGCTTTCTCTATTTACCTTTTCAAGATCTGGATTCCCTTTATTCTTCTCTGTCCTACAGAGGTTGGGCAAAACAAGAAAAGAAAGCCCAGTAGGTGTGGTGGTATATACTTGTGACTCAACTCAAGAGGCTGAGGTTGGAAGGCAATGAGCGCAAGGCCACACTGGCCAGCACCACAAGATCTTGTCTTAAAAATGGAAAAAGGAAGAAAATAAGAAGGGGGAGGGGTGCTCAGAAAGAAGAAGAAAGTACCAAGAAGGAAACTAGCTGTTCAGGGCAATGTGCCCAAAGCCCAGGGCACAAAATGTCAAGGAAGCGAATCCGGGGAAGATGCAGGACAATTCTTTATTCCTCAGACACATTTAAGTAACACTGACTGCAGCCTCTCAAGCCTCACACAGGCAAAAGGAATCCAGTCTCCACCCAGTAAGTTCTAAGTCCACAGTAACATAGCAGTAAGGAAAAGAGCTATCTACCTTTGACTCTCTCGAAGTACAGGAGTGCTGTGAGTCAGCAGGGCTTAGAGATCGAATGGCTTAACGCAGACCTGGAGAGCAGGGAGGGCTTCCAAGTGATTAGATTTCAGATAGAAGGGCACAGGGAACAAGTTCCAAAGAAATGGAGTCACCAGGAAACCGTGAACAGATGCACAGAAAACAAGAGGCCTCAGTGCTAGCAAACAGTCACTGGTTACATTTGTATGCTGAAAAGGCCCAGCAAGTTTTGAGTAGAGGCTTCTCCTATTTGCGGACTACCTTTCTTCCGTTTGTCTTCCAGACCCAAAGATCACACACTGTTTTGGTGACCACCACACCCACTGGTTTCTGACAGGATTCAACTAACAGAGCATGCTGGCAGGTTATAGGCAGAAAGAGTGAGAGCATCTTCTGGGTATTCACTCTGTCTGCTTCTACCGGTGGTGCAATAGGCTCAAGACACCTCGGCACAGAATTCCTTTCTGTCCATGATTCCACCTGGATGCTCATCTTCTCTGATGACAACCTAGGCTCATGCTGAGCCTCCAGAATTCCCTGCCGTTCTCTGAAGGTGGCCAATCAGGAAGTAGAGTTTATCTCCCATCACCTAGGATTGACCTGCCACTGGTCAATCACAGTTCAGACAGTTGTAAGAAAAATTGAAACAGTGAAAAATAAGAAGCTAAAGAATCACTCTTTTTTTAATCCAAAATCAACCGTTTCTGGTCTTACATATAAATATTTATCTTTAAACGTAGGTTCCTAGTCATTTCTCTGCATGGAAGACTACACGTGGTTCATTGTTTTGGCTTAATCACAGTAGTTGATTAAAATAAAGTTAATCAGGGTAAAAATGAAATTAAGAACAGCTCTGTTCACACCATCCCTTTATGTATTACTTACAAAAAGCATAGGAAGAAAATTAAGTTCAGTGTTGTACAGTCTCTGTAACCAAGTAGATCTGTGTCAGAATTGAGCATGGTTGGAGTCTAACGTTGACTCATCACCTAAGTGTCCTTACAATGAAGAGCAATACACAGCCCTGGGCTCTAGCATCAGAATAGCAAGCAACAGACGACTATCATACTTGAGAACCACTACACAGCTGCACCCACAGACCGCAACCAAAAGATATTTGTTCTTAATGGAATATCATATAAGACTTGGTTCACACACTTAAATTGAACATCTCAGCATACACCTTTTATTGAAGGATTGTTTGGTGAGAACATGAGAGGAAAGTCATAAATCATTTTATGGCTTAGCACAGGTTTGTGAGGATCATGTTAAACTAGAAATATTGCTGCAGAAAATTTTAAAATGCTGCCTGCCACATAACCTACAAATTGTATGACTAAAAATGGGTCAATTGTGTTTTTTTTTAAAGTATTACTTCATATGAACTCCAAAGAGTGATTCTTCTTTTATTCTCATATACTAATAAGATGCCATTAATATTACTTTTTGTTTATTAAATATGATGAGAGATCTTCATTTTATACAACTAGGAAAAGTCCAATGAAAATAGAGAACTCCAAGAATGCTGAGTAAAATTATACAATGCTAAGTAAAATACTCTAAATAAAATACGCCTACATTGAGCCAGGTATAGGTTCACACACCTTTAACCCCAGTATTTAGAAGGCTGAAGCATGAGGAGTGCCATTAGTTGGCAGACTGGGCTTCACAGCGAATACAAGAATAGCTTGGATTATAAAGCAGGTCCCTGATTTTTTTTTAATTATCTGTTTCTCCAAGTTATATTACTCTTATGTTTTGTATATTATACATTTAGCAAGCAGAGATTCTTTGATCAAATACATTTGTAAATGTTGGATTAAGCAGCCTTTCAAATATCATATATCATACCTGTTATGCTATAACATACCAAACCTTAACAAATATTTAAAAGGAGAAGTACAGTAGGCTATTTGTTTTGTTTTTGAGACAAGTTCTCACTGTATAGCCCTAGTTGGCCTGGAACTCACTATGTAGACCAAGATGGCCTCCAACTAACAGATCTATCTGTCTCTGCCTCCCATTACAAGGCATGTACCACTATGTCAGGAAAAACTGGTTTTGTAAATTTACCAGCCCTGTAGAATTTCTTTTGGTTTATACCACATATTTTAATAACAAGGAGAAATGTGTTCTTAAGTTGTTTCCTAAAATGTGGCCTTCCTTCCATAAAGTCAATGCCACCAGAAGGGTCTTTTAAAGATAGATCTAATTATATAACTTCTCAGATTTCTATGCTCATTCACCTACTTATTTTTTTGAGACTCACAGAGTGAGTCCCTCACTCTATGGCCCAAGCTATCTTGAACTAACAAAGCAGGCCATATTAGTACCAGCTGGAGATATTTCTGCCTCAGCCTCCAGCCTCTCCTCGATTTCTAATTAAGCTCCCTTCAGGGTATAACATGAGGTCCCCAGTAAAACAGGGAAGAGAACAGATCTAGCTATTCTCACCTAGAACTTTAGGTTTTCAAATTGGGAGCTGAAACCACATTATAGTTACATACCTGACCGATAGCATAAGCCCTCATACACTGATAGGAGGCAGGGTGCTTTGAAGGATGTACGTGAGGTCCTAGTGGTTTCTGCTGTGGGCTTGCATAGATAAAGAGAGATTGCCTGTGGGATTCCTTTGTTTAATTTTTATTCCAATATTTAAGGAAATTTGTGGGAGATTCATTTTCTTTTTAACACTGTGTGTGTGTGTGTGCCTGGGTGGGTGTAAATGTTTCTAGGCGGGAACTAGTACTAGGACAGTCTTTTTTCCTACTTCTGGGAATATCTAGAAAGACAGCAGAAAGTTTATAACCCAGAAGATCAGATACCACTGTAGCCCAGCCAGCATCATCCCATTCACAAACTTGACGGCTGAACGCCAGTATCAACCACATGCTGCAGAGGCGGCATCCTCTCGGCATGGGTCAGCAGACAATGGACAACAGCTGGAAGGAGCCTCTCATAAGATGTAAGAGGCAACAACACAAGAATATGTAAAGAAGAGTCCATATGGCAGATAGAAAAGCAGCTTTAGAAACGAATACGGTCCTTAGAAACAGGAGAAAACAACCACAACAAAAAGCTGGCAAAGCTATAAAAATCCATGTAGAGTTTTAAACAAAAAGGTAATAATTGAAATTATTTGGCAGGAAGGATGACTAGGGAAACTGACGCATACGTTTTTAAGAAACAATGCATCAAATGCAGATTTTTTTTCAAGGACTACAGTTCAAACAAATGAAGAACCGAGATAGTAAAATCCAACTGCAAGTCTCATTGTCTAGAAAACTATGTACAACTAGAAAGAATGGAAGATAGCTACAATGTCTTAGGTAAGAACTAAATATTTCTTAAAATTGAAACTATATCTAAGGCTCATAAGGATCTAGAAAACTACCAAGCAGGATAATTGGGGATTTTTTTACATGTACATACATACACAAATATCTCATAGCAGAAACATGAAAATGCCAAAAAAATAAATAAATAAATTAGAGGGAAAAGAAGCCACAAAATAGCCAGAAAAAAATTGCTTATTGATTATGAAACAATTGAGGAGCAATCAGAGCTTGATGACTGTTCTCATCAGCATCATTCGATGCAGGAGAACAATGGAACATCTTCCAAAGACTTGGGGAAAGGAATGCTATGCCTAGAATCTACCCAGCTACATTAACTGGCATTTAATATGGAACAACAACAACAAAATGTTCTTGGACCTGCTGGTACACAAAGTTTACTCCTAGTAGGATCATTTGTTTCAGCCACTGAAAACAAGAGTAAGTAGGAGAAAGGTAACACCAGGTGGGAAATGAGGAGTGGTGCTCAAAGATGACTGAAAACATGAGGAGGTCTTAACTTTCTGGAAAGACTTAGGAACTGACTGCCTCTTAAACCACTTAGCTGATTAGGGAATTATATATCTTATTGTTTCATTTTGTTAGATAGAGTCTTGCCATGCTGCTCACGCAGTGTTGAACCCCTGCACCCAAGAGATCTTCCGGCCTTAGCCTCCCATTGCAAGTATTACATATATCCATACATGCCTCAGTATAATTAATAAATACTAAAGTTTAACATTGATAATTAAAAACCAACAGAGGGAAAGTAAGCACCTATAGGCAGAGATGGAGAAAAGTGTGGGATAGCCATCCAGCCACTCATATGGGTTCAGGTACCAAACAACCCAGTATCAGTATCTCCACAGCCTAAAAAACCTTTGTATGTACATTTTCTTTTTTTTTTTACTCTTGTCTTCTCCACTCACAATCAGGCCATGGGCTGACATATTTTCAGCCGAGCATTTGCACTACTTTACTATGTTGTTTACAAGCAAACCTAGCTAAGGCCTAGGACAGCCCGTTCATTTCTACACCCTTAACTGTATCACAGCTCCTCAGTGTTTGATGAACAGACGGACAAGAGGCAATTTCACATGCTTCAAATGTGAGGCTGGATTGCATATGACCGAGGCTATAAATTACAGTAAATTATTTTTTATAAAAGGGCCAGGCTTGATTATGTCAGAACTACTGCATCTTTGACAAAATGATTACTATATCTTTTCATTAAGTGTAGAATCAAAGAAAGCCAGGATCTAAGGGGACGGATCATTAGACACTATTAACAAGCTTTCCATCTCCAAAGTGCAAAGTTTTCTGAAAATAACTTTGCAGAATTCTCTGCCCAATTGTCCCCGGTCTCATACCTTCAGGAGCTCTATGTCTTCAGGGTTTTCAGACCCGGGAGTGTTCTCCATCAATATGGCGGTCATCACTTTCACATTCATTTTCACCATATCCAATTCACTATGCAATTTCCCGATCTGTGGAGAGCAATGTAGCCTCCAGTCATTAAGAGTGATACGCAGACAGTTGGCTGTTTTGCTTCCTGCCCACGGGACAAATGCTGGAATATCAAATGCCTTTGCCATGTGTAATGTTTTCAAACATACGGAGGTTTGTCTCAGCATACGTATAATTATTTTACAAATTACACCCTGCTGTTTCCTGAATAGACTTGGTATTTCTTCTAAGAAAACCACAGATATGCCTTAGGAAAGTTGAAGATAAAGAAACAGAAAGATCTGGACCAATATGGAGCAAGAAGGGGAAAACTAGTAGTAGAACTTAATAGGAATATGGAGAAAACGAGAAATGTTTTCACATTTTTACCCTGAGTTTCTGGTAAACAATCAGAAAATGAAAGGAAAAAGGAAGGAGGCATCGTTTTAGAGTTATCATGGTATTACAGAAAAAAAATAAAATAAAAGAGGAACACTTTTAAAAATTCTAAGAGGAAGTGATTACATGGCTTTTTAATGTAAGAAATACTGAATAATAATAATAATAATAACATAAAGCCTTCAAATTAATATAAAGTCTTTGACAGTATCCTTTTAACGCACAGATATAAATGGATTACATTCATCTAGATCTCTTATAAACAGAGACTAGGGAGAAAATGCAACTCATTTGGTACAATTAACATAGGTAATAAGACAACGCGCTACTGTGCTCTCTGAAATGGAAACAAAACACAGGAGGCAGCGGATGTAGTGTGTGTGACTGTGTGAGTGTGTGTGTGTGTGTGTGTGTGTGTGTGTGTGTGTGAAGCAGAGGACAACTTTTGGGAGCCGGGTCTCTCCTTCCACCATGTGGGTTCCAGGCATTCAGCTTTGGTCATTGGGCTTGATGGAAGGCACCTTCAGGCGCTGAGCAATCTCTTTGGCCCCCAAGCACGATATTTAAATATGTGAGCATTAAATTCAGATGAAGCCCAATGGGCTAATTCTGCATTAAAAAAGAAGGCATGGTGACACTTTCCCCCTCCTCCAACAGTAAAAGAAGGGAATAAGTAGCAACACAGCCTGTGCCTGTAACTCCAATGAGCGGGAGGCAGAGGCCAGGGGATTATCAAGAGTTGTAGGCAAGCCTGGGACACATGATGAGTTCCAGGCCAGAGGAAGCTACACAGAAGATACATTCTCCCAGAAAGCAAAATAAAATCGTTAATTAATTGGGGGTTATGTTACATTATATTTATGTTTCATAATGTTATTAAGAAACTGCCAAGACAATTGTTGTTACCTGTTCTGGGACTAAGGAAATAGTCGGGTTCTTGGGAGCAATTATAGATGAAAGAGCAGGTGCGGTGGGGACAGGTGTTGGTCGATTTGGTGAGATCTGACCAACCTATCAATATAAAATAAAGAAATATTATAACATGAATTAACAAAGCCATCTCAAGCCCGGCTCCCATTCAGCTGACTCAGGAACTCTTGTAAAGAGTCCTGGGGAGTTGGTATTAGCTCAAAGTTGGCCACCAGGGGCACAACTTGTTCACCATTTGGAGAAGAGCTCTAAGCGAATGACATGCAGTCACAAAGCAGGTGTTCATAAACAGGCCTCTTAACCAAATGACGATTCAGTAAAGTCCTCTCGGTTTCACCAAGGTGCTGTATGATGGCGTGCCCTGTGAGAGTACGGTTCTCCCTTTTCTGCCTCTTTAAACCCAGCACTCGGGAGGCAGAGGCAGAGACAGGTGGATCTCTGTGAGTGCGAGGTCAGCCTGGTCTGCAGAGCAAGTGCCAGGACAGCCAGGACAGCTACACAGAGAAACCCTGTCTCAAAAAACAAAAAACAACCAACCAACCAACCAACCAACCAACCAACCGAAAAGGCAAATCGACTCATGCAAAGTTGTTTTAACCCCCACAGTTGGCAAGGCTTCTCCTGCATCAACAACCTGGGTCAGGCCTGATCTGCAGCTGTCAGTGGACAGCCACAGCTGCAGATCATGAGCATGATGTTCTAGGTCAGAGCTTCTCAGTATGTCTCAGTGTGAGTAGAAACACCTAGAACCTTTTCAGAAGGAAGATTCCAGCACGGTATAACACGCTGTGGGGTAACAAGCTACCAGATTAAGCCTTAAATCTCACCGAGACTGGCACAGCCTAAGCCCAGGTTATTCTGGGAGATACAGCCATTTCATAATAAATTCATCTCTCTGCTAAGCTGATTGGATATCCCTTTCAGTATGAAAAGACCCAAGCAACGTGTATTACTTTACATGGGCCAAAGCAAAGTTTCCTACCTCCTGCTTTGTCTCAGCCTCTCCATCCAAGGAGGGGAAGTGAACCCCTTTCTTCAGCAGGTCAAGGTACACTTCTTTCACGTCACTTACATCTACACCTCCTGGAAAGCCCTGTGACCAAGTCTAAATTCGGGAGAAAGAAAGTTCCAGAGTGAAAAATGAAAAAAGGAAAAAACAATACATACTAAAGCTTATGATGGAAGATGAGGACTTGAAAATCATGTACTTCGTTCAGAAAGAAAAAGCTCTGTTGTGGACAGAATGCCCATTTTCAAAGGCCATAATTTATAATATTACAAAGTGTCTTGAATCATCAGACCCCCAGGCTTCAACACCTTGACAAACACTGGGATTGGTATTATCAATCATCTGCTGCTGCTCTAAATTTAAATTTTTAAGATTCTAAAATCATATCAGCCTTTTTTTTTTTTGCCAAACAACCCTAGAACATAGTTTTACACATAGATATACACATCCCTACCTTTCCCATGTGACAGGGATCCAATAGAAACTACAAGGAAAGCAGCAAAATGACTATCTGTTCTTCAGCAGAAAAACACTATCCAATGTCAAGAAATCTTACTCCACAGAAACTTAAATAAATAAATAAATTAAAATGCAGCTGGAATATAGCTCCCTTGGTAGAGAGCTTGCCTAGCAACCCAGGGCTTCAATGCTTACTACTGCATAAACTGGGTATTTAGGAGGTGGAGGCAGCAATAGCAGTAATTCAAGATCATCCTTGGTTATAATAGAGAGTTAGAAGCCAGCCTGGGCTAAAGAGATCACATCAAGGAGAAGAAAAGAGGAAGGAAGGGGAAGGCAGAGGAAGGGAGGGAAGGGAAGGGAAATAGAAAGAAAAGTGCTTTATGCTTCAATTCTAGGTAAATAAAGGATCATTACAACAACCAGAACTGTATCATTATCTTTCTATACTTAGACATTTACCATCCCCTGATATAAATCAACAGCCTTACCTTAATGAAATTCAAGATTCTGTTCTGAATGTCCAGTGGCAAGGTGTATCTGGGATTCAGCAGCTTAACTAGGATATCTTTAACGAACTCCTTCTTCACAATCAGAGATTGGAAGCTTGGACCACAGTTCTGCATGCACATGTCAATCAGCTGAATTAAAGAACAAAGTCGGATGTTACAGTTCGCTAACAAAATCCCTTCTAAATTGAAGACCAAACAAATGCTACTAAAGAATGACTTCTGTTCCTGTTCTAATTAACAAACACCATTTGCTTCCAATAGCACTAAACTGTCGAAATGTTAGCTTCTAATATTATAAGGAAGAAGAAGCATAATAAAACCACCCAGAGGCTAGAACTGATGAGGAGTCAGGATGCAAACAGAGTCCTAGCAGCACGTAGTAGTAAATGCCACCTGCTAAATGCAAGGTCAAGCAAAACACGCACACATTAGATTATGTAACATTTGCAGCAGGTTATCTAGGGTCATCTGGTACCTTCCTGCTGTCCTGCCATTGTTAACGATGGCACACCCTTTCACTCTTAATGTCCTGGTTTGGATAATAGATTGCAGTTCTGTCTAGCAATAGATCTTTATAGTTAAGTGTGATTATTTAAAGTCAGGTGACTATGTGAGAGTTTTAGAAAAGGCTGGTGCTAAACTGGGCTTTGAAAAATGATCGAGGAAAGTAGAAGTGAATACACACTGGTATTCTAGATAGATAAGTGCTGCTATGGTTTGCATTTGGAACGTCCCCACAGGTCCCTGTGTTTAAAGCTTGCTGATATTTGCAGGTAGTAGAAACTTTAAAAATGGTGGCTAGTGGGATTTTCTGGGTCGTGGCAGGGAAGCCTTAAAGGGGATTATGGGACAATGACCTCTTTCTTCCTTTCCTTCTTTCCTCCTTCCCTGCCTTCCTCCCTTCCTTCCTTCCTCCTTCCCTCCCTCCTTCCCTTCCTCCCTTCTTCTCTCTAGCCATGAGGTGAGGGATTTTACTCTGCCACATATCTCAACCCTGGTGTGTTATCTAGCCACAGGCCACCGGATCATGAATGTCTGAAACCACAAACCACAATGAACCTTCTGCATAAGCTACCTTGGGTAGATGTTACAGAGATTCCTGGAAAGAAGACTTAATGTAAATCATGTGTGAATGAATGAATGAATGAATACATAAATAAATAGATGTGGCAGAATGTATCAATTATCACAACTGGAGATTGGCACTCCACTTTCTCTCTGGTAGTAGTGTCTTGATGTAGGCAGACTGAGAACACTGGGAGAAAGGGTACTGCTGATAAAGTCCAAGAGAGCATTATCTAGACTGTACAGAAGTGTGTCTGGCTGGATAAAGCCCAAACATTGCCCAGGAGTCCCTGAAGGGCATTTGTTATTCAATGTCATAAAAAGTTACATTCTGGACAGGTACTAGCAGTACTCTACAGAGGAAACTTGGAAGATGGAAACACCTGGAGTGACAGGGTGGCTTGGTAGGCACTCACCAGAACAGACCCAATACAGAAAAGCGTGGAAGTAGGACGGTGTGAGTACACCAGAGAGAATTAATTGTGAGGAAGAACTTTGTAGGTGCATTTCCTGAAGAACAAGGACAGAGAGCGAAGAGCCCTTCACTCTGCATGCGGCTGAGGGTGCCTCTCTTGGAAATAGGGGGTGGGTGGGGTGCTAAGTCTGGGGACCCAAGAGGTGGAATTGGTGGGACAAGGTTTAGGTATTTGAGGTTTGAAAGGAAAAGCAAACATTCAAACATGTTTAGCAAAGAACTCTCCATCCACAGCTGCAGGCCAGGAGAGTGAAGGGCCACGAGGGCGTCATCATGGCCACCAAGGAGGAGCAAAAAGGAGAGGATGCCTGGGACACTGAATCTGAGCAATGCAATGAAAGCGGTGAAAAAGCAACAGAAGAAAAGAAAACAAGCAAGAAATCAATCAAGCAAGCATGCATGCAAGGAAGAAAGAAAGAAAGAAAGAAAGAAAGAAAGAAAGAAAGAAAGAAAGAAAGAAAGAAAGAAAGAAAGAAAGAAAGAAAGAAAGAAAGAAAGAAAGAAAGAAAGAAAGAAAGAAAGAGAAAGAAAGGAAGAAAGAAAGAGAAAGAAAGAAAAAGAAAAGAAAGAAAAAAGAAAAGTCAGAAGAAGCTTCCAAAAAGAAGGCTGTTAATAGTTACTAATACGGACAGAACAACTGTAATGTGTCCACTGACTAGTTGGGCCATTCATCACTTTGAATAAAACAGCACAGGCACAAACTGAGCTAAGAAAGAATGAGCTGGAATGGAAAAACTGCATGAGGAAAGCCAATTTCTAAAAATGATCTAAAGGTGAAATTAAATCTCCACACCACTTTGTGTTTGGGAGACCAAAGAAACTATGCCCTGACTGGGAAAGCTGTCATCATCTCCAGAAAAACAGCCCTGGCATCTGACTTCCCAACATGCGATGTATTTTGAGTATCACTTTGATGCAATACAAAAGTAACAGCAGGTACAAAAAGCTATACTTTTAAAGCAATGAGACTGAGGAAGCAATCAGAAAATATGGAAGCTCTGTACATGAAGCTACACAGGGACACAAGGGGAGAAGCAGAAACCACACCGAAGTAAGATATTATTGATGTAAGCTGGCTAGACAGAGTTGGAAAGGCAAATAGAAATGACACTGAGCTTGCCTATTAACGTGAGTTTTTAATAAGTGAGATGTTAAAGACTAGTGCCTCTATTCCAGTGGTTCTCAACCTTCCTAATGCTGTGACCCTTCAATGTACTTCCTCATGTTATGGTGATTTCCCCCCAACCATAGAATTATTTTCATTGCTACTTCGTAACTGTAATTTTGCTACTGCTCATGAGTCGTAATTAAATATCTGTGTTTTCCGGATGGTCTTTTTTTTTAAATGTTTGTTTATTAATTATATAGTATTCTGCCTGCATGTGTGCCTGCATGCCAGAAGAAGGCATCATATCCCAGTATGGATGGTTGTGAGCCACCATATGTTGCTGGGAATTGAACTCAGGACCTTTAAGAAGAGAACCCAGTGCTCTTAACCTGTGAGCCATCTCTCCAGGCTTCTGGATGGTCTTATGTGACTGCTGCACTGTTCAATGTGACCCTACGGAAATACTTATGCGACCGCTTGTGCTTCCCCTTCTCCCTTTGACTTACAGTCAAGTAAACGATGAATTTCTTGCTAAATATTGCCCAAGCCGACTTTTATCTTTGGCATACCAGTATTTTATGATGGTGAGCAACATTCCTGGAAGGTACACGCGCAGAAATCAGAGTCAACAGAAAGTCCTGAGACTGTTAACATCTGGAGGTCAGCAGTCCCGCCCTTTGTGTTTTCCCACTGGAATCAAGAATGTCAGGGCTCATTATTTCTATATCACCTCCTCCATTATGTCTCCAGTCCTCACCCCCCAGCTCACTTGTATTCTAAAACACACTGTGGCAAATGAGCAAGCTTGCACGAGTCGCTTGACATATTTTGCTATCTAGCTCTGGTGCAAATGTGCTTAGATAACCCATCTTTGGCAAACAGGGTCAGTAGGAATCTGTAATCTGAAGTAGGAGAGAGAACCATAGGAACCAAGCAACCAAGAAAAGCGGAAATGAGTGACCCAAAGCTTCCATCTATTTTTGTGCTTAGCTGAGCAAATCGCTTACGTGAACTCGGGGCAATGCTGTCTGCATAATGGGCATTGTGCCTCCTTCAAGGAGCTTGCTGGAAGAGCCTGACGAATTGTGACATACTGCGAGAGGGAGGCACAAAGCGGGGACTGCTGCAAATGGTAACCACCGTGACCATCTGTACGTACGGACAATGTTCTAGGGTGAAAGAACACGCCTATCGATGGAAATAAAAACTCTTCACAGATGGCTAGAAGAAAAAGAGCTACTGGGCAGTTTTGCTTCTCTAGGTAGGTATCTAAACCAGGCCCATTGGAGCTGTGTCTGGAACTAACAGTGACTACATGAAGGCAGGACCGTTTCAGAATGGCTACATCCAGAAAAAAAGCTGTCTTATCATTTCTTGTGTGATAAGCTACTGGATGGACACTCGCCTTCACGTTACCTCCTGAAATCACTATAATTCTTTATTAGTACGAGTTCCGTAAAGGACTATTACGTTTCATTGATCCTCAGGAACTTGCTCAACCACTTTTCATTTGACAATGACAGTAGTATTTGCTGAGGTTAGTCACAATTGACTCATTCAAGAGTCTAGCTTAGGGCAATAAAGCTTAGTAGCAACTCTAAACACAAGACAAAGCAGAGCTGTTGACTTCTGGGGCCTAGAGTGTACCTCAGTGGTAGGGCCCTTGTCTGGAATACATGAGCCTGGATTCTCTCCACAGCATTGCAAGAGGAAAAAGCCTAAAAAGCTATGGGCTCCCTGATAAAACTACGCCAATGACTGTTCGTTTAAAAAAAAAAAAACATTCATAGTATAGTCAGATTATGTCAAAGACCTAACAAAGGGTGACAAGTCCTTGTGGAATTCAAAATGACAGATAATATAAAAAACATTCATGATTAACTTAGGCTCACATCACTTCACAGAAATAAGATGGAAATGTTACATAGGAGATGACTTTTTAAAGAGTCTATTGGTAAACCCATAATTGCCTTTGACAGACATTGGACAACTCTTTCTGCGGCTAATTTCTCTCCTAATTCAGTTTAGCCTAAGAGAATACTGAATTCAGTGCAGAGGACTTGAGAGGAACTCTGAAAGACAATAAGTAAACTGAGCTGAGGTTCATGGGCCATTCTGTGTACAACAAGGTGAAATGTACATGCATCTACCAAGATGCATTTTGGGAAAACTCAAGAGAAATTTCTTCCCTTTCATGGCCCCTCATCTATGTGGTCAGCCTACACACATATGCACATACACACTTCAATCTAGATTCTGTATATGTGAAAATATTGTTATTTCTCTTTTAGAATCTGGCTTATTTGTTCAACCCAATATATCTTTTGTTTGTTTGTTTGTTTGTTTGTTTTTGTTTCTTGAGACAGGGTTTCTCTGTGTAGCCTTAGCTGTCCTGGACTTACTTTGTAGACCAGGCTAGCCTCGAACTCACAGACATCCACCTGCCTCTGCCTCCCCGAATGCTGGGATTACAGGCATATACCACCATGCTCAGTTCAACTCAATATATTTTATAGGAATGGAATAAGGGGAAAAAGGGAAATGAAATAAGGGGAACTACTGGGTATAGAAAGGGTCTAGTAAGAGGGGAATGATGAAGGAGGGACAGAAAAAAAAGGGATGAATAAGAATAATGCTTACTGAAACATATTAAAATGACATGAGGAAACCCACTGCTCTGCATGTCAACTTTAAACATTAATTAAGAGAGTCCGGAGAGATGGCTCAGCACTCAAGAATAACTGCTGCTTCTTCCAGAGGACCCAAGTTCAGTTCCCAGTATTCCTACTGAGGGGCTCACAACTGCCTTTTACTCTAACTCCAGGGTTCCGACACCCTCTTCTGGATTCTGAGTGCACTCGCACACATGTGCCATACATATTCACACAGGCACATACACATAAATAAAAATAAATGCTTAAAATAAAGCAAGGAAAAGAAAGAAAATATAAGAAAAAGCAGGCATCTTCCTTGACCTGGATGCTGACAATGAAGTTGACTTCTGACCCTTAATCCTTATGTAAGCATGGGCTTTCAGACCCTCTGGTTTTCATATGCTGGTAGGGGAATCACAAGACAGAAGTTAGAAGGTGGCCATGTAATGCAAAGAAGCAGCTAGCTGGAATAAAGTTTGAAAGGCTAGAAGGATGGATGGAAGCCCAAAGAGAAACGGACAACCCATGGGACAACATTCCCGTCCTCCTCTCCTCTGAGAAGGCCCTGCCCATTCCAAGGGAAGAGGAAAACATGGACTTGGAGATTTACAACCTCTGAAATGTCAAGGAGTCTGCATACAACACTAACTGAGGCAAACATACCTAACTAAAGAGGGTAAACAACTGTAAGGTAGTAAAGTGATATCTACATGTAAATAAAGAAGGTAGTATACATTCATACTACCCCTCCCTTATCTTTCTCACTCAGTTCTCTTAACCTTTGTACTCTTGAGATACCCTGGATCCACTTCATTTTAGCGCTGCCTATATTTCTTAATACTTTCAATTAGATTCTGAGTCTTCCTGGAGAAACTAGGAGAAATGGGATGACATTTGAGGAAGAAAGGGAAGGGACTTAAAGCAACTCAATCTATACCAGATCCACTGATATTTCTGCCTCTGCACTGTGAATGTAGGATGGTGTTGAAGACACAAAAGAAACACATGAGAGAACTGATTCATTCTAAGAAAATTGGCATGAAGAAAGGGCATAGAATTCAGAATCTTGGGACTGGGTTCAAATTCCGCACATGATACTACTAATAGCAAGACAATCTGAGTTCAGTCACCAAACATGCAATAAGACTGATAAGACAGTTATATCCACTGATGTTCAGAGGATCAATGATGTACCAGTCATTTCTTTTGTTTTGTTTGTTTGTTGTTGTTTGAAATAGGTTTTCACTGTGTATCCTTGGCTGTCCTGGAACTTGATCTGTAAACAAGGCTGGTCTTGAACTCACAGAGATAGGCCTGCTTCTGCCTTCCCAGCGTGGGAATTGAAGGCATGTGCCACCACTGCCCAGTTAACACACCAGGCATTTCTATCCTGGTCCTGATACACTGGTATTTCTACAGAAGCGCTTTACTCCTTTGTCAACAGTTCATCATTCTGTGGTCTTCATGAGCAGGCTGCTATGATTTAGAGACAGAGGAGAGTCTAAAAACCAGGAAGGAGAAAAATGTCTCTAAAACTATAGTCAGATCACAAGGGAAGAGTTTGTTCTTTATTTGTAGCATGGGTACTATTTAATTAATTTATTTTTATTCAGTCAGTCTCCAAGTAAACACCTTGTGATACATTATTTTGTCCTGTGAATCTAAAGGTTGTGAATTATACTGAGATCTGCCTCATAACCTTCTGGTAAATAGTGTCATTACCCCTAAACACAGTGTGCTGTTGGCAATGCCTATGTGTGCTCTAACTTCCAGAAGAAATGAGGAAGCCATGCAGCTCGTTTCCAATGTAAAAAGGGCCACTCACCAATGTGGCTGAAGAGGTCAAAACCAGGGGGAAATGGGACTACGTCAGTAAGAGCTCACATTTGTATCACAAAAGAAACAATGCACCGGAAAACTGCATAAAGCGACAGAGAATGTTCTCCAAATTTCAACCATCAGAACCACTTGAAACTCAAGGCGCTGCCTGCACCACAGGATTCCACAAAGGTGCTGAAGGGACCCAGAAAGCTGTCAGAGAGCCATCTTTGACACTTCAGTTTTTTTTTTCCTTCTTCAAACATGGCCAGCAAATTCAAATGCACACACTTACTGATCCATTTACCACCTACCAGTTTTTAACTGCAAGTTTCAAGATCTTGATCAAGAAAAACGGATTCTGTAGGAAAGCTTTTGTTCTACAAAATTAGATGGCACTGGAAAGAACTGAACCCCCTTCTGCAGTCCTCAATAGATGAGGAAGCTTAAGCCACACAGTCCTGGATGCATTATTACCTAGTACTCATCCCTCAGAATATATTGTTTAACTCATTAAAAAATGTTAATTCTAGGTAAGAAACCCACCAATCCTAATTATAGCATTAGAAGTACTTACTGACAAGGAAAGTTGGATTTCTTTGTGGTTGTAGTTTTTGGAGATCCTTTTCTTCAGAGCTTTTACTGCATCTTTTGGCCTATACATACAATACATACACTGAAATCATGAATTTGGATATGGAAGCAGTGTACAATATAGAAATGGAAAAGGCTTAAGCATAAAGATCAATATTTGATTCTGTTGCCACATTGGGTAGGCCACTAAATTTACCACATCGAAGTTTCTCTTTGAAATGGATAGATCACACCAACTGCTCTACCCCCTACACCCCTCATCCCGGTCAGACACAACTAAGATATTTATGTAAGGGTATTACATAGATAACACTCGTCATGAAATGTATGTATACTGGCTTCTGTCAAGGCACAGAATCAGGTTACAAGAAATGAACCCCCAAAAACCAAAAGGAAAGTGATCCCGTTAAGACTCTTAGCACTTCCTGAGTACCTTCTAGGTAAGGGGATATAAGCATCACAGCAGTTTCTAATTCTGATATGCCATAACTTTGTTGGGAAGATCTTAAAGCAGAGGATCAGAATTCACTTTTGTTAGAGTTTTCTTTCTCAAGGTCAACGAAGAAATTGATAATAGTAATGAAAATAATCATAGAGGATCTAAGTACAACAAAGGGTATACGAGACTATATATATGTGTATGTATATATTATTATTATTATCATACATGTGTGGCTGGGGAAATGCTATGCAAACTTGAGGAGCTGCATCAGGATCCCCAGACCCTGGGGAGGATGGATTCCAGCCTGTCCATCATTCTAATGCTTGCTTAGAAGGTAGAGATGGACCCCAGGGGTAAGCTGGCTAGTTAACTACCTTTACTGCACAGCCCTGGGTTCAACTGAGACATCCTGACTCAATAGATAAACAGGAGAGCAATTGAACACGTGTGAACACACATGTATTCGTGCACACCACAGAGTCACATTAAAAAAAAATCTGTAAATGCTTAAGCATCAACCATAGGCACTTGCTGTTAACGTATAACTAATAATTACGCCGCCACATTTTCTTCATCAGCACACACTAGACTAAATCTTGTTATACCAATTAGCCCCTAAGAATGTTCAGGAAAATGAACAAGTTTCACCTTTTATTATACCTTATAACTAAATTCAAAGTAGTAATCCTTGCTAATGACTTTCTTTTTCTTTTCTTTTTTTTTTTATAGTGTCAGGTTTAGATAATGTATTAATACACAGAACATCTTGTAACAGCCAAGTATGAACATGGGTGAGTTGGCATGATGAAGGATAAACACTGTCCCCCGACAAGGAAACAAAAGACTACTCAGTTGTTTATCAAGAGGGTTGGTCACCACCTGCACGGCCACCACTAGAAACCACACAGCTACCAGCTTCTGCATAATGCTCTTATTAGAAAACACTGGCAATTAGAGCGTGAGAAAGCTCTAAAGAAAGAAACATTTTATCTTTCTCTTTAAAAAAAAATGTTTTTAAAACAGGGAATTTGAGTGAGCCAAAATTTAAACTAGTAAAGAAAAGGCAAAGGGATTGGGACAAACTGTAACGAACTCTCAGGGTCCTCTGCATGCTGGAGGAAGTTGTCCCCGGCCTGCCATCCTCATGAGGGAAGACGTGCCTAAAGGACAGTGAAATTTTCTTCCAACAAAAACCCCCAAAACTTGGCAAGGGAAACCATGCCGCAGTTCCGATGGATCTTATCGGGCACACGTTCACAGGCGTCACCTTGAACTTACCCGTCCTGCGTGGTGTTAATTATATCACAGATGTGCATGAACTGGCCCCAGTCTTCAGTCTGAACTCCAGCAAACGTAGCCTTTTCTGCAAAGATAGAGCTGCCTGTGTTGAGTCTTGAGACACAGCAGAATAATATACATATATAAATATATCACCTCTTTGAAATAATCTGCTTGGACTGCACTCACAAGTACAATTAGGTTTGGGCTACCAAAGGGCAGAGTGCTTTGGGTTTTTTTTCCGTTTTGTTTTTCTCTCCTCCTAACAATTCCCAGTAATTGAGGAAGTCAAGGCCAGAGTGTTGCTGTTGCAACAGCAATGAGTGAACCATTAAGAAGGCCTACAACAGCTGGTCACAGGGCCAACACAGACCGGCTAACTCTCCATCCTTCAGTCTCTTTGGGAAGACAGAACGTCAGATATGGGCAGTCACGGGCAAGGTGAAGTCATTTCTCTTTTAACCCACCATTACAAATGATGTAAGAGAAATTCAGAGAGAGTAAGGGAATTACCCAAGGTTACACATCAAGTAGGATGTAGAACTTGCATTCAAATCAAGGTTGTTTGATTCCACTGTTTATATATATATATATTTTTTATTATGTATTGGAGGGGGGTGAGAAAACGAAAGGGAAGTGCTAGCACAATAACAGCACGATGGCTTCTGGCATCAAACTTACACCAGGCAGATATACACCCTTACACTCTTGACATTCCCTTTCCTAGATGGCCTCTTTAAGAATACAGAACAAAGGTCAAAGAACCTCTAATGCAGTGTTTCTCAACCTTCCTAACGCTGCAACCCTTTGATGCAGCTCCCCATGTTGTGGTGACCCCCTAAACCATAAAATCATTTCCGTTGCTACTTCATAACTACAATTTTGCCATGGTTATGAATCCTAATGTAAATACCTGTGTTTCCCAATGTTCTTAGGTGATCTTTATGAAGGGTCATTGGGCAGTACACAGGTTGAGCACCACTTCACTAATGTCAACGCGTTTACTGGCTTTTATGACAAACGTCACCAAGCACAGCGCAAACCATAGTATGACACTTTAATCTGGTTCCGAATGGATGAGGTTGAGCCATCTTGCTTGTATTATTAGGCACGCAATGCTCTTCCATTTAGATACGTCCTCCCTCCCAACCTGCTTCTTCCTAGAAGAAGCACTTCAAAGGCCATGGCTGAATTTGTTTCTCCCTTTTTGCATGCTTTTTAGTATTGTAAATGTGTCTTACAGTGGTTACTACAGATCATGTCCATTCTCCTCCTGGGGGTTGAGACTATAGACGGCATCTAGCTGGTAGTTCCAAATGTTTACAGAACTAAAGGATAATGTAACATACTGCTGACGTCTCTTTTGCCTGTAAATATTCAGTGTGGACCCGCTTCTGCTCAGGGCTCATTCTAATACACACTACTCAGCAAGGAGAGAGGCAGTTCACAAAGTGTTCTTCCTCAAGGGCGGCACTCTCTCCGTGTTTTGAGGACTTGGGAACTCAGGTTTAACTTCAAAGGTGTTCTCTGTCTCTACAGCTGTTAACTTACCTTCAATCTAAACTTTCTGCACCTGAGCCCTCCTTACAACTACCAGGTTCTGAGGATTTCATCACCCCACTAAGTTCCAGACAGTTTATCTGTCATTAATGCCTCCTGGTGCCACACCCTGTCCTCGAGGGAGTGGGTCAGGCGAAAGAAGGGAGCTGAGGTGGCCCAAGGCCAAGTGTAGCCAGTGGCTTCTGCGCCCACCTCTGGAATTCTGAGCACAGGCACAAGGTGAGAAGGGAGGAAGGCGCCAGCTGGGTTGGCAAGTGATGCTTGGTGCAAGGGTCCCTGTGACTGCAGATGGCCCCTCCCCCAGTCCTCAGCACGGGACAACGTGCATTTTCAGTCTCCTTGTTTATCAAAAGTCCACTCAGATCGCTTGCGCTGTGCGCTCAATTGAGAAAATTGGTTTGGAGAAACCTGCCTCTCCAGGTGAGATCACACCAATTAGCTTCTCTGAGCCTTCTCTTGCTGCTCTGTAAAATGGGTACAACAATAAAGTGCTGGGAGTGGACGCACTTTATGAAGAACCTTCCCGGGGTCAAGAAGTTTCCACTTTCTCCTCCAAGCGGTCCCAACACTACACGCATTGCCTGCGGGTCACCTGCGTTGGCGCCACTCTAGCAGCTGATACCCAAAGGGAGATTTGGCATTTTTTTTCAGAGAGGTGCTAGCATGAGTGAGCCCAAACCGAAAGGTGGACAGCTGCCGCAGGTGGCACACAGGTGGCGTGGGAAAGCTGCGGGGGGGGGGGGGGAGAGGAGGGTAGCATTTTCTCCAACTTGGTCCAACTCGGCCCCCGCAGTCGAGAATGGACTCGAGCCGGCAAAGCTCCCACGATTCCCCAAGCCAGCCGGCATGTTGCTCCCCGTGGCTCCTTACCTACGAGGTGACCCACGGAGGTAGCGTAGGGATCGCGGTGACTCTTCCCAAACGCCATGGTAGCTCCTGAGAGCCCTCCCAGGAAATCCGCCTCCACCGCCCTCGGACTCGCGACTCCTCCCGCTGGGTGTCCGAGGCTCCTCCTCTCTGCTCCAGCGCTTCGCGGCCACCGAGAGGCGCCCGGCCCTGCGAGGAGCGGGGACCGGAGGGGGGCGGGGGGAACTTGGCGCACCTGCCCGGCGCGCGCCTGACCCTTCCCGCCCCGTGTGACCCTCGGTGGGCTAGGAACCGGGGTGGAGCCGCGTGGTCCCTCACTCTAGGCCTGGGAACCCAGGGCCCAGCTCCAATACCTCCACTGGAGCGCTGAAGACCTCTCCTCTCCCTTTGGAGAGTAGGCAGGCAGCATGGGGTTGGATGCTAACACAAACTGAGGGTTAATTGCTAGGATTAAGGCAAGGACGTAGACCTTTCTGGTCACTGCCACAGCCCCACACCTCCAGTACAACGAGAGATTTCGCCTGTTCGCAGTCCCACTCCAGAGATCCCTGAACCGATTCCTGCGCTCTGCTCTATAAATCTGAGCAATTGGGAGGAGGATGGGCAGCCTAGGAGAGCAAGGGCCTCCCTGGAGCCCGGGCCCTTTGTTTCTCTGTTTCCAAGAGGGACCACAGGGCGCCGCCACACAAGCTCTTGGCTTCTAACTCCATCTCCTAGGAGCCTGTTTTCCAGCCTCGAAGTGAAAGGAGAGAGGGGGGCTTTCCTGGGACTCTGGCAGGAAATATGTTTGGAATGTAGATGCGCATTAAGAAACCAACCCCCCCTCGTAGCTTCTGTATTTGAACCAAGATTTCTTTTTTCCTTTTACCCAGCTCACATCAGAAAAACCATGCCTCCGATCTGTAGGATGCCTCCTGAGACACTGGGCTACCCTGTGCTGGTAAATTCTGCTTCCTGTGGCTAACTGGAACTCAGCTCCACATATGTAATGGGTTTATTTTTCCCCTTGGAAACGGTGACTAGGAAGAGCAAGAGGACCTGGCCGGACTCATGCTTTGGTCTATCTTTAGCATAAATGACAAAACTAATTACCTTTGTTCCAAGTACAATACAATGCAAATACATTGCTTTATTTCTCTGGAATCTCTTTCCTTCTTCTCCTCCTCTTCCTCCTCCACAAGACAGTTAACATTGAGATTCTGCAATGGAAAACACAGCATTTTTGTTGTGATAATGTTTCTCATAATGAGGTTTGACCTACCCGAAATAGGACTTTTATCAGGATCACTAGCTGTTGCGTGTGGTGCCGTTCAATCACAACTGATGTTGTTGGAAACCTCTTTTGGCAATATCAGCAGCCCGATCTCTGGTTTCGTGTAATAGTCCCTAGCAAATCATTTGGCTTTCACTGCAGTGTGTGATGGGGCAACATTAAAGAGAAAGTCAAGTTCGGCACAAGCTAAAATGCTGATGACCTTCTACGGAGAACAAGAAGTTGGAAGCAACCTAGGATCCCCATAGATCATTTACCCCCCTGCTCCTACTGAGAGGGTGATTAGACTTTTTGTTTTCCTCTGCTTGATTTCCTTACATGGCAAGATTGAGAGGGAACAAGAGGAAGAGTAGCAAGGAGCGTGCCCTGGACATAGTGGCTGATGATTATTACCACGTGTGTTCTGAGCAGACACTGCTCTCCAGGCTTCTGTAATGGCCATCCCCAGTCTTTTCTGTGCTGTCACTTTCTCCATGATCCCATTCTTTCCCAGAAGTACATGTCAACCCAGTCAATGTTACTGTGCTCTAGGAGACGGAGATGACAGCCGAGCTGAGGTCAGAAAAAGAAGCATAATTGTAAACAGAAATTAAAGATGAGACATCTATACGGCTGGGCTGGAGAAGTGGCTCAGTGGTTAAGAGCACTGGCGGTTCTTCTGGAGGACCCGGGTTTGATTCCCGGCAGCCGTGGGTAACTCCAGTTCCAATGGATATGACACTCTCTTCTGGTCTACATGTGTACCAGGTTCACACATGGTGGATAGATACACACACAGGCAAAATATTCACACACATAAAATTAAATAAAGTCTAAATAAATGAATGACTGGATGGCAGGAACTTACAGTTTCAACACTAAGAACTCTTCCTAATAATTTTTATTATGTGTATATGTCTGTGTGTAGGCATGTACTATGTGTAGGTGCATGTGTGTGAGGGGGAGTGTATTGGTTAGATGACAACCTCAGAATTTTGTTGTTGCGTTGTCATTGTCTGAAGCTCCATAAGCTGGGCCAGATGGTCCAGGAGCTTCCAGGAAATTTCCCCTCTCTGCTTCCCAACTCACTATAGGATCACTGGGATTGCAAATGCATGCGGCCACACCCTGTCTTACATGCATTTTGGAGATGCAAAGTCAAGTCCTTATATTTGCAGGGGCAAATGCTTGAACACGCACCACACCCTCTCCCCATCCTTGGTAATCATTTATGTATGGATAAGTCATGATACTAAGTAAAAATGAACAAGACACCACTTTTCAAAATGCGTTTAATGACCGCAACTAGAAATCTTTCATTACTGTGGTAAGGAAAGCCACATAAATTTAATTTTTATAAATAATCTGAAATTCAGGAAGATAGAGCTGTTATATGGCTTGGAAAGAGTTTAAAGCATGGTTGTCTGATTCTGGAGCCAATATTACTGCCAATGTGAGAGTGACTGAGTGTTACATTTTACATGTTAAAAGATGCTGTTTGATTCAAAGTGAGACCTTAAGGAATGGGGCAGTCTACCTCACTGTCACACTGTCACAGAGTTCTGCTCTGCTCTTTCCATTTATTTATTTTATTTGCTTGCTCAAGAGTGATAATGGGTTCTGTGCTAATACCATAAATTAGATGCATTCTACATTCATTACATGATTAATCCCATAGTAAGTATGAAACCAGATTTCACAGATTAAAATAATTATTGTAGATAATTTTTCACACAGTCACACTGCTACTGAAAAATCATCAGACTCCAGATTCCATGATTTTAACCACTGTGCAACACCACCCTTCTTTGGTCCTGGATAACAGGCTGTGCATGCATACTAACACTGGAAGAAGTAGGCTAGGGGGGGAAGCTGCTTGAAGAATGAAGACACCAGAGGTGCACTGTAAAATGAAAGCTACTACATCCAAGTGAATTCCACAACTGAAAATTCAGTGGTGTTTCTCACCACTGAAAATTTTAGAATGTCAAGAGCTAGATATGGTTCTGGAAGTCACAGAGTCACTGTCCCCAGCATTTTAGAGTGACATTCAATGAAAATGAGTGACTGGTCCAAGATCATCCAGAGCCAGAGCAGGGTGACACAAACAGAATAGTTTAAGGATGACGTGTCCACTCTTCCTCTTTTGCATCTCTTCCTTCCTTTCGTATTTAAATATGAGCCTCCAGCCTGTCTATAGAATCTTCTCTCCCTGTCCTCCATCTTTTCCATCTCTCCATCACACATTTGCCCAGTGTAGTGGCGCCTGTTGCAGGTACTTGGGTGCGTTTCTTCAGGCCGTCTCGGTCAGAAGGACCCCAGTTATTTTTAACAGTGCTGGAATTTTTAAATTCCTGATCATGAAAAGCGAAGTTCAAAGACCAGCTTTTCTACTCTTTCTTCTTCTGGAACAGCTATCCGGTTCAGGAGGAGACTCATCCCCTTCTACATCTTCCTCCTAGGCCCCTTTGTTCTATTTCTACGGGACTTGGGCTGAACTCAGAGACCCAGGATGAGAAGGGGAAAGTCACAGGAGAAGTAAAAGCTGCTGGCACTTGACTTCTTCAGACACAGTCCAGAGGGCTTCGGCTTTTCCGGCAACACTCACAATTATCCTACAATCATTCCTAGCTTGCTGATTTTCCCGAAAGTCACTCAGAATATGGAGGAGAATTCAAAATTTTCTCATCTCAAAGCTTGGCTCATTTTATATTACATCATACTCCGTGCCAGCCCCAAAGGATTCTACTCTTGATCTTGGGAAACATCTGCAACATTGGGCCCAGTGTTCCTTATTCAGTAATACCAAGTACAAGTGTGTAGACTGATCTTAAACCTCCTTTGCCTTTCCACAACCATTAAACATTAAACCACAAAAGGATTCACTGGCATCTGTCTTTATTCCTTGATTAAGAAATCCCATTGAGGGGCCTGGAGAGATGGCTCAGGGGTTAAGAGCACTGGCTGCTCTTCCAGAGGTCCTGAGTTCAATTCCCAGGAACCACATGGTGGCTCACAACCGTCTATAATGAGATCAGATGCCGTCTTCTGGCATGCAGGTATACATGCAGACAGAACATTGTCTACATAATAAATAAATATTTTTTAAAAAGAAATCCCATTGAGCCAGATGTGGTGGTGTCACAGGCCTGTAATCATAGCACCTGGAAGGCAGAGGCAGGAGGATCTCTGAGTTAGAGGCCATTCTGGTCTACAAAGCAAGTCCAGGACAGCCAAGGTTACACAGAGAAACTCTGTTTAAAAAAAAAAAAAAACCAAAGGGTGTGTGTGGAGGGGGGAACAAATCCCACTGAAATCTAGAGTTCAAGGTATCTTTTGGTTAAATTTGTCATCCCAGTGGCTTTCTATAAAGCTCGAGGCTGAAAGTTTTTTTTTTTTATCTAGAAATAAAGAAATCAATATTTTCATAAGCTAAGCCAGCAAGCTTTCTGTAGATTTTGCAATATTACCAGTCTCTGCTTAACTCATTTGGGATTTGTCATTTAATTTGTATGTGTGCTCCTTTGGAATTCTAGCTGAGGTTTCTAAGTCAGATTAAGTGACTTGATATTGCAGGTCTCAGGTGGGGGGGGGCGGGGGAATCCAACTTCAATGGTTGTTTCAGAAAACTTTGAGGTAATGTAAGCATAGCACCTATGAAGGTTCTGGCCATGCAGTAAAGCACAACAAATACTAGCTGGTTATCTCTGTCATTTGTTGCTTCTAGGCTACTGCGTGGCTTGATATTGATCCCATGGAGGATTATCTGAAAAACAACAACAACAACAAAAAAACGGAGAGACACTGAGCTTGGATGCTTCAGGCTGGGGCTAGGACAGGCTTAGAGGGATGTTGCTTGGAGGTTTTGGGCTTCATGAAGGCTCACTGGGGTGATGCTTGGACGTTTGGACTGGGCTTAGAACAGTCTCAGTGCAATACTACTTGAAGGTTTGAGCTGGGGTTAGGACAGGCTTAGGGGAATACGTCTTGGGTGATTGTCCTACAGGAAAATCTTGAAAGAGGCAGCCGACAGGAAGGGTAACATTATGCCAAGGTCAAACTTGGTTTGAATGCTAGTACTCCCACTTGCAGACTTATCTTTGACGAGGCACACCATCTTTTCAGAGCTTTAACAATGGAGTTTACCCCACATCTCCCCAAAGGAATATGACTCAGTATTAACCAAGGTAACATTCCAATGTTCAATATAAATGCCTGGTATAGAACAGTTACTCAATTATTGAAGTTAATTAATTATTGAAGTTAAACGTCTTAAATAGGCTCCCTTTATTTGATTCTACTTCCCATCACATTGGTTACTATCTTTATGGCATTGGTTACAGTCTGATATGGTCTTCAAAATTTTGTTTAGTATCTGCCTAGTTCTAAGATTTAGTACTTCCCATTCAAGGCTGGAAACATACCTTGTGGTATAGCCCTCTTGGCTATTTCTTTCAAATCCCCAAGTCATATCTACCCAATGAAGTAGAGGTCCACCCCCTCCAACTTCCAATAATCCAGTAATAAAATGCTTTAGTCATGATATAATATGAACCCCCTTTTGAACTTAAAACACATACAATCTTTGTATACAACCCAGACTCTGCTAAATCTGACAGTGCTTCTGCCTCAACGAATTAAATGTTAGAATTCCAGAAGTGTAGTACTATGCAGCCACCCAATGCCCTTTAAAACTAAGGTTTCGTGTGGTCACCAAATGTGGACAGTCCTCTTTTCTCATCTTCTGTTTCTCTTCTGCTACCACTTGTCATCATGTCCCTCTGTAGGCTCCTTGGATGCATTTCTTCTCTCACGGGACATGAAATTTCTATTCTGGACCTCTGTCTTCTCCTACCATGGAATTTAAAACTTCTGCCTGCTCGTGTCTTTTCTCTATTCTCTTTGTTTTATTTTCCTTGTAGCACTTGGTGCTATGGGATTTTTTTTTTTAATTTGATTTGATTGTGTATGCTGGCTTCTTCATCATCTGGCTCCCCATGGGCAGAAAAATGTCTGCCTTGTCCATCGTTGAATTTCCCAGTGAATGCAGCACTGTAGCTCAGTGTGTGAGCCTCATGCTGTTGCAGTCACACTATTCTTTTAGAGACTACTAAGACAAATAAATACTAAGACAAATAAAAAGCTTTCAACACACCTATGAGAGGCTGTCTTTAAATTATGTATAACTCTTGTCCCACATTTATTTTTTTTAAGATTTATTCATTTTTATCTTTGTGTATGAACATTTTGTTTGCATATGTACACATGTACCATGTCTGTGCCTGGTTCTCATATAGGCTAAAAGAGAGCATTGGATTCCCTGGAATGGGAGTTGCAGAACGTTATGAGGCACCATATGGGGACTAAATGAATGCCAGCCCTCTCCTTGCAAGAGTAGCAAGTGCTCTCAACTGCTGGGTCACCATTCCAGCCCTAATAGATGTTTATTTTAGACAACATCCTTAGATTTCTTAGCTATATTTCTCTTTTGCATGGATGACTCCTGTGCATGGGGGGGGGGGAAGAATGTACAAACAAAATAAATTCAAGCAGATGCTTCTCCTGGTACAGAACCTTAGCTCTCTGGACTCACTCCTTGACTTGGAATGAATGTTCCGAGTCTCTCCTTTCCAAGCCAGATCATCGGTAATTCAGCGCTTTTGGGTGCTGAATTCTTCTCTCTGCTGCTGCTTCTTCTCCCCCTCCTCTTTATCTGCAGTTGTTCACACTCTGTAAGCTTTAAAGATGGTTGTTCCTTCATCTTACCAAAGAGTATACGTGAAGACTTTGTTGAGCCACAATGCTTCCCATGCATATCCTTAACTAGATTGCAGACTGAAAGACCAATGGAGCTTTTAGCTATTTCCCAAGTCACTAGGAGTAACACATCGATTACATATGCCCAATTATTGTCAGCTCTGAGAACATCTCCGTTGTCACCCAGGTAACAGAGATCATAACACACATGTACAATCAACTTGCATATTAAAAATGTGGAAGAGAGGGGAGATCCAAGATGGCTGCCATGAGAGGACACTGTCTGAGGAGTAGGACAGCAGAAACAACACAGCGACCAGGAGACTTAACTCTGGGACCTAAAAAGCCAGAATTTGTGATTGCCAGGTGAGCGGAACTCCTAGGGTGAGAAAATCAAGTGGGAAAACCCTAGGGACACCCAGTTATTCCCCGGAAAAATCTCCGGGTGACCGGCGGCACACAGCTCTGATCGGAACGAGTAGCCATGCTGGGCGCCCGCAGCCGCCATAATAGACGGGATCACACAGTCTCCCAGGCAGTCTGAGGAGGAACTGGGTACTGTTTTCACTGACCTGCACACTGAGGGTGTACACTGCTCGGATCCGCCAGCAAAAACCTTAGTACATGTGTGAGTCCGCGGGCAAGTCTGGGAAGGACCCAGGTTCTGCTTCAACCCATGGGCATACGGCAGGCGCATACCAATCGCCTCTGCCGGAACGACCTCAGACTGAGAGGGACAGGGGACCGTTTTGACCAGACTGCACACTGAGGGTGCACACTGCTTGGGGCCGCCAACAAAAACCTCAGTCCGTGTGTGTGTCCATGGGCGAGACAGAGAAGGCCTCGGGCACCATTTCAGACAGGCCTGCATACCGCGGGTGCACACTGCTCTGCAACTCCTGCAACCAACCCAAACCCACTGTGTGTGCCCCAAATATCATCTCAGACCATGGTGCACAGCCCCTGGCCCAGAAGGGGGTGCCAAATCTCCAGTCCAGGGGAGAGCCCTTAGCAGCAAGCCCAGGGCAGAGCACAGAATCCCCAGCTGACATCTCAAACCAGGACACTCAGCTGCTAGCACAGAGTGAGGAGTAAAGACTCCAGACCAGAGGGGTGACCATCCTGCGGTGCTCACAGCTTCTAGCACAGAGCACGAAGCCAGGCACACAGAGCCCACAACAGAGTTCAACTGAGACACAACACACACTAACAAACCACTGGAAATCCCTGATCTTCTTGAAGAATACTCCTGACACAAGAGATTGACAGTTCCAGTCTAAAGTTCAGCCTTAAAGCATAAACAGCTCCTTGATTATATATAAACAAATGCCCAGAAATCAGCGAAAGAACTCACTCAACAAAAATCAGGACACCATGGCCCCACCAGAAACACCCAAAAGCAGTGGAGATTTTAAGTCAGTGGAGACACAGGAAAATTATCTTAAAGCTTTGATTATGCAGATATTGGAGGAACAGGAGGAGAGACAAAAAGAGGAAATGAACAAGGCCCTCAAAGAAATGGAGAAGAAATTAACTGCCCACATACAGGAACAATCCAAGATAAACAGAGAGGAAACATCCAAAATAGGAGACACAGTCAATCAGTTGAAGGAAACGGTACAA
>CM053746.1:28210371-28270266 GCA_028658305.1 Pachyuromys duprasi | reverse complement strand
GGGGGGGGGGGGGTCAATGTAGCGATGTATCAGAGCAGATATTAAGACTCGCGATCAAGACTTTGGCAGAGGGGGAGAAGTGATGATAGAAATGGGGGAGGTTGGCGAGATTTGGGGAGAACAAGAGCTCCACAAAGACCAAACTGAGCAGGGCACAGGGGTCTTGCATGAGACGGTTTCTACAATCAAGGACCACGTGTGGATGTGGCCTGGAACCCTTGCTCAGATGGGGCCCATGATAGCTCGGTGTTGGACTGAAGACCATAGTGAGGGAAACAGGGACTGTTTCAGTCATGAACTTGATGGCTGACTCTTTGACCCTCCCCCATACAAGCCGGGGAGTCACAGACTGGCTAGATCCCAGGGGAGGACATTGCAGCAAGCCCTGAAGAGACAGGATGAGCTGGGTTTGGATGGAAGGGGAGGAGGTCCTCCCTGTTGGTGGACTTGGAGGGGGCGGGGAGGAGGGAGATAAGGGAGGCATAGGGAGGGTGGGAGGGAATGAAGGAGGGGGGCTACGCCTGGGATGCAAAGTAACTAACCTGTGATTGACATAAAAATAAATACATTTATTTTAAAAATGTGCAAGAGGTTATGTCTCAGGATTTAAAAAAAAAATCCTGTAGGTTCTTCACAATAAACCACTTATCAGATAAACCCTCTGCATATTAGAAAATCACTCATGGCCTTTAAATTCTGGAACCAATAATAAGCCGACAATCATCTAGGGAGAATTTTTTAATTCTTTTCTTTCCTTTCCTGTAGACCTGGCGTTTGTGTAGCCCAAGCTGGTCCCTAACCCAGTCTTCCTATTCTGTCTCTCACGTGGTGTATCACTCAGTTACACATTTCCTTATTCATTACATCTTAAAACTTCACAGTGGTCTACTTTATAGCGCCCATGTTTAAAAATGTGTAAGTACTGCCCAAAATTTCAATAGGATGCTCTGCATTCTTTTTTTTTTGTATAGCAATTGGAATGCATTTCATTTCAGACTGGTATTTTTTTTAACCATGAGAGGGCAGCGTTGTTTAACTTTTTACATTCTCTCACAGCCTGGTTGGGCTATAGTTCTCTGGCAGAAATCACTGGAGCGGGAGAAGGGCTCCAGGAATCCAGCTAACTGCATTTTCCTGTGTTTCAACCCTACAGGCTAAGGGCTCACTGCTTTTCTTTCGGGGAAGGCGTTTGTGTGGAGAGGTGTCTCACACTGTCGTGAAACCCGGCATCACTTATTTGCCAGACAAAACAAGGCGTAGAGTGTTAGTTGTTTGGCAGGATGAGTAGAGACAGAAAAAGTTCAAAGGTTATGCGTGGGATTTGAACCCCTCGATGACGAAGGAATGTCTAGAGCTTTGAAAGAGTTAAAATACAGCAAAAGACTATCTGGCGTGGCCAAACAAGTCAGAAAGATGAGCGGCTGAGGGAAGTCTACTTACAAAGGTGTTCTGATGAGTCAGCATAGACAGCAGGAAAGAGCATCCTATATTTTATATCCTTACTGGAACCTGTCTTCATTTACTCCATCTCAGTGAATTTTTTCATATGGAGGAGTGATGTGAACTTCTAAGGCAGCAGGAGAAACTCGCTAGTAGACAGATAATTGCAATTCAGTGTAAGTGATAAATATTTAGATGCAATATCGTTAGAGCACAAGGTGAAGCTGACTTAGCAGGGAGAAAAAAATCTTGGAGCCAGGTCCTGTAAGATACACTCAGCCATATTTTCTAGTGTGGGTCCAAGCACACACCCGCACACACACACACCATGCTCTGTAGTGACAAAGGGGGAAATAAAGTTCTATCTAGAACAAGTCTACATCCCATAAACTCTGTACTTCCATTATTCATAGGCATGATTTAAGTGCTTTTCTTTTTCTGTAGAAGTGATATAAAAGTAGTTGTAGGTTCTGAAACTTAATTTGCTTTATAGTCAACAGTCTTCATGAAGAACTCGGCATAAGAACACATGACGACTTTCATGCATTCATTCTACAAATACATACTGATGCTGCCAGATGTGTCTGACACTGTCAGGAATTAGCAACACATGTGAGTAAGATGGAACACAATCTCTGCTTGCTAGCATCTACAGTCAAGTAAGGAGGAATTCACAATCAAGAGAGTAAAGTTATTTTGTGCAGGTGTATGGAAAGTACAATTTCCATCAATTCTTACCCATGATCAAGAAACTTTTTGCATCATAAAAAAGTCAGGGTAAGCTTCAAAGATGGAGTTGTGGAAATCACAATCTTTTTTTTTATTAGTTACATTTAATTAACTGTATCCCAGCTGTATCCCACTCCCTCATTCTCTTCCAATCCCACCCTCCATCATCTACTCCCTGTCCCTTTCCAAGTCCACTGATAGGGGAGGACCTTCTCCCCTTTCATCTGACCCTCTTTTATCAGGTATCTTCAGGACTGGCTGCAAAGTTCTCCTCTGTGGCCTAGCAGGGCTGCTCCTCCCTTGCAGGGTGGGGAGGTCAAAGAGCCTGCCAGTGAGTTCAAGTCAGAAATAGTCCCTGTTCCCCTTACTAGGGTACCCACTTGGATACTAAGCTACCATGGGCTACATCCAAGCAGAAGTTCTAGGTTATATCCATACATGGTCCTTGGTTGGAGAAACAGTCTCATATAAGATCTGTGCCCAGATATATTTGGTCCTTGTGGAGCTCCTATCCTTTCCAGGTCATATTAACTCTCCCTTCTTTCATATGATTCCCTGAACTCTGCCAAAGGTTTGGTTATGAGTTTCAGTATCTCCTCTAATACACTGCTAGGTAGAGTCTTTCAGAGGCCCTCTATGGTAGGACCCTGTCCTGTTACTTGTTTTCTCCTACTTCCAATGCCCATCCCATTTGTCTTTCTAAGTGAGGACTGATTATCTTACCTCGGATCCTCTTTCTTATTTATCTTCTTTAGGTGTATAGATTTCATTATGTTTATCATATCTTATAGGTCTAAATAAGTGAGTATATACCATGTGTGTCTTTCTCCTTCTGGGATACCTCACTCAGAATGATCTTTTCTAAATCCCACCATTTGCCTGCAAATTTCCTTGTTTTTAATTGCTGAGTAATATTCCATTGTGTAAAAATACCACAGTTTCTACATCCATTCTTCTGTTAATAGACATCTGGGTTGTTTCCAGGTTCTGGCTATTACAAATAAAGCTGCTACAAACATGGCTGAGAAAATGTCCTTGTTGTGTACTTGAGCATCTTTTGGATATATGCCTAGGAGTGGTATAGCTGGGTCTTGAGGAAGCACTATTCCTAATTGTCTGAGAAAGCACCATATTGATTTTCAAAGTGGTTGTACCAGTTTGCATTCCCACAAGCAATGGAGGAGGGTTCCCCTTTCTCCACAACATCTCCAGCATGTGTTGTCATTTGAGTTTTTGATCTTAGCCATTTTGATGGGTGTAAGGTGAAATCTCAGGGTTGTTTTGATTGCATCTCTCTGATGGCTAAGGATGTTGAGCATCTCTTTAAGTGTTTTTCTGCTATTCTATATTCCTACAGAGAATTCTCTGTTTAGCTCAGTACCCCATTTTTTAACTGGATTGCTTGATTTATTGTTTTTTAAGTTCTTTAGTTCTTTATATATTTTGGTATCAGCCCTCTGTCAGATATAGGGTTGGTGAAGATCTTTTCCCAGTCTGTGGGCTGTCGTTTTGTTCTGTCAACAGTGTCTTTTGCTTTACAGAAGCTTTTAAGTTTCATGAGGTCCCATTTATTGATTGTTGCTCTTAGAGCTTGTGCTGTTGGTGTTCTGTTCAGGGGAAATTACAATCTTACATATCCATCTCAGCCTTAAGTTGTTATATACAAAGTGAACTCCCTACCACATTCCTTAACAATCACAGCAGTATCAACTACGATCCAGAGGTAAGCAGGAACACTATTCACACTGAGTACTGCTTTGATATTTCTCTATCAAGCTTCCCAGCATGCTTAGAGGGGGTATTCACTCATGTAGATGAAAGATAACTAAAGAGATATCACAGGATCAATACCCCTTCAAAATGATTAATTTTTATTTTGTTCACAAAGTAATCTGTATATACTTGGATGTTGATATGCTTTTTTCAGGTTTAGTCTGCTTATGGGCCCAAGGGCTTAAAAATATCTCTGCTGCTTCCTGAAGCCTTTGGTATTTGAATACACACATTACTCCTGAGCTTCACTCATGAAAACCCATCACAGTCTCTTTTCAGTGAAGGTCCTTGCTCTGAGAGAAAGGTATCCTGTAAAAGGCCAGATAACAAATGCTTTAGGCTTGGGTGGCAGCCACTCACTCTGTATCACACACACACACACACACAAAGTATTAAAGTAGACAGTATAAATAAAATGAATGAATTTAAAAAATGTCAAGCCAGATTTGTCCTGTAGACTGACTTCCTACATCCTTGTTTTAAATCATTTAACCCCCCTTTTTAAGTTAGTTGGAATAGAAGAGGACACACAGAATAAAGGTACCAAAATGTGTTAGCCATTCTCAAGGAGATCTCTAACAGCTGTGGAAGAAATCTAACAGAAGATCTTTGTACCAATTCATGTTTCCTGACATGCAGACAGACACAGCAATTACTCTTAGGGTCAGGTACTTCTGTAAGCTGAAGCTATAAGAAAAAAAAATCCAAGTTAGAAAAATTACAGCCATTAAGAAATTAGTAAATATTTATCAGGAGTGGAAACTATGGGCTCCATATTGATGGGAATAGTCCAGTTCATGGTACTGAAGTTCTGACACTGCAAAGGACGTTGGGAATGATTCTGTATCTTTTCACATATTTTATTGTTTTGAAACTGCATTCCAGCTTTAGTCCCTTAGTTCTTTCGAGTTTCTATTCTTATTGCCATGGGTAGCCTCACTGCTTATTTCTTATTGCTACAGCTAACATCAATGAATATCTATTTCTGAGTACCAAGGGAACACTCTCCCCTACCTGTAGATTGGGAACCAGAATTGTTTATCAAATATTCATTACCCAGTATTGGCTGTGTTAGGAGAATTCTCTGTTGATCTTTCCTTTTTATATTTGTGTAGTCTTTCAGTGAACTGAACAACCGTAAGTAGTTTTTCCCTTGAAAATGTACAGACATTTTTCTCTGAGGCATTTGGCAAGAATAAGAATGGATGTGTACCCTGGAAGGCCCCTCCGAGCTGCTCTGTGAGGTGTGAGGACTCCAGATGGTGAAAACCATTCCATGACAAGTCTAGTTTATTCCAGTTGTTGCTTCTCTTGGGGAACTTGGTGAAAATCTTTACAGATTTCTTACTTGAGTGCTGTGAAAGACTTGGGGCTGCCTGGTAACAGGTTTCAAAGAAGGTTACATGATTAATCAATATTCCTTTGTGTCTAGTTATCCCCAGCCTGAGACACATACTTCAAGTTGTGCTTAACAGTCCCTAGGGCTTGATTCAGACCTTGTCATCGCTGACAAGATTTTATGGTCCTCTTTTTTTGACTGAAAAATCTTAAAATAACTTAGATTTTTAGAAAAAAAAAAGTCCTTGTCTTCTACAATATGGGAAGAGAAGAAAGTACAATTTTATGCCATTCAAGGTGAGAATACATTTTTTTTTGTCTTGGAAGGAATGAATTCTTAGTTTTGTTACCATATCTCCTTTCACTGCTAGGCTGATAGACATATTTTATTCTCTGATTTGTTCTTATTTTAAAAAATAGCCTTCCCAGGAAAGAGCACATCAATTGGTTATACAATACCAAATGCTTAGCCCTGAAAATGTCTATATAATATACACTGAGCAGGTTATACTTAGAAATATATATGTATATACATATAGGCATGTAATAATAACTAATAAAAGAAGAGGCCATGAATTTGAATGAAAGGAGCGATGTGTGAGATTTGGAGAGAGGAAAGAGAAGGGATAATGTAATTATAATCTCAAAAATAAAACAAATAACTATTTTTTGCTAACTGCCAAACATCGCATAAAATGTGGAACCTTGTTTTGGAAATGGTTTCTTATAGGTCTAAGAGTAAACTGGAGTTATTTATATATATATATTTCTTTAGCATTGCATTTTGAGAGGGGGCTATACCAGTGTTCAAGACTGTTGTCATCCTGTTGTTGATCAGACTTCTTTAACCCCATTCCTAACATTTGTAAACTCAGATCTTGACTCAAGATCTCACAGTGAGTTAGGTATGCATTTGCATGCAATTTGTCCTCAGTTTGTGAGGAGACCCAGGCACTGAGAGTTACTCCTGTCTGGGCCCAGGATCAGACACACAGACCACACCCACACACCAACTTTCAAGCACAAACCAAACACAAAGAGATTCTTTATTTAGCAAGGCAACAAGAAAAGGTGACTGAGTCTGATTCATGCAGAAAGAGCAGCAAATAGCTTTGCAGGTGTTAATTTTAAGAGGGAAAAAAGGAGAGGTCTGTGTTAGAATGAGCTAGAATGTGTTGGTAAGTTCCGATTGGCTATTTTAATTAGATTAGTCACAATAATGAATTTTGATCACAGAACCTTGATGTTTTGGTAGTTGAACCTTGGGAATCAGTTTCAGGAATTAGTCAGCAGCCAAATAAAGGACTAGACCTTGGTGGCTAGTTTTAGGAATCTAACAGTTTTAGGAAGGCAGAGAAAGGTAGAAGGCAAAAAAAAAAAAAAAAAAAACCAAAACCCAAAAAACAAACAAACAAAAAAACAAACCTGTAGGTGCCATGTTTGCCATCCTTGGGCCTGTGTTTGAGTGTGTGGAACTATTAAACTATCCTGTTTCAGTAGCCGTATGCTCATAAGACTCCAGGAAACTTAAAAATATTCTCCAGGCACAGAACAAAATACCTGAATAGGAAAACCCAGATAGAACAACAAGATTTATGATCCATAGACCTCTTTGTGTGTGTGTGTGTGTGTGTGTATTTGTGTGTGTGTCCTGTTAATAACAAAAGGGCCCTACCTTGAGGGTTATATTTTAAATAACAACTCAGACACTCAATGTGTCACATTGATGTTCATGGTGTGGTGACTTTCTATTAGGCACCTCAAAATGATGCTTCAAACCAGAAAAGGTGGCTGAGGTACCAGATGATGCAGAGTTAGTCAGTGGCACAGCGTCTCCCTTTGTTTGACATGAATCTTGTCTTTTCTTTGTGGGAAACTGTGCTCTATGCAGTTTACATGGCTGTCTCCTGTCTTAATTAATTTGGGGGCTCTCTGTTGGATTTTAATTATAGACCTATTAATTCATGAGAAAAACTGACAGATGTAGGTTTTTTTCTTAGCAAATTGGTAGGCAAGTGCTGGGTAGAACATCCCAAAGACTCAGAAATTGATTCATAGGCAAGTTGCTACCTGTAAATGGGAGGGGTCACATAGGTGTATCTTTGCTTATTTGGAATAGTATTTTTGAAGGAAAGAAGACATTAAATGGAAAAGTACACAATCTATTGAGGTTAGAAAAATGAGTTATGGATAACATTAGTATAAGGAATGATGATGGGGTTGGAATGGGTCATTCGAAAATACCTGGAATAAAATAAGCACAAAAGAAAGGAGAAGGAAGATGGGCATGGTGGTTCTGCCTTTAATCTCAGCACTCAGGGGAGAGGCAAGTAGAGCACAGTAAATTCAAAGCCAGCCTGGTCCACAAGAGTACAGGACAGCCACAGCTACACAGAGAAATTTGTCTTGGGGAAAAAAAGGGGTGGGGGAGGAAAAAAAAGGCAGACATAGAGAGGAAGAAGAAGAAAAAGAAATGTTTTTGGTTTATCTATTTAAAGTTTATTTTTAAGAGGGGTTTGTCCTCAAACATAAATACACCTGGAGAAAAAGATGACCTTTTCTTTTCTTTGTTCCTTTTTTTTTTTAATTTAATTTATTTACTTTACATCCCAAGGGTGCTCCATTCTTCCTCTCTTCCCAGTTCCCCCTTCTGTTTCTCCCCTTTTTCTTCTCCCTTTCCCCATCCCCGGAAAAGGGAGCCCCCTGTGTCAATCCTCCCTAACACATCAAGTCACATCAGGACTGAGCATAACCTCATCTCCTTAGGCCAGGCAAAGCTGCTTTGCTAGGGGGAAGTGATCTAAAAGCAGGCAATAGAGTCCGTGTTGGAACAGCACCCCATCCCCCACCCCACAGTTTTCCTCTTCCACTTGCTAGGCGACACACATGAACACAAAGGGACCCATTGGCTACATATGTGCAGGGGGCCTACGTCCAGACCATGCATGCTCCTTAGTTGATGTCTCAGTCTCTGTAAGCCTCCATGGATTAGTTGTCTCTGTTAGTCTTCTAGTGAGGTTCCTGTCCCCTCCACGTCCTTCCATCTTTCCCCCAGCACTGCCACAGGACCCCCAGAGCTCTGCCCCATGCTTGGCTGCAAGTCCCAGCATCTGTCTCTATCTGCTGCTGTGTGGAGCTTCTCAGATAATAGTCAAGTTAGGCTCCTGTCTGCAAGCACAGCAGAGTATCATTAATAATGTCAGGGGCTGGCTCTCTACTATGAGGGTAGATCTTACATTGGGCCAATTATTTGTTGTTATTATTATTGTTGTTATTATTTCCTTTTAAGTCCACTTCTAATTTTGGAGCTTCCCTTCTTGTTGAGAGAAAAAGCCATGCCAAGGGAGAATGTATGAAAGCCTCTGCCCCATAAAAGGTTGTCCATGGCTTGCCATTGACCTGGCCAGCTGTAGACAACTGGGCATCAGACAACATTCAGCCTCTTCCCATTTAGAAGTAGATCTGGTTATTACTTCTGTTGTCTGAGCCCCTCCTGCCAAAGGAAGAGGTGCACCACTGTATTTTAACATATTGTAAAACTCCTACCCTTAAAAGCAATTTGTACTCCTAGTATGTTATTCACAACAACACTACTCTCCCTTAACCCTGACATCCTTGGGAGGGGTCAAAGGAGGAGAGAGAAGGAAGGAGCTTAGATTGTCTGTGGAGGTCAGTACCAATCTATATGGAGCAGTTAATTCATCCAGGGGCTTTTTGCTTCACGAGGCATCCTCTTAGGAATGAATTGGATTTGCATAGAAAAGGGCATCATGCATTCAAGAACTTAATAATTACTAGGTGGTGAGAGCATGAACTAAACAAACATAATGGAAACATCTTCCTACCACCTAAAAGATGTAATAAAGAGTATCGGACATGTGCTCAACCATGATTATAGCAGCTTTATTTGTAATGGCCAGAAGCTGGAAACAGCTCAGACGCTCCCCAGTTGAGGAATGGATACAGAAATTGTGGTATATCTACAAAATGGAATATTACTCAGTGATAAAAAACAAACGAAATCATGAAATTTGCAGGTAAATGGTGGGAACTGGAAAGATCATTCTGAGTGAGGTATCCCAGAAGCAGAAAGACACACAGGGTATATACTCACTCATAAGTAGATATTAGACATACAATATAGGACAAGCATACTAAAATCTCTGCACCTAAGGAAGCTAATCAGGAAGGAGGACTATGGCTAAGATGCTCAATCCCCATTCAGAAAGGCAAAGAGGATGGACATCGGAGGAGGGAGAAAACAGGGAACAGGACAGGAGACTACCACAGAAGGCCTCTGAAAGGCTCCAGCCTGTAGGGTATCAAAGCAAATGCTGAGACTCATAGCCAAACTTTGTGCAGAGTGCAGGGAATCTTATGAAAGAAGTGGGAGATAGTAAGACCTGAGGAGGACAGGAGCTCCACAAGGAGAACAATAGAACCAAAAAGTCTGGGCAGAGGGGTCTGTTCTGAAACTGATATTCCAGCCAAGGACCACTCATGGAGATGTCCTGGAACCCCTGCACAGAGGTAGCCTATGGCAGTTCAGTGTCCAAGTGGCCTCCATAGTAATGGGGACAGGGACTGTCTCTGACATGAACTGATTGGCCTGCTCTTCGATCACCTCCCCCTGAGGTGGGAACAGCTTTACCAGGCCACAGAAGAAGACAATGCAGCCAGTCCTGATGAGACCTGATAGACTAGCATGAGAGGGAAGGGGAGGGGGACCTTCCTTATCAGTGGACTGGGAGAGGGACATGAGTGGGGAAAAGGAAGGGTGGAATTGGGAAGGGAGGAGGGAGAGTGTACAGGGGGCATACAAAGTGAATAAACTGTAATTAATACAAATAAAATATTTTTTAAAAAGAGTATAAAAAAACTCATTATCTCCTACCTTTCTAACAAAATTCTTAGCCTTCTTGTCCCTTGGACAGAGCAGAGTCAGAGACCCATAGCCAAACATTAGGTGGAATCTTAGAGAAGAGGGGGAAGAAGGATTGTAAGATCCAGGGGGTGGAAGACAACACAAAAACAGTGCCCACAGAACCACCTGAGCAGGGCCCGTAGGTGCTCCCAGAGGCTGAAGCTACAATCAAAGCCTGTATGGGTGTGAGCTATGTCCTCCGTACACATGTTACAGTTGTTAACTTGGTGTTCTTGTGAGATTCCAAACAGTGAGAGTCAGGGGTGTTTATGACTCTCTTGCCTGTTCTTGGGACCCTTTTTCTCCTAGAGGGTTGCCTTTCCAGCCTTGATCTAAGGGTTTGTGCCTAGTCTTATTGTAATTTGTTATGCCATGTTTGGTTGAGAGCACTGGGAGGGCTGCTCCATTTTGAAGGGAAATGGAGTTGGGGAAGTGGATCTGGGAGGAAAAGAGAGAGGGGCTGTGAAGAGTGGAGGGGGGTGGGGGAAACTGCAGTCAGGATGAATTGTGTAAGAGGAGAATTAAAAAAAAAAAGCCGCTGGACAAAAGTAGTTGCTCCTTAGGCTTATTTCCTGTGCGCTCTTGGATGCTCACTGTAACTGCTATTCATGGGCAGAGAATGTAGTCTAGTCTGTCCTTTAATATCTGTTGTATCCCTTAAGGAAAGTGTTATTTTTTTTAAGGATTATTAAAGTGTGAGTATGAAATGGCATTAAGTGCTATGAAATGAATTCATTATTTTTTCCTGGAAACCTTCACTAGTAAGGGCATGTCTATAGGCAAAGCATGTGTGCACATTCTCCAAACACTGATCCAACACTTCATCTACTCAAGTGAAATGTTTCTTCCCTCCCCCCCCCTTTAACCTCTAGCAATCTCATTGGTAGAGCATCTTTTTCACTCTTTCTAAATGGCTTAGTATCACTATTACTGTTAAAACTAAGCTGAAATCCCCCCATACGAAATAGCCAGAATAGGTCAGCCAAAGCATCTATTTTATACTATGTGGACAAGAGGCTTTCCCTTCTCTGCTGGTATCACTAGTCTCTGGTTATCTTCTCTCTCTCTTTCTCGAATCCTCACAGTGCTTATTGTATTCACTCATTTTTCAGTCGAAGAATGAAAGTCATGTGATGGACACGTGGTGTAAGAGAACTGTCTGATTTTAAGGTGTGTAATCTACAGCTGTCTGTACATCAGAACTGCAGGGGGATGTGTAAAGTGCCATGGCTTCTTACCTGTGCTCAGAAGGTCTTGGAATCTACGTTTTCAGGGAAGCTACCCTCAGGGTTCAGATATATAGTTGAGATTTCATTTTCTGTGTTGGTGTGTGTGCCTGTGTGTTTATGTGTGCACTATGTACATAAAGAGTCTGTGAAGAACAAAAGAGGCGTCAGACCCCCTGGATCTGGAGCTACATGTAGCTGTATCCTGGAAACAAAGCCATGTCTTCTGCAAGAGCAGCAAATGCTTTTAACTGCAGAGCCATCTTTCTAGGCCTTGGAAGGAAACACTTTTACATTATTATCTCATCAAATTTCTAGCCAACATGGTTGGCCATGTTCATTTTCACTGCTAGTTGGAAAAATTTATTCTTTGAATGCTTATCATAAAAACCACATGTGTTTTTTTTTCCTAAAGCAGTTTTGCCTAAGGATTGCTCTACCAACAAATGAATAGTAAAGACTTTCCTTTCACTATGTTATTTACTTGGATATCTATTACTTTTTAAAATATACTATTTCATTAAATCTCAGATAATTTTGTTCAATATATTTTGATCCTATGCACCCTATCTTATCCTACCCTTCCCCCAGCTTCTCCCAGGTCCATCCCACTTCCCCACCCCTCCAAACTCATGTTCTCCATATATATCCCATTAAATTCAATTTATGGGGGTATCTTATATTTGCAAGCATTTTAGGAGTGGGAAGCGTTTCCTTTTTCATTTAAAACACTTTTTCACATTGGATAGATAAAATAAATAAAAAAAGTTCCTTACTTGTAGATTTTCATTCATTCCTTATTTTCTCAGTGCCTTCGTTTCTCTTTCTTTATAAATGAACTCACTCCCATTTCCATAAATGTGAAGAATAAAGCTATTTTAAGGATTGACATAATACTAACCACTATCCTCTGGAATGTTTCTGAAGCTAAATATTACATTTACACCGTACCGTATCACTGATTTTCCATACTTTCTTAGCCTGTTTCAGATAATTCTCCTATATTAACAGGTCAATTTTTTCTAATCTTGAATTTGAAAGTTCCAGACCTCTGTTGTTTTGTTTTTGTTTTTTTTTGAGATTAAGGATAGTTCAGACAGTACATCAATCCCTGTCCTCTCTTTGATCTCCAGGCACTTTGTATCTCAGCTGTAACCATGCCACATGCTGGCTGCTTGTATTTTAATTACATCAACATGCATTTATTTTTCCTTTTGATTGCTGTTCCCATCACAGCACCTTAGCCACTGCAAATGCTCTCCAAGGATTCCTCTGTTTAGGCATTTATCACAGCTGTGATTGGCCAGATGCGATTTACTCTTTGTTTTTGTTGTTGTTGTTGTTTTGTTTTTCACTTGCCTTCTGTGCTGCATGGTAAAGCTCAGAGGGCACTGGATTTTACTTAGTGGCTGCATTGTACCATCCTGCTTCAGCTCCTCACCTTTCCTCCTATTTCTCTGTGACCCTTCACATAAAAAGGATTTTCTACACTTGCTTTTTTCTGTTTTCTTATCACCCACCCTTTCCAATCTATGCCGAGTAACTTTCCTATCACTGAATGGAAAAAGCTTCCTTCACTGTATGATCCAGAAGGGCGGCCCACAGGTCGCTTTGTTGTCTTATTAACTCCTTGATACTCATTCAAAATGGCTCTCTTCTCTGAAAAATCCTTTTTGCTTGATTGAATGATACGATAAGCTTCATGTAGTTACGGGTGACAAAATGCTGGATAGCGTCAAGATAAAGGAAGGAAAAACCTGTTTGGAGGCTTATACCGTAATAGGTTTTTGGTCCATATTTGGGGGTAGGGTGAGGCAGGGAGTGTGTAGTGGATCAAAGCTGCTTATCTCAAGGCAAATAGCACACAGAAAACAAGAGAGAAAAGAGCTGGGGTCCTTGAAAGGGTCCAGCAACCTGATAGCTCCTTCCAGAGCCCTTTGCAAATGTCCTGACTACATCCCTTATACCCCACATCTCTTAAAGATTCTGCTGCCTCCCAGGAGCTCTACAAACTAGAAAGCAAGCTTTTAGCATTTGGGCCTTTGGGGACATTTGGAATCCAATAATCTTCTTTGTTTACTCCCATCTCGAAGATTAGTCTTCTTCTAATGGCCACACCGGGTCCGGTCGATAATTATTACATGTCTCAAGGGATCTGTTTGGAATTCTCCTAATGGATTGTCCTGCTCAATTCTTTCTTTATTGTTATTTATTAGTAGTAACGTTAGTTGTACAAAGTAGAGGTTTATTTTAATATTTCTTATATTTATGAGCCTAGCCTTTAATGGCTGAGCCATCTCTCTACCCCTTATTTGAATATTTCTACGCATGCTTGTGGTATACTCCGATCTTACTCATCTGCTCAGTTACTCTTTCTCTTCCCTCCACACCTTTTCTTCCTCCACCTGCCACGCCTACTAGTACTCTACTTACTTTCATGTCTTTCTTCATCCATAGTGTCCACATGAGAAAGAAGAAACATTTGATGCTTTTCTTTGTGGGACTGGCTTATTTCACCTTTAGCTATAGTTTTGTTCTTTCGTTGCCACACAAACTTCCATTGAATATAGGTACTGTATTTTTCCTTTTCCATTCATTCATTGATTGGACACATAAGCTGATTCTTAACTTAACTGTTTGTGAAATAGTACTGCAAAACAATATATTTCATTTTTGGAGGAATATACCCAGAAACCATATGCTGGATCCTATGAAGTTCTGTTTTTAGTGTTTTGAGTAATTTCCATAGTGGTTAGAAAATTTAAAACCCGCTAACCACTGAATGAACCCCCACCTTTGCCAAACAGCCAACAATATTTCTTTCTTTCTTTCTTTCTTTCTTTCTTTCTTTCTTTCTTTCTTTCTTTCTTTCTTTCTTTCTTTCTTTCTTTCTTCCTTCCTTCCTTCCTTTCTTTCTTTCCTTCTTTCTTTTTTCTTGATGATGGTCATTCTGCATTTGGAGGAGTGAGGAAGAATCCCTGAGTTATCTGCAGTTCCCTGTGGGCTTAGGATGTTAAATACCTTTACATGTTTTTATGGTCCCTTTATACTTCTTTATTCTTATAGTGTTTGTACAGCTCAGCTACACAATTGCTGATTACATTATTTGCTCAATTGTTTGTTGTTTGATTTTTTTAAAGTTCTCTTTATTTACCCGAGGCCTATGCCCTCTTAGACTCTTTCTCTTTAGGCCATATTTTCACTCTGTAGATTGTTTCGTTGTGCAGGAATCTGTTAGTTTGGGCCAATACCATTGTCAGTTCTTACTATGTCTGACCTTCTAGAGTCCTGTTCCAAAAGTCATTGCTTCTGCCTGGATCTTGAGCAATTTCTTCTCTGAGTTTCAGAATCCTAGTCTTCTATTAGGTCTGTGGTCAATTTTGAGTTGAGATTTTTTTTTGTGGTGGGGGGCACAGTATGAGAGGAAAAAGTCAAATTTTAGTTTTCTACATGTGCATATCCTATTTCCCCATAACTTCTTGGGGGAAATTGGATAACTTCTTGCCTTTTTAGAAAAAAATGTTTTGTTTTGTTTTTGGTAATTTTATCCAGGATTTGGTGGTTGAAAAATAATTCTTCTTCCTTGAATTCTTAACCTCTGTGCCTTCCAACATCTCCAAAGCAGACTTTTAAACAACTTAATAATGTATCAGCCTTCTCCTGTGGCTTAAAATCATCAGTGGCTTGGCTCGTTTATTTACACTAACCTGTGAATAACTTACCTCGACGGATAAAAACCTGTAGCAGTGATGTGGGAAGCTTCAGCATGTCCTATACTCACCTGGAGAACCCTGAAGAGGGCTGGGCCACAGAGGCCATTGTAGGAGATCTGGGGTAGTTGAAGAATGTACATTGCTTTTTATCTGAAAGAATCCTGACTAATATAGTAAAGGCTATATTGTTATACTCATTAAAAGTTTACGAAGAGGTGTGGCACAGCAGAGCACTATGGTAGCATAATATTGGTTTGTTATACCCTAAAACCCATACTGGCTGGTATGGCAGCTTTGGCATATAGAAAAATGTGTCATTGGGAAATTTGTTTAATCTCGCTGGTCTCTGTTTCTCCAGCTGCAGAATGGGCCTACGACCGCCTACTACATCTTTGCAGGGTAATGACACTCAGCCAATATGGCAATAGATGTGTGTTTTATACAGTATAATGTTACTTATGTCTATGATGGCATTACTAGCATAATGAAAAAACGAATAGGACTCATTAGACAAATTAAGCATTAGAAAATGTTTCTGGTTTTTCACAGTGAAACCACCTACAAACATTGAAAGATTTCAATGCTCCTGATCATTTTATATATAGTTGTGCACTGAATTTTAGCAATAATGAACAATGAAAAGCCACTTTTGCCCTTCGGTGCTTGTTTCTTAAGACTAGCTTGTGATAAAGATACAAGGGAAGTAAGTCAAGAGAATATGGTTCTTACCCTAATTGATGTGTGATTTGAAATGACTTCCCCGGTCCTCCATATTCCTACACAACAAAGAGTTTGCTTAGCTCTCTAAAATGCTTTCTGGCTCAATAAATCAATAGTCCTAATTGAGCAGACAGGGCATGCACACACGAACAGATACGAGAAAGCTAGCGAAGTAATTTATCAGCAAGTAGTCAGAAGTACAGACAGTATCTATTAAGTATTTAGGTGAGTCAACTGGAAGAGTGACCCGACATGGGTGGCATCTTGACTGGTGAGTCTCGTGCCAACAAATTGCTTACAGTAAAAAAAATTGAAAATGAAGTGTGCTGTATGTGAGACTGACCTACATGCACTGACGTCTCTTTGCTACATAAACTGATTAGTGAAATCCGACTGGTGTGTAATGCTGAGTACTTCCACATTTACCACTTTATTTAATTTCAGGGAGTTTAGTGGCATGTCAGTCATCATCCTGCTAGCAAATGGAAGAAGTGACTCCAAAAAAAAATCTTGATTCTTAGTTCATCCTTCCACACTTTTTTTCAAATACAAACTGATTTGATGCTAGACCTCAAAGGACCTGTTCAATGGGCTGTTTTCTCCCTGCAAACTTTGACTTACATATTTTCACATTTTTTAAAAAAGTGGCCTTTTAAAAAATGATTTCACATCTATTTTGTTTCTAAATTCAATGTATTTGTTGATAAGTTTATGTGTGTATATACATATATATGTATATTTCATTTTGATATTTCTCACCACACCCTCTTTTCTCTCCCTCACCTTCCCATCAACCACCTCCTTCTTACAACTCCCATCCTCACATTCATGTCTTTTTGTTTTGTGTTGTGATCTACTGAGTTTACCCAGGGCCATCTGCACTACCATGGGTGTGTAACTATCCCTTGGTACCAAGAGGTCTCACTGTCAGTGAACAACTAAAAGCAATGACTCTTCCTCCTCCAGCATCCATCATTTTCCAATAATTCACCAGGGAGGTGCAAGACCCCCGGAGCTCTTCCCTGATTCGTGATTGACTGTCTATGGGAATAAACATAAGTAGAAGATAGTTTAAGACCATGTCAAATTAGCAAAGTAATACATTGCACCACAGGACCTATGACCTCCATAGCCAATGAAAGTTTCTCACCAACTTTACTGTTCCAGGGATGGATTATGTTCTAAGGAGCATACCTCAATTCCAGTCAGGGAATAATTGGTGATCTTCATAGCTGGAATGCAACTGTTGCAACAGCAGGGGTATTTTGACTGGTAAGTTGGCATCATAGTTTGTGAGGGTCCCAGCTGCCTAGAACTGATGTTGACTCTGCCTCACCAGCAGCCTTCACAGCATTCTCTGGCACTATGAACGCTAACCAGAGGAGGAAGGGAGAGGCTAGTTCAGTTCCAGCCAGATTTATCCCTATTCTCCAACCAAGGAGTCTGATGTCTCACTGTCTCATTCTCCTGAGTAACCGCAATAGCCTGTGTAGTCCGGGGAGTCTCTGGAGCCTTCCTGACCACACTTCAGAGGAAAATAGCTCACATCTGGCACTGGGATATTTATTTCATCACCATGGCTTTGGGGATTGTCATTATTCACCCATGTAGGGTACCTCTGTTCAGGTGCTTAAAAAACAACAAACTTTTAATTAGCTTATATAGTTATAGATTTCCATTTTTTCTGTTATCAATATCCCAGGGACTAATATTTTGAGTTCCCAGTAATTCTTTGTGCACCATGAAGGACTAATGACCAGGAACAGCCTCTTATGCTTCAGTTACTACCGCATCTAGATTACCCTTCTAGCAACAACTCTTCTATAGTGAAACATTCTTCTCAGTTTTGAAGACACAGTATTCTTTGCAGGTATGTGTGAAACATTCTCACTAAGTTTCTTTTTCTCTGTCCATCTTGTTATTCTTCACCATCTACTCCCCTTGGTTTAGCCCCTGGAGTATTTCCTTGCGATGATACCGATAGATGGTTGCAGGGTGATTTATTAAGATGTATCACCCCGTGCCATGCTGAGCACCAGCTGCTCTGGAGGGCAGCTGTGGTTCTTCTCCTGAAAGGAGTCCCTCCCTGAGCTTTCTGGGGGAGAAAAAAAATTGAATGTTCAGGCCACTCTGTTAGTGCCTGAAGCAGCTCCCTGCTTTTCCTGTCACGAGTCCTCTATGGGAAACCTTCCAGAAAATGAGATGAAAATAAACTGAGAGAGGAGTGTATCTGTCATGCATCAGGCTGGAAGCCCTGGTTCAGAACACTCAAAAACAATAATGTGAAGTCATATTCCCTCTCAGTCAGAAGCAATTCCAGAGTTTCAGACGGCATACAGCGATCTGGAGTCTGGGCTGGGACGTCGGTACCTTGAGCATACATTGCGGCAGTTGCTCAGGGACTTCTCCCTTGAACTTGTGACTCTTCTTTCAACACTGCTCATCAGAGGGTATGCGGCACGGTGGCGACAGTGCGTGCAACAGAGTCGCAGTCCTCTTTAAAGCTGGAATTGCATCAGAGTGTTCCTACAAAGTTTCACGTTTCGTTCATGCAAGAAAACAACTTTGGATGATGGAATCCACTTGGTTTAAGTGTTTGTAGTGTGTAGGTCCCAAACCGGGTGTGTAACTTGGGACTGTCTGAACAGGAGAAGAGATTGGCTGTGGATGATCTACTGCAAAGTGTGTGTGGAATAACTTATATTCAGCTTACTGTATAGTCTTTTCTCATAAGTTCATGATTTTATATATATATATATATACAAACATATATATACACACATACATACATATACATGACACCAGTAAATTTATGTAGACTTTTTTACTGTTGAATAATTGATTTTTTAAAAATACTTTCTACACAGGAAAATTATATTTAAAATCAAGTTGCATAACATACTTTTCTATTACCAGATATTAAAGATAAATGTATTCGACTATTGCGTATGGTAGTCACCCTTATCCACATAATCTAAGCAGTGAAGTTGAAGAGAACACTGAGTCCTGTGTAAGATGACTTTTACTATGCAGACAAATGATAAAGCTTAATGAGCAGATGAGGCACAGTAAGAGACTGCCAGTAATCAATAAAATAGCATAATTCAAGCAGTATAGTGAGATGAAAGTTATATGAATATAGCCCTTTAAAAATAGTTTATGTTAATACACTCATCTTTTTTCTTCTGGGAACATTATGGGATGACACAACGCGGATGTGGTAAGTGGGAAAGTCTGGTCTTTGTGTTGTTGTGGAAGGCTGATGTAGGAAAGCTATCTCATAACCAAAGTGGCTAGCAAGTGAATAATTTGTAGCATGGACACAGTGCAAAACGATGGTTGACATCTCAAGCAGGAGGAATGACTGCAGTGGTGTTTCCAAGGAATGCTTGTGGAGGCCATGAGCTCCTCACAGTGGCCTGAGATTTAAAACTTGAACTGTTTTCTGATTTTTTTTTTTAATTTTCTATATCCAGACTGTACTTGATTTGAGGTAAATAGAAACCACAGGAAGCAAAAGCATTGTCAGATGAGATGGTGCACGCCTTTCACGCCAGCACTAAGGAGGTGGAGGCAGATCTTTCTATGATTGAAGCCGGCCTGGCCTACTCAGAGAGTTCCAGGATAGCCAGGGCTACATAGTGAGGCCCTGTCGAATCAATCAATCAATCAATCAATCAATCAATCAATCAATCAATCAATCAATCATCAAACAAACAAACAAACAAACGCAAACAAACATGACTCCATGACTAAAGGAGAACTGTGGAATATGTTCTTTTTAGTGAACTTGATTGAGTGAGATGTAAGTGATATGGAATAAAATCTGCATCTTCTTGGTATGTAGTTCTATGAATTTTAATGGAGGCAAGCAGTTGCCTAACCCTTGTCACCACAATCTAAATGCACGTTTTTGTTTCCTGTAAGACTTCCCTCATGACCAATATAGTTAATTTTCCTTTGCTCCATTTCTAGACCAATGATGATTACTGATATATTTCTTTAACTAGCCCTTTGCTTCTGCAAAATATCAAGTGACTAGAATATGCAATCTTCGTCTAGAATAAAAAAATTTTGAGCTACATCTTTTTTTTGCATGTTATCAATACTTTCCCCTAAATTTCTAAGCACTATTACATCATTCATATATATATAATAATTTTATTAATTTATAAGTTAGCAAACAAACATCTTCCTATCAAGTTTTTGACTATGACTAATAAATCCACTGTGAACATTAGAATGGATTAATGATTTCATTTTTGGAGGGTAATTCCTACAGGTAGAAAAGTTGAGCCATAAGTAAATTTACATTTCATTTCTTGAAGTTATTTTATATTTTATATACGTTTATGTGTGCATGTGTGTGCAGGTATGTACATGCCTGTGGAGGGCAAAGGTTAGATTCAGCTGTCTTCCTCAGTTTCTGTCTTATGTTTTGAGACAGAACATCTAATTAGACCTAGAGCTTCCCAATTTGACTAGACTGGTTAGCCAGGGTCTATTTGCCTCCAGCTCAACAGCACTGGGATTATCAGTGTGTGCTGCCACATCTTGTTTTTTGTTTTTTTTTAAACCTGAGTACTTGGGATGGAATTCAGATCATCATGCTTACGTGGCAAGCATTTTATAGAGAGAGCCATCTCCCCAGATTTGTGTATTTCAAGAGGTAAACAGCTTCCTAAGTGGTGGTGTGTCTTAACTAGTCTTATGTCAGATTGGCACAAGCTAGAGTTTTCTGGAAGGAGGAAACTTCAATTGAGAAAAATGCCTCTATAAGACCCAGGTGTAATGTATTTTCTTAATTAGTGGCTGATGGGAGAGGGCCCAGAATATTTTGGGTAGTGCCACCCCTGAGCTTGTGGTCCTAGGTTTTATAAGAAAGTAGGATGAACAAACCATGAAAAGTAAGTCAGTAAGCAATGTAACTCCATGGCCTCTGTATCAATTCCTGCCTGTAGGTTCCTGTCCTGTCTGAGTTATTGTCCTGGTTTCACTCAGTGATGGACAGTGATATGGAAATGTAAGTCAAATAAAACCTTTCCTCCCCAACTTGCTTTTTGGTCATAGTGGTTTGTCATAGCAATAGAAACTATATACTTCTATTGCCATTGTGTGAGAGATACAGTTGCTCTATTCTCAACAACTGGCATGGTGAGCCTTTATAGTTTACCTACTATAACAAGTATCTCATAATATTTCATAGTAGCTTTTATTTGCATTTTCTTAGCAAACTTTAAATTGTTAGTAGGCATTCAAGAAATCACAAGATCCTGAACATTTGACACATTAATTTACCATCTGTTTGTTTTCATTAAGTGGTGATTTAAAACTTTTGCACTTTAAAGGTTAATTTTAATTTTAATTCTGTGTATACATGTGTGTCTGTGTGTTGGAAGTGCACTTACATGCAGAAGCCATGCCATAGAGGGCACCAGATTTTTTTGTTGCTGGAATTATAGGTTGTACTGAGCTGCCTGATGTGGGTATTAGGAATCAAACTTGAGTGCTTTGCAAAAACATGTTCTCTTAGCCACTGAACCATTTCTTCTGCCCTTAATTAGACTGTTCGTTGTTGAGTTCTGAGAGTTCTTTATATATTTTGGATATCAATCCATAAATGATGGGTATTACATAAGTATTTTATTTTATTTTTTTTTTACTTTTCTATCCCTTTCTTAGTGTTGTTCAAAGAGTTATATTTTTATCTTTTTCCTTTGATAGTTTATGCTTTTTTGTGTCTACACAAGAACTCTGTCTAACTTTCATATATATTCTTTGATAAAGAGAATAATTTTTTGCGAAACCCAGAAAAAAGTTGTCTAGATTTCAAAACTTCCTTAAAAATCACTCTATGTGAATGTCTTGAAGATGCCTTTCACAAATTAAAAGAACCTTTTTAGTAGAGTTATTTTAGTTCACAGAATTCTTTCCTTCTATTACTATTAAGAATTTGGTTTTGTTTATAGAACCATCTGTCCTTACAAACTTTGATTGTCAATTTGAGATAATTGAAATTACCTCAGTTTCAATTGAGGTAATGCCTAGAACAGATGGCCTGTGGGCCTGTCCATGGGGGTACAGTGTGGGTTATCATTTGATACACTGTGGGCAGTGCCATGCCTAGGCAGGTGGTTTTGGACTTTATAACAAAATTAGCTAGTAATGAACGTGTGAGTGAACCAGCAACCTTTGCTTATCTATGGTTTCTCATTCAAGCTCCTTTCCTGAGTTCCTGCCCTGCCTTCCTTCAATGTAAGGCTGTGACCTGGAAGAGTAAGTTGAAATAAACCTTTTTAGCCTCCAAGTTGCTTTTGGTCAGGGTGTTTTATCACAATAGAAAGGAAACTAAGATACCATCCTTAGAAAGTTCAGTTTTAGTGTTTTTTACTGTATCAGTCCAATACAGTCTAAGGTATTCAGAGTTCTTTGCCCTGGTCAATGTTTTAAAACTATTTTCTGTTGCGATAAATTTTTTGATGTTTCTTGATGTACGTATTTTTATCAGTCAGTTATAACAATACTAAGATACAGCTTAAGGATATAATGATAACCATAGCTCTTTTCTCTTTTGTTTCGCTTAAAGGCTGTGTCAATTGTACAGTGAAGGATGTGTGCTTTTCTTGAAGATACCTTAGGAAAGTACAAAGGTGACATTTTGTTGTTGGCAAGAATTATGATTGGGTTATTGAATGTGTTTTTGTTTTTGCTTCAGTTTTTCAAGGAATCTATTCCTACAGATTCACTCTTGAGGTAGGGTAACATGTTTATTGTCTAAAATACTTCACAGTCGTAAAGGGCTCTGCACAGAAACAATCATAAACAGCAGAATCTGAAACTTCCCTAACTGCCCCTTACGCTGTTTTTCTGTCCTAGCACTCAGTCTTAACACTGGTTATATCAGTTAAGAATTCTCATGTTTTTGACAAGAAAAATATTCATCTTGAGTTATGACCTACAAAGTTGGTTACTCTGTATCATTAGGGCAACCAGCCACTGGGCTTCTGTGATACGTGTTCCCTTTTGCAGGTAGTCATCTTTCCTTCACATCCTCAGTACCGTAGTACCACAGATCAGGACTTTAACACAGGTACCAAAGAAATGAAAGCATCTCTTGAAGTTATGCCAGGATTGCTGTGGGCTAATAAAGCACTGATGTTTCTATGGTCATTTTTATTTCCGGGCACAGAAGACAGACACATGTGAGGATGAAAAGCTAAGCTTTAGAGCCATGTTTTCGTGGATTCAAATGCCAGCTCCATTCTGTCACACCCTGGCTCTGTCACTCTGTACATTTTTCTTTTGTACATCTATTTTTTTTCTTTTAAACTTAGCATGATATTATTTTTACTGTTAGATTATTGTTTGTACAGAGAGACAGACAGGCAGACAGACAGAAAGAAAGACAGAGAAACAGAGAAAGATACAGAGACAGGGAGTCTATCCGCACGCCACAGTGCACGTATGGAGGTCAGAGGAGAGACTGCGGAAAATAATTTTCTCTTTCCCACTTATGGGTATTAGGCCTCAAACTCAGGTCCTCAGGCTTCGGGGGGGGAAAAAAAAAAGGCCTTTACCTTTTGAGCTATGTTGCTGGATTCACAGTCATTATTCTATTTGTAAAGACAAGGACACTGACTTTGAGCTGCTTTGAGTATTAAGTGAGCCACACAAAATGTATAGCATGGAACATTCAATATGTGGTAGATGGTAGATATTAGGGTAAGGAACATCACAATTTATTTTGGAGATTATGTTCATACAAGGACAGTTGTTCTGCCTTACAAAAACTTTTAATACATTGAATTTTATATGAACAACTATAAAAACGCTCTATTGGTTTATAGAAACAGCTACCTCTTGAACCTCCTAGAAATTTTCTTATCTGTTTGACTTCTATCTACTCTTCTTGTATGATGGTACCTGTAGTGTCTGTTGATGCTTTTTTTGTTTGTAGTTTCTAAATGCTGCATTTGAGTCTTAGCAACTATAAGGATTATAACTGCTCAAATGGAAAGTTTACATGAGAGTTCCTGCATTTTTTAGCATGCCATGCACAAATATAGACTCATAACAAAAAACACTGGAATATATAATAATTTGAAATGTAAAAATGTTTATGTAACTTAAAACATTTTTAAAGTGTCATGTGCCTGCATTTGTATGTGTTGCTGATGCTAGAACCAAATGCATGTAACATCATTCATTCATTTTCTCATGCATCTAGTTTCTTTCATGTGCTACTTTTTCTTAATTTTTATTAATATTTATTTTATTAATATTTATTCAATATTCATTATTATTTTACTTTTAAACCTTTCTATGTATTAGGTCTTCTCTTTCTCTACTTTTACTGGGAGCTCATCTAAAAGTCAGATCACCATCCTTTCTCTTTAAGTATCTACTTCTTGAAGCCACTGTGCTCAGCCATAGAACGCCTAGTGGGATGCAAAATTGCCTTCTACAAATGCCTTAAATTGAAAAACTTTAGTTAAGTTTATATGGGAAAAATCTATATTTTTTTGAAAAATAATAATATTTTAAAAGTTAAAAAATTAAAGAAAGATAGGTTTAAATTAGCTTGCTAGGCATACAGATGCCTTTCATCTAGACTTCAAGAATACCCCCTACTCTGTTCAATTTCACATCTTCTAACCCCCATGGATACTGAGGTGTTGTGTATGTGCCATCAATTTTCAGGTTCCTTCCAAACTGAAGAATTCATGCCTGGAAGAGACAATTTTTCTTATTATTCATAATTTCTACAGAGTGTATTCATGCTGCTCCTTGGTTAGGCTCAATAGAGTGAAGTTCGTATCTTCTTGTATCTGATAACATAACAACACAGGTAGGCTGATATTACTGGAATCAGCTAGGCATTGTTTTACATGATATGGATAGATATCTTCTGTAAAAAGATATGGATAGATATCTTCTATAAAAAACAAAACAGCCAGATAGTCTGTTCTTTGATGATGAGAGTTTTCCCCTTTCACTGTTCTTCATTCTCTGCCTCTCTTTTCTTTTGAAAGTGCCCAGCACCCTTATAAAAGACACACATCTGGGCCATCAATTCTCCAATTTTCTGGATGTCCTAAGCTAATGTTTCCATTAGTTTTTGTTTGCTTCCTTGAAGCAGGATAATTGATTTGCCCATATCTAGATCTATACATTATGTATTAGTAGATGAGAAATCACATACAAATGGCAGGACATGGCAGGCGGCAGCCACACAGATTAGCTTGAGCTGATCAAATAATAACTACAAGTCAGCTCTGCACTGGGATCAATGAGTCTCCAGAGGGAAATCACAAGAATCTTTTCAATTTTTCAGAATGGCTTTCCCTTTCTCGTACTCTTAATAAAAACATCTATTCCCTGGGCATCCTGGGGTAAAATTTAGTCTTAATCAGTAACAGTCAGCATAGAATTAATTATTAAAAAGCAGAAGTAAGATGGGACTGTCAGAGTTCAGGGAATAATAGTGGGAGAATTCAACTGGCATTAAAATAGTAATTATGCACTTCCTAGGCAAGTGTGGGCTTCTAGCAAAAGGAGAGGTAGCTGACAGGTTGGCCCGGAGAAAGGTACCTGTGCACTCTTTGAATACATAAACAGAGCTGGAGAAGGGAGTTGCCACTATTTTCTGGTTGAGAGAAAATGTTTTGTCAGTGATGGGCTGGAGGCCAGCAGCATAAATTTCTACTCAAGCCTGGATATCTAAAAAAGCGCTTTCTCTTTGTAGCTGTCATTTAACAGATAGAATCTGTATGGATGTTTGAAGAGGCTGCGGTGTGACCTCTGCCAGAACTCAGAGAAAAAAGGATATAGGATGTTTGACCTTGACATCACTGGAATGCCTCCTTAGAACTGGAACTTCTGTCTAGCCCACAGCTTCATTATTGCTTCTGGAGACAGTGACCTCTGGTTTGGTCCTTGACCCTGTTCCAGGGGTGGGGAGGATGGAGATAGAGAGAGCAGGTGAAAGAAAGTAAAAGAGCAGGGAGGTCTACCAGTTGAGGTTTATAATTAGGGTTGGTGAAGCGGCCATGTCTCTTAGAAACTTCCAAGTACCAAGAAACCTTGCATGGTAGGGCTTAACATTCCTGACAAAGGTAGTTAAAAGGGGTGATGGACCAATGAGAGAAGGCAGAAACAGACTATAGACCACAGAATGCAGAGCTAGGCAATTGGAGCATGAAAAAACAATTGAGAAGCAAAGAGGAACCTGTGTGTGTGTGGTGTTTGTGTGTGTATGTAAATATCATCAAAGTGCTTTATGAACAAGTATGAAAATGTCTTAAAGAAGCCTATTATTGTACATAATTAATATACACTAAAAACAATAAGTTTTAAAGAATAATGTGTTATCCACAGGATGAGCTGTCAGATTCTATTTTAAAGTATTTTTTGCCATAACATGGAATATTGAAAAGTCAAATTGTATAGAGTGGGAATCTTCACTTGACTTTCGAAATGTATCTATCTATCTATCTATCTATCTATCTATCTATCTATCTATCTATCTATCCATCCAACTAGCTATCTATTTATTTGTGTGTATGTGTGCCTGAGTGTAAATATGTGTACCAAGTGCATGCAGTGGCTTATAGAGAGATCAAAGGGGGCATTTGATTCTTTAGACCTGCAGTTGCAGAAGATAGCTGTAAGCCACCTTGCAGGCACAGGGAACTGAACCTGGGTCTTCTGAAAGAGCAGAAGTGCCATCTACTTGACCTTTGAACCCCTGACCTCTTGTGATTTTAATTTTCCTATCTCTGACCTCTTGTTGGTCAGCTCTATACTTAAGTACCTTACGAATAATCCTTATCTCACCCACCCATGCCACCTTAACAAGGCATAGCCCCCTACACAAATTTTCTCACACTTCTTCCAATGTGGGAAATAGAAATAGAAAAAAAATTGCAGAAGTGTTACAAGGATTCAGTGGACTAAGGTACATAGAGCCCCTCTGTAGGGTCAGACGTGAGAATACACAACATTACTATATGTTATTGTGGCTTCTTATTAAGAGTCTAACAGAAACTGACTTCCTTTTAAAAAGTCTACAAATACATTCCAAATCAGCTCGTAATGTTTTGGATATGATTATGGCATTTTTAAACAAAGTGTGATTTTATGATTCTCCTTCACCCATCACTCCCGACCCCCTGTTCCCACTGTTCACCATTGTTGTCAGATGCCCCCTTCACAGACCCTTTTTGACTTTCGTGGATCATGTGTCCTTTGGCCCAACATCCATCCTTCCTCTTACCTAAAGTTCTAACCCTGTCCTGTTCTCCTTTCTGGGCTCTTAGATTTCCCCACACCTGTTTATGTACACACATGCACATATTAAAAGGCTTTTATCTGTATCTTTATAAGTGTGCACTAATTTGTTGGCTTCTTGTTGCAGAAGGCTATCTTTCACAGGCATTGAGTGCATGAGTGTTCTTGCCCAGAATCGGATACTTCCTAAACCGAGGGTTGTCATTCAACATGAAATGTTATTTCAGTTGTTTCAATATCGCGTTAACCCTCAGACTTTTATTAATCCTATGAGATGTAAACTCTTTAGGAAAAGTATACATAGCATCTTTTCTCCCAGATTATGGGAACTCAGAGGCTACCCAAGGCAAGATCCAAATTATGTTGGAAGAAAAATCGTTAACACAGGAGTTGGGGGAAAAACTCTGATATCACCTGTGTTCAACCTGCAGCTGTTAAGCTGTCATGGTCATTTAGCATTTGGGTAAGTGTTTCAGCATCGACTGGTATGTAGGGAAAAATGTGCTTTGAATTTAGTACAAATAGCATATTTGAATAGCTGAGCATCATTTAATATTCTCAGACAAAGAATAAGAAAAGACGTTTCAGCCTCTTCTCCGCTTTAGTAGTCTCCTTATACAAGGCAGAGCAGAATCTGTAAACGTGGACATTTAAGGACACGCTTTAAAACAAATAGTTGGTTGCAGCGACTGCACTGTGGGAGGGGTGGCTGACCTTTCCTGCTATACAGTTTGCTTTGCCTGAGGAGATTCGATTTTTCAATGTGATCATCTTCTTGGGCAAATCCCTTTCTTTGAGAGCATTTTTATACTCGTGGGCTGTCAGCTCTTGCCTTGCTCTGGACTCCTGCCCTTGTTTCTCTTTCATGGCAAACTGAAAATATCCTACTCTAAGCACTTTAATCCTGCTGTCATTCTAGTTCCAGCCGATAGAGGTCAGTGTACCCCATGAATGATGTTGTCCACAGCTGAACCTGAGGCCTAGGCCTTGACCAAGGATGCTGACAGTTGGCTTGGGAAGGCTTTTTTTTGTTTTGTTTTTTTGTTTTTGATTGGCCATTGAACAGAGAACAATAGCTCACAACCATGTTGTTGTCAGCAAAATCACTTTTTGGGGGGGGCAGGGAGAGACAGGATGTGATTGTTTTAATATTATCACTTTTAGATAAGATGTTTAAAGGCAGGGTAGAATTGAAGACAAGAGCAGAGCTAACAAAGACTTGGTAACGTGGAAAGTGAAAGGAGAGCCATAGAAGGGGCATTACTTTTTAAATAGTTTCTTTCAAGAATTCCTTTTCGAGCTGGGTATTGTTGGTTTGCCCATAATCCCAGCGCTCAGGAGGCCAGAGGATAATAAGTCTGAAGATAGACTAAGCTGCATGGTAAGACTGTGTCTCGATCCTCCAACCCAAATGCGGCTACATAATTGATGATGATGATGATGATGGATTTTAAAAGATGTGTTTAGTCTAAGGATATAGCTCAATGGCAGAACTTTGTCTAGCAAGTGAAAAGCCTTGATTCTGATCCCTGACACCACACACATACCAAGGCAGTGATGCCACTAATATATAGATAAAGTCAGTGAATTAGAAGGAGATGACAGGAAGAGGAGACCTTTCACTCAAATGGTACCGTGGGCCTGGAGGGTTAGAGCTATGTATTTGGGCAGTGATTCCGTTAAGTTTGAGCCATGTGCAGATGTGTGTGACTGTCAGACTGCAGACGTCGATTTGCTTGAAGATTGATGATTATACCAGATGCCTTCTGTTAAAACTCTCTGTTTTTGCTTAATGTGACTGAGATCAGTTTTGGTTTTAGTCACTTTCTTCTTGAGGAACTAGAGCAGACCTCTTCTGGACTGTATCTGACGAGGAGCATATAGGAAATCTGAATAGGGAGCTGTGCTGATTTAGACTTAATAAAGTGTAGGGAGATAAAGAATGTGAGACGCTGGTCTTTTGTGGACTATGTAGCTCATGTGTTTCCCACACATTGCCTCACCTGCTGCTTAAGCCAATGTGGAAAGATTCAGCCGTGGTGACAAGAAGGCGTATCTCAGAGAGGTTAAGTGACACTACTAAGACCTCTCTGTAACATGAGGCAAGTTAAAAGATTTAAGCCAAGTTGAACTCTAGAACCTATGTCCTATGTGGTTGGGATTGGGGTGAGCAGGAGACAGGGAAGAACTTAGAGGCAGAGGCCAACACAGAACCTGGAAAACTTCCCTTGAGGAAATCTTGGGCAGAGGGTAGGAGTGAAGAAAAAGAGACGTGGGTTAGGAAGAAGCAGGTGAGGCTATGTTGCAGAACACAAATTGAACAAACAAATGAAGCAGAGGAAAATACATTGTTAAAAAAGATGGCCGAAAATTCAGTGTGACTCAGAGACTATGGAGAATGGGCAAGACTGTGCAGGGGAATGATAAGGCTAAGAAGGTGGCTGGGCAGAGATCTTTAGTTGCACAGTGTAGCATGTGATTCGGTACCAAGTGGCTTACCCTGTCAGTGATGTGGGTTCAGAGACAGGAAAATGCAAGACGAGCATCGTTTTCTTAAGCCACTTAGGTAGAGCTAATGCTGTGATGGATGGTGCTTTTCTAACCCGAGTCTCCCGCTGTGATGTTTGAAAACACAGACCTGGATCTGAGCGGAGCAGAGCACTTACTGAGTCAGCAGGTAGATCAAGGAATATTCTGTCATCCTCCCAAACTCAGGGTTATCTCTTCCCTCAGTCAACACAGTTGCCAGAGACCTTGGAAAAGCCTGAAATGGCTTATACCCATTGACAGGCTTATCAGGCAGAGCAGCCCAGAGATTGCTTCTGCAGGAGACAAGATAGCGCGCTTCTAAAGGAAAGGAAGGATATGACAGGTAGAGCAGAACAGCTCTGTCAGCACATGCACACTCGCAGGCATACAAATCTGCATGTCCACTCTTTATTTATTTTCTTATTCCTAACTGGCCCTTGTCATTTATCTCGGCATCCTTACTAAGGAAATGTATTTTTTCACATAAAAAAAATGCCAGTAGGATTAAGGTGAAAGCATTCTTCATCCGCACTCAACAGGAGCGGTTTCCAACACTAGGAAACACAGGCTCAGTTGGGTTCGTGTAGACACCGGCACTAAGAGGTTCTAAGCAAAGCTCAGTAATCAGGCAGCCTGTCTAGAGGACAGCGATCTGATCTTGGTCTGTAAGGAGGGAGGGGTTAGGGCATACAGACAGGCTGTTAAGTGAGCTGGTGAGGATGTTTGTCAACCTGAATTGTGTGAACTTGTGGGGCAGAGGAAAAAGTAGCACATGGACTTACCAGTCAGACCTAGGGTAAAATTAACTCATTTACTTAATAGCTATGTGCTAAGCACATAGTATATGGTAAGTTCGCATGTCAGATGTGGAGTTAAACTAGAAAACAAGAGAGAAAAATGTCACTTTGTGTAGAGCTCATGTTTATTTTTAATCTGAATGTTTGATGTCATCTTTTCAACAACATTTTCAGAAAAATCTTACAGAAAGGGGTCACTATAGAGGGCTGTATCCTCTGGCCCACAATCCAAACAATGTCTAGCATCTACCTTAATAGCACTCAAGAGGAATGCTTTTTTAACATTTGAAATAGTTGAGGAAATGAAAAAAACAACATGATGTAAAATGTATAAGATTTAAAATCCTAGATATAAAGTTGGATTGGAAGGAGTCCATGATTCTTTGCTTGTATATCTATAGTCTGTGACTACTTCCCCTCTTCAATGGCTGAGCTGAGCAGCTTCCACAGAGACAGCAAGGCTTAAAGTGTCTAAATCATTTGCTCTTTGGCCCTTTACAGATGGACACCTGGTATTAAGTCCATAGCTCTTTATGACCTTCTCCTTTCAGTTCATTCTGTCTCTGACCTTCCACTATGACAGCTCTTGTCAAGCAAAACAGTATTTTCCCTGTTGCCAGATCCAGGGATTACCTATTACTTGAACTTTCAACAGAGTTACATGTAGTAGCTGTTTCTCTTCTTACATCTTGTTCTTTCTGGCATTTCTGACATGACAATGACATTCTCTTTTCTTCTTATTTCTACTGCTCGATGCCTCCCATTCTCAATAATGTAGAAAGTATAGAAGAGTCGATTATACATATCCAGCCTGAACTTATGTTTCATAAGGCACTCTAACATTGCTATAAAACACCTCCGCTGATATACACCTACACTTGCCTCCATCCACCTGAAGCTGATTCTCTCAAATTCTCACCTTCCCTTTCTGTTAGCTATGCACAAAAAGAAATGTTAGAGCATTTTGGTGATGCTCTGTACTCCCTGTTCCATCCAGGATCATCTTGGATCTATAGGAAATCTGGGGGTTTCAATGGCTGTTACAGTATTATAAAATGTGGCACGTTGGTTACTGCCCTTTTGAACCTGGTAGAGAGTGACTTTCTTCATTCACTTCTCTGTTGGTTAGGGAATTGAAAACTGTGAAGTCATGCTGCTCTGAAGAGGCATGCAACCAACTTCCGTCACCTAATTCACTCGTGACAAGGAGGCCATGCTCTGTGAAGAGGATTAATAATAATTTGGGCTTGGAGGAGAAATGGAAGAAGACAATGACATACCTCAAGGCCGACATATTTACATCAAACTATGTCATCAAATGCGTGGCTTACCTCTGTGGCTGGCTCTAGAAGATTCCCTAAAGAATCGTGTAGAATTTTTAGCATATCTTAAATTACATATTGAGTTCTCCCCTAAAGAACAATTTCATTAATTGCTAGTGTCAAAAGCTAGCATCACAATGCCGTTCTCACATTACCGAACATGTTTCAACACAAGTATCTTCTTTATATAATCTCATATTAAGGAATAATTTTAAAAACAATGAGCCTAAAATATCTCTGAGTATATTGACTTAATCTTTTCTTCAGATATCATGAGAGTTACAAACAGGATGTGTTTATGATAATATTATCACTCTCAAATTTCCAAAGGCTTTTACTTAATCTTTTTTTTAATTACTTATATCAATTAGCAACTCTTCATACTTCAGGGACACTGTTGTTCTAAAAGAGGCTACCTAGGATGAAGAGATGACAGTCATGCTTGTGTGTCATCATCCAACTAGGATTGTAGGATTTGCTTCACTGAGGAAACTGGGATGCACAGCTGCCATGTTGTGGTTTTGCCAGGAGTGTTTTCAAGGTAGGGCTACTGTTGATAACACTATGTGCTTCCGGGGTTCTGTCTCTCCCTTCCTCTTGACAAGTTCCTGCGTACTTCACAAACTTCAAACTCCGCACCTGTTCTCTACAAAACCTTTTTGACCTTCCGTGTCAGATACCATGCCCTCTACGCCCTGACTCTTTCAATGTGCCTCCTTCATATCTGCTGCAGCCCCAAATATATTATCTCCAAACCCTATAGAGTTCTCATGATTCGGTAAAGGAGCCATGCTATTTTAACTTCCACAGTTGTAGATGTGCCTGTGGCTTCTTTCTAGAATATTCTGTACCTCTTGTATCACTTGCCAATGTCCAGGCTTTAGCCAATACTATGGTTTGCTTGAAAAATGGCATCCCATACAAAGTTCTTGTAAAACTCAAAACCCAAATTCTAACTTAGTAGGTGTGGCTTTGGGAGATAGATCAAGTCATTAGGACTCTACCCTCATGGATAGAATTAATGTCTTTATAAATAAGCTTTGGTGTAAGGCACACCTTTTGAATTCTTCTGTCAGGCAAGGAACCAGCATTTCTATCTTCTACATACAGCAACAAGACACCATCTCAGAGACAATGAGCACCCCCCATCAGACATTTGTCATGCTTGTTCGGTGATCTAGGACTTCTCAGTTATAAGTCATCCAGCCTGTAGTATTTTGTTGTATTGTGAGAAACAAAGGAAGACAGTGGTATTCTCCACACATCCCTCTCCAACTATCACTCTCCATTCCATATCCTCTTGGCATGTAGCTCTGAATTTCTTTTTTTTTTTATCTGTGTAAGGCGGGACGTTCATGTGCATGTTCATGTGAATATACATATGTGTGGAGATCAAAGATCAGCGTCAGTATCACCCCTCAGATGCCATCTGCCTTGAATTTTCCTTTGTAGCTCATTAAGTAGGCTAGGCTACTCAGTGCAAGGGTTAAGGGCAGACATATACCACTATGCCTGACTTTTCCCACGGTTGAATAGTAAACACTTTATCACCCGAATTATTCCCAAATCTTTGGCTTCTTCTCATGTAACCCCAAGGTCTTTGTAGTAATTGGTGGTCAGTATTGCCATCATTTTTATACGTACTTAGTTTTCTTTACTGGACTAGGTGATCTTGAGGGCAGGGACTTCATTTAATTAAACACGTTTTCCTAGTGTCTAAGATAATATGTTTTGTGTATCAGGCACTCCTAAAAGAGAAAATACATACTAGTAAATTTAATAATTTCATTGATTAGCACACATTTACTGAGTTGCTCTGTTTCCTGCATTTTACTGTGCCATCAGGGATACAAAAGAGGCAATTATTTTTCTACTCTTGGGCATTTTGTGATTTAACCCATAAGACAAGGTTGTCATACTTGAAGCAATTAGAACATTGTTTGCCAGTGAGTATTCTGTGGAGTATTTATTATAGGAATCCTGTGTTAGAAAGGGTTTTGTGAGCTATTAAATTAGAATGATTAAATATTATATTTTCCTCCCAGAGATTTCAAATGTGTTTAAATCCCCAAGCGCTCTGAGAAATCCTTGGATAAAATAAATTGTATGACTTCTGGGTCACAAGTAACAAGAAGGTGTGTGTGTGTGTGTGTGTGTGTTTGTGTTGGGGTTGTAGTGGGGGTGGGATTTGTTTTTGGAAGGCATTAGAGTCAGTATGCTTTGAGTGAAGTCCTTCATACTGTGACTGGATCTTATCTAACCTGCTTGAAGCCTATACAGAACCCAAACACTGGCCTCCTCTGAGTTATTCTATAACAAGAGAACAAAGCCATCTGGGTTTGAACTTCAGATGGAGGCATGCATCCTTTTCCACATTCTTCTTGTGTTGAAATTTGTGGTATTTATGTGTGTTTGTGTATGTGTGTACGTATACATGTGTCTGGGTGTCCATGCATGTGTGTTCATGCATGTCTGTGTGTACATGTTCATGTGTGTCCAGGTATACATGCATGTGTGGGTATCTATGAACATGTGTGTATGTGTATGTGTGTATGTGTGTATATGTATGTGTGTATGTGCCCAAGAATGTGTGTGTGTGTATGTATGTACCCGCTTGTAAACCAGAGACAAACCTCAGATGCCATTCCTCAGGTGATGCACACCTTTTAAAATATTTTTAAAACACTGCCTTGCACTAGCCTGGACATACTCCAAGTAGAGTAGGTTGGCCAGCCGGTGAGCTCAGGGATTCTCCTATCTCTGTCTTCCAAGTTCTGGGTTTGCAACCATTTATCCCCATGCCTAGTTGTTTTATTTGTTGGTTTGTCTAGGGCTCAAACTCAGGTCTCATGAACGTCTTACTGACTGAGTCATGTCCCCAGGAATCCACAGAAAGTTTCGATCCACTAGCAATTGTTACACACCAGGAGCATTACTCACCATTTGTATATGGCAAGACCAGGGATTCTGTGTCCAGGTTGAGTTCTAATTTTGGCTCTGCCATGTACCACATGTGATTTAGGACAATCTGCCTGATACCTTCAGTTGGCTTTCCTGAGAAGATGGGAACAATAGGCTCTACCAAATACCGATTAGAGTAATAAAAATAATACATTCAAAGAACCTAACGCTGGGACAAGACAGACAATCACTCAAACGTCCGTGGCTAAAATGATAACAATTGTTACATCTTTCCAGGAATTGGTTTTCAACCACATGAAACAGTCTGTTTAGAGCCTCTTGATTTACTCATCCCATTCCCACCGAGAAAAATTACATTCTAACCCGACTCTATGGCAACCTATACAGGGTTTTATTCACTATTTTAGTTACTTGACATATATGGGCACATCATACAATCTCTGCTCTCAAGAAGCTTGGAATCTTCATTAAGCCAGTCAGACTAATAACTAAGATTCTTTAGAGCCCAGTGTCTGTCTGCTGCTCCTGAGGCACTTGGCTTCCACAAAGATCCACGTTATTGCTCGAACCCAGATTTGAGGAATGAGCCTTGCTCCCTTCATCCTCTCTGTCCTTATTAACTTACTAGCCGATTTTCCTTGGACTCATCCCTTGTAAACATGCTTGGAATCTGTCTTGAGCTTACTTCCTTGTACAGCCATTGTTAACACCAGTCCCGTTTCAGCTTCAGGAAGACAATATAAGCCTTCTGGTTTTTTTCCCGCTTGACTGAAAAAGGATGCCCTAACACAAAGTATCCTACAGGGAGGGACGAAGCTGTGGCAACTGTTTAATAGATCAGAGAGTGTTCTTCAGAGGCTTTGCTTTGATCCGATAACAAATTCAAACTAAACAGAACCTGTGATTAACCAGTTAATCAAGCTGAAGGGGGGGTGGTCCCAATAAGGCTAAATTTAACCCTCTTTTCCTCTGTCCCCAATGGTAGACTTCTTCGGAGATTTTCTTTCATCTTCTATAAAGAGGGTTTCATTGTCAAATTCTTTTTATCCAAGTGATTTATTTGCCCGTGAGCACTTGCCTTGTAACCTTTGATCTCCTTTCTTGAAAAAGTGGGTGGAATCATGAATTACTGAAGGGATGTCGAGTCCTAGAAGATACCTTTGCCTTGCTTTACGCTGCCAATAATACCAAGTAGCCCCTACTTTTTTCATTCTTCTTTTTTACTATCAAACATCTATATTCTCCAGAATTTTCTAAGCAGAAAAAAATTACCCTATTTATTTCTTTAATCATAATTCACACAACACCACACACACACACACTTTTTTTGACTGATGCATAAAAGGGTACACATTCCTGGGAAACACTATAGATATTGTGATACATGTCTAATGCTCAAATCAGGAGAAATATAGCTGTATTCTCAAACAATGACCATTTCTTTATGGTGGCAACATTCTTTCTAGACACACACACACATACACATTATATTGTATTGTATTATATTATATTATATTATATTATATTATATTATATTATATTATTATATTATATTAGTAATTGCTATTCATCCTGCTCTGTGAGCAAATGCCAGAATATCTTTTTCCCATTCAGGTTTAGTCTCCATCCATTCACCTTTCTACCGCTTTCCCCATTAATTTTAGAATAAAGAATTGACAATCTCGTTAAACTTCTGCTAACCACTTTAGCTTGTTTTGCCATCATTCCTCACCTCCGTTCTCACCATTGCCAGCTTTCTAGTGCCTTTGCCCCGCTTTTGCTTCACCGGTGCCTGATAGAATATGAAAAAAAAATATCAGTATAATGTTATTAATAATGAAGTTGAAAGGTCCCTGTGGCCTCGCCCTGAGCACCCTTAACGATTCTGTTGCTCTTACCTGTCTAAGGCTATCACTGGTCTCTAGCCACTGTGTTCTCACAATTTCTAGGCTGTCTCAAGCTCGGTTTCAAAGTTTTGGTCTCTAGTTCATTTTATACGTTTTGCATTCTCACTGTGTGCTCTCTCACGCATCCACTCCTCAGAGAGACCGCCATGGAATACCTCTGTGCACAGCTGAACCCTGTTTGTGGCCATCACCTCCTCCTCTCTTGTTTCAGACAGCTAGTTTATGTTTGCTTTCCTGGTATTTTCTCTCTGTCTTCCCAATATGATTATAAATTCTCAAGCCCGGTAATTTTGTCTGTCTGGTTTACCACTGTATCCAGAGCACCTGGCATTGTCCCAGGAACATAAATTACTACTTGTGGAATTCATGATTAGAGTCCTAGGCATGTTTCCTAATTGTATTTCTGTCATAAACATATGTGTGCCTCTTGATTGAAGAGTCTGATCCTAATGATTGGTTTGTCTGAATAAATGAAACAAATGATGCTTCTTACTGCCCAGGTGCTCCCATTTTATGAGGTGGGTTGAATTTATTTTAGGCCTGGTTGTCATAAAGTATTTGGTAGAAGATTGCTACATAAGTCTGTTGTGGATGTTTCTGGGGTACAAGAATGATGGCAGGTCCTAGCAAGGATGCCACAGAGAGATGCTCATGAACAGGAGACATCTGGAAACCAGGGAGTGGTCCTTCCTCACCTCTTCAGCCCTTTCATCAGTCACTTCAAAAGTCTTCAACATTCTTTAGCAACCACTCATCCTTTAGGGAGAGACCTTTCTAATCTTGGAGAACAAAGCCAGGTGACAGAGTCTGTCTTAATGGCCTTCTCTAGCTTGACTGGAATGTCATTTCCACAAAACAGAGACCCAGTGGAGATATTAATTCAAGAGAAGGGAAAGAGGAAGTTAGATTTGGGCTGTCAATCTGAGAGATGCCCTTGTAAGACCGGTGATAGCATCTTTCCCTTTCAATAGCCTCCCTGGCATCTAATTTGCATGAGTTGTGAGATAAGACTCAGCTCTGTCTCATTTGCAAATCTGGAAACATAAGGTACAGACATTGTGAGGTCCTCTCCAGTAAATCCAGGAAGCGTGCAAGGTTAACTCCATCTCTAATAGAGACAGATGTGATGGGCTAGCCTCCCCTGGACCAGGAAAAAGAACCTGTGAAATTATAGATATCTACTTCAGCAAATATTCTGACAGCCACTGAAGTCAGTCAGATGAGAGAATTTGCTACCCCTAAATGAAAAGTGTCTGTGAAAGAACTGCCCCCCCTAACACATGCATAAAATTTGCATCAAGCAACAAAAGACCAGTCAACAGGCTTGACAATTGGGTGACTTCATAATAATTTTAGGAAAGCTACCTAAAGTACTCATTTTGTGTGTGTGTGTCTGTCTATCTTTATTTGTTCTTCCCAGAGATTGCTGCCAAATTGGCATTCATACCTTGAAGTTAAGGATAATGAAAGGCAGTATCTTTATTTTAGGGAATGGTTTGTCCTTAAAGAGTCCCCTGCAGATAAACAATGAGTTAGATTAGACTTATATGGAGTGAGTGAGATCTAGCAAAAGGCCAGGTTGGATCCTGCATGCTGGAAGCTTGAACAGGGTCCCAGGAGAAGCAAGGAGATGTGTGGGCTTTGTTATCACAAGTCTCAGAACTCAGGGAAGCCAGGGATCAGCTCTGCCTTCATCTACCTGAGTAGACTAGGTTGGAGTGAGGAAACCGCAATGGTGACAGGTGTGTCTGAAGGTTCTGAATGTTGCTCCGAGAACAGAGAGGGGGGAGATGTCTGTGAGCCCTGGCGAATGGGGCCCACGTGGAATGCTAATGATGCTTCTAGCTATCCTGTGCTGCAGCTTCTGTGGACACTGAGGCAGTGGTGCTGCCTCAGCCTCATGGACTTCCTGTAGCTCTGTGTAATCTGGGATCTGTTGAACCATTTCTGAATGCAAGGTATTGAAGCAGGTCAGGGAGAGCTGGGTCCTGAGAGACTGGGTGGGGTATGAGATGCCATTAAGAGTAAACTATGGACTGATGGAGAAGCAGACAGGAGAGTGAGTACCCTTAGTATGAGATGACAAGGAACTGGGACCCAGTGTGATGTTGGTGAATTAATACTGAACTTCACCTGCTAGGAGAAGCCTTTCTTTGGGGCTAGAACCCCCTTTGCATCTGTTTCAAGCAAACAGTTCTATCTCACTTGCTGCTAATGTAAGAGGTGGGGGGTGCTCTCACTTTCAGTAGGGGTACCTCAAAAGGAGCAAAAAAGAGGGCTCTATATTGTTCCCAGGATTCCCCACGGCACAAAGCTCCTTAGCCATAGTTGCTTTACTTTCCCTTTGCTTACAATTTTCTATTCCCCTATCTGTATTTCCCGAGCTCACTTCCAAATAAATAAATGATGTACACATGAATCTTTCTCCCTGCATTTTTTCCCTCTGAAAATCCAAACACAGGCAGTCAGATATAACACAAACAAAGCCCTTTACCCCACCCCAACACCAGAAGATTTCACTGAAACTAGGCACCACTTGAGATAACATCAATGAAGAAACAATGCAGTCAGGCATGAGGAGAATGCCTGGAATCTCAGCACTCTAGAGGCTGAGGTGAGTTCAAGGCCAGCCTGAATTCCTTTGTAAGACCTTGTCTTAAAACAACACTGAAAAACTCTAAAATAGCCAAGTTTAATTTCAATAGCACCTGGTTGAGTGGCAACTGAAAGTATTTTAATTTGATTGCAGAAAAAAACAAAATAACATCAACATACCTGAGTTTTGGCTGGCAATTCCTATGTTTTCATGTGTGGGTTTCTATACTGTCTGCTTCTGCAAAACTCCTTGACTTTGCCTTACCTAGTTCCCCTTTATTAATTCAAATACCAAAGCCTTCTGCAGATCAAAGACTTTGATATTTCTGAAAACATGAACTGATCCTGAGGCATATTGGATGGTCTAGTTACCTCAATGTCTTCCACAGTTAAACAGATTTAACGGTTGGGTGTTGGCCTAGTGTAACACATTCAGCTGTTAAAGACTGGCCGCAAAGACCTGGTTACATCCCTGAGGAGCACATTCTCATGTACACAAAGTGGTGTCCTGTGAACTTTGCTCACCAATATTCTCTGACTGGTTAAATAAAGTTGCTGACAGCCTACAGCTGGGAAGAATAGAAGTAGGCAGAGCTTGATGTTAGGGTGATGTTAGGGTCTGAAATTTGCTGAAGGAATAATCCCAGACTCAGTATGCAAACAGCAGAGAGTGTTTACTTCTGCAGCTGTCCAGCAGGCAGGGGTCACCATTCGGGGAGAATGGTGACTCCGAAATGAACTTCCAGGCTCAATTTAAAGCCAGTTAGGGGAATTTCAGTGATCATTAGGTCATCTTTAATTTTCATTAGTGCGAGCTGGAATCAGGGTGACAGGTATGTTTGGGATTGGCTTGAGCCAAGACAGAAGTTAGGAGCCTTCAAAACTGGTTAAAACCAATTTGGACAGGCAGTGAGAGACCAAGAGATTAAAGATGGCTATTTTTAGTGCTTAAGGCCTAAAATAGTTGGGTGGGGAGGTCCAGTGGAAGAACTCGCCTTACCACATTCTTTACCCACATACTAGAGATACAGTTGCTAGGAAACTGGCCCATCCCCCTAGGGAAGGATTAATGGTTTGGGGACCTTCCTATAGCCAATCAATTCAAAATGCAATGTTTCAACCAATAGATGCTTGCCAGGTAGGAATTGCCCCTGCCTTGGACATGCTGGGAGGAACCAGAATCTTTAAATTACCCAACTAACCTGAGCACAGGACTCTCGGCCCTTCACCGCTTCGGCGGTGGGGGCTGTGAGCCCAAGCTCCAGCTTGTAACGATTTATAATAAAAAGATCCTCATGTGATTTGCAGCAGACTTAGATCCTGGTGGTGGTCTTTTGGGGAATCATGATTCGGGCACAACAGCAGTTGAGCAAGCAGATATCTTGGCCGTTTTTGATTGGTTGCCCCTTTTGTGTGTGTGTGTGTGTGTGTGTGTGTGTGTGTGTGTGTGTGTGTATGTGTTTCCTATCTCTGGTGCTTCATTTTTAAGAAGTGTGAACGTAGGCCTTTTTTGCCTAGAAAAGAACTGAAGCCTGTCATGGAGTCGTTCAGGGTCTTTCACTTAGGTTCCCAGGATTGGGGTCAGATGGGGACCATGAAGCAGGAGAAAGAAGCAGGAGAACCCGAGAGAAGGCAGTCACTATGGGGCAGTTTGAACCATAAGCACATGGCCATGCGGGCTGATGGAGCAGAAGCAGCCCAGGCAGGAACAGTAATGGCAAGTAACTTGGGGTATGGAGCCGGGAAATAACAAAATAGCTGAGAGAGTTCATATCTACCCAGTTGCTGTGCCTTGAAGATTTTATAAACCTGAAAGGCCTCTGTCTCAATTATTTGGGAACTAGTTGAGGTAGAGAAGCCCTCTAGAGTCTAACAGCCTTTACGCAACAGATAACATACCACACCTGGAGACTTGTATGACCTTTAAGTTGTGCATCATTTTCTGGAATATTTTATTGACTACAAATATGAATTATTGATGCTTCATCTATAATCTGGACACTTTTATAGCATAAAATATAGAGTCATAATGTTATTTTTTTGGTATTTTATTATCCTTCTTGCTGATTTGGTCATGTTGACCACCAATTATTTGTTTATTTTAGAGAGAGTTTTCTATGTAGCTCAGGTAGGACGGGTCATGCATCCCATCAACCTCCTACCTCAGAGTCATGAGTGCTGGGCTTAAAAGGTGCCATTATACTCATCTACAGTTATGTTCTTAAGAAATGTCCCAGAGTAGGAAGGGTAAAGAGTAGTATTGCTTATGTTCCTTTTTCGAGTCAAAGTGTCACTGTGTAGCTCAGGCTGGCCTTGAACTGGAAATCCTTCCTTAGCCTTCCAAGTTTTGTCCTAACAGATATGTACCACCCTACTCGACTTTATATCTCATTTTTATAAGACATACTTCTAAAATATTTAAGCTAATCCATATGTGCCAATTAATTAATTTTTCCACGGCATCAGACTTAACATTCATCATGCCATTTAATAATAATTGATATGCATTTTTAAAATGAAAGTCTATTTCTGCTACTTCCTATTCTAATTTACTACCCTTCAAGTGTTCATTGAGATGTGAATAATAGAAGTGCTTATGACAATTATCTGTATAGAGTATGGCTTCTTTGGTATAACACCAGGTGATTACTCACTCAGGTTCACAGGTTGTTTTTCTTGCTTTCTTTTTACTAGTCATTTAACAGGAAGCAAAGGAGTAAAAATTACCTCTTAGTGGTATAGTTCGGAAGTTTAGATTCTAAGAGTCAGAGACAGTATACTTTTTATATTGAGACTGAGAAGGGAAAAGCGTCAGAAATGTCAGGGCTTCTTTTTTAGCACTGTGGATAGGATTCTCCAGGGCTCCTGGAGGAGAGACACGGTGAATTGGAACTTCATCAGAGGCACTGGAGTTAAGTAGAGGCATCCTGAAGTGATTAATTGCTGGTCAGAACTTTAGACAAAATCTATCTGTGATGGAGGTTACCATGCAGCCTCCTTGCCAGGGATCATTGTGCTCAGGCATGACCCAAGGTTGTGTTAGATTTTCTTTTTCTTGTACGGTAAGGATTTCTTATCATCAGTCAATATCACATGGTCTACTGACCACCTGACACACAGATGACTCTCATGCTTGAAGACTGCTCTGCCTCATTTCATCTCAGCCTTTGTGACCTGGATACCTTTTTCCTCCATTTTGACAGATCTCAAGGCATTTGTGTACCAGGGAGAAAAGCAAGGTGGAGATCTAGAGGAGAGAATGGGGTGAATCCAGGCATCTGTCACAGGCGTGCTGCTGACAAAAAAGTCATGTTCCTACATGTATGCAGATGTATGCTCAATGAAGACAGTGTGGGCAAGAAAGTGCTGAACTCTGACCAAAATGGAAAGGGTTAACTTTCATATTTGAATTGGGAAGGACTTAATTACAATGAGCATCACAAATAGTTCCATTCTATGGACAACAGGCTGTGGATGCTTAGCCATCTCTGCTTGGATTAAGCTTCTCTCACTGTAGTCAAACTAATCAGGTATTGGTTGACATTGTCACATTTGTTCCTTACTGTTGGTTCCCATATATTGGCCTGATATCAGCTGGCTTCTCAATGGGTAGTCACAAGCATAGGCACTCACTGTGCCTTTTCAAGAAGTTTCATTTCTCTTCCTAGGAAAAACTTTCCTAGGAAAGTTTTAGTTTTTAGTTTTTATGCCCAGCAAGACTACATATCTCTAGCCACACATAGTGAGAAGGCCTGTGGTAATGGTAAGAAACAGCCTTCCCATGTCTTCATAGTTGAGGACAAGAAGCATCTCTGAATTAAAATCCAGAAGAAGGTGATGAGGAAGGAACTAATTATTCAGGTGAGTGATGTAAAAGACCATGCAGGTGACCCGAAAACAAACAAGCAACATCCCCCATGAAATCCAGTTAGAGAATGGGCAATGAATAGATATTTCCCTGAAGGAGATGCACAGCCATCCACTAAGTACATAAAAAGATACTATTTACAAGACCTCCATACATGTAAGAAGCAGCAGGGTACATACATGCACACACACACACACACACACACACAAAAGTATACAACATAAACATATACAGGCACATACACATTTAAAGTATGCACAATCTGAGTAATAATTAGGGAAATATCAGCCAAAAATACAATGTGGGGCTGTAAAGATGGCTCAGTGGATGAAGTATTTGATCCTCAAGTGTAAGGACTAGAGTTTGGATTTTCCAAATACCGGGCAGGTATGGTGGCAATGTGTAATCTCAGCACAGGAAAGGTAGATCCAGGGCTCTAGCGGCAAGGTGGATAGCCAGAGTAGCTGGAATTGGTGAACTCTGGGTTCAGAGACTCTGTCTCAGTAAAGTGGACAACAATTAAAAAATATGTTCAGATTCAATTTATGGACGTTTACACACACACACACACATGCACACACACTTTCTCTCTGTCTTTCTCACACACATGAAAATGCATATACCACATACACATATATACACATACCCCAAATTCTCAAAATATAGTGTGATACCTCTCATACCTGTAACTATTACTAGAACAAAAAAATAAGAAATATTGTCAAGCATGTAAGGAAATTAGAATCTCTGTGCAGTTAGTAGGTATGTAAAATGGCAGAGTTAATATAGAAGACAGTATGATAATTCCATTTTTTATCTGTTTCTTGATTTATTATTTTAATATCCTCCCTGGCATTATAGTACATTACACTTGTACTTTCAAAATACACCCACTGTAGTGAACTTCTCATTGTAAAGATATTTTTTAGATATATTTTTAAAATTTATTTATTTTTATATTAATCACAGGTTATGTACTTTGTACCCCAGCTGTAGCCCCCTCCCGCATTCCCTCCCACTCTCCCCATCCCTTCCTCATCTCCTTCCTGCCCCTTTCCAAGTCCACTGATAGGGAAGGACCTCCTCCCCTTCCATCTGACCCTAGCTTATCATGTCTCTTCAGGGCTGGCTGCATTGTCCTCTCCTTGGGTCTAGCAAGGCTGCTCCTCCCTTGGAGGTTGGGGGGTGGGGGTCGAAGAGCCAGCCATTGAGTTCATGACAGAAATAGTCTCTGTTCCCCTTACTAGGGTACCCAGTTGGATACTGAGCTACTGTGGGCTATATCCAAGCAGGGGTTTTAGGTTATATCCATACATGGTCCTTGGTTGGAGAAAGAGTCTCATAAAAGACCCCTGTGCCCTGATATATTTGGTCTCTGTAGAGCTCTTGTCCTCTCCAAGTCTTACTAACTCCCCCTTCTTTCATATGATTCCCTGCACTCTGCTGAAAGTTTGGTTGTGAGTCTTAATATCTGCTTTGATACATTGCTAGGTAGTCTTTCAGAGGCCCTCTGTAGTAGGCTCCTGTCCTATTGCTTGTTTTCTCCTACATTCATTGTCCATCCCATTTGTCTTTCTAAGTGAGGATTGATCTTCTTACCCTGGGTCCTCTTTCTTGTTTATCTTCTTTAGGTGTATAAATTTCAGTATGTTTATCCTATCTTATAGGTCTATATATGTGAGTATATACCATGTGTTTCTGTCTGCTTTTGGTATACCTCACTCAGGATGATTGTTTCCAGGTCCCACCATTTGCCTGCAAATTTCATGATTTCTTCTTTTTAATGGAACCAAATAGAAGACCCAGAAATAAACCCACACACCTATGGAAACTTGATTTTTGACAAAGAAGCCAAAATCATTCAATGGAAAAAAGACAGCATCTTCAACAAATGGTGCTGGTCCAACTCGATGTCTACATGCAGAAAAATAAAAATAGATCCATATTTATCATCCTGCACAAAACTAAAGTCCAAATGGATCAAAGACCTCAACACAAAACCAGACACACTAAATCGGTTAGAAGAAAAAGTGGGGAAGACCCTAGAACTCATTGGCACAGGAGACTACTTCCTGAACAGAACACCAACAGCACAGGCTCTAAGATCAACAATCAATAAATGGGACCTCATGAAACTGAAAAGCTTCTGTAAAGCAAAAGATACTGTTGTCAGAACAAAATGACAGCCTACAGACTGGGAAATGATCTTCACAAACCCTATATCTAACAAAGGGCTGATATCCAGAATATATAAATAACTAAAGAAGTTAAAAAGCAATAAATCAAGCAACCCAATTAAAAAATAGGATACAGAGCTAAACAGAGAATTCTCAGTAGAGGAATACAGAATGGCAGAGAAACAAAGAAATGCTCAAAGTCTTTAGCCATCAGGGAGGTGCAAATCAAAGCAACCCTGAGATTTCACCTGACACCCATCAGAATGGCTAAGATCAAAAACTCAAGTGACAACACATGCTGGAGAGGTTGTAGAGAAAGGGGAACCTCCTCCATTGCTGGTGGGAATGTAAACTTGTACAACCACTCTGGAAATCAATTTGGCACTTTCTTAGACAATTAGGAATAGTGATTCCTCAAGACCCAGCTATACCACTCTTAGGCATATATCCAAAAGATGCTCAAGTACACAACAAGGGCATTTGCTCAACCATGTTTGTAGCAGCTTTATTCGTAATAGCCAGAAGCTGGAAACAACCCAGATGTTCCTCAGTTGAGGAATGGATACAGAAATTATGATAATCCCATTTTTTAAAAAGCTAAAATTATCATATGGTTCAGCAACTCAACATTTGGGATATGCCCAGAAAAAATTGAAAGAAGGGTATTAAGAATTATTTGTATACCCATGTTCACAGAAGTATTATTTATGGTAGCTATAGGGAGAACCAGCTACACGTTCATCAAAGGACAAATGAACAGGGTAGTAATGCATCAAAGGAATATTATTTTGCTTAAAATTTGAAGGAGATTCTGAGACATGCTACAATATGGGTAAGTTGAAAGCCTATTATTCCTAGTGAAATTTATCAGTCTGAAAAAGATAAATGCTATATGATCTCCTCATGTGAAAAATCTAGTGTTGTCAAATGTGCAGAGACGGAAAAAGTAAAAACAGCGTTTGCCAAAGCAGGAGCTGAAGGGGGTTGGGAAACATTGTTTGGTCAGCTTTGCAATATGAAAAGAGCTGAGGAAGTGGGCCGAGGCTGTGGGTTTATTACACAGCAGTGTGAGTGTCCTGAACTCTACTGAACGGTGTACCTAAAGCAGTTGAAAGTAAATCTTTTCTCATGTATATTCTGCCACAATTTTTATAAAGACCCTCTATCTTAGTTTTTTTTTTTTTCGTGTTGTGATAAAATATTTTGACAAAAGAAATTTAAGAGAGAGATGGTTTCTTCTGGCTCACAGTTCAACGGTACTGCCTGTCGTGTCTGGGAAGCCACGGCACTGAAAGCTCAAGACAGCTGTTCACACTGTTTCTAAAGTCAAGAAGCAGAGAATGGTGCAGGTTGCTGCTCAGCCTGCTCTTTCCCCTTAAGCGGTTCAGGATCCCAGCCAAGGGACTGGGCTCACCCACAGTGGGGGTGTTCTCACTTTAATAAATGCAACCCAGAGAATCCCCGCAGACATGCCCGGAGGGCTGTCTCCCAGGTGATCCTAGGTTCTGTGGAGTTGACAATTCATGTTAAGCCATCACACCATGTAAGTAGGAAACTATGGAATTTTACAGGTTTTCCAATCTTGTTCAGTGGAAAAAGAAACAAGAAAGATATTTGGGGCTGTATACCAAGCCAAGAACAAAGAGCAGGGTTTTTGTGAAACTTTGATTACACGGTCAAACACTTTACAGGTACTTACTAGCAGAGAAGTGTTTATGTGTGGATCAAAGTCAATGGATTCTCAGTGGTTCATTATACTAGAAAACTTTGTTCATAGATATGTGTGATGGAACATATCTTTAATCCTAGCACTCAAGAGGCAGAAGAAGGTGGAATTCTGTGAATTGAGGAACACCCTGGTCTACATAGTGAGCTCCAGGACAACCAGGGCTACATAGCAAGATCCTGTCTCAAACAAACAACAAACAGAACAAACAAACCAACACATCAAATGTTATGCTACAAGTAGAGCACAGGTTTGGGGAAGGCCTCTGCCTCCAGCTCCACAGTCTCACAGGGCCCCTGGTTGATGAGGGCTACCTTCTCTTTGGATGTTGCTTTCTCCTCTCATTATGGCTTTTAACGTGTTTAATAGAAGGGATGAGAATGCAAAACATTAATTGAACGCTTTTAAATGCTGTGCTGAGAGCAACATGCATTTGCCCCCGTATAGGCTAAAATGACATGTTGAATTGCGTCCAATTAGCTGGCTGGTCAGAGTGTGCCCTGCTCTACTCAGACAGGGCATTCAAATGCTGGGCCTTTTCCCCATTTTCATTCATTGTTTGACATCAATGAGCTGTGGTGTAGGTAGCTAGGAGATACACAGGTGGCGCCCTCTAATGTCAGGCCATTGTGCAGGTCAAAGTATTGTCTTAACCATTAAAGCCATGCAGCTCTTGTGTGGCCTGGGGAGTCTTTCCACCTGAGCTGTCTGAGATCCTTGGCCCTAAATACTCTCTGGAAAGCTTACAGCAACCAGGCCCTGAAGTTTCTCTTCTCTGGCTTTGTATACCTTTCTCTTTTAGTCTCAATTCTCCACCAACTCTCACCATCTCCACTGCCCTTCTTCTTCTTGCCTTGGCTACTCTTGGAGCTTCCATCTGCTTCTCTCTCAGCCATTAAATAGCCAGCAACCTTGCTGCTGTCAAAGGTTCTGTCCGTCCCAGTCATTGCGATGCCTCTGCCACCGGTGAAGATCTTCCACCCCCTCCATCAGTGCTGATCCGATCCCTCTGCTGCTTCTTCCTTTGTGTTACAAGCTCAGTTCACAACATTAACGTCAGGTAGTGAAAGATCTTGAGAGGAAGAAGCCTTTTATTGTTCTAATTTTGAAACACTGGGAGAAGCAGCACAGGAGATACACTATGTGAGCCTGTGGAACCTGCTTATTCAGCTAGAGAAGGACTCACTACACCGTTGCCTGGTTAGCCACAGCATGAAGACCCATGCCCAGCCCAGTCAAAGCCTCTTTAGGACCTAGCCTCTGTGCTAGGCTAACAGAGGAAGTGCTTTCCCTGACCCTAGCATAGGTGGAAATGGCTTTATGGCCATCTGGAGTTCATTGAGCATTGTCATAGTGAAAAGTCTAGCATGTCCTATTGCAAACAGCCCTGACAGAGGCTGAGTCTTCAGCAGTGAGGGCAACCGGCTACACCTCCAGCAGGCAGGGTGATCAGCTGATATTGGATAGTTTTCTCAACGTGCCTATGCAGTGTTCAGGAGGGTTGATGCTGGCATAAAGGCTGATTGATTGATGGTTCTTTTCCTCGAGGCAGCCAGGACAGCAAGGGAGAATTCAGCCACTGCCAATTAGGGAGTCAGTTTGCTTATTTGCCAGAACATGACCATCACAAACAGTCATTGAAATTAAAAATTATTAGCACCAATAGTGATTTCAACAGTGCTTACCCATGGCTGGTGCCTCAGGGAACGGATGGCAGTGCAACTGTAGATTTTGTAACACGTGTGCTCTCCCTGGACACTTAGGCACAGAAAAAAAAATGAAATGGAAGTTGGAAATGCATAACATTTCTTCTACCACAAGGAACACTGGTAAATGCCAGAAATTAATAGAATAAATCCGATGTGAGTCACAAACATGTGGAAATAATTAAACCAATAACAAAGCTATAGTTTATTGCGCTTTTAGAATTCTGAGTGGTTAATGTCAGCTCTTATTAGTGATCATTCTCTTTACCCCAATATATCAGAGTTCCCAACCAAACAGGAGTAGAAGGATAAAATAAGTGATGGGAAAGTATCAACATGTCAACCTTGTGTGTTCAGGACACAGTGGTGGAACTCTCTAATGCCGTCACTTGTCCAATAGCAATGTTCTGTTTCTCAGGGACTGTGGTATTGTTCTTGCACTGATTTGTCCCTGATACATTTTGTGTGTGGACATTGTGGAATTTAGTGGATCGGCTGGCTGTAGGAATTGTATGGAGATGCTGGATGGGCTATAAAATGAATATCAATACCTCACATACATATGCATATATATTTAAATTATATTTTATTTATTCTTCCCTCAAATATTACATCCCAAACCACAGTTTCCCCTCCCTCTACCCCTCTCTGTTGTCCCATCACACATCCCCTCTCCCCCAGAACGACTCCTCCTCTGTTTTCCTTCAAAATAGAGAAGGCCTCCCAGCGATATGTACTAAAGACGGTATAACAAAGACAAGGTTGGTTTAGGCAACCCAGTAGAAGAAAGGGGGTCTCAAGAGCAGTCAAAAGTGTCAGAAACACCCACCCACCCTCACTGTTAGGAGTCCCACAAGAACACCAAGCTACAGAGCCATAATATATATGAGGAGGACCTGGCTCAAACCCAGGCAGGTTTTGCGACTGTCATTTCAGTCTCTGTGAGATACTCTGAGGCTATTCTATGCTATTGACTGGGGGATATCCAGCTACTTTTGGTGCAGACACATCAGTGGAAGAGTTAACATTCAGACAGTAAAATCAAAGAAGATGACTTGCAATTTCATGCAGGGCATACAGTTGAATGCACACGGTTTAGAATATACCTCTTTCATCATTTGAAAATATGGGTTAGGTTCTGAATTTGTGGTGCCATGAACCTGTTCTTGAACGATTCACTATTTGTAGTAGTGATGTGGCAAAGGCCTTCAAGAGTCATGCAGATTCTAGAGTCTATGATGTAACCCTTCACCCAGGCATCATTTCCATCCCCATGATCAGCTTCTTCAGTTTACCATTGATGCATTAAACTAGTTGGTTACATCCTTTCAACTTAGGTCTGCAAGTTCTTTTCAGATTGTACTTCAGGTGTTGCTTGCTTCTTCCTAACATGCATTTTGTCTGAATAAACCCTTCTCCTGGCTTCAACTTTTAACCCTTATCTTCTGTTATGGGCACTTTGGATTTTGTGTTTTTTGGTTTGTTGTTGTTTATTTAATAAAGATTTATTTTGTTTCAAATCACGAGTAAGCGTGTGTGTGTGTGTGTGTGTGTATAGGTGCACATGTGTAAGTTCAGGTGCCCTCAGAGCCCAGAAGAGGCTTCCGATCTCTCTGGAGCTATAGATGTCCTGGGTCCTCTACAAGAACAGCATGTGTGGTCTGCTTAACTGCTCAGCCATCTCTTTAATGCCTGCTGCTTATGTTTTCAGTGTGATTCATTAGTGTCTTATTTTCATCTAACTGCAAAAGACTGGGATGTGTACACATCTCTGCTTCTTCTCCCACCTCCTCGAAAAGTTTTTTTTGTTCGTCCTTTACTTTGATTTTTTTTTTTTAAGAGTCAGTAGTACCAAGCACTGACTGTTAAGATATACTAAGCCAGATTCCCAAAAAGGGTATTTCAAAGGTAGTTCAACAGTTGTGTCTAGAAGTCACTAGTTCTTATTGATGGGTCTGTAGACACAGTGCTCGCCACACATGTATGAAGACCCAAGTACTACTACCCAAAACCAAGGCAAAAATGTCAGGCATGGTAGTGTGCATCTGAAGTTGGAAATGGAGACAGGAAGATCCCTGGGACTTGCTGGCCAGTCAGTCTAGCTGAATCACTGAGCTCCAGGTCCAATGTGAGAGCTTTTAAAAACAAGGTGTAGAGAGGGGTTGAAGAAGGCATCCTAAGACCTCTGCCCTCTACATGCAAGCACACACATGTGCACATGCACACACATATATATGTATATGTACACAAAGGAAAAGCATTCTATGGGTAAATTTGAGAGCAGAAACATTCGAAGGCATACTAACATTTAGTTTTCATGAGGATAATGAACAAAGGACTACTTTTTTAAAAGTAATTTCTTTATTTTTATATTAATCACAGGTTATGTACTTTGTATCCCGGCCGTAACCCCTTCCCTCATTCCTTCCCACTCTCCCCACCCCTCCCTCATCTTCTCCTTGCCCCTCTTCAAGTCCACTGATAGGGGAGGACCTCCCCCCCCTTCCATCTGGCCCTAGCTTATCATGTCTCTTCAGGGCTGGCTGCAATCTCCTCTTCTGGGATCTAGCTAGGCTGCTCGGGGGGCGGGTGTGTGTGTCGAAGAGCCAGCCATTGAGTTCATGACAGAAATAGTCCCTGTTCCTCTTACTAGGGTACCCAGTTGGATACTGAGCTACTATGGGCTATATCTGAGCAGGAGTTTTAGGTTATATCCATACACGGTCCATGGTTGGAGAAACAGTCTCACAAAAGACCCCATGACCTGATCTCTTTGGTCTTTGTGGAGCTCTTGTCCTCTCCAAGTCTTACTAACTCCTCCTTTTTTTCATATGATTCCCTGTGCTCTGCTGAAGGCTTGGTTGTGAGTCTTAATATCTGCTTTGATACATTGCTAGTTAGAGTCTTTCAGAGGCCCTCTGTAGTAGGCTCCTGTCCTGTTGCTTGTTTTGTCCTGCATTCATTGTCCATCCCATTTGTCCATCCAACCGATGATTGATCATCCCACCCTGGGTCCTCCTTCTTGCTTATCTTCTTTAGGTGTATAGATTTCAGCATGTCCATCCTATCTTATAGGTCTATATAAGTGAGTATATACCAAGTGTTTCTTTCTGCTTTTGGGATATCTCACTCAGGATGATCGTTTCCAGGTCCCACCATTTACCTGCAAATTTCATGATTTCCCTCGTTTTAATTGCGGAATAGTATTCCACTGTGTAAAAGTACCACAATTTCTGTATCCATTCCTCGACTGAGGGACATCTGGGTTGTTTCCAGGTTCTGGCTATTATGAATAAAGCTGCTACAAACATGGTTGAGCAAATGTCCTTGTTGTGTACTTGAGCATCTTTTGGATATATGCCTAAGAGTGGTATAGCTGGGTCTTGAGGAATCACTATAAAGGACTACTTTTATAAAAATTAACAAAAATTATTTTACTTGGATGCCATTATCAAGAGACTTATACCTTATTCATTAATTAGATTAAATTGTTGTGTAAAGATTTGAAGATACTTTAAGGATATTCTTAAGTTTAAGGTGGCTCATTAAATACTCCATAATGAGTGGGTTTAACATTTCACAGTTACAGTCTGAATTCTGCATACATGAGAAAAGCCAGTGATTACTGATTTAGAGAATTTATAATTTTGAAACTTCTTGGACCAGAATACTACTAAGACTGTGCATTTGTGTTTCAAAGCATAATCTTTAATATTATATAAAAAACCACATTTGTATATACACCTTACCTTGTATCACTGAGTAACTTCTTGACATCTTTGTTGCATTGTTGTATCTAAGAATATTTTTCATTTTTGGAGACTACCTGAAAAAATAGCGTCCAGTGCTTGAAAGAAAAGTGTTATCTCTGTTCATTGGGTTGAACCCTCTGCTTTGAATGGCATATATTCTCACTTCTTCACTGGATGTTACTAGCAAAGTTCTGAAGTTATTGGCCAGCAGAAAAAAGGATGGGAAAGAAATGGAGCCAGAACATTGCGATTTAGAACAGGGTGCACTCTTAGGGAACACTAAGTGTTGGCTTAGTTGTAAATGGCTCCCGTGCTGTTCTAGCTTAACTTCCAGACGTGAACTTTGCAGAGCTTGAGTGGCTTTTGTTCTTTACCTGACGTGAAAAATGTGAGCCGAATTCTTTGTGGTCCCGGAGAACCAAAGTAAAGCTGACGTTAACACGGTCCCCAAAAGTTCACAAAGATTAATGCGCTGCTGAATTATTTAAAAGATCAACGATTCTTTATCTTATCTATATGCATTGCTGGTTACCCAGCTAGCTTTGTGCAGTTATGATGTAAAGAGATTTTGTTTTTAAAGATAAGGTTAATCAGATTACCTTCTTCATTAAAAATTGTCTTTGGAGCTAGATAAAAATGTGTGTTTTGAGGGACTAGAATCAACCTCAAAAAAATTCCATCATTTCGTGCTGATATGACTCTTCAAGAATGTCTCAAAATGAGTTTGTTTGGCCTGTACCAATGTTGGGTGGGAGGGTACTTGTCAATGGCAGTTACCAGGTAAATAAAAGTAGGAGGGCGAAAAAGAAAGGTAGACTAAAGTCTTCAAGATAAGCTCACTGAATTGATATTGTAGTCCCAAATTCTCGCACGGTACTGCCTGCATTTTTGGTTCTTGTTGAATCTTTGTTCATAAATTGGGTTAAACTAAATCCAAACTACACTGTTCTGTCCTCTCTAATGAATGCCCATTGAAATCTAGGGCTGTGTGATGTAAATTACATGGCCTGTTCTCAACCTCTCAGAGGTAACTCTGACAGGACACATCTCTGGTTTATCACAATGTCCTTGTTTTTATTCTTTCCTTTGTCACCACTATGATCTGGTGTAGCTTTTGAAACGCTGGTGTGCACTAAACACTTAAAAATCCAGGAGTGGAAAAGGACTGTTTTCATCTTGGGGATAACCTAGGTTCAGATTTGCTTCTTGGATTGGGGTTCTCTAGAAGAACAGAACCAAGAGAATTCACATACATTAAAAGGGGATTTAATAGGTTTGATTTAATAGCTTTAATAAATTGGCTGGTACAGTCTGGGTAGTCCAAAAATGGCTGTGTTTACGGGAGAAACTGAGAACAGTAGCTTTTCACTTCACCAGGCTGGAGGATTCTTGGTGAACCAGTGACCTTCATTCTATTTTGCAAGGCTGAAGAATTTGGGTTTTGGCAGCAGAGGTGGTCGCAGCAGTGATCTGAGGGAACTCAGAGAAAGGGTAGAGCAACTCAGCAGAGAGATGTGAAGACAAGCAGGCAAAAGGCAAGAGCATTTTCTGCACATCCCATAGGCATACCCTATGTGTGTATCTTTTTGATTCTGGACCCTACAAAGCTGACAACAGTGATTAACCTGTGCATCTCTAGACTCACAGAAGGACAAGGATGAGTGTGAAAAAAAAAACTGATGAATGGGCATGGTGTTGGTCAAGGGAAGAAGCTCAAAATTTTTGCTTGGGGAAAGCTGTTGGTGACAGGTTTTTCCAAGGAATCTGATGATAAGCTGAATGTTTGACCTAACTCCTACTCCTGCTTTGCAGTAAAGCCTGTTGGGAAGAAAGCTGCATTACCTGAAAATTATTATGAGTCTATGGAGGGGCTTGAGAGTTTCCTCAATTCAACTGTACACTCAGTTACTTCTAGGGTGCTGATGACTCAGCTGAGTCCTTCAGGAAAGACTACAATGAGAGGCACTCCAGAAAAATAGTAACATATAACCAAAGCTGCAAGTATTAAGACCATTTTATTTCTGGGGTGTAGGTGAGGGCTGTATAATGAGTTTGGAAAAATAAGTAATATCTAGCTTCCTGTGAGTTTGCTTTTCATATGAAATAGCAACTTGAACCTTATTCTACTGATGTATTCTAAAAAGAGAAGCAACTGCTTAGACTGTAGATACATTTAATAGAAGCCAAGGGCTTGAGTCCTCCCGCCCTCTCCCCCAGGGTTTAGGGAGCTCTGAAATGTGCTAATGGAGATCTGGGGAAGACTTCGTTGATGAAGTCAAAGGGACTTTGCTCTGACAAAGTCTTCCAGTAAAAGTAGATTACATCAAAAAGAATCAAATAGAAAACCATAGGAAGTTAAAAAAAAAGTCATGTACAAGGATTCTGTGTATCTATCACTGCTATCCTCGGTGGTGACATTATATAAAAAAATCTCCAGGAGACTGGTGTTGAGATAATTCACAGAGCTTATGCAGAATTTACCAGTTCATAAGCACTGTGTGTGTGTGTGCGTGTGTGTGTGTGCGTGTGTGTGTGTATGCAACTTTGTTTTTTTTTTAATTTATTTATTTTTATATCAATCACAGGTTAGGTACTTTGAATCCCAGGCATAGCCCCCTCCCTCATTCCCTCCTACCCTCCCACTCCCTCCCTCATCTCCCTCCTCCCCGTTTTGTGTTGTGCTGTTTTGGTCTTTTGAGACAGGGTCTCTCTATGTAGCCTTGGCTGTCCTGGGACTTACTGTTTGGACCAGGTTGACCTCAGACTCTCAGAGATCCACATGCCTCTGCCTCCTGAGTACTGGGATTAAAGGTGTGTGCCACCCCTGCCTGGCAGTGCCCATGGACAGATTTTGTTGTGGTCACTATAAACAACGAACAATATAATCTTAGCAGTCACCTCAAAAAGTCTACCCGGTACTCCTTTACAGTGACACTGACAAGCACTCTTTATCATTCCCCAGTCTCATCACTCTCCTGGAAACACTAACCTTTTGCATCATAAAGTATGTTCACTTTGGATTACTCGCTGTGACATTTGCGGATTAGCTTTATTCCTCCCACTTAGCACAAGCCCTCCTTGAGATTTAGATAAGTTTTCCTGTTAATCAGCCATCAAGGGATTTAAAAGTCTGTTTTATTTCATCCTTATGATATTTTATTTGGCAATGGGTTAACTATTCACTGTTTAAAAGTAAAATGCTGGCTAAATACTAGATTAAATATTAAATTAAGAAGGGCATTTGTTAAACAAGATATGTTTGGAATCCATTGACTTCCTCAGTTATGATAGTCACATAAGATCTGCAGCTATCTTTTTTTTTAACGTTTATTTATTTATTTACTTTACATCCCAAGAGCAGCTTCCTCCCTCCTCTTCTCCTAGTTATCCCTCCCCATCCTTTGTCCTTTCCCTCCCCTTTCCCCCCCAGAAAAGGGAAGGCCCCATTTCCCTGTATCAACCTTCCCCAGCACATCAAGTCACATCAGGACTGACCACACCCTCATCTACTGAGGCCAGGAAAGGCAGCTCTGCCAGGGGAAAGTGATCCAAAATCAGGCAATGGAGTCCATGTTAGAAACAGCTACCCCTCCCCCTTGCCAGGTGACCCATATAAAGACCAAGCAGCCCATTGGCCACATATGTGCAGGGGCCCTAGGTCCAGACCATGCATGTTCCTTAGCTGTTGTCTCAGTCTCTGTAAGTACTGGTGGGTCTGGGTTAGTTGTATCTGTTGGTCCTTCCATCTCTCCCCCCCCCAACCCAACCCCTTGTCCTCTTCCACAAAACCCCCCAGAGCTCTTCCTCATGCTTGGCTACAAGTTCCAGCATCTGTCTTGATCCTCTGCTGAGTGGAGCCTCCCAGTCACCTTAGGCTCCTGTCTGAAAGCAGAACAGAGCAGCATTAATGGGGTCAGGGGCTGGCTCTCTACCGTGGGGTGGGTCTCAGGTTGGGCCAATCGTTAGTTGGACATTTCCTCAATCTCTGTTCCCTCTTTATCCCTACACTTCTTGTAGGCGGGGTAGTTTTTGGATCAAAGGTTTTGTGGGTGGGTTGTTGCTCCTCTCCTTTCTCTAGGAGTCCTGCCTGGCTAGAAAGTGGTCACTTCAGTCTCCATGTCCCCTGCTAGGAGTCTCAGCTAGAGCCACAAGCATATCCTCTCAGGAGCCTGCCCTTTCACAGGCCTCCAGCTTGATAAAGAGATGTCCCCCTCAGTTTCTTTTCTTGTTCCTAGCCCTCTCACCTCCCTGCCCCATTTGTTGAAGATGCTTCCTTTTTCCATTGTATGGTTTTGGCTTCTTTGTTGGAAATCAAGTGTGTGTAGGAGTGTGTGTTAATTTCTGAATCTTCGATTTGATTCCACTGATCAAATTGGCATAAAAATCATGGTATTTTTATGCCAATACCATGCAATTTTTTTTATTACTCTTGCTCTGTAATATACCTTGAAATCAGGGATATTGATATTGGCTGACATTCTTTTATTGCACTGAATATTGTTTTTGCTATCCTGGGTCTTTTATTTTTTTCATATGAGGTTAATGTTGCAGCTGGAGGAGAGCTCTCAACTGATGCTCTCTGATCCATGCTGGTATCTAGGGCCTCAGATTAGGGTGTGTTTGGGGGAATGGGGCAAGCCTGAGAACTGGGGTGCAGGGTGAACTCCTGCAACCATCTTTTTAAAGTCTGTGGCTTGACTTTTCATTTTGAAGATTCAGTCTCCATGTGGGTGCTCTAGTAAGAGGAGAAGAGACAGTCTCTGTCATGGACTTGATTTCCTGCTCCTTGATGACTGCTTCCTGGTGGGGAGACCTAGCCAGTCCACAGAGGAAGAGAATCCAGGCAGTCCTGATGAGACCTGATAGGTGAGGGTCAGACTAGGGGAGGATGACTTCCCCTATCAGTGGACAAGGGAAGGGGGATAGGGGAAGAAGAGGGAGGGAGGGTGGGATCCAGAGAAGAAGAGGGAAGGGGCTACAACTGAGATACAAAGTGAATAAATTGTAAACAATAATAATACTAATATTAAAAAGAAAAAAATTACACCAGAAAAGATTTATTTTTATTTTTAAGTGTGTGTGTGTGTGTCTATGTGCATGTGAGTGTGGATGCCCAAAGAGGCCAGAAAAGGGTGTCAGATCCCCTGGAGCTGGAGTAACAGACTGCTGTGTTGCGTAACACCTGATATAGGTATTAGAAATCAAACTCAGGTCCTCTAGAAAATCGCAAGTGTTCTTAACCACTAAGCCATTTCTCTAGTCCAGTGACTTGAGTATATTTGAGCTTCTGCCGATATAGCAAAATAAGAACCAAAGTAAAATGCCTGTTTTATTCTTTGTAGAATACTGGGGAATCATGAGAGTTTGAAGACCTGGAGTATGTTTGCAAACCCTGCCTTACACACATCCCAACCTGTGGAAAGAGTCTCAGATTCTTTACCCACTGTGTGTATCTTTGTGTGAACCTTGTCTTCTCTATGCACAGAGCCATTAACTGCATTCAATGAAATTATATATATTAAAGCAACATTTAAACTACCAGAGACTATTTGAATAGAAATATTATTTTTTTAATGTAAGTTGCCTTAATCATGAGACTTAAAAAGTTCTATTACTATTCCAAAACCTGACTAACAACGTGAAAGGTAGCTCAGTAAAAGAGAGAGCTAAAGAGTGATATCCCGTTTATTAAAGGTCTGCTACATTGATATTTTACTTAATTTTTACCAAGCTCAAGTTTATTTTTAATCTGAAACTGTATACAATGTCCTCTTTAAAGGATATTGAGGTAACAGATGATTATACTTGAATAATAAATGCTGTGATTTTGATATGGAGTGTAGGGATGTATGAATAGTGGAACATAAGTAATTAGTACATAGTAGGATTTTGACAGTTGTAGTTTTGTTCTTAGAATTGCTGCTTTATAGGACCTGTGAAATGATAACTTTCGGTAGCCATTCAATGTGATCAGGTTCAATGCATCAGTCAAAGGTTTTATTGCATGCTTATGAGTATTTCCTGTGTCATGTGAATATACCACATCTCTGCTCTCTCAGGTTGACAATCGAATTTCATGAGACGAGCATAGGATTTAGAGCAGACAGATGTGAACTAAGGCTGGTTGTATTAGTTGCATCTTAAGCAGGTCCAATATCCTCCTAACCATCATCAGTTTTATCATCTACAACATTTCACCTGTTAAATTTGTGAGGAGCAATGCCTGGTATATCACAGGTATTTGAGTACCAGGGTGAGATGGCCAAGTTATTCCTTCTGGAATTTTCACTTGTTAACTGTAAGTCAGTTAAGGTTTTGAATTGGCTGATGGGAGCCTAGCATAGCTGTCCTCTGAGGGGCTCCACTCAGAACCTGATAGAAACAGATGCAGAGACCCACAGCCAAACATTTGGGTTGAGTGCAGAGAGTCTTGTGGAAGAGTTTGGGGGGAAGGATGGAAGGATCCAGAGCAACAAGAGCTCTCCACGAAGACCAACAGACCCAACTAACCAGAGCCCAGGGAGGTCTTTTGTAGACTGAAGCACCAACCAAGGACCATGCATGAATTAGACTTACACTCCCTACTCAGATGTAGCTGATGGGCAGCTCTGTTCTCATATGGGTCTGACCTGTACTCTGTTGCCTGATTTTTGATCACTTTCTCCTGGTGGGGCTACCTCACTGGGCCACAGGGGAAGAGGATGTGCTTAGTCTTGATGTGACTTGGTATGTTGGGGGTGGATGGGTGGGGCTTCCCTTCTCTGAGGAGTAGAGGAGGGTAGATGGGGAAACAGAGAGGGATGGAGGGATTGGAAGGAGAGGAGGGAGGCAGCTACAACTGGGAGGTAAAATGAATAAATAGAAATTAAAATTAAAAATATTATATTGTTATCTGAGATTGGCAAATGGAAAACCTGAGGCATAAGAGAACTGAGGTTTCCAGGTTCTGGCTTTTACAAATAAAGCTGTTAAAAACATGGTTGAGCAAACGTCCTTATTGTGTACTTGTGCCTCTTTTGGATATATGCCTAGGAGTGGTATAGCTGGATCTTGAGTAAGTGCTATTCCTAGTTGTCTGAGAAAGTGCCAGATTGTCTTCCATAGTGATTGTACAAGTTTACATTCCCACCAGCAGTGGAGGAGGGTTCTCCTTTCTCCACAACCTCTCCAGCATGTGTTGTCACTTGAGTTTTTGATCTTAGCCATTTTGATGGGTGTGAGGTGAAATCTTAGGGTCGTTTTGATTTGCATTTTGCTGATAGCTAATGACATTGAGCATTTCTTTAAGTGTTTCTCTGCCATTTGATAAGCTGGAAACAACCCAGATGCCCCTCAACTGAGGAATGGATACAGAACTTGTGGTATATCTACACAATGGAATATTACTCAGCAATAAAAAACAAGGATATCATGAAATTTGCAGGTAAATGGTGGGAACTGTA
>CM053746.1:28185613-28209871 GCA_028658305.1 Pachyuromys duprasi | reverse complement strand
GATTAGTTGGTGTGGCTTTGTTAGAGGAGATGTGTCACTAAGGGTAGGCTTTGAGGTTTTGAAAGACTGGTGTCATTTCCAGTGCTCTCTCTCTCTCCCTCCCTCTCTTTGTCTTTTTTATGTTTGAGGACCAAGATGTGAGCTCTCAGCTGTTCCTACTGCCATTCTTCTGTTATCATAGACTTGAACCCTCTGAAACTGTAAGCCCAATCAAATGCTTTGTTTTAGAAGTTGCCTTGGTCATGGTGTTTTATCATGGCCATAGAAAAGTAACTAAGTCTAATCAGACTTAGTTCTCCACCATCCTCCATGATGTCTGACTATCAAGGTATATCTCTAGAAAGATAAGCTGTCTATTTGATCAGATTACAGAGAACTCTTTCTGGTGGATTCTTTCTGAGCAATTTTTCTCTTTGCTGCTCCTAAGTTATAGAATTATTTTGCTTGTGCTATATTTAGAATTGTGTCTTCCACTGAGAAATCTCATTGTTGTGGTCACTGTGCCCACTTTGATGGTCCTATACATGACTGTGTTCTTTACTATGAACTATCACAGAGGGAATAACTTTAATTACCTTTTAAACCTCATTTAATCCCTCTTAACACCTTTCTTCTTGTATTCTTTCAAGAGCTTACCATCTTTGTTTCTCTTAAGAGAACAATAGATTCCCTCTGTGCTGCCTCAATCCTCCACAACTGGTGCTCCACCATTGAGGCAGAGAGACAAAAAATTTAATAGATGTCTTCCCCTGCAGTCCTTGGATTACAAACATTCTTCTGTTCAATTGACTTGGTAGGACAGTTTTCTCTCACAGGCTCAGATGCCCATACAACATTACTACGACAACATCAGAGCAGCTGTGTGACTTGGGAGCATCACTTGGAGAGGAATAAATCAAGAAAGGAAGTAAAGACAAAGTGAGAACACAAACACAAAACTGGGGATGTCTTACATGCCCTCCTCCTTCATGAAGTCTTCTTTCTCAGTTCTCAAGGAAGGAAAAAAGTTGTTGCTTTCAGAAGCACTGTGCAAGTCTAACCTGATTGTCAACAACAAGAGAAAGAAAACAAATGTTAGGAACAAAGGAAGAGCCTAGACTCAGCCCAAATTTTCAACATTTATTTCTTTTTATTTTATGTGGTTTTTGACTATTTATTGATGTTTTGCCTGCATGCATGTCTGTGTGAGGGTGTCAGATCTTGGAGTAAGAAACAGTTGTGAGCTGCCATGTGGGTGCTTGGAATTGAACCCTGGTCCTATGGAAGTGCAGTCAGTGCTCTTAATTGCTGAGCTATCTCTAGCCCTCCCTGTTCCAGTTTTCTGGCATGCCACTTTCCAGAATCAAGTCTTCCGTTTTGTATTCTGTCCAGTATTTCATTGCAAGCAGTAAGAGAAAGGCTTCTTGATGAATACATTCCTTCTTTGCTGCCACTATCTCGGCTATGAATTAAAAGAAAAGGAAAAATCCTAAGGATGGGTAAGTCCCAGTAGATTGTGATGGTTGTAGCTTGCATTTTAGAATCACTTATCAGGGTCCATGGGCTGATATTTTGAAGAGTATCTCTAGAAGAAAATTATTTGAGGTTGGGTTTGTTCTAGAAAATCTAGTAGGTGCATTTACCAGCACTTTCTGACCTCCAAACTTAATCTGGTGTTTTCTCTGTGTTTTGTCTCACAGGTGACTTCTTTCTTATTCTTAAACCACTGAATAGAAACTGTCTGTTTTCTTGTCTTTCTTTAACAGTGAATCATTAGGTTCTTAAGGAACGGAGCTCTTCTGAGTCTCCTGGATGTCCTTAGCCTCTAGTGACAATGGAACCGTTGATGGGCACTGCATATGTATTGATTGGATAATTGGATGAGGAGGGTTTATACATACCTTTTCTAAAGTAGGTCCTTATACAGAAAGGATAATGTCACTCAGACATTATGAAGTCAGCAGGTAGTCTTTGAGATTGAAATTCTGATTCCATCTAATACTTTTCCATACATTTTTTTCCTTCCTTCCTTCTTTTTTTTTTTTTTTTTTTTTAAGATTCCCAGGGATCTGTTCTCAGGATCGCTTTTTCACACTGAAATTTTTAACACAGCTACATTTATGTCCTATGTCTCTTTGTTCTACTGCATTTAAAATAAACATGAGCTTCGATTTCTTTCTTTGTTTCTCAAATCCTTTAAAGAAATCATTCTCTGCACATGTCACATGTTGTTCAGGCTCCATTTTCCTAACTGTTATGGTGTGTTCAGCCTGCAGCTGTAAATGGTGGATCCTGAGAGGGGAAAGCAGGCAGGGGAACATCAGGGAGTGGAAGAGATCTCAGGCCGTGCTGAGTACAGTGAGAAAAGACTCTAGGGAGATAGGCTTCAGCGAGACAGCTCATTTATTTGGGGAAAAAAGTCTACTTAAACCTTTGTGGAGTGGGTAGGAACTTTCAGGGTGAGCGCACATGATTGGTTGCAGCCAGGGTGCTGAGGATGCCTCATTTGCATGAGGAGGGATTCTAGGTGCTGCTAGACATGACCTTATAAGGGGAGAAGTTTGTCTTGGCTATCAGGCAACATGACCTCCTCCAAGGGACAAGGGTGAGGGTGCAGGGCTATGTGCCTTGGGACACACAGTCTTGGGGCAGGGGAGGATGCTGATCTCAGAACAAGATTTCCGGGGTTTAGACACTCCTGGACAGCGCTCTTATTCTGGGCTGGCTACCCCGACTCCTGCCCCACACTGCTTCCGGTTTCACAATCACACACACTTTTATGTGTACTATGTGCATCTACATGTAAGAAGGCAGACTCCGACAAAGTTTACAATGATGGAGAGTTATTAGCTTGCAGCACAGCCCAGAGCCCCAAAGTCCATAAAATTGAGTATTAAATGCTTTTGGCATTTTAACAAAAACATTGCTATACATTTTTCTTTCTTTTTTTCCTGAGATGCTGTGATACAAAATAATTTATTATTCTTCTGTTCAGTTTGGATCTAGCTTTGTAGATCCAGGGGCTCATTAATAGGCTTTGTTTTTTTGTTTTTTGTTTTTTAGATTTATTTATTATGTATACAATGTGTTTGCATGTACACGTGCATGCCAGAAGAGGGCGCCAGATTTCATTATAGACGGGTTGTGAGCCACCATGTGGTGGTTGGGAATTGAACTCATGACCTGTGGAAGAACAGACAGCCCCTTAACCTCTGAGCCATCTCTCCAACCCCAATAGGCCTTTTTTTTTTTTTTTTTAAGAGAAGAGTAATCTGTAGAAGTGGCCACCACTTTAGGATTCGTGTTTGTACACATGTGAGCACATATATGCACCTATGGCATAGGCCAAAGGTCAAACTCTAGTGTTGATTTTCAGAAACCATCCTTATTTATTTTGCTATTTTGAGACAAGGTATTTCACTGGCTTGGATTTTGCAAAGCAGGCTAGGCTGGCTGGCCAGTGAGTCTCAGGGATCTGCTTGCTTGCCTCTGTCTCCCTAGCACTTGGATTACAGGCATGCAACACACATGTCTGGCTTTTGGAAACGGTGTTCCAGGGATCAAGGTTTGGTCTTCATGCTTGCACAACCAGTACGTTACCAACTGATCCATATTTTCAGCTCCTCCAATATGTTTTATTTCTGCTATGATTCAAAGCACGCTATTCATTATTTTCCAGTTCTTTCGTAAAACAGAGAAGTGATGAAAATGAGATTTAGGGTTGGAAGTGAAAGTTTATAACACATGGACTTATTTATTTGATATAGGAGAAAGGCGCCCATCCTCAGAGGAAGAGCCACTACTTGTTTGCAAAGGATCATGGTATTTGGAGTTAGAAGACATGGGCTTGCATACTTGCTCAACAGCTTCCCATCTGACTTTCTTTTGAGTACGTCTTCATTTCGGACTGTGGAGTGTTCTTGCACATCTTCATGTGAAAATACTTGTATTGAATAGCTTTGGTCATGTATTTTAGATTCCCATTATTTGGTTCATTCATCTATTGTCTCTTTGGGTTTCGATTCTATCATCCATAAAATGAGAATGATCAAATCTGGGGGATGCAAAGTTGCTGTAGGGATGGGATAAAGTAATGCATAAGAAGACATTTGTAGAGTGTTCCTTTAGTGTATCAGCCCTTATTTTCTTTATTGCACCTGAATTTTAACAGCGATTACACTGCAAAGAGTTATTTATGGTCTTCTATTTGTTTTCACCTTTACCTTTTACTCTTTTCTCCTTATAAGTTAACATCATTTGCATAATTTCATACATGTATATGATACATTGTGATTATATTCATCCCCATTACCCTCTCCTGTCCCTCAAACTCCTGCTGCCCCCCTTCTTATTCTTCTTCTTCTCAACAAGCGCTTCCCCACTCTCATGACTTGCGTTAAACTGCTGAGTTTAATTGGGGTTACTTGTATGAGCAACCGTACAGAAGTTATTTAATGGAACATGGACAACTTCCCAATGGCAGCTTACTTTCCCCTATTCTGTCCCCATAATTATTGACTGCCAATGGCTCCTTCTGGAGGGGTTGTGCCCCCCCAAATCCCTCTTCCATGATGGAAAGTAGAAAGACCCAATTTTGTGTAATGTTGCATAGATATCCAAAGCTTTTGTGTCCTTGAATCTAAGGCTGTATCCTATCCAGGAGACAGCATTTTATAGGACCCTTTCTCATCCTCCGGCTCTCCATTCCTTTTGGTTCTCTCTTCTACAAAGTTTCCAGCTTGTTGTTTTCTTACTCTAGGGCCAATAGAGTTCCCCTCGAGTTCCCCTCTGAGTGCCTTTAAAATTCTTCTATCAATGAGCCCAAGAACTTGCAAAAGTCCCTCAGTGACACAAATATGTCTAGTTAGACCCCTCTTGTCTGTGTCCCTGGTTTCTATGAACAAGTGATCTTTAATTAAGAGTCTTGTTTTCGTTTTTCAATTGAAGTTAAATACAGTCAAGCAATCTAGGTATTAGAATTTGGTTTCCTAAGGAATGCTTGAAAGTGCTGAAGAATTGTGAAACAGACCCTTGTTTGAGAAAGTACACCCTTAAAACTCTAGAAAAGATCTCCAGTGAAAACAGTACAAGCAGTTTTGAAATGTTTTTGGTTGGCACATGAATTTAATCAAATAAAGTGTGTGTGTATGTGTTTGTGTGTTGTGTGTATGTGAAACTTCCAGAAAATTACTTGTACTGATGAGAGACTAAGAAACACATTGTGTGGCCACATCATCAATAAATAAGCTAGTTGGATGTTTAATGGCTGTCTTCTAAATCTATTCCCTGTGATAAATGTCTACACTAAAACTCTTGGGACTAGAAGGCTACTCTGTGTCATTTTTCATTTGTTAAAACAGTTCATATGTGAGTATTTAAAGTCAGTTTACAAGAAGACAGAAGGAAGTTTAAATGATGGCGTGTGATTCATTCACTGTGCTTGTCTTCAGGTGCCTTTCAGACTCCACACACTGTGTGTGGTTGTTAGAATAGTGAGCAGAAGAGAGTGAGTAGAAGATTTAGAATCCATGTTTCACTTGACATCATATTAACACTTTCTGTGATGGTCTGTAGTGCCTACCTTCCTATCTCTCCCTTAAAGGTTGCTTAATAATATTTAGTAAGAGACAGATTTCATCATCATTCCATTTACTTTATTTAATTTTTTTAGTTTTTGATGGTTAGTTTTTGCCAACTTTGACATGAAGTAGTCATCTGGGAAGAAGGGACACTTCAATTGATGACCTGCCCCCATCAGATTTTTCTGTATGTGAGCCTTTGGGACATCTTTTTGATTAATGGTTGGGCTGGGCAGAGATGCTTCTCTGATCCTGGGTTGTCTAAGAAAGCAGGCTGAGCAAACCATGCGACCACGCCAGTAAGCAGCACCTTGTCATGGGCTCTGATTTATTACCTGCCTTCAGGTTCCTACCCTGACTTCCCTCAGTGCTGGACTGTGACATGAACGTATAAGATGAATCAAACCCTTCCAACCCCAAGTTGCTTTTGGTCAGTGTTTTATCACAGAAATAGAAAGCAGACTAGAACATGTTTTAAGGGGCAGGATCTCACTAGGTAACACAGCCTGGCCTTGAACTTGTGATACTTTTGCAAGTATTGTGATGAGATGACAGGCATCTGCTGCCATGCTAAGCTCTTAATAGTAAATGAAGGCACCATCATATGTGTGGATATCTAAATTGCTTATAAATCTTTTCTATGGTAGATACTGTACTTTATGCATGGATACATGTTTACTATTTAGGTATTAATGTAACTGTTACATCTTTACCATTGTAGGTGTTAGTGTCCTGTCTCCATTCTTAAATCTTTTCCATTGTGTATATTAATGCACTGTCTTCATGGCTGTAGCTCTTGGCTATTAATGTCACAAGCAATTAAGAACAGGCAGAGTCAACACAATTTCTTTATTTTTAGTGTTACTAATACTTATTAGTTATACAGTATTATCTCAATGTTCACCATACATTTTTATTATTTTATTGTATTTGTCTAGCAGAACGTTCCTTGTATATGGTCCTTTTACTGCTTACAATATTTTTATATAGTAATAGTTTGCTGAAAACATTTTCCCAATTTGTTTTTCCTTTAAAGCCTGAGTTTGTTTTCAGTGCAAAACAATTTCAGTTTTAGATGATCAGTAATGTTTTAAAGTCCTTGTGATATTTTTAGGCTGCTTCAAAAATAGAGGATATGATCATTTATCAAAAATGTGACAAATAATACTGTAATTTTTTTCTATTTCTTCAATATAAACTTTCGGTAATTAAACGCATCAATTTCTGAGTTTAGAATTGAGACTCTTTCATATTTCAAATTAGAAACTTTAATGACAAATATGCTTTTAGAAATCTCTGTATGAACATGGAAAGAGGGAAAGTTGATAAACGTACACAAGAAAGAATCCTCAGCAGAGTTATTACAAGTCAACCATGTGTAGCTATTTCTCATTTTTTCACAAGACCATGTTTAAACAAAATAAACAGTTCAAATATAATATCCCATAAAACCGTTGCCTTTCTCCTCTTATTTTCTGAAGTAGTTTATATAATTCAGAAATTCTGTTTCTTAGAAGTTTGATAAAATTCTGTTGAAGTGTTACTTTAGCCTGGAGTTTATTTTAATTTTTAAAATTTTTAAATTTTATTTTGCAATTATAATATATTTACATCATTTCTCCCTCTCTTCTCAAGCCTTCCCATATTTCTTTCCTAGCTCTCTTTAAAATTCATGTGACTATATGAATATATGTATATATACATATATATATATTTCTAAATATAACCTGCTCAGTGTATATTTTTACTTGTATGTAGGTTTTCAGGAATGACAATTCCGTATTGGATAACCAATAGGTATACTCTTCTCTGGGGAAGACTATTTCTCTCACTCTCAGCATAGTTGCCTGTAGTTCTTTGTATAGGGTTGTGGCCTCATGATCTTTTTTACGTGAAGAACTTTTAATTTTATGCAAATGTGTTTGGTACCTTTGCATAGCTGTGATTGTGTATAAAGACAGAACATTTCCTTTGGCTCATGGTTTCTGAAGGTTCAGCCTGTTATTGCAAAGAAAAAATACTGGAAAAGGGTAGTCGTTCCATGCTTTGCTTCCTCCATTGGGATGTCCAGGCACCGTTGTACCATGGGTGGGAAGGATGAAGTGGAGTGGGAATGGGTGGAGGCTGCAAGATCCTGCTCTAGCTGTGAGTGCTGGGGCAGGCGCAAGAAAGCCTTCTCCAGGGATTTTAGGGTTATAGCTCCCATAGGCAATACTAAGTGAAGCAGCTAGCTCCGTTAGACAATATTAAGTGGATCAGCCTGTACGTACCTTATTTGGGGCGAACAAGAGCTATATGAACTTTGTGGGATGGGAAGGGATTTCCAGGGTGCTTATTGGCCTGGATGCTTCATTTGCATGGCGAGGCATTCCTGGAACCCCAGGGTCCTTGCTGAGTAGGTTCTTATTGGGAGAAAGGAAGTTGAACTTTTAACTTTGGTAAGGCCTATGTGACATTCCTCAGGTAGAGGGTGTGGAAGTTTGGGCTCCCCAGGCAGAGAAGAGAAAGTCTCACTGATAAAGGGAGTCCTCCATTTGCCAAGCTCAGTGCTTTTTGGATATGGTAGACTACAACCTTAATAGCAGGGTCCTGCACAGGGTAATTTACACCATGGTGGCTTGGGAGCCTAAAAGTGGTATTCAGGAAGGGGGCAGGTCAAGACAGATAAGCTGCCTACATTGTCCTAACTGCCTCCCCTCCTAATGAAGTCATTGTATTAGCAAGTTTAGCAAGGGATCACTCCCTTCATTGGGTCAGAGCTATCAATGTCTATGTCTCTGAAAATACCATCATCATCAACACACACACACACATGCATACACACACAGAGCAAGGGGGTCTGCTTTACTAATTTCCTAAGCAAGAGTTTTATTAGTGTGATATAAATACAAACGTTTTATATCATCTAGATGAGTAGACATTCAGCATTTATTTATTTATTTTATTTGAAGGTTTGGCAAATAAATTTCATATAACCATAACAAAGAATAACATACACCCTTCCTTTCTTTTTCATTCATTCATTCATTTATTTATTAATTTATCCTGCTTGGAACTTCCCTTCCCTCCACTCTCTCTCAACTCCCCTCTCATTCCCTTATGTTACCCTCTCTTTCTTCTCAAAAAAGGGGAGACCTCCCACGGCATATAAAGTAGGGCTAGGTCCTAGGCCCATCTTTTCCTATTGAGGCTAGACAGGTTGTCCCGTTAGGGGAAAGGGATCTAAAGGCAGGCAACATAGTCAGAAACAGGCCCTGCTCCTGCTGTAGGAGGTCCCATATGAGAAACAAGCTGTACATCTGTTACATACGTGTGTGGGGCCTAGATGCATTACATAATTACGCTCTCTCATTGGTGGTTCAGTCTCTGTGAGCCCCTATGGGTCCAGATTAGTTGGATTTGTAGGTTTTCTTGTGATATCCTTGACATCTCTGGCTCATCCTTTTTTTCTTTTCTTTTTTTTTTTTATAATTTATTCACTTTATATCCAGATTATAGCCTCCTCTCTCATCTTCTCTCTGGCTCTTTCCATCCTTCCTCCCTCTCTTCTATAAGATTCCTGAGCTTCGCCTGATGTTTGGCTGTGGGTCTGTGCATCTGTTTTGGCCAGCTACTGGGTGAAGCCTCTCAGATGACTGTTATGCTAGCCTCCCGTTCATTCACGAACATTTGGCAAATAAATTTTATGTAACCAAAAATAACATACAACCTCCTTTTAAATATATTTTATTTTAAAAAAACTTTATATTGGTTCTTCGTGAATTCCACTCACCACCCCATAACTGCCCTCCACCCTTTCAACTTGCCCCCAAATAGAAAAAAAAATCATTTTGGAAGCTATAGTGTGTCACAGTGTGTCCCAAGGTATACTCAATTGCCCACACTTCTGTTTGCAATAATGAGTCACTACAATGACTCATTATTCTGGTATGAAGCCTCTGGCTTCTGCTGCTCTGTTAATACTGAAGCCTCACTGGGACTCCTGTTGGACATCCTGTTGTTGCCCTGCATCATAAAGATCCTGTCGTTTCGAATCCGAAACGACAGGATCTTTAGGGCCCGCCCATTCATGGACTCCAGCAGTTCATTGATGGTGTAGATGTTGTAGTAGGCCAATTCAAAGCCTTGGATCTGGGCCTGAGAGTTATCTGAGCTGGTCAACCCACTGGTTCAGCAACTCTCATGCCAGCTCATCAGCACCCCCTGCAACCAGGGCCAGCTCTACCCTGCTGCTCAGGTGTAGTGCTGGGCCCACTCTGCCTAGTGTTATAGCCAGTGAGGGGCCTGGCTGGCTCTTCCTCTCTCATGATCCCAGGGCCAGCTTTCCCACCTGCCATAGATTGCTAGTGACTAGGGAGGGGAGGAGGGCTTTCTCCTTAGTCCACACTACTACCCAGCAGACAAGAGGCTGGGCTGGCTCACCTGCAACCCAGGGCCATCTCTACTGTGCTGCCTAGGTGAGGTGCAGGGCCCGCTCTCCCTAGTGGTGCAACAGGTGAGGGACAGGACCAGCTCTCTTTCTCTCATGACTCCAGGGCAAGCTCTCCAGCCTCCCATAGGTAGCAAGGAGTGAGAGTTGGGGAGGGCATCTCTCCCTCGCCTACACTGCCTCATGGTAGACAAGTTGTGGGGCCAGCTCACCAGCAACCCCTGCTATTAGTAGGTTCAGCTCTACTGTGCTACCCAGGTGAGATGCAGGGCCTGCTCTCCTGCTACAGCAGGTGAGGGGCAGGGCCTGCGCTTGCACTGTAATGATCTCTGGGCCAGCTCTCCCACACTGCTTGTATCCTTGGGTCCAGCTTACCCACAGTTCCCTAAATGTGCATGCACTGGGGAGTGGGGAGGGGGCATACTTTCCTGAGTACTGCAGTTGGCTAGGGACAGCATCAGCTCTCCTGCTATTATGTCCCCAGGACCAGCTCTTCCACTGTGTCAAGCTGAGGAGTGGGACCAGTTCTGTACATGTTCCTGAGCAGCAGCCCAGACCAGGGAAGTTTGCCTGGCCTTTGGTGGTAACAGATCCCTGCTGCTGCATGGAAATGGACCCAGACATGGCCCCGGTGGCAGCACAGGGCAGGAGCCCACCATGGTCCTAGGTGACATCACTGGCTACTCATATCAGATTGCCCCCAAGTCTTCAGTTTTACCACTCTTCATTGTGCCCACATCTTTCTGTTTCTTTTTCTCTTCCATTTTTCCTGCTGCTTACTTGGTCCTCTTAGACTTGGAGTCTGGTGTTTGGGCTCATTTCAGGAGTGGTCTCAGGGGTGCTTTGCTCCACTTGTGCCATATGGCACTGGGCAGGGGTCATCTTAGTCACGGTCTGTTCCCTCTCCCCATGCTTGTGTGGTGCCAGACTGGTGGTCTTGGCAGGCTAATTCCCTGTTTGGGCTCCAGGGCGCTAGACTGGCAATCTACTCCACTTGCTCCTTGTCTAGTCAGCCCTAAAGTTGTGTATCGTTGTCTGTGTTGGGCTCATTCCTGCCTGCACCGGTGATCCCACGCAAGCTTCTTCTAGTCTCTGGCTTGCTTCTCATCCATCCCAGGATCCTGTCTGGGCCTGTGAGGTACCAGCAGCATACTGTTGGTTGTCTCACCTTGCTCCCTGTCAGACATCTCAGGACATCCCTTCAAGTTTCATTTGTCTGATACTGATTCTTCTATGCAACTTAATTTTAAGCGTTTCATTATTTCTCTTTCTAAGAGCTTTTTAATCCCCTGTGTTCTATTGTTTTTCTGGATAGACTACTTGTTTTGAAGATTACTCTCAGCTTTAACATTCTGTAATATTATCAAGTAGATAAAACCGAGTGAAGGTGTAGCCACATTCTGCCTTTCATGGCAATCACTGTGGGTGTGAGAGGTTAGACATGAGCTCCTGAACTGGCTTTTAAAGAAGAGACTCCATTTGAGCAACCACATAAGTACAGATTATTATTAGGAAGCAAGATTAGAGAAGTGTGATATGGAAGATGTTTGTGGTTTTGAAGCTCTAACTGAACTAGAGGACAGGAAAGATGTTAGGGTGTGTTTATTAGAAGTAAAAGGACTTCCTGAATAGAAGAGAGTGGGAAGAGAAAAAGACTTATCCTTTAGAAGACAGTGGGAAGAAGATGAGACGGGAATAGGGAAATCTGGGCTGGGAGGTGGTTGTAACAAGAAATGTAAGAAATAGAACAAATGTGTGTTGTAGATGCCTGTACCAAAGGCTGTAGAAGTAGCTTGAGATGCAGTAGTAGACCTTCCATAGTGTCAGCAATGGTCAGTACAAAACCATTAAAATCACTTCAATATGGCAGAAACATGCTAGAAAAGAGTCACTCATAAATGCCCTGACTGTAGGCATCAAGGGTGTCCCCCTCGATCATCCAAATCCCATTTTCATAGGATGGTGCCACGTATCAGTGGAAGTGACATGCAAGCAACTGCCACATGTCAGCAAGTCCCAATGCCGCCTGTCTGTGGACTTCAGTGGGATGAGCGACCTTCTCTGAAATATTTGTTAGAAGTCTCAGAAAATACTTGACTTCCTAGCACCATTTACAGTTATTATGAGCATGAGGGCAAAGGCTGTCTTAGACACTGTTCTAGAAAATATTCATAACTTTAAAAGCAAGGAATAGGAGAAAAACTACACCATATGAGAACAGAGCTTGCCTGCCCTTATTTACATGCCAGCAGAGGAAATGGCCTTTCATTGTGAGAAGAGATTGGCAGGCACTTGTTCATGACCCTTTTATTAAAACCAAATTTATGAGCCGGAAGAAATAATGACTGAGAATTTACAAGAATTATGAGGCAAGAACTGAGCGGCGTGTTCTACAGCTTTTATGCCTTTTATCTCTAATAAATCTATACTGCCCAATTGCTACCCTTATCCCAGGAAACTGAGTAATGTTGCTATGATACCTCCCCTGCATTAGCAAGCTGAATGGCAGAGCATAATGTCACTCTGCTGAAGATTAGCTGTCGGCAGGGGTCAAAACAGCAAATGCGTAGTTCCATTCCATAAAAAGTTTTTCCACCCTAGTCTAATGTCTCCAGAAAGGAAAATGTGCTATGAAGGCCAAAATTCATGTCACTTTGGGCACCCCAGGCTGCATTACGAGTTTTGCCAATACCATATAGAAGGTCACAGTACAAAGGAAGTTGAGAGTTTCTGAGATGCTCACCTGTCAAACTAGTCTTTGTAAAGCCACTGTGATTTCAAAAGGGTGCTATGAGCACAGATAATGCAGAGGTAGACAGAATGATCAGTAATATAAGCTAGATGACCAAGACACGAGGTGTCTTCAGGTATGTGGGAACTTAGTATGCAAGTACATTTTCATCTTGAATCATGAATCAGAAGACACATTTGATTTTAGTATAATGAAATACATAAACATAAAGAAGCTGTAATTTATTATATTCCTGAAATTTAGTTTGGAATACAGTTTGTAGGATACACACAGGCAGTATAAAATGATCTAATTAAGGGCATTCCTGTTGAACTAGTAGCTTGTGATTTAATTTTTTTCAGTAGTTATTTTTAATTTTTTTTTTATTTCGACTTGGACAGATTGCTTATTCTTTCCCAATGTACAGCTCTCCTAGCTGCGAAATGGAAGAAACACTCGAATCTAACTCATGGTTACTACCCTATCCAATGGAATAAAAATATAAATGCGTTGTTCAGTTACTGGTTACTGGTACTCAGGAAATACCCAGGAAGCAGCATAGTGTAGTGTTTAGGACTTCAGGCTTCTGAATAGGGCATTCTGAATTCACATTCTAGTTCTTCCACAGATTAGCTGTGCCATCCTCTTTTTTTTTCTGATAAATAAATTAATCTGGTAAAAAAAATATCAAGGAAAACGCTTTTGAGACAGAGACCATATTTACAGAATACATTTAAAAGATTTTAATATTTGTTGTAGGGGACAGAATAAGTTAGAGTAGTTTTTGCCTTTTATTTATTTGCTTGCTCTTTTCATCTTAGAATAAAAAGATGCATTGTTACTTGGGGAGACAGGTTTCAGAAGCTTTCTCGTTTCTCTTGCTTCATCACATACCACACACAGCCTTCCTAAGAGGCTGAGAATGAGCCCCAAGTTCCTCAAAACCACTCGTATTCTTTTTTAAAAAATCAATATTTCCAGTAGACAGAGGCTCAAAATAATAAGAAAACCATGGATCTATGAATAATAGACATATTCAAATCAGATGATGAAGTAAAGAAATATAAACACCTACCATGGGAAAACATGACAGCTCATCAAAAATAAAATGAATCGGAAGTCAAGCAATCATATTTAAATTTCCTGGCATCATATTGAAAAAGAGGTTAAAATTCATAATGTTGAGTTAAATGGGTACTTCCATGATTTACTGATAGAAAAAAATAACTAAACTCAAGTTTACTTTTGAAAAGTAGTTTGCTTGAATGTGTAGAAGACCTTAAAAAATTCATGATTTTTTTTCTTTTTTATATCAATTACAGTTCATTCACTTTGTAGCATCCCAACTGTAGCCCTCTCCCTCATTCTCTCCCAACCCCACCCTCTCTCCCTCATCTCCTTCCATTCCCCTCTCCAAGTCCACTGATAGGGGAGGTATAATATATAAGTAAATATATATTATATATACTAATATATGTATATATTAAGAATTGTTCTATCCACTGCTAATTAATGATTGATGTGCTGAGGTTTTATGAGACCCTAGAACACTCAGTCTGAAATGGGTTGTTTCCATCTCTTGCCTTCAGGCTTAGAAAATTCTGCAGAAGAGGAGGTGGCTAGATTGTTAAGAGGCTGAGGGGATGGAGAACAAGGAACCAAGGACCAACATGGACCAACATATGCATGAACTCACAGAGACTGGCAGCATACACAGTGCCTTCAAAAGTCTGGACTCCAAGGGGTCTCAGGGTTGAGAGAGTAAGTGGACATAAGTCCTCATCCCTAACGCAGAAGCTATCTCCAAATGACAACTGCTCACAGATGAAAACTTGGTTTTCCCCAGTAGAGTCTCACTGGGTACACAAACCACTGTTTTGTTGTTGCTGTTTTGATGTGTGTTGGTGTTTTGCCTGCAAAAACCACTCTTAAGGACAGGCCCTCTGCCCAGGTATAGATGGGCAATGCAAAACAAACTCAATGGCATTTTTTTGGAGGCTTTTTGTCTCATAATGCCTGGCCAGTGCATTTAGTTGTTTGTGTCTCTGCGTCTCTGCGTCTCTGTGTGTTTCTTGTACGTTTTCTTTGGATCCTTTTCTTCTTTTTGTTTGTTTGCTTTGTTCTCTTCTGGTTTGTTTGCCTTAAGTTTATCTTAGTTTATTCTACTATTATTATAAATATATTTTAGATGCCTGTTTATATTCTACTGATATAAGAAAGGGTGTTGATCTGAGTAGGCAGAGAAGTGGGGAGTATCTGGGAGGGGCTTATATAGGGGAAACAGTAATCAGAATATTTTCTATAAAAAACTATTTTCAACTAAAAAAGTTCTATTCAATGAAAATTAATGATAGATGCAATGAAATCTTAGAGTAATCAGAGTGTCTCTTGTTAATGAAACTTATTTACATATATATGTGGAGAGTACAGGATCAATGTGGTCAATTATAGTAAAATCATTTTATATGTATTTGATATTAAATTTTGGTAATGAATGTATTCTCATTTACTTTTAGGTATTTTTGAATAATTTTAAAGTAAAATATTAGAATAAATAAAAATCCTAGTAAGAAAAGAGCAAGTGATAATTAGTAACACTGAAAAATGGAAACTAATCTCCCTTCAGATAATTATAATGCATCAAATTGATAGATGACTAAAAGTTATTGAAATCATGTTTTGAATGAGTTTTTAGAAAGGCATTTTATTTATATTTTATACTGCTACTAGGTATATTTTAACAAAGTATTTTACATGAATATAATATTAAGAAAGAAGTAGAGGATTCAGAGTATTCCAAATTTTAAGAAACACATGTATACTTTATCTCTGCAGAAAGCCCAGAAAAAACGGTACTGAGATTGCAATATCTGAAATAAAGTTGGGTGAAGTGTTTTATGCAGGAAACTGTTTACTGCATTTCTAATAATAATTATGAGAATTTCTATCTCTCCAGTTACCAGTAGGGTATATAGTTATATAGTAGCAGTGATTTATAAGTTCTGTATCTGGGTGCAATGGAGTCATGACAAATGTTCGGATATTTTTAAAAAATGTAGTTGAGACAATCTGTGTCAAAATGTTGGATATAAAAGCCTGGTTGTACTTAGATGGAATATCATATTTATTCCAAGCTGTTTGGACATCTGTGTTTTATCTATACCCTTGGACTGCCTTTTGCTCTGTGTGGACCACTTATGGGCAAGTTAGTTAATGATACCACACTTTGTTTTTTTTTAAAACATATATTAATTTTATTCATTCCTTTATTTACATATGTGTGTGTCTTTTGTGTGTGTGTGGGGGGAGGTTGGTATAAATGCAAGTGGAGGCCAGAAGTAGATTGTCAGTGTCTTCCTCAATTGCCCCTCCACATTAGGTTTATTTTTCAGTTTTTAAAAACATTTTTAAATATTAGTTACAGTTTATTAACTTTATATCCCAGCTGTATCCCGCTTCCTCATTCCCACCCAATCCCACCCTCCCTCATCTCCTCCCTGCCCCTTTCCAAGTCCACTGATAGGGGAGGACCTCCTCCCCTTTCATCTGATCCTGGTTTATCAGGTATCTTCAGGACTGGCTGCAATGTCCTCTTGTGGCCTGGCAGGGTTGCTCCTCCCCGGGGGAGGGAGGTCAAAGAGCACACTATTGAGTTCATGTCAGAGATAGTCCCTGTTCCCTTTAATAGGCTACCCACTTGGATACTGAGCTACCATGTGCTACGTCCAAGCAGAGGTTCTAGGTTATATCCATACATGGTCCTTGGTTGGAGAAACAGTCTCATAAAAGACCCTTGTGCCCTGATATATTTGGTCCTTGTGGAGCTCCTGTCCTTTCCAGGTCTTACTAACTCCCCCTTCTTTCATATGATTCCCTGTACTCTGCCGAAGGTTTAGTTATGAGTCTTAATATCTGCTTTGATACACTGCTAGGTAGTCTTTCAGAGGCCCTCTGTGGTAGGCTCCTGTCCTGTTACTTGTTTTCTCCTACATCCAATATCCATCCCATTTGTCTTTCTATGTGAGGATTGATCTTCTTACCCTGGGTCCTCTTTCTTGTTTATCTTCTTTAGGTGTGTAGATTTCAGTATGTTTATCCTATCTTATAGGTCTATATATGTGAGTATATACCATGTGTGTATTTCCGTTTTTGTGATACCTCACTCTGGATGATCATTTCTAGGTCCCACCATTTGCCTGCAAATTTCATGATTTCCTTGTTTTTAATTGCTGGGTAGTATTCCATTGTATAAAAGTACCACAATTTCTGTATCCATTCCTCAACTGAGGGACATCTGGGTTGTTTCCAGGTTCTGGCTATTATGAATAAAGCTGCTATGAACATGGTTGAACAAATGTTCTTGTTGTGTACTTGAGGAACTTTTGTATATATACCCAGGAGAGGTATAGCTGGATCTTGAGGAAGCACTTTTCCTAATTGTCTAAGAAATAGCCAAATTGATTTCCAGAGTGGTGGTACAAGTTTGCATTCCCACCAGCAATGGAGGAAGGTCCCCTTTCTCTCCACCATGTGTTGTCAGTTGAGTTTTTGATCTTAGCCATTCTGATGGGCATAAGGTGAAATATCAGGGTTGTTTTGATTTGCATCTCTCTGATGGCTAAGGACTTTGAGCATTTCTTTAAGTGTTTCTCTGCCATTCTGTATTCCTCTACTGAGAATTCTCTGTTTAGCTCTGTACCCCATTTTTAATTGGGTTGCTTGATTTATTGCTTTTTAACTTCTTTAGTTCTTTATATATTCTGGATATCAGCCCTTTGTCAGATATAGGGTTGGTGAAGATCATTTCCCAGTGTGTAGAATGTCGTTTCGTTTTGTTCTGAAAACAGTATCTTTTGCTTTACAGAAGCTTTTCGGTTTCATGAGGTCCCATTTATTGATTGTTGATCTTAGAGCCTATGCTATTGGTGTTCTATTCAGGAAGTTGTCACCTGTACCAATGAGTTCTAGGGTCTTTTTACCGGTTTAATGTGTCTGGTTTTATGTTGAGATCTTTGATCCACTTGGACTTTAGTTTTGTACAGGGTGATGAATATGGATCTATTTTCATTTTTCTGCATGTAGACTTCCAGTTGGACCAGCACCATTTGTTGAAGATGCTGTCTTTTTTCCATTGAATGGTTTTGGCTTCTGTGTCAAAAATCAGGTATCCATAGGTGTGTGGGTTTATTTCTGGGTCTTCTATTTGGTTCCATTGATCCACTATTCTGTTTCTATGCCAATACCATGCAGTTTTATTACGATTGCTCTTTAGTACAGCTTGAGATCAGGGATGGAGATGCCTCCAGACAATCTGTTGTTGTACAGGATCGTTTTGTAAATTCTGGGTTTTTTTGTTTTGCCATATGAAGTTGATAATTTTTCTCTCAAGGTCTATACAGAATTGTGTTGGTATTTAATGGGAATTGCATTGAATTTGTAGATTGCTTTTGGCAGAATAGCCATTTTCACTATGTTAATCCTACTGATCCATGAGCACGGGAGGTCTTTCCATCTTTTGATATCTTCTTCAATTTATTTCTTCAGAGACTTGAAGTTTTTCTCAAACAGGTCTTTCACTTGCTTGGTTAGAGTCACACCAAGGTATTTTATGTTATTAGTTGCTATTGTGAAGGGTGTTGTCTTGCCAATTTCTCTCTCAGTCCTTTTGTCTTTTGTATACAGGAGGGCTTCTGAAATTTTTAGTTGATTTTGTATCCAGCCACTTAGCTGAAGATGTTTATCAGCTGATGGAGTTCTCTGGTTGAATTTTGGGGGTCGCTCATGTATACTATCATATCATCTGGGAATAGTGAAATTTTGACCTCTTCTGTTCCAATTTGTATTCCCTTGATCTCCTTTAGTTGTCTTATTGCTCTAGGACCTCAAGTACTAAATTGAAGCGATATGGAGAGAGTGGGCAGCCTTGCCTAGTCCCTGATTTCAGTGGGATTGGTTTGAGTTTCTCTCCATTGAGTTTGATGTTCTCTGTAGGCTTGCTGTATATTGCCTTTTTCTATGTTTAGGTTTGTGCCTTGTATCCCTGATCTCTCCAGGACCTTAAACATGAATGGGTGTTGGATTTTGTCAAATGCTTTTTCAACATCTAAGGAGATGATCATGTGGTTTTTCTCCTTCAGTTTGTTTATCTGGTAGATTTGGATTTCTATATATTGAACAACCCCTGCATGCCTGGGATGAAGCCTACTTGGTCATGGTGGATGGTATCTTTTATGTATTCTTGGATTCGGTTTGCAAGTATTTTATTGAGTATTTTTGCATCAATGTTCATAAGAGAAATAGGTCTGAAGTTCTCTTTTTTGTGTTGGGTCTTTGTGTGGTTTAGGTATCAAGGTGACTGTAGCCTCATAGAATGAGTTTGGTAATGTTTATTCTGTTTCTGTTTTGTGGAATAATTTGAAGAGTATTGGCATTAGCACTTCTTTGAAGGTCTGATAGAATTCTGCACTGAAACCATCTAGCCCAGGGCTTTTTTTGGACAGGAGACTGTTGATGACTGCTTCAATTTCCTTGGGGTATATAGGGTTATTCAGTCTTTCTACCTGATCTTGACTTAATTTTGGTAGATGGAATCTATCAAGAAAATTGTCCATTTCTATTAGATTTTCAAATTTTGTGGCAGATAGGCTTTTATAGTATGATCTAATGATTATTTGGATTTCCTCATTGTCTGTAGTTATGTCCCCCTTTTCATTTCTGATTTTACTGATTTGGATGGATGCTCTCTGCCTTTTAGTTGATCTGAGCTGAGACAGTCAAGTCTGATAAAGAGTATTTGCCAAGAAGACCAAACCTCTTGCTTAAATCTATATTTGATGTTGTTCTTTGAATCAGAAATGCTCCCCAAAGGCTCACATTTAAATCCTGGCCTCTAGCTGGTAGCACTAATTTGACAAGGTGAAGAAACATCAGGATGTAGAACTTGGCTAGCAGAAATAAGTCACTGAAGGTGGGCTTTTGAAGGTTATATAGAGGGTTCTGGTTCTGGCATTCTCTCTGCTTCTTCATCCACTGAGATGTGAGGAGCTGCTTCCTTGTGACCTTGTTTTGGATGGGGCCTCTCCATAATGTCTTCCCTGCTATGACTGACTGAAATACCCTGAAACTGTGATCCAAATAAATAGTTCCCTCTTTAGTTGATGCTGTGAGGCATTTTACTACAGTGATAGAAGTGTAGTGAATATTCCTGGATTCTTAGAATGAATATGTATGTTGCTTTCTCTGTAAGCCAGGATGTCAGCATATAGGGATGACCAGTATATAAGAAGCGTTTGGTATTCCACTGGTAGTTCAGAGTGAGAATCAATAACTGCTTGGTAGATAATGAATGAAATAGGGAAACCTGAAGGAAAAAAAAAGTATGTGTGTGTATGCATATGTGGGGGATAATATCAATTAAGACTTTCCAATTGGAGCTTGTCCATCCTTAATTAAGTCAACCTGATGCACAATTCATTATTTGTTCTCCACTGAAGGATCTTCCTTCCTAGAAAGCCATAAAGATGTTTTCTGAAGACAGCTTGTGACCCAGTCTGGTAGATATCTATCTTATCTACTATGTACGATGTACTATGATCTATCTATCTATCTATCTATCTATCTATCTATCTATCTATCTATCTATCTATCTATCTATCTATCTATCTATAGGCAGCATGTTTCTGAGAGCAGTTACTCTCACAGATCTGTGCAAGGAGCAACTTCTCAGTCTTTTGAAACCTCAATTTACCAAACCAGAGAACACTTTCATCATCTGTGACTTCTCAGTAGTTTCTTCTACATGGTTCCATGAACCAAAACTGCCCATCAGAGCAATGCACTTTTCTTTTTCTTAAATATTTTCTTCTTTCATCACAAGAGAAATCAGGAACAAAAAGGGAGGACGTTCAGTTAAAAACAGTAATGATATGAATTAACCATCCAACCACCAGACAAAAATGAAAGGGTGTGTGAGGACAGGGCTTACAAAAAAAGTGGTTGGAGCAGTTCAGTTTTCTATGTGTGGTGAACTGGTTCAGTGCTTATTCATTGCACTAGGAATAAATGTAAGGGCCAGAAAGTGAAAGAACAAATTCTATTTGTTCCAATGTCTATGAAGGAAGAGTTTTTTCTTCTTCTTTTATTTCTGTGGTGTGTGTGTGTGTGTGTGTATGCATGTTCTTTTATGATGTTGGGCATAAAACTTGCAGATGTGCAAGTTTATATGCATGCGTGTGCATGTGGAAACCTGAAGTTGATGTCAGGGATCATCTTTGATTGCTCTTTCACCTTATTGATTGAGCCAGGGTCTCTCAGTCAGATCCTGAGCTCCCCCAATATGGCAACTCTTGCTATCCATCTTGCTCTGAATACGCTATGTCTCTGCCTTCCAAAGCTAGAATAACAGAAAAGCCACCTCACCTACCTGGTACCCACGTGGGTTTCTGGGGGTCTGAATTCTGTTTCTCAAGCTTGTGCAGCAAGCACTTTAACTTCTGAGCCATCTCCCTTGTCCCAGAAAGAATATTTTGATGAGCTCTTTTGTACATTTTATACTACCAGAATTCTTTTTGAATTCTATACCAGTCTAGTCTTATTGCCGGGAGAGTGAAATACTTCACTTAAACAGGAGGCAGAGGCAGGGGTGAGGGTGGCTCTCACATCACCTTCTTCTCAGCATTGATCCAAGAAAGCCAGGAACAAATGAATCCTTTGCCACTCAGGGGCTAGAAAAGGAGATTTTCAAAACTACTGCAGAGGAGTTTGGAGAAGACTCTAAAGGATTGAGGTTTTCAACATTTCCTTAACTCGGGAGCTACTTGCTAAAAATAAAAGTTAACAACAGCGTGGTGGAAATGGTTGGAAACTCAATACTTTGTTTCACGATAACCTTTTCCTCCACTTATTGTTCAATACTTGGCAGCTATTTGACTATCACAAGTATGGTATGTGGTTATTATGAGAATTTCAAAGCTGAAGGAAAGAAAGAAAAATCACATAGCCATCACTACCTTTAACCATTCATATATACATGCCTGTAGTATGTGTTTGCTTTCAAAGCCTTGGAGATAATTTCAGGAGTATAATTTTGAGTCTCTTTTTGTTTGAAAATTTAATATTAAAATTACATGAATTTTATGATATGGGTTTACATTAGTAGTAGACTCCTTCCTTTTCCTACTGCTGTGTATGTAGAGTTCCCCAATTATTGTCTTCATAGGCCGAATGTCTTTATATATGTCTTAAGGATAGCTTACAAAGTAAACAAACAAACAAACAAAAACCTGGTCTTTTTGAAATACTGCAGAACAAAAAGAGTACTCTAAAATCCATACGTATTTGTATGCCCCAAGTCTCCATGAAGAGACCCGAAAGGAAAGGTGAGCTTCTGATTGGGTGATGAACAACAGAAATGAAAGTGAGGGAACTGAATAGGAGGAAAATGACCTACATCTGTGCTTGCTCCTTTGCCTGTCCCATAGGAGAGTTAGCTTGTAAATCTGACTGCTTAAAGTAGAAGTTAGCAAGCTTTGTCTTCCAAGGGCAAAGAAGTAACTATTTTAGATTTAACAGACAGTATAGTCAGGTAACTGTTTAACTCTGCCATCAAGGAGAGAAAGTAGCTACAGATAATATGAAAACAAACAGGCATAGGTAAAGAAAAAGTAAGCTGGGTTTGACCTGGAGGTGTAGTGTTCTGACCCATGACTTCTAGTCCAAGGTATTGAATGGGGATAGGGCTCACAGTAGTCAGGGTCACGGTGTTTCAAAAGGTTGTAGACATTGATTTTATGTCCTGCAACCTTACTGAATTCATTTATTACTCCAAACAGGATTCCTTTCTCTTGTGTCAGGTTGCTCAGTCTGCAAAACCTTTTCTAGTCTGAGATAGTCCACCAATGGGGCAAATCGTCTTCCTTCCCCATTTAAAGATTGTTATTATTCTGGACCAGGTGCTAGAAACTGGATGCAAGTTTCCATATGAGGAGCCAGTGACCATAAGTAGGCTTGAGTATCTTCTTTTTGTTAGAATGCATTGCTCTTACCAGGTACCTTTAAAGAGTGTTAGGAAAGGCTCTGCTATTAGCAAAGAGCACTGTTTCTTAATTACTGCTACGATTTCTTCCAAGTCAGTCTCATCTGGAGAGCTTGGTTTTTATAAAGCAATAGAACCCAGAGCATGATTTGGGAATCCTTGGGTTCTGTAATTAAATACCATTAAAATTAACTTCTACCGTTTTTTGCAGGAGCAATGATTTTTTTTTTGTATGCCTTCAAGACATAGCATTTTTATACCATGAACTATGTATAAATTTTATTTTTATTTAAAAAAACATTACTTGTTTTTTTGTGTCTCTCTGCATATGACTGTCATTCAGGGGACAGTACTAAGAGGTGGCAGGAGGCCAGATGGACTAATCTAATTGCAGGATCAGGACTTCTGGCTGGTCTCATGGGATCTTTTGAGAGGAAACTCTAATGAAAAATAGATTAGATTTTTACCAAGTGCAGCTTCAGGTGTCAAATGCGTGCATCATGCCATTTCCCATCCTCATTACAATTACCGCCATAAGAATTGATCCACATTACACTTCTTTTGATCCTTTTTGCAATTTTAGCAGGAAAAAAGCAAAAAAGGCCAAAGAGTGCATTATCAGCACACGCTAACAGTAGTTTCTATACCAGTGAGGTTGCTTTTCTTGCCCAGGCAATCTATATGAGGAAGAGCCTTATAAAAGCTCATTTTCTTAGTTGTAAAACCCTTAGTATGAAAAGTGGAAGACGGGCTTTGTTCTGAAAGTAGGGTCATCAATGGAAGATGGCAGTATAAGTCATATATCCAAAAAGATGGAAGCATTATGCTTGGATGCACTGTGAGAGGAAATTCACTTAACTAATAATACCAGTTAAATATCTTCTGAAATGAATTTTTTATAACAAGATATTGGGATGATGCTGTCTTTAAGGGAGGGATTTATAAACTTGAGTGATATGAGAGAATAAGGAGATATTTTTCTGATCTGTTCTCTGCATTCTTCAGATGATGATGGAATCACAGAAGTCAAAGGTCAGTAATGACTAAACTGTGAGCCTTCTGTCTTTGAATCTCTTGGATCATTGTTCTTTCTTTCCATCATGATTTCTTACCTGGAAGAATAAATGGTTCTGTACTCATTCATCATCTAGATGTGATCTTTGCAGCAATTGTTTCATGTAGTATTTTATTATCTGTGTCCTGAAGGGTTCTTGTCTTAATAGATGATCCACGGAACAAAAAGCCTTTCTGCTTCAGCACACTGGAAGGGTGCTGCCCATTACGTTCTTTCTAGGTTGGTTCTATCTCATGTTCATGTTCCAAAGGTCCTGGAAAGTCTTGCATTAAAGACACTGTTCAACTATATGTAGTCTAGTGTTTTGGGGAATAATTTCCTATCGTCAGGTTTTTTTTGGTGTGTGCTAACCATATGCTGTAGAACTTAATCTGGCAGCACTGACTGGCATAAAGCTGTTCACTAACTCATGACCCTTTCAGCAGCACCTTA
>CM053746.1:28164745-28175979 GCA_028658305.1 Pachyuromys duprasi | reverse complement strand
TGACTCTCTCTCTCTCTCTCTCTCTCTCTCTCTCTCTCTCTCACACACACACACACACACACACACGCGCGCGCGCAGACCCTTTTCCCTCTCTGCTAAATTGAAGGGAAATCCATTATCATCACCCTGATAGTCCTGAAAAAGCACTATTTGTTCCCAGAATCTCATATACCCTTTTATCAGTCCTCATCATATGGCTGCTGCACTTATTTTATGTCTTTAGAGTATATGGAATCTGGTCCCTCTGTACAGAAGAAGAAAAATGTTAAATATTTTTTTTTCTTATCTTTCCCAAAAGTCTCTAACTATCCCTGTCTTTGGCTCAAGACAGAGTTTAGAAGCAGCTCAGTTCTGGTTCCTTGGACTTGCGGTTCGGCGAAAGAAGCCAGGCTCTCCTGGTAACTGGAAGGCTCTCTTTGTGAGAATGCTGTAGTGATAGTTCAGAAGAGATCCTGTAATAAGCCCATTCCAACGACAGGTATGGGTAGTGTATCTGTTCACTGCAGATTGAGCATTGATATGTATAGAAGTGGGGTTAAGCCAACTTACAAGGGCAGATAATTCTATAAATGAAAGTACTTTTGACTTACAGAGTGCCTTTGAGAGCGTGTTTTAGATCCATCTCACTTTCAGAAACTTTTTTATAAATATCAATAAATGGCCCATGAGATGGCTCAGCTGTGACGACCCTGCCACCAAGCTTGAGGACCCGACTTTTATTCTCATAACTCAACTGTATATGTTGTTCTGTCATCTCCGAATATGTAAACACACCAACACACACACACACACAAATAAATAGGTAAATGAAGTGAAAAATTCATTTAAAAATGCTATAACATAGGTATAATACTTATCAATCACCATCAAACTCTATAGGATACAAACTAATAATTGATACTAATGCATGCATAGGTCACAACTCTTAAATCTGTACTGATGCCAAGTACAGCTCTAAGTATTTTTCATAAGTTAAAAATATAATGCCCTTTACAACTATACAGATCATATACTGTTATTTTTCTAATTTCATAGTTGGGGACAATACTTTGTGACTGTATTACTGTTTACTGTCTTAACTCCAATTTTATTTCAGGGAATGATACACTAATGACATTGTTTGTCAAAGCCACACATATAGTAAGTAATTTGGCAAAGCTGAGGTTTTAAAAAATTAATCAGGAATGGCTGCAATGTCCTCTTCTGTGGCCTAGCAAGGCTTCTCCTCCCTCGGGAGCAGGGGGTGGTGTTGAAGAGCCAGCCATTGAGTTCATGTCCAAAATAGTCCCTGTTCCCCTTACTAGTGTACCCACTTGGATATTGAGCTACCATTTGCTACATACAAGCAGGGGTTATAGGTTATATCCATACATGGTCCTTGGTTGGAGAGACAGTCTCATAAAAGACCCCTGTGCCCTGATATATTTGGTCCTTGCAGAGCTCCTGTCCTCTGCAGGTCATAATAACTCCCCCTTCTGTCATATGATTCCCTGCACTCTGCCAAGAGGTTGGTTATGTGTCTTAATATCTGCTTTGATACACTGCTAGGTAGGATCTTTCAGAGGCCCTCTGTGGTAGGTTCTTGTCCTGCTACCTGTTTTCTCCTACATCCAAAAATAAAAAAAAATAATCAGGGTAATGTGTAACCTCACTCTTCATATCTCCTCTCTGACTCCTTCTTTCTCTGCACTCTCTGAAAGCATCCGATGCCTTGCAGAGTATTTGTGTAATATCTATCTGCTCACCTTGATGGAGCTTCCTGATGGCACAGCTGACTTGTGACTGAAATATTATACCCAGTGTTGCACTAAAGTGTCTGCTGAGTGTAGAGGGGTTCATTAGCGAGTCTCAGGACTATCCACCAAATCTCCCCTTTGTGTGTGGTAAAGGTGACTTTGTTGGGCAATGAGAAATAACAAAGAAAAACAACACATGGTCACATTCTCATGGTTTTCACAGCCAACGTAAGAAATCCTGACAGGCGAAGATGTGACAGGCTGAAAGACAGCATGAAGGAAAGACTGTGAGCTTGTGCAGATACTGTGTGTCCTTGACAAGTGACAGGAGACCTGTGGTCCAGAGGAGGGAGAGAGGGGCAGCTCTGAAATGTACCAAGCTGTCCCAAATCAGAGTTAGTTAGTAGGCATGCAAGTCATGTCTTAACTCCTTGGCTGCAACTTTCCAGATAGGCCAGTGTGAATGACTGCTGCACACCCACAAGAGACCAGAGATAAAAATAAAGTCATCACTGACTCCCAAATACCCGACTGATTCAAATGGCAAATGAGCTTGAGTCATAAAACTTCAGGGTCAGAAACCTCCTAAGTTACTGAGTTGTTTTGTTACTTGCTTGTTCGCTACAGTTTCCAGTTATAGATTCCAAGTATAAAGTTTCTAATTCAGAAAAAGAAAACTGTGAATGACTTCTGACCATGTAAACACTTCTCAGCCCGACTTGCCACTATGGGATGTGCTCAAGACACTACTGTGAACTTTGGATTTGAATGTTTTACATAAGGCAGAAATGAGGACCTACTTTCTTAAATCAACTAGGGAATCCTGAGAACCCACTGCATTTAAATGTTATGGGAATAAAGTGGAGATGAATTCCTGAGTTCAAGAAATGACAGTGTGCTTATTCAGGATTTTTCATGAATCAGTAAACTAGGTTGAGTGAGGGAAATATAGATGGCAACTCCCCCCTGCCCCCCTCTCTAATAGCCCTATATTTTGGTTGTCTTACTCTGTAACCTAGGCTAGCTAGAACTCACAATTTCCCTACCCCAACCTCCTGTGTACTAGAATTAGAAGATGTGAACCACTGTCCTGGCCGGGAAGTATCTTGAGGGAGCCTGTTACATTGTCCAACATGAAGCTACATGAATGTTTACAATCACCTTGCCTGAGAGTGTCTTCTGCTTCTCAACACTCTATATGTTCTGCTTGTCTTTATGGGTACCATGCTATCTTTACAAAGTATTATTTATCTTGGGAGCCATGGGTTCTTATATCAAGGTAGTTTTTCAGAATTTGTCAGATCGCTATTTCTTGACTGAGCTTTCTCCTGTTGGTTCTTTCTTAGGCCAACAGGAGTTTGTGGTCTTTGCTGAGTAAGGGGATCAATGTCACTCTACTATAAAGACTTTCAACCTTTGCCGTTCATTTAAATTCTCTAGGTCTTGGATAAGATAATTTGAGTAGACAAAGTGGATCAATTGTAAATCTCAGGATCAGTCAGAGATCACAGCTATTATAACAGAAAAAAGACAACCCACAACAAACTCATTGCCCCACCTTAAAGATGAGTGAACTATCCCATCAAGTCCTGATTTGAAAATCTATGTCCTGTGCATAGTACCAAGCCTGTTAAACTTGCTGTGATAGGCTGCTAAACTTATATGATTCATAAATTCATAAATGGTTTTGCTTTCACATTTCTGTGCTTCCTCTTTTTGTGCTTTACTAATTTCCAAGCATTAATTAAGCTTCCCAGTTTCCTGAAACTTCCCAGTTTCTTCCAGGAAAGGCAATGTCTTTGGACGCTTCACATGAGTGGCATCAAGAACAAATGTGGGATGTGCTCAGGAGAGAAGCAATCCTCTGTAGTCTTCCTGACGACTCTCCTTATTATCTGAGGATTTTGAGTGACTTTGTGTTTAAGGGAGAATTATTCTGTTAGATCACTCAATGTTCCCTTCACATCAATGACCTGAAAATTTCAAACTGTTTCTGCTCACAGCATGTGGGAGGAGGAGCCAGAGGACAGTTTAGAGGAAGCATAAACTGTAGCAAAATGAATAGAAAAACGATAGACTGGTATGGGCACAATTACATTAAAGATGATGAATTCTTTCCCTTTTCCTATTTTGGTGATAGAATCTGTGACTCGTTTTCAATAGCTTTGATTCACATCAGGGTCAGGTAACTTATCATACTTCTAAAAAGTTTAATAAATGTGTGAAGGAATATATATGTGCATTAATGTACATAGTCATGTATGTACACATATATTTTTGAACATGTATATATTTATATTGAGTTAACCCTCATTCCTATGGGCTTCCTATCTGTGGATTCCACCAATTGCATACTGAAAATATCTCAACATAAAATTTGCATATACTTTTTTGGAATTTTTCACTAGTAGTTCAGTATAATGATTAAGAACAGTGCATCTATCATTTACATTACTCCAAATTTTATAATAACGTAGGGGTGATTCAGAGTCTATGAAAAGGCATGCATGGTTTAAATGCAAGCCATGATACTATTTTGCATAAGGGACTTGAGCTTCTGCAGGTCTGGGCATCTGAGACAGGGAGGAAGAGTCCTGGAATCAATTTCTATGTACACCAAGGATGATGGATGGTGGTGTGCACGCACGAGCGTGCGCGCGCACACACACACACACATACACACACACAGGGCTTGGGGGAGAGTGGGCATAGGCTATGATATCTATATTTAAGGAACATAAATATTTATTAATATGGTCTTATATGTTTATGTTATATTTTCATTGTGCATTTAAATTAATGTCTAACTTTCTTTACTAAAGACAACTTAAAATCTTTGTAGTGATATAGTGATTTACTTTGGTCATTCTGCTTTTCCTTCTTCGATGGTTTGTTCTGATTGCATGCCCTTTTTGCCCTACACAATTTATGTGGTATTAGCTACCTCTTACTGTTAAAGAATATAGAAAAATCTAGTTTCTCACTTTACAGTTGTTGAGTTTTGCTGTTGAAGCACAGACTCCATGTTTGTCTACACTTGATGAGAAGGGTTTTTTTTTTGGTCACCATTAGCTTTTAGCCTGGAAGTCTTTTGTTCAATGTCCCAGTTTATTTTGCTGGGTCTCCTTGGTCTGTAGGACCATTAACTAAAGGATGGGGTCATAGCTCAGTAGAAGAGAGCTTGCCTAGCTTGTGTAACGTTTTAGCTTCAATCTCCATCATCCCACTAAGCAACACCTAACTGTGGGATCATGCATGGAAATCCCCTTTCTCTGCAGGTATCATGTGTTTCCTCCAATCCTCCCTTTAACCTTCAACCCCAGGGACCTCTTTTCTTCCTGGTATACTTTGTCTCCTTTCTTCCAGCTGCCTCTGCAGTGGAGGAGGGTTATTACTGCACTTAGGATTTCAGGCCAGCCCAGAGTAGGTTCCAAAAGCACTAATTTGCAGATCATCGTGTGTAGGGGATAAGAGATTTATGATGGGGGATGTTAGGGATGATATCTATGTCTGATGCCTGGCTTTTTCCATGGCAGTCGGGCTCTACTCAAGGAACAGCGAGGTATATTCAAAAGGTGACCTTCTCAGGGAAGTTATCACCAGAAAATAACAGATTAGTACCTTCGATTCTTCAAAGCAGTGCTGTATGCATTTTCTCTTTTAATCTGTGAAAAAGCAGCCTGATCTCTAATCCTCCCAGCTTTGAGAGAGGTGTTCTGCTCCCCCCCCCCCCCGCTCATAAAGTTTCCCACTTGGTTAAATTGATTGCACTAAGAGGTGGAGCTAAAGCAGAATCCTCTTGCTCTGCATGTACCCCGCCTTTCCCCCAATGCATCAGAGCTGCACCAGAAAGTTTTTAAAGACTTCTTTGGTACACAAACACCTTACATTAGTGCTTGCATGAACTTAAGGCACAGGTGTGTTCAGTGAATTCCAGCGAGAGAGACAGGACAGGCTGCCAGGAGGTCGGGTGGCAGTGCAGATTCGAAGAGATCTTGATCTGTAGATGGAAGAGCATAGATACTCTGTAGGGATTGATAAAATTATCTGCAATGGTGCAATGGAGGACCACTTTTTCCCATAGTCTAGGAATTCACCGGACATGGAATTTCTCTAAGCAATAGAGCAAATTGAGTTCATTTCATTTTATCTAAAATTTTAAATTTAGGGGCTGGGGTGATGGCTCAAGTGGTTAAGAGTTTGGGTTCCAGCACCTACACCAGGAAGGTCACAACTGCCTGTGTCTCCAGCTCCAGAACATCTGATATCTGCTTGGCCTCCTCATACACATAACTAAGTGACAATAAAAACTGAAATTAGTATACAGGGATCGTGATGTTTCCAAACAAAATTTTATTTTTTGTTGATTGTCCCTCCTTTCATCTTCCTGAGCTCCCATTTACCCTTCATTCCCAGAGTCTTTTTTTTTTTTCTGCTCCTTTTCTCATGTTTCAAGTGCTCTGTGCCACCACCTGATTCAACCCCTGCTCTTTTCCTTCTTGTAAACCAACTTGAATGCTTCTGTCCTTTTGAGCATCTGCATTAAAAAAAAAAAGAATTTGCCAGTTTCTCCTGAGGATCCTAAGAACATGTATTAGAGAGGTTATGACTGGCAATTTCCAAATGGAAAGCTGACATCCTGCTGTGGCAGTGGGGGAGCCCAAGATGTCCACAGAGCTCTGTTGTACATGATCAAAGAGGAGGTGTTTAAAGGTCTTTTATCTCTTTGATTCCATGAAAATGAAATAAAAATTTAGTTGTCTTTTAATTTTAGGAGAAGCCTAATATGTGAGAAGCCACGGAGGTTCCTTTTTCCGGTGTGACAGTGTGGCAAACGTGCAGAGCTGGGGACCAGCAACGACAGCACATTCTAAGGGAGATTTTAACAAACGACCACACATGCAGACACTGAGCTGTTTCTTTTCACTGCACACACATACAAAAACCGGTAAACCATGTACGCCTTTTCTTTTTATGACTTACAATAACTTTATTTTCCAATAGGTAATTTTTCTACTACTATAATATTTTTCCTTTGGGCAAAAATTTGAGTTCTGAGAACTAGATTATTTGGGGTTTTTCTCTTGTCTCCTCCATGCTTGAAATGCTTGTGTCTCTTAGTGGCCAGCGTCATCTTGGATATGCAATTAGGTTCAAAACATTCAGGGCTTCTTTGTGGTTTTGACCTTCTTCAATAAAATTAGCTTTCTCTGGCTCTGTCCTCCATAGCCCCTGTCTCTGCTTATAGCATTCCTTTCCTTGCCATACAAAACTGCCTTTCCATTGGGTCACTCTTTGAGCTTAATGTCTGACACACTCCTTACAGAAAGTCTTTCCAGTTTTAGCTCTGTGGAACATCTTAGCAGAAGACCTGGCATCAGCAATTGCTAGCTCAAGCTGTCTCCATAGAACACTAAAGGGGCCACATACGTGATTTTCTAATACACAATATGTTATAGTATTTTTCCAATACACAACACTCTCACAATTTCTCCAGTGAACGCTCTCAAATATGTAAGTGAAAATGTTGAAGAATTGCTGTTCAAAAAATTGAGCAGAGTACATAATAGTTTTTTTTCTCTCCTCAATGGCAGGCCTATATCACTTTCCATGTGTGTGTTGTGTATGTGTGTGTGTGTGTGTGTACATGTGCACCCATACATACTCAGGCCACGGTATGCATATATAAGTCAGAGGATGACTTTTGGTAGTTGGTTCTCTCCTTGAACCAAGTTAGTCTCAGGGATCTGAACTCAGGTCCTCAGGCTTGACAGCAAACTTTTTTTTTAAACCAGTTAAGCAATATTGTCAGCTCAGGAATCTTTTGTTTATTGTTGAGAATTCAATTAGGATATTCTAAAGTAGACCAGGCTCACATCTTTATTTCTTATATTCTTGATTTACATGAAGGATATGTGAGAATTAGGGATAGTTCCAAAATTTTGTATAGTATCTCTCAGCACGATATCTATAGTGGTCCTGCTTACTTTCATTCCACATTTTTTTTTTCACACATTCAGCTTGTGATCTGACCTGTGTTATGTTGTCTGTAAGGTCTAAGCCAGTGATTTGTCACCTACGGCCAGATAATGGAGCAAATTTAGCTCAGTGTCTGCTCTTATAAATTCTTAAAAACAACAACTAAAAAATTCCCCCCCAAACCAATAATTCTCCCCCCTCCAAAAAAAAAAAACAAACAAACCCATAACCATCCTTCATTTCCTACAAGTTTTCTGGTTACTTTTGCTGCCTAGTGGGGAAGGTTAGTTGTGGCAACCTAGATATTTGTTACATTTCTTTGGTAGAACAGTGTCGCTATACCTGGTTTAGCTACATTCAGGATCTTGATAATGGTGCCAAAAGCAAGAGATGTTGCCTACCAATGCTTTCATACACAGAAATCTCTCTGTTCCAATTCAATCTTTATAATTTGAAAAGTCTAATGTCTGGATGGATCTCAAACCACATTTTATTTTATTTTATTTTATTTTATTTTTTATTCAAAAGAAAAATACTAGTGCTGACAGCTATTTCTCAGTCTGTGGCTTTTTCTATTTTATCATCTTAACATTACTATAAGTAGGAGGATAAAAAAAAGACATTTGTGGGTGACTTGGTTAGCTTTATATATCTTCTCCGTTAACACCAGCAGCAATCTCTAGGAGATTCTTCAATGGATTTCTGTTACTACACTCCCACCAGCCACTTCCCTCCCCACTGGAGGCCACATTTCCAATGGTCAGAATACTTGCTTCTCGTACAAACACCAAGAAAACACAAAGGGCCTTTTAGGGAAAGCAACGCTAATTTTACTTGTTGCATGAACTGAGATTCTAACGAGGAAACAACGCTCCTGTGGGTTTGGGTTGAAATTCTGGAAACCGTGAACTTCCTTCCAAACAGCCTGCTCATAAATCTTTCTAAGCATGCGGCCCTTAGCACGAGTCTCTACTAAATTAAATATCAAGCTGAGCTGGGAGAGGACTGGTGGTACTTTTGATTATTTTATAGGGTTGGGAGAGAGAAGACACACTTCTAATAGCTTCTTCTCGCTTGTTGCTTTTCTAGCCTTCCACAAAGTTGCTCAAATTCTGAGGTCTGGCTCTTCTGGCTGGGCACAGTCTGTTAATCCTCTTCTCTCATACCATGTGCAATTGTGCTTATCCAGAATGCGTGGGAATTCAGTGATTCTGAGTGTGTGTTTGCATTGGATTGCTGAGATCCTTTTCCAGAACAAGACACTCCACCTTTGGGACGTTGGACCGCATCATCCAAGCTGATTTATAAAAACAAAAGCAAAAACAAACAACAATAGTGATTTAACAACTTCTAAGCTTCTGTCCCAAATACTGTGTCCTGATGAACCGACAAGGTGGATGTTAAACTTGGACATTCTGTACTCACTCTAAACACTTGAGAGTAAGAAGAAAATGGCTAGAATTCCCGCCCTCTTCCCAAAATAGCTTGTGCATGTATTGCAGCATCGAAAACCTAGGTTGCTTGAAAAACATACAGTAATTGAGTTTTGGTCGTCTTCTGCACTCAGCTAGTTATAGGACCAGGGGGAACCACTTCAGATCACTGGGTCTGTTAAATGTATAAAAGAAAGATGATACTTGATATTTAAGATCTTTCTTGCAAACCCATTATCATGCTCAAGTACTGAGCTATGAGGCATTGTCAACCTTTGGAATAGGACTTTAGAGAAAGGAATTCTCAGAAGATTTACTGCACTGTGTCATCCTAGTGACCCTAACTAAACTTGTTTAGAACTTGCAAGACAGTACAGACCCTTAGATGCCCTTGATTTGATAAATGGTCCTCTTGTCTAGAAGGCTGTACTCTGAGACAAAATGTATATCATCCGTAAGTTGCCAGGTAGAATGGTAAAACAACAACATAACAACAAACAAACAAACAAACAAACAAACAAACAAACGATGACATAGCTTCCATTTCCCATGAGATCAATTGAAACAACCTCACTCCCCAGAATCACTGCAATCAGATGGCCTTCAAGTGCCAGGGAAAGGGCACCATTTTACATATTATCTCATTGGAGCTGAGGGAGTAAAAAAATAAGCTATGCGAGTTCTTCTCTAGGCTCATCATTTTATGATTTCATAGGTAATAAAGCTCTGATTTTTCTTGTCTTCAGTTGAAATTTGATGAGCATACATTTTTATTGAGATGAATCTTGCCTTAACAGCTGCAGGTGGGACATCGTTCACTAGGGACCTCTATATTGAGACACATAATCCTCCCCTTCATTTATACAGGGAAAATTTCAACAGTGACATCATAATATTTGACCTTAACAACTGCACCTGGAGTCATTCACCAAGAATCCCACAGGAATCTTGCCAACAAATTTAGCTCGGCGCATTAGCAGTACAATGATGCTGAGGCACATAGTCATCCAGAATTTTTAAGGAGCTTCTAAAGCAGCTCAGTCAGGCTTTATGAATTAGTTCTTTCCGTGAAATATGGGGATACCATAACTCATTATTAGGATATTTTATGGAAATGACATTAATCCAAATTGTTAGTAATTTCAGGCACATATTTCAAAAGCACATGATTTAGTTCTATGCAATAGAGAAGATTGGGTAAATTTTCCATAAACTCTTGTCATGACATGCCAAAGGCACTGCTGTAATGAATGAAGGTGGTCTTGGGAATATGGCATACTTGAAGATTTAAATCAACAAATATCTTTTTGCCAATGACTTTCCCCTCAAAACTGTGTATTTCAGACTGCTGCATGCTTATGAAGAACAGCTCTGACTTCATATTTCATTCTAAGGCTGATGGTGCTCAGAAAGAAACCTTTTCAGGCCTTTCAGAAAGAGCACCTACTGGGGAAAAGAACCAAAGCCAAGCTCCATAAAACAGCACAAACTTTTAATTTTACACCTCAGTTTCAAAATGTTGATAAGATGACGGAAGACAGTCTTACAGGAGTTAAAACCAGACCTTTGACCCAATTGTCCTACTTTCAAGAAAGTCATTTCATTCATACCACCAATGGTTTAAGATTTTTAGCTTTTCACTTGGAAAACTAACTGTAAAACTACTCAACCTGATTTAGTTGTTACAAGTTTCCTCTGACTGTAGCTCAGCTACCTTCCGAGCTATAAACAACGAATTCCTTAGGATGAAAATAAGATCGGATCATTCTCATGCTAAAAATGTTTCTCCAGGATCTGAAGCAGAGGTGGGGGCGGGGGTGTGGCTCAGAGGACCAGAGAACTTGCTGTGGAGCATGAAGGCCAGACTCTGAGGACCCAGAACCCATTTGAAAACGCTAGGCACAGCCCTGTATGCCTGTAACCCTAGTGTTGGGAGAAAGAGGCAGGCTGGTCCTGGGCGCTCAGTGGCCAGCTCCTCTACAGCTACACCAGCTCAACTGGAGAGTGATAGAGTCTATCTCAAGGAAATAAGATTGGAAAGAAGTTGAAGAAGATACTTGATGTCTTCCTGTAGTTCTTTTTTTTT
>CM053746.1:28120702-28164245 GCA_028658305.1 Pachyuromys duprasi | reverse complement strand
ATAGGTTTATATAAGTGAGTATATACCATATGTTTCTTTCTGCTTTTGGGATACCTCACTCAGTATGATCGTCTCCAGGTCCCACCATTTGCCTGCGAATTTCATGATTTCCTCCTTTTTAATTGCTGAATAGTATTCCACTTCCTGTAGTTCTTATATGTGTGCGCATCGCGCACGCGCGCGCACACGCACACCATAGTGCTTCCCTAGCATACATAAGTCCTGGGGGTTGATTTCCAATATTACAATGCTTCTATCTCTTCCATAAACATTATGTTGAGCTTAGGTTTGTTACAAAGAATTGCAGGCCTGTCTGTGGGCATCTGGGCTCCTGGGTCCATCTGCATTCCTAGAGGAATGGAGTGTTTTGATCCACCAAATAAGTCTATATGTGGTTTTCAAAATGTTGTATTTTCACGTCTTTGATCCTTTTGTATACGCTGTTCAGCTTCTCCTTTGAGCTGCTTCTTAAAGGACAGAACATGAAAGTTCAAATTTATTGGGCCCTTAATGAGGAGCCAGAAATAATTCTGAGGGTTTTACATTTGTTAATGCATTCAGCCCTCTCAGCAGCACTGCGGAGCAGGTGCTCTTGCTCTCCTCAGATTATAAAGAAGGATCGTAAAGTATAGAGCCGTTAAGTTACTTGCCTGGGGTTTCTCAGGTACAAAAGAGGAAGATCTGGGAATCCAGAGAACTGGCTTGCGGATAAAGTATTGTATCGCCTCTGGGTGTCATTTTTTTTTTTTCAAACTTCAATTCAAAGAGTGTTTCACTGGGATGCCCTTATCACACTCACCTCTGAAGGAGGAACCACGCACCGGGTCTCTTCAGCTCTCTCTGCTTCCTGCTGCTAGGATGCATGCAACCTGTATGCTACACGCTCTGGGGTCTCTCCTGCCTTCCCCTATACACTGCTGGACAAATACTTGTGAGAAGGAAAAGAAATCTTCATCTTTTATGATAAAATATCTTTTGTTTGCAAAATAGCTATGTTTTTAGTCAGGAATGTAGCTCATGGAAGAGAATAAGCATTCACTGTTCTGTGATAAAGTGAAAATGCTAAAAAGCTTTATGGGTTTCTCCTAGTGCCCATTTGGAAACAGTTCTCAGGGATGGGGTATTGGTAATATGATCAATTCTGAATTGTAGGCATGTATGAACAGGTCAAAATGAAGCCCACTATTTTGTTCAATTATTATGCATGAGCAAATGATTAGTTCATATTTTCTTAACCTTGTTTAGCTACTTCTTTAATCACAGGTGTTACTACCACAGATAACTCTGAAACTATAGAGAAAAAGTTTTCTCATGCAGTCGTGTATGTTTTCTTCTTTTCTTTTAACATTTCCAGATTAGGGTATCACTTATGGAGCCTTAGTTGGTCTGGAACATGCTATGTAGAACAAATCAAATTTGTGGCTGTTTTCTTTCCTCTGCTTCCAGAGAAATGAGGTCGTAGATGTGTATGACTTTACTTGTTTTTTTTTCTCTTTCTCTCTCTCTTTTTTCTATTTGATTATTACTCTTCTGTTAGACACTGACTCACTATGTATCCCAAGCTGCCCCATGACTTCTGACAGCCGTGGTGCCTCAGCCTTCCAAGTGCTGGGATTACAGGTGTGATACACCACACTCAAGTTGCCAGCCTTTGATCTATAAAGTTCAGCACAGATTTTAATCTTAACACAATAATGAAAAAGAGTGACACCAGATCTCTTCCAGGTTACTTTTCCTGAAGCAATCAAGGGGAACAAAGACCTACTAGGTGCCAATAGGCTTTGTTCTGAGATTTCTAGAGAGAAGATGCCATTGCTGAGGGATCAAGGAAGCAACTATGGTGTAGACAGATAGTGGGAATCCTCCCTTGATTGCTGTGCATCCGTGGGCCAAAGAGAAACTTCCTGGTCTCACTTCCTCCACCTGTAAAATGGGGATAATCACCAGGCTAGGGGTGGGCATTTGGTTCTGATCCCTGATCTGCAATTTAAAGGTGGAGCTTTTTGGCCAGCACTGAGGGTCAGGGTAAGCAGAAGCCTTGGGGCCTAAGCTCAGGCCTTTGCTCTTCCTGTCCTACTCCAAGACTCCACTTTTCAGTCCAGGCATTGCTGCCAGATGGAGACCCGATGTCCTGAACCCCCAAACCCTACTGCCTAATTACATCTCCCCAGAAGTGACTAGAGTTTCTTGCTTCAGCTCTAAGAATCATGGGTTTTATGGTTATACTATACTAAACAAATCGTAGTCAATTACTTAAGGTTAACAATTGGAATCCCAGTGGTAGCAAAGATGCTAGTCATTTGTAAGTCATTTGTGGTAATCTTTAGTAACTGATAATTAGACACTAATTACCTCATTTGCTTAGTGTTGTTTTTACTTAGTGGATGAGTTAATTACAAGAAAAAAAGAATTGAGTGGTAATTAAGCCCCAATTAAAGGGTTTATATATGTAAGCAAAGCACATCGGTTAAATAATAATGTTTAGAACCAGAACAATGAACTGAGTGATTTAAGGTAATGTGATAAGAACGGTGGAACCCTTGTGAATTACCACGGTGGATTTGCCTTTGTTTATGCACAGCCAACAAAAAGAACTTCAGGTTATCGGCATTCCTCATCCTCTGCTCTGTCTACATGTTGAACCCAATAATGGTTAGGAGCTACCTCACGCACGGTGGGCTGTGTGCCTGCATTGCTATCCTTGGTTCTGTGGATGCAGGGGTCCTTTCTGAACTGTGACAGCTATTCATCCTGATTGTGTGGAGGACTGGGGGGGTGCCCGTGAGTATGGATGAACATGTCTGTGGAGGCTAGAGGGCAAACTTGGTCTTGTTTCTCCTTGGCTAACATCTACCTTGCTTATTGAGACTGAATCCTGGATATTGCCAAGTAGGCTGGGCTGGCTTGGCCTGTCTCCACATCCAAAGCGCTGGCATTACCAGCACTAACCATGGCATCTGACGTTTTGTGTGGACTTGGGTCCTAGCACTTGCATAATAACAAGTAGGTATGGAGCTGCCTCCCCAGTGTTAAAAATCTTATTATTACAGCTCCGACATCACTTATCGAATACATTGCACGAATTAACCGTCAACGTTGTAAAAGATCTGACTTAAGACCAAAGACAGTGTCCTACTGGTGCCGGATCTGGTGTGGGCAAGGTGCCATTTTTGCCTATAGGACCAGTTGCTTCATCTATGTAGCAAGGGCAAAGGGATCATCTCTGCATTGGTGTAGGCTTGCAGGACTTCTCAAGATAAAAAACACTTTGAAACTTGACATTTTTACCTTTGGTCACAAGGGTACTACATTCAAAAACTTCCCTGACCATCCATTTATTTTTCATTAGTTAAAATACATTTACACACAAACACCGTTTTCTTACTACATTTTCAACTTCTGAACTTCATTCAACTGATTATAATTGCTACCCTAATCTTACATTATTGAGCTACAGATTTGCTTTCACAGCAATAACTCTTCAGGCCTTTATGAATCCACTTACAATTCATTGAGGGTTTTCTTCGTAGCAGATAACTTTCTAGGCAATGTGGATAAATCAGGGAACAGATCAAACACATACATGTTATGGTAGAGTGACGAACAGTGTAGAGAGAAACAAAAGCAGAGTGGAGATTTAAGTTTTAACTATGGTGGCTAAAAGCCCCTAAACCAGGAGGAACTAACCCTTTTACAAAATAGGGAGTTCAGCCATGAGGAAATCTGAGGGGACAGTGTCCAGGAGGAAAACCCAGCCACCACTTTCGCTTTCTGAGCCAAAGGTCACAATGGTTATCACCTTTAAAAGATAATGTAATTAATTTTACTGCTTAAAAAAAATTGAAATTGGTCATTTCATTGTGGCTATCTCCTAACTTCGCTTTGTTAAGCCAGGCTTCATGGTGAGACTTGTAATTTCAACAGCTCTGGCGTTGGAGGCAAGAGGATCAAAAATGTGAGGCCTTGCCCGGGCAGCAGAAGAACTACAAGGCAAACCTGGGAAACTGAGCAAGGACCTGTCTCCAGATAAATAATAAAACAAAGGGCAAGCAATATCACTCAGTGAGCAGTAAGACATTTGCCCAGCATATGCGAGGCCCTTAGGCTCAATTCCCAGCAGTGAAAAAGTAATTTAAAAAATTAAAAAGTCCTTCTATAGATATTTTATTTATCTATTAATATTTATCTCAGGATTTTTTTTTGAGGCAGGTTCTTGCTGTGTAGCCTTGTCTGGCCTGGAATTTGCTGTGTAGGTCAAACCAGCCTAGGGCTTATGAAAATCCTCCTGCTTGTACCTTCTGAACGCTGAGACTTGAGGTATGCATCTCCACGAATATAAGATATTTAAAATTAAGTACAAATAATTCCAGCCCTTCAATATTCAAGTCTTTTGAGGTTCCAAGCATCATGGAGCAGAGTTAACTCTTTAATGATCTTTCTGAGCCCATAAACCATGAGCTACATATCCTCTAGGAATAGGGAAAATTGTATTTCAGTGGTTGGGAGATAGGGGTGCTCTGTCTACAGGTGCTTGCTGGAAAACAAAAACAAAAAACAGTAAGGTGTTTTGTCTGTTTTGGAACTTTCTAGGTATAATTTTAAAATGGACTCCAAGATCACATAGCAGCAGCCTCCAGTTATTAGAGACCATGCTAGTGTTTGTTGAAGCAGTTACAGTTCAATATCGACACAGTTTGATGCTGAGGCCTGACCAAAGAGAGGGCTCGCAGGAACCTGGATGAAACTTGGGGAAGGCAAGGATGTTTGCCACCTCTTTTTAGCTCTTTTTGAAAGAGTCAGTCACAGTTTTGCTTTGCGCTGGGAGCATACCGTTCCTAGGTGTTTGCACTGTTTCCAGTAGTGTGCAGTGATGTTTATGTGATATTTACTGTTTGTTCCCATTGCTTGTGTCCAGATGAAGTTACATTTCCTGGATGGAGAAGGGTTGGGATAAGGCTTCACGGTCCTCCAGCTCCTTCATTTCCATTTTGTATACTAGCAGCTGTCTCCTCTGAGGCTTCCTCTACCTGTAAAATGCGGGTGTTTTCTTATGCATTCCTTACTCCTTTCCTGTTTGACTGGTGGTCTTCCCGGTAGCTTCTCTTTGCTAGAAGGGGGCTTTAATCTGAGAGTTTGGAATATTGTATTTATTTTAGTACTTTCAGACCTCCGTGCTGATTTTGTGGACCCAGCTGGCTCTACGGGTTTTTAAATACCCTCTTGTGATTTGCTGATGTTCTCAGGTGGCTTCAATGTGAGATCAATAGTGAGTTCCTGTGACAGTGTTTGGGTTCTCCTGTTCCCAGTAACGTCTCCTGCTTCATCCAAAATAGTTGATGGCTCAAGAGCCTTACGACTCTAAGTATTCTTTCTCTCCTGTGTCTAATTTGTAATTCATGAGAATATCTGGTACACAGTTATGAAATTGTTTGCTCTTTTAGTCATTATTTTAGTTTTAATGTGGGAGTTCAAGTAGAATCATGTACCATTTACGCAAACTATACACATCCACAACCATTGTGAGTATCTGAGAATTCCACACATGCTTCTTAATCTCACATTATTATATGTGCTTCTGGATTGTAGGATATTAAAGGCTGGGTATAAAACAAGTTTAGAGGAAAGATAATGATACACTAACTCTCTTTTTCTTATGAGTAACCTGTAGGAACCAGCTATGACTGTCTCCAGTTTCATATACTGCATCCGTTACATAAAGTTCAATAATTTGGAAATCTGTAAAAATGAATTTTAGGTTTCATAATATGATGGAGCAAAAGAGATTTTCCTGTCACAAAATCTCAATCTATCAGAAGTTCCTTTCAAGGCTTCGAAAGGTCAGAATAATTTGAGGGAGTGGAGGGACTGGGTCAGAACGTGAGGGGTGGTGGGAATTATGTCAGCTCTGGGCTCCAGGGCCCCTTGCTTGTTACAAGAGTGCTGTACAGGGACATGCTGACAAGTTTCTTCTTCATGCTAGCTGCTGCCCAGTGCTCTAGTCTCCAACAGCTGCAGGCCTCAGATGACATTAGCTCCCCCTGTGAATTTGCTCTCATTCTGAGTACCTTCCTGGGAGAAGCAGAGTCAGTTGACTGCAGAGAAGATTTTATATTCATGCTTGTTGTCAGGCTGTTAGAATAGCCATGCTCCAAAATCAGCCTAGGAAACCAGTGAGAGATTAAAAATATGACCATATACAGACACAGGGACACACAGACACAGACACACACACACACACACACACACACACACGTATACACAGAGACATACACAGACACATGCACAGACTCACACATGGAGAGACACGCAAGGAGATACACAGAGACACGCACACACACACACAAAGACAAACATAGACATAGAAAGACAGACAGACAGACACGCTTCCCCCATACACGAGTTTTATTCGGCCTCCCAAAAGAATGTAATTCATGCCAGCATCAGAAAAATGGATGGAACTGCGCTCACGATGTTAACTGAAATAAGATTTCAGAGTCAGTTTCACATGCTTTCTCTCACATGTTGACTCTAAAGGCAAAGAAAAAGAATTTGAAAATAAAAGGGATTACCAGAAACGCAGAAGGTTAGGAAAGGGTAAAAGGAGAGGTGAATATGGCCGAAGTCACAAGAAATCCTTTTGCATGGTTTTTAAAGATGAATGTAAAAACAAGACAATCTCAAAACAGATGATATAACACCCAGTGTAAACGTCAAATCCGTTTGTAAATAAATTACAAAACAATGGAGAAGAGCTTGTTGGCCAAAGAGGTATGGAGTACGTGAGTGTGCACATGATGTTGACAGCTCTGACCTCAGCCCCATACCCCAGGAGGCTAGTGGAGTTACTGGGATCCTCAATTTGGAAATGCCTGCGTGTCCTGAGCCTCCCAGAGGCGTGCTGAGCACAGACAGCGAAGCACAGATGTTTCCGACTTTAACTCTGGTTTAAGGTGTTAAGGAAGATTAGACTTGAATTACATTCGGGAAAACCGTCTTTACCATTATGAAGCAAATAAGTCTTTAATAGTATTTTTTAAAAAGCACTTCAAAGGGTTTTATTTTTCTGTCTTTTTTTTTCTTTTAACCCACCAGATCTTCCTTTCCAAACAACATATTGTGGAGTTAAATGCAAACAAATCAGCAGCATATGGCTTAATCCTTTCTCAAATCCCTTTGGGCTTGAGAAATTAATTGACAGGCTCAGTGGCAAAGCTTCCTGGTAGTATTCGGAACCCCAAATTTAGGAAACATGTCTAGAATCACTTAATGACTGTGGTTCCGGTTAGCGCCCTCCTTATTGAAAAGTCTTAAATCAAGGTTGAACGGGGATGCAGCCTTCATAGCTGGCTGGCTCAAGATCTGTGTCTGTTTTCCCTCTGTGTTTATTTTGCTAAAGATTTATTAGGAAACATGCATCAGTTTAATTCAAATCAAAGCGTGCTTTCCTTCCTTTGGACTGAGAAGCAGTCATGCATGAGAAGATGCAGAGAAGGATATCTGAGCCAACCAATTACTCTACTCTCTAACGTTTCAGAAGTCCCAGGCTTTTAAGAATCATAGGGAAGGCTCAAGATGAGGTAGAGGGGTTTTGGCTTATGGTTGATCTATGGAGTTTGTTTGTAAAAGTTTCTTTTTATGGGCAAATATTAGGATTCTCTAGAGCTGGCCTATGCCAAACTAGAAAAACCAGTATGCCATGACTGTGAGAGTTTTAGAAGACGAGAAAATTTCCATGCTTGTCACTGTTTTTGTGACTTCAGAAACTGAGCTTAATTGCAAGGGCTATTAGGAATGCCAGTAAGTTCTTGCCTGAGATCTGGTTAGGAGTGAGCTATGGGGCCAAGAAACTTAAAGATCAGGCAGGAACTCCTCAAGGACCAAATATATCAGGGCACAGGGGTCTTTTATGAGACTGTTTCTCCAACCAAGGACCATGTATGGATATAACCTAGAACCCCTGCTTGAATGTAGCAAATGGTAGCTCAATATCCAAGTGGGTTCCCTAGTAAGGGGAACAGGGACTATTTCGGACATGAACTCAATGGTAGGCTCTTTGACACCTCCTCCCCTCCCCCCGAGGGAGGAGCGGCCTTGCTAGACCACAGAAGAGGACATTGCAGCCAGCCATGAAGGGACCTGATAAGCTAGAATTAGATGGAAGGGGAGGAGGTCCTCCCCTATCAGTGGACTTGGAAAGGGGCAGGGAGGAGATGAGGGAGGGATTGGGGGGGGGAGGTAGGGAGGGAATACAGGAGGGACTAAGGCTGGGATACAAAGTACATAACCTGTGATTAATTAAAATAAAAATGTTAAAAAAATTAACAACTAAATAAAATAACCTTTTAAAAGATAAAAAGTAATAATAAAAAAAGATTGGGCAGAATCAATTCCTCTGCTGAGAGTCCAGCCAGTGGCTCTAGTGCTGTCAGCCACCCCCAGTGGCAATCTTTCTGCTTCTTGGTAACCCCGTTCTTAGCCACAGAAGATGTAAGCAACTGCCCTCGGAACTCCAAAATAGTTCATTTAGCTCTTGCTTTAAAACCTCCTTTTCTGTTAGGAGGAGGAAAGCGGGGAGACACTTTTTATGATGTTCTCATGGGGCTTAGACATGGGTCTAGAGATCCAGACAAGTTAGACTCTTCATTGACACCATCTGGCTATCGATCTTAATCTCAATAGCTTCCACTTCTTCACCAGCCTTACCACCCGCCAAACAGACAGAGATAGAGAGAACAAGCTGCTTCATCCTCCATGGCTTTTCTGCTGTGATGGACCACAAACTCTGACATGTGGGCCTTTGTTACAGCAAGAGAAGTAAATAGAAATGATGTGTACTGTTCGCTGGGAGTCATGGATGGTACCACATAAAGTCTCATTGTTAGATCCCTTCTGGTTTGCGTCATCAGGGTATGAAGTTCTAGGTGACAGCAATGAGGGCTCTTGCATCTGGAGCTGGTAGATCAAGGTAACTGTACTGTTTAGGTTCTTCTGCTTATGTGCAATTGGATTGCAAGTTTCAGGAGTTAAGATGAGACCTGGAAAGGTTTTTCTTGAAAGGCCTTTTAAAAACCATACCCATCAAAAGCAAGGTGCCCCTGGAAACACATGGTGCTTTTTGCAATACTTTTGTATGTTGGAAGGGATTTTGTGTTTTCCCTAGATAACCACAAAATTCAATCAATGTAATTACAGAAATCACAGCTCACTCAGATCTTGTCTTCTGTTGTTTTGTGCTACTTAACTATCTCTGCCTCTACTTGCTTTGCAGCTGTTTTATTATCATAATGTTTTGAGACGTCAAATGTCAAATAAATTTTTTGTTTTAGTTTTGAAAAAAAGAAATTGTGAAAAACAAAGTGAATATTATTATCAAACACCCACATACCTGCGATACAAATTAGCAAATGTAGAACTGATAAATTTCTAATCTTTCATGTTAAAGCCCGTCTTTGCCTTACTGATCCTGTTCCTTGCCAGAGGCAATGTTCACTGTAAATTTTGTGACTCTTTCCAGACTGTGAGCCTTCATTTGTAGTAAGTAAAAAGATTTAATACCAGTATATGCTACTGTTTCATAGTTTTAAAACCTGTACTGATTCAATTTTATTTAATCATGCCTTTGAGAGTCACTAATGTCAATATGTGTAGATGCAGTTAACTCATATTAACTAGCTGAAATATACTTTACAATGTCACTGTCTCTTTACTCATGTGTATTTTCGTTATTTCCAACTTTGTGCTATTTATACAAATGGTTTAATAATTAGTTTAAAGTCATTTAGTTGCAAGATAAAGAATGTTTTTTATTAAATAGATTTATTTATTTTGTGTATATAGATGTTTTGCCTGTGTTTACGTCTTTGTGTGCCTGGTGCCTGTGGAGGCCAGAAGAGGGCCTCAGAGTCCCTGGAACTGGAGTTATAGACAGTTGTGAGCTGCCATGTGGGTGCTAGGATTCAAATCCAGGTCCTTTGAAAAAGCAGCCCGTACTCTTAACCACTGCACCATGTCTCCAGCCCCTAAAGCATGTTTTATATGTAGTAAAATAACAAATAATTGCTTTCTGTGCAAAATTTTGTGGTTGGGCAACACTTGGACCAGCATAGTCTTGGTAATACACATCAACTTGATAGAGATTTACTGCCTATCAATTATTCTCACATCTTAGTTTTATTAATAAAAAATTATTTTTGAAAGAGTCTCACAATATAGTCTAGACTGACCTTAGAGTCATGCTCTTTTGTTTTTAATTTGTGTGTTAATAATCAAGTGCATTAATTGATGTTTAAAATCCTAAACCGACCTACTAACTCTGGGGTAAATATTCTAGGTATTTTAAAATATTGTTGGGTTTAATTTGCCCCTACTTTATAATTTTTTCTTGTATCCTTATTGGCGATATTAATCTGAAGGTTTTTTTTTCCCCTGTAGTTTTGGTAGCAGAAATGTTCTGATCTTACAGAATGAATTAGGCAGTATTCCTGTGTATTCAATTTTATGGAAGAGGCTTTGTAGAATTGAATTACGTTCTTTTCAAATGTTTCGTAGAATTTACCTGTGCGAACACTTAAATATTAAACTTCTTTTGTGGAAATGTTTTGAGATGCAAATTTAATGTCTATTATAGATATGGCACTGTTTTGGAGCACCTAATTATTTTTCGAGTGAATTTTAGTTATTTGGTATTTCCACGAATTTATTCATCACATATAATTTATCAAATTTACAACCGTTAAGCTTACAGCATTTTCCTTACAGAGCATTTACTGTATGTAGCCCTGCCTCTCAGTTGCATCTTCCATCTTTTGTCCCCATGGGTCCATTGGGATATTAATCACTTTTGTTTAGGAACTCAAAGAGACAACTCTTGTTTTTATTCAGTCTCACTATTTATTGTTCTATGTTTTCTGTTCCACTGGTTTCTGATGTTTGTTCTGATAACTTTGGTTTTCTTTTATTATTATTATTATTTTTTTTTATTGATTTTACCTCTCTGCGGTATCTGTTTGCATGTGTGTATATTTGTATATGGGTGTGTTTGTGTATGTGTGTGCAAGAGGGGTTTGTGGAGGCCATAAGCAGGTGTTGAATCCCTTGGAACTAGACTGGTTATTATCATGAGCCAAGTGATTGTGAGCCATACGATACAGGCGATGAGAACAAAACTCTCAGTCCTCTGCAAGAGCAGCAAGTGCTCATAAGTGCCACACCGTCACTTCAGCCTCCAATTCGTTTTTCTTTGGAAATCTCAGTTTTCACAAAGATGATTAAGACTGTATTCTACCTTAACATGGGTGGTCAGTGCTGTACATTTGTCTCTAAGCACTGTGTCAGAGATATCCCAATGTTTTTGATGTTTAGCTTATATTTCCATTTGTCTCAAAATACTGTCTATAGCTTATCAGTGACTTTGTTTTGTATTTTATAATAAAATTATATGGAAAGTTACCATTTAGTCGCTTACCTTCATAATTTTTAAGGTGTAATCAGACAGCCTTTAGCTTATGGGCACTTTTTCTTCACTCCTAGTGAGCACATCGCCTTTAGAGCATTCTGTCTGCTGTCGGTGCATTGGTAGAGCTGTAGCACTTTTGGTGGAGACACAAGCTATTCCTGGCCCAATAAGAACTCTGAAGACAGTTTTCTCCTGTCCTTTGAACATCCTTCTTTGGCCTTGGGTAGTTTCCCTGCATAGCATCCCTAGCTTCTTATCAGGAGCCTTAAAAAAGAAACTCTACAAGTCTCAAGAGCTCTCTTCGCATGTAGCAATCCTCTCCTCCCTGCTAATTTACTCTGAGAACTCTTGTTCTCTTGACCCCTATGGACACTTAAATTCAGCTCCTTCACTCAAGATTCTGGAAAACTGGCATGTAGTGCATTCACAATCACCCTGCTTGCTTTGTTTGTACATGCATTCGGGGGTGGCTCCCCATGCTGATTAACACAATGCTGAAAAACTTGTTTCATACATTTTTCTGCCATTTAAAATTATTGTAAACAGGGACCGACCTCATCACTATTATTTTAGCTTTTCTTCAGCTATTTGTTTAGCTTTTGTTGATAGAAGTTACAGCATATAGAGCGACTAAACTACATAGTTTCATAAAAGTTGGAACAGGCTAGACAACACTCCATGTCTTATGTCTTTGAAGAAATTTATGAGGAACCTAGACCATAGCAGAAGAGTGAAATTAGAAGGAAATATTCTTAGCATGAGAGATGAAAACTGCTATTAACTGCACATTCCTTTAAAAATGCATTTAATATTGTGTGTGTGTGTGTGTGTGGTACATGCCAAAGTGTGTAGGTCAGAGAATAATTTTATGGAGTTGATTTTCTCTTTACACCTTCACATGGTGCAGTCAGGGTTCTCTAGAGCAGTGGTTCTCAACCTTCCTAATTCCTCGTGTTGTGGTGTTGTGGTGACTTGTAAATATAAAATTATTACATTGATACTTCCTAACTGTAATTTTGCTAGTGTTATGAATAGTAGTGTAAATATATGAAATGCAGTATATCTGATATGTGACTCCCAAAGAGGTTTTGACCACGGGTTGAGAACCAATGATCTAGAAGCACAAAACTGATACAACTGATAATGAATTAATTATATACATTAATTTACATATATATGAATCAATGTATATATTTACATATTATAAATAATTATATTATGCATAAATTTATTTGTGCATTATATAAATACATATTTATATTATACATACATATACATATGAGATTTATTAGTGTGGTTTATAGGCTGTGGTCCAGCTAACTCAACAATGAATTAGCTGGTAAACAATGTTTACCAACAGTAAGTCCAAGAGTCCAGTGTTTGTTCAGTCCATGGGGCTGGATGTCTCAGCTGATCTTCAGTATTCACTGGACTCCTGAAAAAGTAGTCTCTAATGCCAGTGAAGGAGTGAACTTGGCAGCAATAGCGAGAGCAAGCAGGCAAAGAGCAAAGGGCTTCCTTTTCCCATGTCCTTTGTATAGATTGCCACCAGAAGGTGTAGTCCAGGTTTAAGGTGGGTCTTACCAACCCAAAAGGTCCAGAATTAGGGTGAGTCTTCCCACTTCAAATGATCTCATTAAGAAAAAAAAAATCTCTCACAGGTGTCTTCAGCTGCTTGGGGTTTAGTTATTTCCAGATGTAGTCAAGTTTACAACTAAGGCTAGCCATTACAAGTCTATCCCTTGTCAACTAAACACACAGTCATATCTCCTTAGGCCATACTTAATTTTCAAGTGAAAACAACAACCAGTCATATTTACACCCAACTCAGCATAACTATCCCATGTACAACTTCAAATGCATTATGCCTAACATGATATAGCATTCCACATGTAACTTCAAATGCATTTTGGCCCCATAGGCTCATATATTTGAATGCTTAGTAGGATAAAAGGAGTTCGAGTTGTGTTCTTACTGTAGGTGTGGCCCTGATGGAGAAAATATGTCCATGGGGATGGGATTTGACACTAGGTCAGGCCCAGTGGCTCTCTACCCTCTGCCTACTGTAAACCTTACTGTAAACCTTAGCTACTGCTCTAGTATCATGCCTGTGTGCCTCTGACCGTGCCAGTAATCATGGGCTAACCCTTTAGAACTGTGAGCAAGCCCCCAAACAAATGCTCTCTTTTATAAGATTTCCCTTGGTCATGGTGTCTCCTCATTGCAATAAAACAGTAACTGGTATGCATGGGTCCTGGGGATCTTCCTGAGCCATTTCATCAGCCCCATTTATTCTGTACATAGTGGGTAAAGTGATTCTTTCAAATAAGAAATCATATCATATCACCAACTTTCTTAAACTTTGCAAGGATAGACTCTAAAACTACACCCATGAGTACAAAACCTGACATTATTTGGCTAAAGCCAGTTTTTATGGTTTCTTAACAGCTGGCATCCCTCTAATCTTTGCTCACTTAGCCTTGTTCTTCACACATGCTAAGATCACCACTGACTCAGAGCCTTTAACCTTTCTGTTTCCTCCATCTAGATGCTTTTTCAGTAGTTCAGGGTCAGATTTCTTTTTAAAGGCATTGGTATTGCTATTAAGTGTTGCCCCTAGGCCCTCAGAGAGGGCATATCTATTTCATGTCAATAGTCAACTGTCATTGTTTTCTTCTTAGTACTTATTGCCATATTTTCTAATCTCATGATACCTTCACTTGTGTACTTACATGTTTCCCAGCATAAAATCTTCAGGGCTTTCTCTTATTTGCCTTGCATGTATACTTTTGAAACAGTATAGTGTAGGCATTCAATAAATGTTCATTTAATGAAGGAAGCTATCTCGAAGGGGAGACATGGTCCTCCTGCTTCAGCCTGATGACTGTTAAGAAGATGGGCCTAGGTCATCGTGCCTGGCAAAGCAAGTTATGTGTGCTGTAGAGATTAATTATATCTTTAGTAATACTAAAGCTCTAAAAGGAACAATAATTATTGAACCAAAGCTATCATACATATATCACAGGACAAAATACAATAATTTTATAGACATCGGATAAGGTTATGAAGTTATACTGTTTAGTTAATAGATAAACAGGAACATAAATCTACATATAATTTTTCTCTTACTGCCAGGCTCATCCTGTTATTTCCTAATGTAGATCCTTAACCTGATTATTAGAGCACTAGATGGTTTACTAATTTCCTTTAAAGTAATCAGTCATATTGGCCTCATGGTATATACCATGTGTGCCCAAAGCGAATATATATATTGCTTTATCTTGTGCAGGTAAAATCACTTTCCCCCAACTGAATAAAGTATATGCATACTCTCCCTCACAGTTTATTGGCTATCTTGTTTCCCACTGGTTTTCATTCCTGCATACTCTCAGGACATATTTAAAACGTGGCCTTGAATTCCAAGAGGCTGGCTAGAGAAATTTGGCCCAGCTAGCAGGAAATTTTTGTAGCCGTCGTTGAAGACCTCTTACCTTTCCTGGAGGAATCTTTGGTGAAGTAGAAAAGCATTCATAAGAGAATTTGTTGAAATTGACAAGCATGGAATTTATAACCAGGGAGTAAAGTAGCCCAGTGGGTTTATATTAAGTCACAGTCCACAAGAATAGGACGAATGAGGTGTCATCTCCTCTTTTCTTCATGTCCTTATTGCTTATTTCAAGAATGCTAAGAATCATTTTGTAGGCAGGGTGGCATTGCCTGATGGTCTGAATATCCAAAGAACATGTGAGCAGAAAGAGTGACAAAGGAAAACAGTGCATAAGTAAATTGGGCTTTGTAATAGAGCCTTGTGTGTTCACCAACTCGGCATCCACAATTCAGCTTTGATCTGCTTTTTGTAATAGCATTCCACTTACCTGTTGAGTCGTGGCTCCATAGCCATGTTTTATTGTTGGGCACTGAAAGTAAAGTTAACCTTCCTTATTCTGCTCAAGGAGTAGGTACATATTGGAACTTCCATACTTAAGTCTTTTTCCTGTATATGAAAATATGTAAAAAAAAATATCAACGCTTCTTTATGCTAGTGGTCAAACATCTTAGTGTGGTCCTGCTATCCAGAGCTCCTCACAGCCTAGTTTCTCCAGCCATCCCATTGATTCTTTGAACAACTCAAGAGCTTTCTAATAAATAGTCATTTTTTTCTCTTTAATTTTCATCGTAACCTCTATTCCTTATTGTTATAGTCTGAGTGTGAACTCTTCCCCACAGCACATAGATTTTCATATTTGGCCACCAACTGGTGATATTTTTTTGGCAAATTATGAAACCTTTCAGACGCAAGGCTATAGGGACTGAGCCAGAGAGGGGGATAGCCCCTTAGCTTAGTGTCCCAGTGCTTGGTTTCCGATTCACCCAGACACAGCAGGTCACCATTCAAGCTCTCACCACCATGCGCAGAACCAGGGCCACCATGACACTTCTGTCCATCCTTGACACTGCTCTGAGCACTACACTTATGCACATGCATATGGAATGTCGAATTAGGGAAATTATTTTCCCTAATTCCCACAACTCAGTTATCACAGAAGAGTGAAGGAATGAAAGTACACTGTGGCCACCGGAGAGTTAATAGACTGCTCATTGCTAAGTTGGCTATTCTCTTGTGTCCGTTTGCACCGATCATCCGCTGCTCTGATGGCCAACGTTGAAGCAGAGCCAGTTTATCCCTCTTGTGTTCTTGTCTCAGCCCTTCAGCATGTACCCTCTTTGGCCATCAGGTACATCTCCTCATGTCTCTGATAATAATGGATATTCTTGATTCAGATTGCAATTGTGATGTTTCTTTTTTTTCCTTTTTAATTTTTAAAAATTAACAAATTTATTATTATTATTATTATTTATAATTTATTCACTTTATATCCCAATTGTATCACCCTCCCTCATCTCCTCCTGGTCGCACCCTTCACCTCCCTCCCCTAGTCCACTGAAATGAACCACATCTGACCCTAACCTATCAAGTCTCATCAGGAGTGCCTGGATCCTTTCCTCTGTGGCCTGGTAAGGCTGCCCCTGCCAGGGGGAAGTGATTAAAGAGCAGGCAATTGCGTTCATCCAGATTGCAGCCCTCTGGTTTATCTCTTCCCAGTCCCACCCTTCCTTCTACTTTCCCCCATTCCCCTCCCCTACTTATCAGAAAGGGGGAGCCATCCACCCCTACCATCTGACCCTAGCCCATCAAGTCTCAATAGGACTGCCTGCATTCTCTTCCTCTGTGGTCTGGCAAGGGACTCCCAACAGGGGCAAGTGATCAAAGAACAGGCAACAGAGTCCACATCAGAGACAGCCCCTGATCCCCTTACTAGGACACCCACATGGAGACTGAGTGGCCAATAGGCTACATCTGAGCATGGGGTCTAGGTCCTCTTCATGTATGGTTCTTGGTTGGTGCATCAGTTTGTGCAGGACCTCCTGGGCCCAGATTTGTTGGCTCTGTTGGTCTTTCTATGGAGCTCCTACCCATCCAAGTCCAACTATTCCACCACTCTTTTCTAGGACTCCCTGCACTCTGCCCAAAGTTTGGCTGTGAGTCTTAGCATCTGCTTCCAACCCATGCTGGGTATAGTCTTTCAGAGGATATCTATGGTAGGCTCCAGCCCTGTTCCATCTTTTATACTGCTTCCAGTGTCTAGTTTATTTGACCTTCTGAATGGGAATTAAGCATCCTCCCTAAGGTCCTCATGGTTATTTACCTTCTTTAGGTTTGGCTATCTTGTGTTATATGGCTAATATCACTTATAATATGCCTGTCTTTCTGGTTCTCGGTTTCCTCACTCAGGATGATATTTTCTACTTCCTACCATTTGCCTGAAAATTTCATGATTTCCTTATTTTTAATAGCTGAGTAGTATTCCATTGTGTAAATATGTCACAATTTCTTTATCTATTCTTCAGTTGAGGGACATCTCGGTTGTCTCCAGATTCTGGCTATTTTGAATAAAGCTGCTATGGTTAAGCAAATGTCCTCATTGTATGGTGGAGCATCTTTCAGGTATATACCCAGGAATGGTATAGCTGGATCTTGAGGTAGCACTGTTCTCAATTGTCTGAGAAAGCGCCATATTGATTTCTAAAGTGGTTGTACAAGGTTGCACTTCCACCAGAATGGAGGAGGGTTCCCCTTTCTACATATCCCCTCCAGCATGTGTTGTCATTTGAGTTTTTGATTGTGTTCATTCTGGTGGGTGTGAGGTACAATCTGAGTCATTCTTTGACAAGATAAGTGACACAGGACTTCTTCCATAAGGCATGAGTCTTACCTGAAATTCTAAGAGTCTGAGCTGGAGAGATGGCTCAGTGGATAAAACACTTGCTGTAGGAGTGTCAGGGCGGGAGTCCGGATCTGCACTGTACTCAGTGTAAAACTCAGGTAGGTGGAGGCTGCCTGCAATCACAGCACCTAAAAGGCAGAGACAGGATGTCCAGGACAGGATGACTACTGATCAAACCTGAATCTACAAGCTCCAGATTCATCAAAGTACTTTACCTCAGTAAATAACAAACCAACAAACAAAATGTGGAGAGTGGTGGAGGAAGACAACTGTGTCAAATTTGGAGCGCTACATGTGGGCACAGACAGGTATGTACACACATATAAAAGCACAGATGCACACACACACACACACTCCACACCTGCACATGAAAAAGAAAACAACAACAACAGCATGAATTATATAAACTTCTAGCATACCATAAGAAATCTAAACACTCAACTGGGTCATCTCTTATATATCTTATATACATTTTTATAATTAAAAAACCCAAACCCTTAGAGCCTGTGCTGTTGGTGTTCTGTTCAGGAAGTTGTCTTCTGTGCCAATGACTTCAAGGCTTTTCCCCACTTTTTCTTCTAAGCGGTTTAGTGTGTCTGGTTTTATATTGAGGTCTTTGATCCACTTGGACTTTAGTTTTGTGCAGGGTGATAAGTATGGATCTATGTGCATTTTTATACATATAGACATCCAGTTAGTCCAGCACTATTTGTTGAAGATGCTGTCTTTTTTCCATTGAATAGTTTTGGCATCTTTGTAAACAATCAGGTATCCATAAGTGTGTGGATTTATTTCAGGGTCTTCTATTCGATTCCATTGATCCACCAGTACCATGCAGTCTTTAGTATTGTTGCTCTATAGTACAGCTTGAGATCAGGGATGGAGATACCTCCAGAAGATCTTTTACTATAGAGGACTGTTTTAGCAATTCTGGGTTTCTTGTTATTCCATATGAAGTTGAGAATTTTTCTTTCAATGTCTGTAAATAATTGTGTCAGTAATTTGATGGGAATTGCATTGAATCTGTAGATTGCTTTTGGTAAGATGGGCATTTTTACTCTATTAATCCTGCCAAGCCATGAGCATGGGAGATCTTTCCATCTTCTGATATCTTCTTCTAATTCTTTCTTTAGAGAGTGGAAAATTTTTTTTCATACAAGTCTTTGATTTCTTTGGTTAGGGTCACACCAAGGTACTTTATGACCTTTGTGGCTATTGTGAAGGGTGTTGTCTCACAAATTTCTCTCTCAGTCCTTTTGTCTTTTGTATACAGGAAGGCTACTGATTTTTTTTTAGGTAATTTTGTATCCAGCCACTTTGCTGAAGGTGTTTATCAGCTGTAGGAGTTCCCTGATAGAATTTTTGAGGTCACTCAGGTATACTATCATATCATCTGCAAATAGTGATACTTTGACTTCTTCTCTTCCAATTTGTATGCCCTTGATCTCCTTTAATTGTCTTATTGCTCTAGCAAGGACTTCAAGAACTATGGTGAAGAGATATGAAGAGAGTGGGCAGCCTTGCCTTGTCCCTGATTTCAGTGGGATTGTTTTAAGTTTCTCTCCATTTAGTTTGATGTTAGCTATAGGCTTGCTGTATATTGCCTTTACTATGTTCAGGTATGTGCCTTGTATCCCTGATCTCTCCAACACTTTAAACATGAATGGATGTTGGATTTTGTCAAATGCTCTTTCGGCATCTAAGGAGATGATCATATGGTTTTTCTTCTTCAGTGTGTTTATGTGGTGGATCACATTGATGGATTTCCATATATTGAACCACCCCTGCATGCCTGGGATGAAGCCTACTTGGTCATAGTGGATGATATCTTTGATGTGTTGTTGCATTTGATTTGCAAGTATTTTGTTGAGTATTTTTGCATTGATGTTCATAAGGGAGATTGGCCTGAAATTCTCTTTTTTTGTTGGGTCTTTGTGAGGTTTAGGTACCCAGGTGATTGTGGCTTCATAGAATGAGTTGGTAATGTTCCTTTTGTTTCTATTTTGTGGAGTAGTTTGAAGAGTATTGGTGTTAACTCTTCTTTGAAAGTCTGGTAGAATTCTGGGCTGAACCATCTGGCCCTGGCTTTTTTTGTGTGGGAAACTCTAAGAGCAACAATCAATAAATGGGGCCTCATGAAACTGAAAAGCTTCTGTAAAGCAAACGACACTGTTGTCAGAACTAAATGACTGCCTACAGATTGGGAAAGGATCTTCAACAACCTTATATCTGACAGAGGACTAATATTCAGTATATATAAAGAACTCAAAAAAGTAAAAAGCAACAAATCAAATAATCCAATTAAAAAATGGGGTACAGAGCTAAAAAGAGAACTCTTAATAGAGGAATTTCTAATGGCAGAGAAACACTTAAAGAAATGCTCAACATCCTTAATCATCAGGGAAATGCAAATCAAAATAACCCTGAGATTTCACCTTACACCCATCAGAATGGCCATGATCAAAAACTCAAGTGACAACACATGCTTGAGAGGATGTGGAGAAAGGGGAACCCTCCTCCACTGCTGGTGGGAATGTAAACTTGTACAACCACTCTGGAAATCAATCTGGCGCTTCCTCAGACAACTAGGAATAGTGTTTCCTCAAGATCCAGCTATACCGCTCCTAGGCATATATCCAAAAGAGGTTCAAGTACACAATAAGCTCAACCATGTTTGTAGCAGCTTTATTTGTAATAGCCAGAAGCTGGAAACAACCCACATGCCCCTCAACTGAAGAATGGATACAGAAATCATGGTACATCTACATAATGGAATATTACTCAGCAATAAAAATCAAGGATATTATGAAATTTGCAGGTACATTGTGGGAACTGGAAAGGATCATCCTGAGTGATCTATCCCAGAAGCAGAAAGACACACATGGTATATATTCACTCATATAGACATATAATATAGGATGAAACTACTAAAATCTGTACACCTAAAGAAACTAATCAAGAGGGAGGACTCTTGTTAAAATGCCCAATCCCTATCCAGAAGGGCAAAGGGGATTGACATCGGAAGGAGAGGGCAGGGAACCGGTCAGGAGGCTGCCACAGAGGGCCTCGAAAGGGCTCTGTCCTGCAGACTATCAAAGCAGATGCTGAGACTTATGGCTAACACTTGGGCAGAGTGTAGTGAATCTTATGAGGGGAGTGGGAAATAGTGGGATCTGGAGAGGACAGGAAATCCACAAGGAGAGCAACAGAGCCAAGTGGTCTGAGTACAGGAGTCTTTTCTGAGACTGATAGTCCAATTAGGTACCATGCATTGAGGTAGCCTAGGACCCCTGCACAGGTGTGGTCCATGACAGTTCAGTGTCCAAGTGGGTTCCATAGTAATGGGAACAGGGACTGTCTCTGACATGAACTGATTGGCCTGCTTTTTGGTCATCTCCCACTGAGGGGGGAGCAGCCTTGCTGGGCCACAGAGGAAGACAATGCAGCCACTCCTGATGCGACCAGATGGACGGGACTGGGATCGGAGGGAAGGAATGGAGGAGCTCCCCTATTAGTGGTCTTGGGAAGGGAAACAGGTGCAGAGCGGGGACAAAGGGAGGGATTGGGAGGGGAGGAGGGAAGGAACTACAGGGGTATATGAGGGGAATAAAGTGTAATTAATAAAAATTACATAAAGAAAGAAAAAGAAAAAAACCAATATTTTATGTGTTTAAATAAATAAAGATACTTGTTGCTAGAAATTTTTTTTTCAAAATAAAATCCTCCTGGAAGGCAACAGGAATTAAAAAACACAGACCAGAGACAGAGGAATGTGCCTGCCAATCACAGTGAGTGATTGGCACCTTGTATGGAATTTGGCACTCAAGTCATGTAAGATGGAACAAAATATGGATCGCTCAGAGACAGAGACTGAAAAAAAATGTACTTGGATACAAACTCTAGATTTGAGAGATTCGGAAGGTCCTTCTACAGTCTTTTGTGGAGACTACTGAGAGAAAATGGCTGCTGAACAAGAGGAGGGGGTACGTCTGAGTTGGTGGCAGCATTTAGTGTGAAGAGGGTTTCTTTGGCACTACACTGGATTCCTAAAGCATCATGGGAAGGAAGTTTTTGCAAAAATGCTTGGCAGTAAGAGTTATCATCATAGAGAAGAAACTCTGAAGGAAAATATATCATATACGTTCTAAGTCTGGCATTATACCTTATCTCTAGGTTCCAGCAAACCTAGGATCAGGGGGACATAGGGAGTATTGATGAAAATCAGCTGTAGGAGCATGGGGATGAAAGCTTATAACTTGGCTAGTGGAGAAGATAGGCTAGAGACAAACATTTGGCAGGCAAACATTAAGAAAGACAGAAGAGATAATGGCAGATAATGGAGCCAAAGAACGAACAGCTGCTAATAACAGGAATAGCATGGGCTATAGAGACAAAGTGTAGACACTTGGGGTGATTCTTTCATATCTTACATCTACTATGGTTGTCACCCTCATGGATGGAATTCTGTAAGTGATTCAGTGGAAAGATACTCAATAAGGCAGTGTCAGAAGCAGGAAAAGGCCTGGTCTATACGGTCCCTAAAATACTAGAATTGAATTTTGCTGAATTACCTACAGAGGTTAATTAAAGCAATGAACATTCATTTTGAAAATGTTTATGTCATGGCTCTACTTTAAAAAATAAAGCTGAATAAGATCATAAATTGATGTGCTCCATGATGAGACGTATTTGAGGTAGCACATGTGCAGAAATTTGTCCCTAGCTAAATATAAAGTGGTTGAGAAGGCAAATGAGACAGACAAATGGCTTCCTACTGCTTATATAATTTCAGGAGAGAAACGCATTTGGGTTGTTACAAAGTGAGAAATTCTTAGGTCTGTTCATGCATGAGCCGGTAAGCGCTGCAGGGTACAATTGCTACAAATGTTTGTCCTTCCGATCAGGCCTCTTCATTACCGTGCTCCTCCAGTGCTTTAGAAGAACATTTCCCAAGAACCCCAAGGTTCAAACATTCATTTTTGAATGAGAGAGTTGTCCTAGTGCTCTGCTACAAAGCACTTGGGTTTCCTCTCTGTGTTTCCTGCTCCTTTGAATAGAGATTGAATTCTGTCCTCAGATTTATAGCTCAAGAACAGTTTGATGTGCAGTCTCTAGCCCGATTCCCAGTTTCTATCAGCAATTTATCTGGTTTGGTTTGACTAAACTGAGCTGGCATCTTATCGGACTCCTCAGGGGTTGTTCATGATACTCTGAACTAATGGTGAACATAAAAACAGTATCAGCAATAACAATAAATCCAAAGAAAAGCCACCAAGCCTTCTACACACTTCTCAGCCTGCAATGTGAATTTTCCCATCATTCTCTGTCTTTTGGTGATTTTCATGTGGAAAAGTGGTATCACCTGGAAGGCTAATGCCTGCCCACTCCTAATTTGTGTCCTCATCCCTCCTCCAATTCTACCATACAGTCTCTGGATATTTGAAGACATTTTCTTTAAATATCTCTTACCTGATTGGGAGTTGGGTAGGCATTCAGTGTGGGGCAGGTGTCTGAACGGGCGTGGGGGGAGGTACGCTGGGGCATTTTCTATCTTTGTCCCAACTGTCTCAATTGATGACTCAAAGTATGAGTAGACCATGAGCCTTATGGTCTAGTTTCTATTTTGATGTTTATAGCTTCACAAATGACTATCTATTTATTAGCTAGACGCAGAAGCAAGCCTATTGCAGGTCCCATTGGACACAGGAAGCTTGCAGGCCTTAATCGTATTGAAACAGTGGGTGAAACTCTGCCTTTGATATTTAAAGAGTTCAATAGGATCTGGTTTTCTTTTTGATGAAAAACTACCTATTTCCTATCAAATGTAGACACATTTGAGTATACTTATAATTTTCTTATTTTTATAACAGGACTTAAGAAAGGCCCCTTGATTTTAATTACTAATGAATATGTATAGAGCAATTGAAGCATGAGCAGGTGAGAAGTGTTTTGAATGATATACGGCTTATCAGTATTTTTCAGTATCAAAACTCCATATCTTCTCAGAGAGCTTTGGCCGCTATAACTAGTTCTCATGCATCAGTGTGTACACAGCCTGTTTGGTGTACACTTACTTCTAAGTTTAGAAAAGCATTCTATAAAATTCTATACCAAAGTCTTAACAGCATATTTTGAATATGTGTATGTGTGCACTTATATGTTCATGTATTCAAGTAATAGCGTGTGCTTGTGTTTGGAGGCCAGAGGTCTCTGTTGGACCACTTCAGTCATGTTCCACCTTATTTTTTTGAGTCAGGGTCTCTCACTGAACTTGGGGCCCACTGATTCTGCTATTCTGGTTAGCCCAAAAGCTCCAATGACTTGTCCATATCCACCCACCAATGGGATTTTAAGTTCCCATTGCCATACTTGGAATTTTGTGATAGTTCTTGGATTTGAACTCAGTTTCTCATGTTTGCATTGCAAGATGTTTACTGGCTGAGATTTCTCCTCAGACCTGACAGAATCAATTTTGATTGGATCACTGTTTTAGGGTAAGAGAATATATAGTTATTTTAAGGAAAGCTTAGATTTTCTGCTTCATGGTCAAGTGATATCATAAATAATTTTTAAATTATTTTTCTTTTCATTTTTGATGCATTTTACAACCCAAAGGTATTCCTTCCCTCCTCTCCTCCCAGTCCCTTCCTTTCCTCCTTCCTTCTTCCCCTCTCATTTTCCTCCAGAAAAGGAGAACGATCTTCTCTGCATGTCAACCTTCCCCAGCACATCAAATCACATCATGCCTGAGCATATCTTCATCCCCTGAGGCCAGGCAAGTTATCCAGAAGCAGGCAAGAGAGTCGATGTTAGAAACAGCCTCCCCCCTCCACTTGCCAAGCAACCCATATGAAGACCAACCAGCCCATCAGCTACATGTGTGCAGGACGCCTAGGTTCAGACAATGATGCCTCAGTCTCTGTAAGCCCCCATAGGACTGGGTTGGTTGTCTCTGTTGGTTTTCTTGTGAGGTTCTTGTCCTCTCCAGGTCCTTCCATCTTTCCCCCAACACTTCCAATGGACCCCTGGAGCTTGGCCCCATGTTGGCTGCAAGTCCCAGCATCTGTCTCCGTCTGCTGCTGGCTGGAGTCTCCCAGACTACAGTCAAGTCAAGTTAGGCTCCTGTCTGCAAGCATAGCAGAGTATCATTATTAGTGTCAGGGGCTGGTTCTACCATGGGGTGGGTCTCAGGTTGGGGCAATTATTGTTTGAACTTTCTCTCAAAGTTTGTTTCCTCGTTATCTCTGCACTTCTTGTAGGCAGGGTAATTTTTGAATCACAAGTTTTGTCAGTAGGTGGTTGTTCCCCTCCTTCTACTCATCCTGCCTGGCTAGGAGTTGGTCACTTCAGTCTTCATGTTCCCCCCTGTTAGGAGTCTCAGCTAGAGTCACACCCGTGTCTCCCAGGAGCCTACCCTGTCGCAGACCTCCAGCTTGACAGAGATGGCCTCCCCTCAGTTTCTTTCCTTGTTCCCGGACATCTCACCTCTTTGCCCTGCACTCTCCAAATTTGGTTCTCACCCTTGTTTCCGTCCCCATTCCATCTCCTGCCCGGTTCCCTCTCTTCATCCATTTCCGCTGTCTATTCTAGTTCTCTTTCTGGCACCCTCTCTTGGGTCCTCCTTGTTACTTAGCTTCTTTGGGTCTGTGGATTGTAGTATGGTTATCCTGCATTATAGGTCTAATGTCCTCTTATAATAGTATAAGTAATTTTAATAAACCCAGAAGAAGATGAGTTAACTATTGGTCTGTGCTGCTTACTGAGTGTGAAAATCTGAGTTTTTGATGGTACTATGAGTTTATCTAGCATATTTATTTCATTTTTTCTAAAACCAATGAAAAATACAAAATTCAACTATGTTTTGGCAGTGAAATGCATAGGGAAATGTTCTTTTTGTGTAGGATACCTTGATTTTAAAATTGAAAATTTAAACATTGTGTCCTGGTACCAGACACAATAGAGTAAGTGGAGTATAAAATGTTTGCTTTCCTAGCTGCATCCTTCAGCAGCTTTCAAATGCCCCTTATGCTGTTTGAAGGTTCTGGGATTTTCTGTTGGGTCAGCACCTCTGAGGCCCGGTGAGAATGGATGGGTAGGAAAAGCCGGTAAAGGGCAGTTCTTTGTTGCCCTGCATCAAACATATTCTCCAAGGTTGAGTTTGCTTATCGCACCTGGAGAAACTCTCCAGAAAATTCAGGAAGAGAAAGAGAACTCTCAAATCCCTTGATTGCCCATCTGTTTCTCCTAATAACCGTGCTGGCCTCCCCTGACAACAGTAATGCTTTATCGTGCCTTCTGACTCCAGGACTTTAGTTCATACAAAGAAGTCAAGAGTAGTATCTGTTGCAGAAGAGTTTAAAGGCGGTAAAGAAAACAGAATAAGAGGCACTGAGGGGAGCTTGTCTTGCTTGCTTGTTTGTTTGATTTGACTTGAGTATCAATATCCACATTTAAGGTGCCTGGAACCATGGAGCTGGCTTCGCCTAGTTGCCTTGTGAGGCATTTGTCATAGGTTTTCCAGGTTCATGTCCACAGCTCCTGGGGCACAATGTACCTTCCAGCTCCTGAGACCCTGATACACCCTTCCCCAGGCAGTGAAGTGTTCAGGCCTCTTTGTGTTTCTCTGTATGCCCCCTTTGGAAGCATAGAAGCACGTGACGGGACACTTGGGCTAAGACATTAATCTGTGTACCCTGTATAACTTGCAAATGTCATTGCATCCTGGCATCTACAGCTGTATTGTTCCTGGCGATCGCCATCATATTCCGTTTCTGATAAAGGTTATAAAAAGTCTGATTGCTCTCAATAAAGCTGTCACATTCTCAGTTGTCCTGTGGCCCCTCTAACCTGGCCTGATTTCATTACTTGCTGCCGTATCAGGTGACCTTGGCCTGGCAAATAAGCACAGGCACTTAAAATCAGGCCTTAACATTGTGAAATCTACTCCGGTGACACCCTCAGACTCTGCTTCTGTCTCTGCGTGCCTAAGTGACTACCCACATGCTCTGAGTAGAACATGTTGGAGAAAGTGGTTGAACCAGAAATTAGCCTTCACTTGGTATCAATCATTTCTCTGGTTACCCGCTTTACGTTCCCATCAAAACTCAAAGGGAAAGTGCCACTGACTCCTGGTTAAGCAACCTGTACAGTGGTGTTCTCTCGCATCATTTGCATAATGTTCTTTTGTCCTTTTAAAGGTGTCTGTCTGTCTTAGTGTGTGCTGATGTGTGTTCTTAGGTGTACACATGCACCTATGTGTCCACGCATGTGGAAGCCAATAGTCAACCTGGGATGACATGCTTCAGTTACCATCCAACTTTTTCTTGCCGTCTAGAGAGTCCTAGAGACCTGCCTGTTGGCCTTCCCCGTATAGGAATTACCAGTACAAACAACCCATTCTGGCTTTTTATGTGGATCAAACTCATTTCCTTGTGCTTGCAAGGCAAACACTTTATCAGCAGATCTATTTCTCAAGCCCTGATATTTCAAACATCTGTTGGAAAACATACAGTTGGTTCTAAGAGTCAGTTGCAAGTATTATTGACTTTAGTGACAGATTGGAAATAGTAACAGGATGGGACTGGAATATCTGGCCTACAGACATTGTTAATTATTGCTGACCTGGGCCGCTGTGTACTGAGTCAGCCTGAGTCAGTGGTTTAGAACTGGTTCCCTTTGAGACACCACAGTGTCTGCCACAGGGCTGAGGTAGAAACCTGGAAGATCAGCCTCTGGCCCTATTCCTGTTTTAACACAATGAGAGAATTTTTTTTCTTATCCCTTAAGTATTCAGAACAACTCTTCAGGAGCTATAGTTCTATGATGATATTTTGGGTAATTAGGATTCCAGGATGAGAGATAGCAAAGACAAAACTGAGAAACAGGGCAAGAGAGGTTACTCTGAAGTTCAGGTTGGCAAGGGCAGATGGCAAGAGAACTATACTAACAAATAAACTCTTCATTATAAAATGACATCTGAACTTCTGTCTTTATAATGAATTCTTTTCAGCATACCATATTTCTCATGGCCCTTCTTGCTTTAGGATTCCCATAGTTCTTAGTTGATATACAGCCTTTGACATATACATATGCGGTTTAAAATAATGTTCGATGAAAATGTTAGCATTGCAGTCTTATGGGTTTTTGTTTGGTTGGTTAGTTGGTTCTGGTAGGGAAAGTTTCATTTATGTCATCTCATTTATGTTGGATACAAACATAGTAGAAGGTGATTTTTATGAAGTGTATGAAAAGTTAAGTTAATAAGTTCCTTTTAGGCAGACCAAGCTAACTTGGGATTTTTTTTTCGTGTGTGGGATTTTTTTTTCGTGTGTGTGCATGGCTGTGTGTGGATACATGTGCTTGCGTATGTGTACCTGTGTGCAAGTACTCATGGAAGCTTGTGGTGGTTGGGAATGATCCTGAAGTGCTCTTCTTTATTACTTGTAGCAGGATCTCCTAGTCACACTCAGAACTTGTGATGTAGCTATCACAGCTAGCCTGCTTGCTCTGGGGACTTCCTGCCTCTGCTTTCTGAGTTTAGAATTATGGGAAGGCTGGGATGTCCATCTGACATTTAAAAGTAGATTTCTGGCAATCTGAACTTTGGGTTTCTATGCTTGCACCGCAAATGTTTTAACCAATGAGTCATCTAATTTGCATTTCTGTGTTAGCCTCAGCATCAAATAGAAGATTATGTTTATTCCGTGAAATGCTGGATATGAAACAACTTCTCGGTTACTCCTTTAGAATGTTGCGTGAGGGAAGTTTTAAAAAGCTACACAGGCAGTCTCAGTGTAGGAACTTCATGTTCAGTTTTGTCTTCTGGTAGATAGGGACTCTTCTTGCAAATTGTCTTTTTAAAAAATCAATCAATCAGAAAAAAGTTGATGAAAATTAAATGGAAAAAAGCAACTGCTTCTCTTTCTATTCCCCAGAATTATGGCCTAAGTATATACAAACTCCTAATCCTCTAGAAGGAAATGCTCCTAGAAAAATGTCCCATCTCAGTACTTAAGCTGTAGAAACATATCAGAGAGCACTCACCAGCATTTTTTTTACATCCTATTGAAAGAAAAAAGATACTACTCTTGCAGATTATCCAATTCACAATCAGTCCTCAAAGACTGCACTTTGATGAAACCTAATCTGAGCATTAAGAAAATCTCTCAAACAAGAGAAGCAAACAGAATGATTGAAAGCACCATGCAGCCCTTAAGAGAGTCCCAAGGACCAAGGGCACTTTGACCAGAGGTAGTCCATTAGATACTAGGCTAAGAATTATAAGTGCTACAGTATGGCTGGGCTAGATGATAAAGCAGAAGCCACTGTTTACTTCCCAGCATCTATTTATAACCTGCACATTGCAGTTTGCTGGTTTGATCATTTTTTAATAAATCCAGTTTGTCATTTTTCATACAGTTTGCAACTAAAGAAACCCTCCAAGTGCCATTAAATATAGAAACGAGGGCTGCATCAATGTCTCCTGATTATTAGAATTAATCTGGCACCTGTCTCATTTTCAGAATTCTGTTTTAAGGAAGTGAAGCTGTAGAACGCTGTGTAGTTAAGTGTACATTGTTCATGTACATGGGAGATTGATACCAATATTTGCCAAGTTCATAATCAGCAAAGGAATAGGTCGTCCTGTAGAGGGAGAAATCTGAAGAGCAATCACTTCATTTGCCTCTGCTTTCCCCTACCCCCTTGTCTGTTTCCAAGGACTCTCTAGCTTTCATTTAACAGAATAAACTTCTCTCCCTTCCTTTCCTCCCTCCATTCTTCCTTGGCCCTTGCTGCTCGTCTCCTTCTCCTTGCCAGCAGTTTGAGAAGTAGTTTCCCCAAGCCACTGGGGCGCTAGGAGAAGCACACCATCCTGACATGATGTTCTTCAGTGTTCACTGATAAGTGATGGTACCTGCGGATTACCTGGGATAAAATATTCATCCTAGGCTAGATTCTCTGTTCATCTTGTTGATGTATTTCTTTGTGTCTGAGATGATAAACCATGTGTCAGAAGTCACAGAGATCTGTTGTACAGCAATGATGTATGCTCAGATGTTTTGACAGTCCTTTGAAAAGATGTATCATTTCAACATCCCAGTTACTGGTAACAGAGAAAAACTTGAACATAGTGTTTTCTCTCTCTTCAGAATGTATCACTGTGTGTCTGGACACCGTGATTTCATTCAACTGTTAGGCCTTCAATGCTTTAGACTTCAAAACGCCAAAGGATAAATCTTTCTTCCACTTCTTATAGTCCCATGTTTTCTCTCTCTTTATTTTCTCCTTTTCTTTCAACATCCACTCCGAGTGGCCCATTTCTGATATCTAAGTCACATGTCCTAAAGGTTCTACAGCATCCAGACTTTCACCTCCATCTGGGAACCAGGTGTTCAAACACATGGGCCAGTGGGGATGTTTCACATTCAAATCACAGCATCCAATGACAACGTTTCTTCTTCCAAGTTGAACAGCAGGTCAAAGTGGGCATTTAAGTGGAAAAGCTTTTGACATCATCACCACTTATCTAAATAAGCCCTATACAATGAGTGTAACTTTGAAATTTTTATTTGAATTCACATTAGTTTATTATAAAACACACAGGGCAATTTACTGTCTAAGCTTTTTACCTGTAAAAGAAAATGTAATGTTGGAGTCTTCCGAAGACGATAGAATGACTGTTAAATATCTGGTACCCAGAGATATTGAGTCATGGCTCAGCTTTTCCCTGAACAAATCCTTCTCTTCATCTTGCTACTACCAAAGGAAGGCTACTCCTGAGACACCGCTGTCAATTGTCAATCACTTTGATTGCTTGTGGAATGTCCAGAAACATTCACACACTTTAGGCTGACTCTCGTGTTGCTCTTCATAGCTTAGTTGGGGTTTATCTTATACCGTGCAGAGTCACTTTGACCAGTTATTTCTAGAAGTGAAGAGTCTGATATAGAACTCTGAGCTTGCTAATGCCCTAAGAGATTAATCTCCTGTGACAGTGTGAGAGGCAGATGGTATCTTCTGATCCTTCTGTATCCTGAAGGGTGAAGGATTTTCGCAGTTTTTCTTTATTTAGTTTAGTGATACTATTTCTTGTGAATGAAGCATTAAAATAGAACTTACTGCCTACTTCACTTCTGCTTAGAAACCTGTCCTTCAACTTGTTCATCTGTATCCCTCCTTCAAGCCTTGACACTGCCCACTTCTCTTCCTAAGGCAGCCTCACTCCCTGCTGTGATCTGACTCTACACTTCCCACAGGCTTTATGTAATACTGAAAAGAAGGGACTTTCCTCCCCACCAAGCTTAATTTAAAAGTTATTTTACAAAATTAATTGGTTCTTTTTTCTTGGCCATTAGCAAAACGAGATTTATATCAGTGCTGATGGAAGCATATATATTAAATATGATTTAAATAAGAGTAATGCATATTTGCTGTAATGATTTAAGCATTCCAAACATGGTTAAATTAAAATCAACTGTGTTCTCAGTGAAGCACCAATTCCTCCCTTTCCAGTGGACCAATGTTAAAAATGATAATATGTTAGCCAGGCAGTGGGAGGCAGAGGCAGGCAGGTCTTTGATTTCAAGGCTAGCCTGTTCTATAGAGCAAGTTCCAGGACAGCCAGCACTAGACAGAGAAAGCCTGTCTCAAGAAAACCCAACCCAAACCAAACCAACGAAAAAACAAAAAAAAGATACTTAAATTTTTTTCATTTTAAAAATGTATGCACTAGTATATCAATTCTACAAATTTATAATTGGCTTACAAAAACACAATCAAAATTTGTGTTATTATAAATGTTTATTCACTTTAGCTTGTTTTGTGAATATACTTTCAAAGTAATATTTTAAATTATAGCTCATTTAAGAACTGGTCAGATGGCTCAGTGGCTAAACTCACTTGCTGCCAAGCCTGATTACCTGAGTTTGACCCTCAAAATCCACACTGAAAAATTTGTCCTCTGACATTTACCTGTACCCCCACACTCAATGAATAAATAAATAACTAAATAAGTGTAATAAACAATTTTAAAAGTAAAAGTACAGCTTATTTGAAAACATGACATTATATTCATAATATTTAGAATCATCCAAATTTAGACATTCTCGTATCGATATGATTTTTGCTACTAGAATATTACTTTCATAATCACTGACATGCATTTAATATAATGTATAGAGATGCTAACAAATAAATACATATGTATTTCTATACTCCACATTCCTAACTTCTCAGAGGTAGGATTGGCTGGGAAAAGATGTTTTCATTATAAACTTTGATTAGCAGTCCCAGGCTAGTTGAGAACTTTTGAGAGTGCTGCTATCCATAAACAGACTTACTTTCTTATGTCCTTACTCCTTAGGATGTTCTAAATTTGCAGTCAGAAGGAAGATTTGTAACAGAAAGTTGTATGTTCATTTTACCAACTATCCTGAATATTTTAATATGTGTATTGGCCTTTGAATTTTGCTTTTTTATTAAAATAGATTTTAATATAATATAGTGTGATCACAATTTCCTTCTTCCAACTCTTCCTAGATTCTCCCCCTACCTCCTTACCCACCCAACTCCACACTCTTTCTCTCTTTCATAAAACAAAACAAAACAAAAAAATAGGCCACTAAGATCAATCCATCAAGCAAACCATAATAAGACAAAACAAACAAACAAAAAGAAGAAAAAAAAAGAAAAAAAGCAGAAGAAACACATACAGAGCAGACACACACCCACTTTTACACACAGAAGTCACACCAAAACACAAAATTAGAAACCACAGCATGTAAGCAGAAGAACTTAAAGTAAAAAGGTACATAAGCAAGGTATTACGAGGAAAAGCAAAACAAAAACAAACAAAAACTCCCACCAACTGCTGGGCATAGGGCCTTCCCTTAAGTGTGCTTTGGACACCTCGTAAGACTCCATTGGAGACAACTAAATTTCCCCTTGTGGGTAGTTGTTAATTGAAGACCAGTTCTGGGTTAGGGATAGGGGCTCATTCCAATTCCCCTCCCAACACTGGGCTTCCATTTGGCTAGGCCACAGTGTCCGTGAGTTCACGTGTGCACCTGCTGTCTCTAGAAGGCCCTGTTCCCTTAGTGTGTCCTCTGCTCACTGGCTCTTAGGCGTGTCACCTGCCTTCTGTACTCTGCTCTCTTTAGCGACTCCAAAGAAGCTTTTTGTTGCTGCAGCAAACACATAGCAGTCAGCTTTGTTGGTCATGCAGCTTTCTAATGGGTTGCATCTCTGTAGCTTTTGACTTTGCTGTAAAAGTCGGTTTTGTTTATCTAAGATGTGGTTATTTGTTTAATGATTTAAATCATTTAAAATGGCTTCTGAGTTTCCTGCTCTACTTAACATATTTTACAAGGAATGCAAATTTCAAATAAAAGATTAATACATGTATATGCATATATGTCTAGCTATAAATATATGTCTATATGATATATGTATACATATAAATGGGTATATATATGGAATTGGCTGTACCTGTTACTAAATTATTGGTTTTTTTTTCGTTTTGAGATCACCATTTAATTGGATTTGAAGTATTGGAATAGAGTGTGTACACACTCCTTACAGAGGGTCACAATGACAGTCTTTGACAATACTAGGTCCTGGAATAATTCTTCAAGGACAGAACAGAGTGAAGAAAACTCTTTCCTATATCCAGTCTGCCTTGGCAGCCGGCATATTGACATACATGCATGAGTGCATTTGTGTGTATATGTTGTTTGTGTTGTTGAAAAATATCTGCTGAATGCACAAGGGTCATCTGTAGCCTCCTCCATCCAGCAAGATTTCCCTTGACTGAAGGGAAGGGTGCTCCAGTAATCGGGGGAACTGTGGGTGCTGTCCAGAAAGCTGGACTGTGCATTTCATACCTTTGAGGTCTTAATCTCAGCCTATGCAAAAGCTCTTCTGAGTCTCTAAGTCCCTTTGTTCTTCCTCAGCCCTAGAGTATCCGCTGCTTTCTGCATCTGCTATACCATTTTCATTCAGCCTTAGTTAAAAATCCTTACTCTTTTTAGTAGATGACTGCATTTCATTCCTTATATTAAAATAAACTTCCTTATTCAAATGACTTGTGGCTTCATTCTTCAGACTTGCCCCTAAACATAGCTGGGGTGTTCTGGGAAGAAAAGAGCAAAAGAAAGAGGGATCAAAAGAGGGGCCATCCTTTGGGGATGAGGTCACAGACACTGACCTAGGGACAAAGGAAGGAAATGTGAAAGGTAGATACATAGAGATCCATCACAGGAGCCAAGGGGTCTGAGGCTGCTCTGGGCTCTACAACCATCTGACTCTTAATTGCGGTATGTACATCTGCAAAGAACTGCTTTGGACATAGTGTTTCACAACCTGTGTCAGTTTCCATTCTGGCTTATGCTTGATCTGGCTATGTGTCAGTTTTTCTTTTATGTACCTAATATATTTTCAAACAAACCATTTTTAATTATTAGGCTTGTCTTTTAGCATAGATTTAAAATAAAAATGATTGAACAATACAGATTGAGACATTTTTAAAAACTCAAATTTAAAAAGTAAGCTTTATGACAAAGCTTGATGTCATAGGTCATGAAGAAATCCAATACTTTGTATGTTAGCATAAAATTAATTTTAAAAAATCAATAAAGCGTGAAGGCAAGCTTTAGATAATGCAGGGTGATAGGTATGAATATTTCTCATAAATAGATTGTATTGACTAAAAGAAATATGTATTTACCTAAATAAAGTGTTCATATAAAAACTAACACCCTAACATAATATTGCATGCAATAAACTTTGAGAAAGAGCAGACCGGAATATTCTTGAGGCTAAATACTTTTAGCTCCAAAATTCTGGACTTTGGACCTAGATGATTTGTCTAGGCAATTTTACTTGGAGGAAATATGACAATATACTTTCTAAATACTATTCTTAAATGCTAGGTATAAAGTCAGCACACTAGGTAAGTACTTCATAACCCATCCTCTCATACTACTTGGATAAGTCTTCTAAAGAATATCTGTTCTCTATATTTGCATATATAGATTTTTCTAAATCTAGCATTGATATGTATGTCTTAAGCCATATGCCATCGTTCGTTTTTTTTTCCTTTAAAAAGAAAATTCCTTTTGCTTATTTTATGTATTGTCTCATTATTCTCCCTCTGCTGGTTTCTACTTAAATAGTAACTTTGAAGGACAAAATAACACCAAAGAGCATTCTCCATACTCTATAACCAAATGGCAATCAAAGGGTTCATTTTATGATTCAGCATAGCTCAGGAAATGATTTCAATGAAGAAGATGAAGAAATTTCAAGGGTTTTTCTTTTGTTTGCTGTGTTCTAACAAAGCTCACGGGATTGCGGTTGCCGCAGCAACAGATCCATCTGTGCTAGTATGCACCTTTGTCTTTAATAACAGGAAATGGGTTATTATTTTGCGTGTATGTGAATTACGTGTGTTTATGCATTTGTACATACAGAGAGGAGAGAGAGAAGACAGAGAGAGATCGCTAGTTGTACATAGATTATCTTTCCCTTTTTTATTATTTCAAACTTATTTTAATGTTTTACTATCTTATCTGTATTGTCAATCTCCCCATGTTGTTTAATCAATGTGGTCTCTGAACATAAAATATTAACTGTAGGTGCAAATATAATTATCAAACCAGAAGTCAATCTACATAATAATTCTTTATAGGCTGAATCTAAGATTCCATTGAAATATTGATAAGGGTACCTGGAATTACTAGTAGTGTCTCATTTGAAATCTGAAGAACAGGTCGCATGCTACATTGATTACATTGTATTCTATTGCCTGCACCACTTTTCCTGGGTGGCTCAGTGGTGGAAAACCATGTCCTCAAAACCAAACGGCCCTTAACGTGGACTTCATGAGTGAAGAAGTCAAAAGTTCTACTAGTGTTCTTTTTAAATTCACTTAACAAAGTAAAGACAATACAGTAAAAGCCACATAAATGACATGTCTGTAGAAATATAGTTAGTGCAAAAAAATATCAAGAATATGCCACAACTATTTAGATTTCATTTCTGTCACCTTCTTGTAGCATTCAAAATTGTACACCAGCATTCTTATGATATAAAGCAAAAATCAGCATCATAACCATAAAACAAAACCATAGATGTGTCTCGGGATATCTGTGGCTCAGGGGGAGTGTATATGTGGAGCTGTGTAAATGTAGATTACCAGGACTGACTAGAAAAAAAATTAAAATCTTACCTTTTCTATTGTCTTTACTTAGTAGGTCTTTGTTGGGATAACATCCATTATGTCATATAGTCCCAGCAGCTGAATTATCATTTGCTGAGCCACTAAACTTGTTCAAAAACAAAAAGAGGGCTGCCTAGGATCAAGCTTTGTGACTCTTAAACTAAAATGACTGGCAGTAGCATTGTACACAGGCACGCACACACAAATACACACACAATGGCCTTTGCTTTCTGATTTGGTGGGGCTTTCTGTTCCTTAATATAAATATGACAAAGTGTCAAGCGTGCTTACTTCTTCTGATGAGAGCAAACATGGTTTTGTGAACTAACATATGCTCTTATCGCCTGTGCACATGCTTTCTGAGGTGAAGGAAGAATTTTCAAATAGAAATTATACAAGAGAGTTCCCCTGTATGTGGATTACTTTAACATTCTTGTACAAGAATTGAAAGATCATTTCTTTTTTTTTTTTTTTGATGCTTGAAATCTATCTGTCAGGAGCCACGGTAAGGTCGGCTACCTCTACAGATCTGGTGGCCTCTTAAATCAGGCTGAAGGGACTTAGGTTATTTTTCCATATTATCAATCTAACACATTTCTATGAGCAAATTTCCTCAGGATACTCTGATGGATTGTCTCACTGCAGATGCAAAATACATACTATCTACTGATGCTTCTGATTATTAAACATTGAAATCAATGGCATAGGAAACTTTGATATGAATTCTTTGCAAAAGCTGGAAGGAAAAGTGACAAGCACAGGAAAAGCAAAAGTAGATTACACTCTTAATCTGGAAACCTAGACATAATTACTGTTAATGTTTGGTCATATATTTAAGTTCTGCCTCTCTCTCTCTTTATATATATATATATATGTATATATATATGTATATATATGTGTGTGTGTGTACATACGTATGTGCGTGTATTAAACCACGTGCCATTGTTTCTTTCTTCCTTTTTAAAAACTTGTTTCTTATTTTCTGTATTGGTTCATTATTCCACCTCTGCATACATATATGTACATGTGTGTGTGTGTACAATAATACTCTTTTAGAAACTGTAATTTTCACTTCAACATGCTACTATTTTCTAATGTCATGAATAATCATCACATAAAAATTCTTCAAGTAAGCTCAATCTGCTGGCAAGTGTCTATAATATTATCAGTTTGGGAACCCAAGCGAGAGGATTGTAAGTGCAAGACCAGCTGGGGCTAAATGATGAGACCTGTTTCAAAAGAAAAAAAACGGAACAGTAAAATTTCAAGTCGATGTACATGGAAACAAGGGAAAATGTACCATAGCCTCTTCTCTTTCTAAAACCCAAAGGGATATAGGATTTAACTCTAACTTGCAAACACTTTTGTCAACTCATCATTGACACTGCTTTGTGTAACATGTGATTCCATGTTTATATACTTTAGGCAATATTCCGTTTTCTCCATGTTTTTCATGTCATGGTAGATCATTTCTTTTCAATATCCCATTGCATGGATGGCCTATAGCCAGTAGTTCTCAACCTTCCTAATGCTGGGACGCTTTAATACCCTCATGTTGTGGGGACCCTTAACCTTAAATTTATTTTGTTGCAACTTCATAACTGTAATTACTGAATAGTAATGTAAATATTTTTGGAGATAGAGGTTTGCCAAAGGAGTTGCGACCCACTTAGGACCGAGAACCACTGGGCTACAGTTTTTATTTACCTAATGAAGGCTGTCTTCATTACTTCCAAGTTTTAGCAGTTATGAATACCGTTGCTATAAGCAAAAGTGCATACACAGCGTTTTATGTGGGCATGAGTGTTCAAAGCATCTTTGTAAATAGCAGGTAGCATGATTGCTGGACCATGTGGAAGGAGTTCTTTTTTGTTGTTGTTTTGATTTTTTTTGTGTGAGGACCTGCTCCCATAGTGTGTGCACCAAGTTGGCTTCCAGCTGCTGCTCCATTTCCTCTCTAGCAGTGTTTAGGGCCAGCTACTGTAATAGATCTGCAATGGCATCTCATGTTCTTTTAGTATGTGTCTCCCCGATGTGAAAAATAACCTGAATATATATATATATATTTCCTCTTTTTCATCATCTTTGGTGAGGTATCTACAGAAGGTCTTTGGGCATTTTAAAGGTTGGTTTGTTTCTTATTCTTAAGCTCTTTATATGTTTGGATAAAAAATCCTCATTATTTTTTTGACATATATTTTCTTATGGGAAGTTTTAAAATGATTCCATTTCTGCTACCAGTCTTACTCAGATTTTCTGTTTAGCCTATGAAGGCAGTTTTTTGTTAGTTTGTTTCTTTCTAGAAATTCATCCTTCCAATCAATTATCTGACATATCAGCATACAACTGTTCATATTTTTCTACTGTAATCCTTTTTCTTTCTGGAAATTATGTAATATTTCCCCTTTACTCCTGATTTTTTTTTTTTTTACCAATTCATACTCTGTTTTTCATTTCCCATCTTCTCGGAATTTGTCTCTATTTCTGGTGTGCCTCTGTCCACCTGTCTCTCTCTTTGTCAGAGTACCCAAAAGATTACCAAACATGATGAGCCATGAAAAGTGCCATTAACATCCGACATGTTCATGCATTGTGTTAGTGGAATCCGGTAACATGGGCTGTGTTCTGCTCTTGCTTACTGTTTTGAATTTTGCTTCATTTATTTTCACGTTCTGTTATTCTTGTACAATAAGCACCTTACCCTTCTGCATTGTTTATCTATAATTCCTCTTGGTCAGATACTGAAAACGACACTCAGATATTCTGTTTTTTTTTTCCTTTGACTGATATGCTATTAGGTTTAATGATGTCATTTAATTTTAAGTACACCACTGGAAAGAAACAGTCACCTTTACATTCACTCACATAGTCAATGAAAGTTTATTGAACACAAACTGTGGAAAAATTGGATTTTGTGACCATGAAAGTGTTGCTTTTTTAATATATGAACTTAATATATTTATTTATATCATAAGTAAATTATCTACCATAATATCTTTTGATTTTTATCTTGTGTTACATATTTTTTCTATAGGTCAAAATTTTAATTTATTCTCTCCAGTGATGTGAAATTTATTTCCTTTATTCACTTAAACTACCACTGGCTATGTGTAAATTAAAAAAAAACTTAATTTTTTTTCTTATTAAAAAATACAATTATTAAAAAAATACAATATTTGGTTCTTGTGTATAAGATGAGCAATGCTTATATTTGTGTTTTGCACTTCTGTTTTCCACATCCCCAAGTCCTGGTGTGATACTGGATTTCATATACAAAATATTATTAACTTATTATAAATATTATTAGCTTATTCAATGACCTAGTTTGATAGCTAAGGAGTGTATATGGTTCAAGGGAAACAAAGAGAAATTACTATTTTTTGTATCCTGGAGTCAGGATGAAATGTGGCTCTTCAGGAATACTGACAAGCTATTTTGTGGGGAGAGTTTTACATTTAGGGGAAGTGCACCAGATAATAGGAACATCACACATGGGCATAATTACCTAATCTAGTTATTGGATGGTTGGTGAGTCTGCCACTGGTTATTCAACTATTAGCAGAACTCACTAAGCATTTGCTGCTTTTGTAAGGATGGAAAATTTTAACTTGGCCCTAACCATGGGAACTAACCATGGGAACTGAGACTTGTGAGCTTTAATCATTACCAAACCCGGATCTGATACAAAACGAAACCGGGATCTGATACAAAACATTTCTAAGAAACACCCTTCTGTAGTTATGGATACAATGTCTAACCATCCTCTAGTCACCACACCTGGGCACAGCCAATCACAGACTGCCCCCATTAAGAAAGTCCCTTACCCCTAGACCCCCTCCTGTTTTGTGGTTTTTGCCTTTATAAACTCTGTGATTCCATTGCTGGGCACTCCACATCACCCCCTTGTGTGGGAGCTATGTGTAGAGCCCCGGCATGCCAGCTACTAATTAAACCTCTTGCTGTTTGCATCGAGCTCTGTTTTTGTGGGTTATTGAGGTCTGGCATCTATCCTGAGGAACGGAGGGTCTTCCCACCTCAGGAGTCCAACACTTTCACAAAGACTTAGGCAGAAATTGGCATTTTCTTTTGAAAATATGAAGGGCAAAGACATGATTTTGTGGTGTCAATTGAAGAAACAAAGAAACAGAATCCATTGTGGGACATTTTTATTCTTTTTTATTTTATATAATTAATTACAGTTTGTTCACTTTTTATCCCAGCTCTAGCCCCCTCCCTCGATCCCTCCCGATCCTTCCTTCCTCATCTCCTCCCATGCCCCCCCTCCAAGTCTACTGATAGGGGAGGTCCTCCTCCCCTTCCCTCTGATCCTAGCTTGTCAGGTCTCATCAGGACTGGCTGCATTGTCTTCCTCTGTGGCCTGGTAAGACTGCTCCCCTCTCAGGGGGAAGTGATCAAAAGGCAGGCCACTGAGTTAATGTCAGAGACAGTCCCTATTCTCATTACTAGGGAGCATGAGCTGCCATGGGCTACATCTGTGTAAGCGTTCTAGGACCATCTCCATACATGGTCCTTGGTTGCAGTATCAATCTCAGAAAAGACCCCTGGGCCCAGATATGTTGCTCTGCTTGTGGAGTGCCTGTCCCCTCCAGGTCTTTTTATTTCCCCCTTTTTTTTCATAAGATTCCCTGTACTCTGCCCAAAGCTATGGATCTCAGCATCCGCTTTGATACCCTGCTGGGTAAAGTCTTTCAGAGGCCCTCTGTGGAAGGCTCCTGTTTCCTGTTTTCTCCTTCTTCCAATGGCCATCCCATTTGCCTATCTGAGTGAGGATTGATTATCTTACCTAGAGTCCTCCTTCTTGCCTGACATTTCTGATCCTAAGTAGGTTGCATGCTAAAATAATACTATGTAAAAAAAATAGGAGTTTGAAAATATTTTAAGGTAAACAGAACAAATATAATATTGAAGTAAGAAGGGACAATTATGCTCCTACATACAAGAAATTTGATGACCTCTAGCTCTAGGACATCAATAATCACATCTGCATTGCAGATCCAAAAACAATGACTCATCTTAAGCCTATGTAATGGTCTAGATATCAGTAGTGTCTGAAATTTTGCATGTGTTTATAATTATAAATAAAACTCAGCAACCTGCTTTGGATATAAAATATTTATGAAACATACAGTATTTCTTATAAAACTGCTTCATCCCTTTTTTCCATTTTATCAAACCATGCTGTTAATATGAGTGTGGGTTTCATCAAACATTTCTTTTTCATATTCATACTTCAGTTCAGGCAACACAGTTTTTTCTCATTTATTAGAGCAAGTCTGTTCTTACTGATATTGATATAATACAGGGACTTATCAAGAATGACCTCATTTGGGTTTGTATACCTGTTCTCAGTTTGATCCCCATGAAAATTATGCTTACTTACACCGAAGATTGATAGGCAGAACTCACAAATGCTATGGGATTGGGCTGACCCAGGCACCGAGGTGAGACATCAGGAATACTTTGATACATCTTTTGTTTATTTGTGTACATGCTAACGTCTCTTTCCTTTTTCAGTTATGTCTTACATTCTCTTCATCTTGGGATGTTTTACAAACTAAAATTGGGCTTTCATTAAACAGTGGAGGCTCATTCTTCACACTCCTTGTATTTTCTAGGCTGTCATATCTATTGATGCATGCATCTGGGACACTGGGATACATCTGAATTGTTTCCCTCTGTCGGATAAAGTCAGAGGAGGGTTTTTCAAAATGAGGTTGTTCTTAGTTCTGGTTGGCTGAAGCTCTCATGGTCCTAGGAGATGTTGAAGACAAAAATCTTAGGAATCATGAGCTTCTTGTGCAATTAACCATCAACAGACATCTTTTTTTAATGAGCCTTTGAACAATCAGTTCTTATTTTTTATAGAAAAAAATTGAAATTTAAAGTCCAAGACTCACAATGGTCAGACTTCAATTTGATATATTTTTTTTAAATCAGGGTAGAGCTTCTTGATGAGCAGCTGCTTTAAAATTTGTATAACTTCTTTTGTAGCATAGAAGTGTATAACCATGGTAAGCTAATATTCTGCAGTGTCTGCTGTTTATTTGGTTCACTCAGTTTTATCAGGAGAATCTATCCTTGTGAGGTTTATCTGACATTTATTGTTTTTGTTTATTTTGGTAAGACAACTTTAACTTAGAAATTTTGGGGGTGTTTTATACTTAAAATATTGACTAAAAATACTAAACAGATTAAGCTAAATTAAATTAAATAGATAAGCATGTTGTTAGAGGGTTATTCTATGCACAACGTTCTAGAAAACAACATAAAAATAAGCTAAAGCTTGGTTCTTGGGTGACTTGTTCAATTCTTTCCTGGGAATTGGTTAAAGTAGTAACAGTAGAGTGCAGAAATCAGTGGCTTTACTTGGGAGTCTATAAAATTCTTCTCAGTCTACTTTCCATCAACACACAACTGGCTTTATTTCTGCCATTTTTGTAGTAAAGAAAGAGAGCTTCTATTGCTTACTGATCCTTGCTGAATGGTCACATTATGTTGGGAAAATGTCTGCGATTTAATTCTTGGATCTAGATATGTCTTATCCAGGGTTTTATTGGTGTGAAGAGAAACCATGACCATGACAACTTGTATAAATGAAAGTATTTAGTTGGGGCTTGCTTACCGTTTCAGAGGTTTAGTCCATTATTATTTCATGATGGCATGCAGGTAGACATGGTGCTGGAGAAGTAACTGAGAGTTCTACATCTGGATTCTCAGGCAGCAGGAAGAGAGCGACATTGGGCCTGGATTGAGCTTTTGAAACACTAAAGCTCATGCCCAGTGACATCCATTCTCCAACAAGGCCATACATACTCCAACAATGCTATGGCCTAATCTCTTTCAAGTAGTACCACTCCTTGATGACCAAGCAGTCAAATATATGAGCCTATGCGGGGTCAGGGGGAGCATTCCTATTCAAACCACCATGAGATATTTCCACTGTTTGTAAGCTTGAGAATTTTTGTTCTCTTTTATTTATTTATTTACTTATTTATTTTTATATCAATCACAGGTTAGGTACTTTGCATCCCAGGCGTAGCCCCCTCCCTCATTCCCTCCCACCCTTCCACTCCCTCCCTCATCTCCCTCCTCCCCGCCCCCTCCAAGTCCACCAACAGGGGAGGACCTCCTCCCCTTCCATCCAAACCCAGCTCATCCTGTCTCCTCAGGGCTGGCTGCAAAGTCCTCCCCTGGGATCTAGCCAGTCTGTCACTCCCCGGCTTATATGGGGGAGGGTCAAAGAGTCAGCCATCAAGGTCATGACTGAAACAGTCCCTGTTTCCCTCACTAGGGTCTTCAGTCCTATACCGAGCTATCATGGGCCCCATCTGCACGGGGGTTCCAGGCCACATCCACACATGATCCTTGATTGTAGAAACCGTCTCATACAAGACCCCTGTGCCCTGCTCAGTTGGATCTTTGTGGAGCTCTTGTTCTCCCCAAGTCTCAACAACCTCCCCCAGATCTATCATTACTTCTCGCCCTCTGCCAAAGTCTTGATCGTGAGTCTTAATATCTGCTCTGATACATCACTACATTGACCCCCCCCCCCCAGAGGTCCTC
>CM053746.1:28059185-28120202 GCA_028658305.1 Pachyuromys duprasi | reverse complement strand
ATCCACACATGGTCCTTGATTGTAGAAACCGTCTCTTACAAGACCCCTGTGCCCGGCTCAGTTTGGTCTTTGTGGAGCTCTTGTTCTCCCCAAGTCTCAACAACCTCCCCCAGATCTATCATTACTCTCGCCCTTTGTCAGAGGCTTGATCTCGAGTCTTAATATCCGCTCTGATACATCGCTACATTGACCACCCCCCACCCCCATAGGTCCTCTTTGGCATGCTCCTGTTCTGTTGCTTGTTTTCTCCTCCGCTCAACATAGGCTCAGTCTTTAAATAAAGATTTTAAGCATATATTGCTAATTTCTAAACAATAATCTAACATGCTTCAGTTTTGTTCCGGCATCAGTGCCCCCCTTCCTTTGCCTTAACCTAAGAATGAATTATTCCCTGGGGCTTGCAAAATGTCAAGTTTTACTTATTTGCTGAGTAGGTGCCACAGAGAACATAGTTTTAAATTTTATTTCTCCCTTCAGTATGGATTTAGGGCTATGAGAGATAGAGAATAATCATCAGAAGGAAAGCTCCTCATAAAATGCAGAAGGGACAGTGAGAGGTGGTAAGAGTGAAGATTTTGATTTACACATAGGGCTTCTGCCAGTGTGAGTTAGAAGAAATTGCTGCTGTAAACTTTGTGTCCCACTTCTGCTAGGCAGCACAAAGCATTTGAATACCAAACATGCGTTCTCTGGCATTAGGAATGTTCTTCCAATTTGTTATGGGGATTTCTAGGAAATCAGCATGTCAGTGTGGGCCTAGGAATGTCATCATGATGTCCCATTCCCTGAACCCAGGTATATTGATTGTCCCTTCAAATACCTGAGTTTTCCAACTGTTTTTATCTTGCTTAAGTTTTCTTGATACCTTTCTGGAAAAGCTAATTCTGAAAAAGATCTCTGTATTTTTATTTCTTGAGTATTTTTTTCCAACCCTTTTCTGTTTTCTTTATTTCAACCAAAGGAAATGTTAATTTCACTGGATTCTACAACCACAGTGGTGAGGTCCTTTACAATTCATCTATCACTGGTCAAACTGGCCTCGTTAATTTTCTGCTTCACAGAGGTCTTGGAGTTCATTTATCTTGAGATTATTGACCCTAGAGTGCAGTGGCTTTCTAAGATATTAATGTGGTTTGAATGGGTGTTTGCATGCAATCCTTTTGGACTTTATAAATGCAGTCAGAATACAAAGAAAAGGAAATAAAGGGGAACTGTGACTAAAGAGCAATGTTTGCCAAGAGTCGTGTTGGTAATGAGATCATTTGAACATATTTTGGTAATGTGAAGGCTGAGAAATATTGAAAGAGGGGAATAAAGGGGAAAGATAACATTGAAACAGCGGGAAAATGATCTTTAGAATCTCAGCTCTACCAGCAAAGCAACCAGAAAAGAGAAAGGCTGGACGAACGCAAAATTTTGTGTTGCTACACAAAATACGATCAAAGAAAAGGGAAGACTAATCGGAGGTAATGATGGTAATTTGTTTTCTAGTTCAAAGATAATTGACCCTCACAGAAGACATAATTACGGTATATTACAGAGATAAAAAGAGAGACAAAGGCAGAAGCCCAGAGTGATGACAAACATGATTCAAGATCCCATCATTATGATGTTTTTAAAAACCACAATATTTTGATATTAGCCTTTCAACCCACAAAAGAGAGAATAGCAAACAACCAAGCTGGTTCTCATGTCTCTGGTTAGATTTGTGTTTTGCTTCCTTTCCCCTCCTTTCTCTTCTCCTTTTAGGTGTCTTCTAACAGCTGCCAGACCTTGAATTGCATATGCTAGAGAGGAGGATGTAGAAAAGTGGGCAAAGCTCTGGTCTGTTCAGACGAGAATGATGAGTGAGAATCTACCCTCACCTCTCGACTTTCATCGGTAGCAGCTGGGTGATTTTGGACCCGTCTGAAAACTTTGAAGCTCTAAGCCAAGAGTTATTTCAGTCAAACGATTCTCAAACTATGACTGATGAGGCAGCACTTGAGATAATTTTAGCGTGTGTGGACAAACTTTATTATTGCAACAATTAGAGACATATGTAATGGTCATAGAAAATGTTTGTTCCTTAAATCTCTGCTATTTGTTTTTAGGATGAAACCAAGTAAAAATAGTGAGACAGAATCATACACATGAACAATTGTCTGAATGGTGTGTGACTGTGGCTCAAATGAAGGCATCATCTTAAGAACTGCTGGCATTGGTGAAATAGTGTCTTGGTTTCTTTATTTCCTTCATTTTACTGTCCAACCACTATTTCATGATCATGTAAAATGGGAGTCAGATGTGATGGCGGTTCGGACGCATTGTCCGCATATGGAAATTCCAGTGCTACATTTTGGTCACACCAATGTGATTTCCAGTCATGTCTAACTTCTCACGTCTGGACTTGAAGCGTGCCACAAATCAACCCCTGACAGTGCCAACTCAGTTAGTAATGTATGAGACATTTAAGGAAGGCCAGAGATACTTCTGAAGGCTCATGATACAACAGGAATGCTCAGTTCATGTGAGAGTGTGTGTGTCTGTTCACATGTGTCATAGTGGGAGAAGAGAGAATATTAGGCTAATTGGGAAAGGAGATTATCCCTCCATCTAGAAGCATGTGGCTCCTTCAGGCAAAATTGTGTCTGCCAGGAATAACACAAAGAGTCCATTAAAAGAAATTCAGTCTTTCTCAGTCAGTTCTCATTACTCAGCCTCTTCTATCACAAATGGAGAAACCCATCCCTGCCCTGAACAGTAGCTTACTGTACCACCTTTATAATTCTCTCCTTGCTTGTTTTAGAGACCTGATGTCCAACAACTCATTGTTCTTTCTATTGAACTCATAAAAATGTCTCTATTCAGCTGGAAACTAACACTGACATCTAAAACTATTTTCTCGGGATTCAGTGAGACCTGCTTTTTCTTTATATGGGAGAGGTTGCCAAGTCTAGAAGAACAAACATCTTATTGAGGATGAGAGCCTTAGAAGCACATGGATCATTCTTAGATGTTATGATCTTGCCATTTAGACTTCAAAAATGCTCTTTAAAAAATTAGCGGTATCTTTATTTATAATTGTTTTATTTTTCCTGTTTTAGAAATGCCACTTCTCATTCCTAGCATCTAAAAACGTAGATGCCATTTCTTATTTTGGTGCTCAGCCATAAAAATGTACTCTTTCTTATCCCTCCTTTTTGGTCTGTAATCTTAAACTTCAAAACAAAACCAGATATAGTGTTGCACACCCTTAATCCCAGCTCATGGGAGGAAATAGAAGTCATACATCCCTGTGAGTTCAAAGCCAAACTTTTCTATGTACATTAGTTCAGGTTAGATAGTGTGACCCGGTCTCAAAAATAATGAATAAATGAATAAAACTGAAAATAAAACTCTAAGGTACATTTCTCATTGATTTCTCAGATTTTCAGCAACAGACTCTGAAAACCTAAATCTCTAAAAGAGAGCTGATGCCACGTTAAGAGTGTAACCAAAACCTCCCTCTCGTTTAATAAACAAACACAAATTCTCTTATTTTTTTTTCAACCTCTAGAAAAATCAAAACAAAATGAAAAAGAACCAGTTTCTGCTTCTGGCAGTCCTCAGCGAGAGAAGGAGGAGTCAGAGCTTTAGACTCTAGTTGTGTGAACACATCCCATTCAACCGATAATAATGCTATTAATTTGTATGCTGCATTGGTTTCTTATTGTTACTATAACAAATCACCACAAGAGCAAGACATTTATTATTTCTCAGTTTTGGAAGCCAGTCGCAAGCGATTAAATCATTGAACCATAATCAAGTTACTGGCAGGGTTGCACTTTCTGTAAGACCTGGAGAATCAATTTCCTGTCTTTCCCATCTCCTAAAGACTGCTTGCATACCACTTTCTAATCATGAAAGCCATCAGTAAAACATTTTCCATCTCTCCTGTATTCTATCAGCTTAAGAGAAGAAAAATGTATTTGGCTTATGGCTTCGGCAGGTACAGCTCATTAGGTCAGGAAAAGCATGGTGGCAGAGTGGGGAGGCTATTGGCACACTGTATCCATAGCAATAAAGTAGAGAGTAGACATGAAATGGGTCTAGGCTGTAAAGATACAGAGCAGCCTTCAGTGGCCCACTTCCTTCAGGAAGGCTCCACCTCTTAAAGGATCCACATATTTCCCAAACGCTATCTCCAGTTGGGATTCAGGTGCTTAAACATACCAGATGTTATTGGACATTGATCACTCTAACCGTAGAATCCCCAACTCAAGATGCTTTGCTTTAAATTTGCCACATATGCAAAGCTCTTCTTGACCTGGGACTTAACATTTTCTAGACTTCAGAGACTAGGATACTAGGATACTTGGAAGCACATAGGGAGCATGGGAGTGCATTATTAAGTTACAATATAAGATTTCCAATTCATTTGCTTTGCTTTACAGGTAAGTATGTCTGAGGTCGGACAAAGAAAAGAAGTCATGGGTGTTTATAGTTGCCTACAGATAAACTATATTTTATAAAATTAGAAATTATGTAAATTCTTAATGTTTTGTGACATGTAGTATGCCTGTACTTTGTCTTCTTTTATAATGTGGTTTTCTCGACACCAGATCCTTTCCTATAATTGCCAGTCAATTCTATATTCTGTCTTCATTGATTTGGTATATTTAACTTGGTCTTATACCCTTAGCAGTTTCATATCTACTCACAGCTATGACTTGAGTCAGGCACGAAGGACTCCTCTTTCCCACCTGTCTTTGTCTCATTGAAATTCTCCTGATTCTTGAACTCTATTTCCTGGAGCCCTGCAATGAGTTACCTTTGACATATACCCTTAACTCAGCATTCTGTTTTCATTATATCATTATGCAGAGAGGTGAATTTAGCTTAACAGCAAATCTTTCTGTACAAATTGCTGATGATTTAATAATAATAATATAATAAGTGCTATAGTATGGTAAGATTAGCTGTGCTGTACATGACCCCAAATAGAGAAAGCCAAATTGAACAGTACCACATCAGAAGTTCCTTCACCTCACAGCCAAAATATGGCATTTGCGTTAATGCTATATCTTTATATTCCTGGTCTAGCCATAGAAGCTTAGAAATAGCTTAGAAATAGCCTGTGACTCCTTAACACAGTAAGCAGGCATCTTTGCTTCTTTAGAAAGAAACCAGGGACAGAAACCCTGCTTGGAATCACGTAGACATTTGAAGAAGGAAAGAATTGATCTTGTGATAATTCTCCTTGTTTCTTTATCTCACGGGGCTTTTTAGTCGCCTTAATAAGGATTATTTTTCAAGTGTTTCTAACCCATGGAAGTGCCAGTAACCTTACTTAATACATTAGTATGTTTGAGATCTGGAGGGAAAGATTCAATGTTAAACCTTCTAAGCTTGACAGTTCCATTTTAGACATGCCCAATTTACTGCTCTTCAGCTTTAAACAACCTGGAGTTGGATGAAGGCTGTGTTCTGCTTCTGTGTGACATTTTCTGAGCATCCGTTGTCAGCCCTAACAAGCTGTGTATTGACATTATTCAATACACCTTATCTACCAAGATGAATTCCAGCCATCTAAACAGGAGTGTACATTTAAACTGGCAATGAGAATGACTACTAGAATGCTTATGGTGTCAAAACTTGAGCACACAATGTCATTCATTGGCCATGTAGGTGTCAGGAAAATGCAAGATGAGGCTTTTTAACCTCCATGAACTTCACAAGGGAGAGATAAAGCCTCCAGAAGCTTTTAATTCATTAAAAATAATTTTTAAAAAGTCTTGCTTTCCTCTTTATGTGTACATACATGTCTGCATATTCTTTCATGCATATGTGTGCACGTGTTATCTGTCTTCCTGTATGTTCTGTTTTGACATCTGTTCTTACACTCATTGGGGAAAGGTTCATTTTATATTATTTTCAGGTCATGAGTTATTCATGGGATTGTTTCTATTTAGGATCACTTTTTCTGCCCTATCTCCCTACTCTAGATACTGCTCAGATCCCTTATGTACAGCAGAGTTCAGGACCCGTTCTTGGGTATCAGGGCATCATACCAGCTTTTTGTTATTGTTTGACACACCCTCATGCATACATCCATGGGTATAGCAAATTTTGCCAAAATATTAGAAGGACTGAAGAAAATGAACCTATAAAATGAGAAAAATGTGGAATGTAACTGTTTTTCCACAATGGGAAATAGTCAGGACCTTCACTCTTTGAGGGGAAGGTTGATTTGGGGTGGAAGATTTTCCCTGAAATATTTTCTGATTCTCACCTCCTCCTTCCTGTTTTCACATAACAACTCTTTCTAGCGTCTGCGACTTTCTCCTAATATCCTTTTGCCTCAGGCCATCGATGGTGTTTCCTTGCCATAGTAACATTGGCCAATATTTTCATTATTTGGTTTAAAGTAATAATAACAGTTCTGAGGCCTTGGGGGAAAAAAGCCCATGACCTTCACTTCTTCAGTTACACAAACTAAAGCAGCAAAAAAAAAATGATGATTTATGATGGCTTATATGGCTTATACTCAAATCCTACACACCTATGCTGAATGTACTAATGATTGCATTAACACCCTTTGGGTGTTTTCCCAGTTAGAATTGCAGATTCGTCTTTGTTATTTTGGTTGTTTTTATGTATAGTGAGTCAGGGAGCAATACTAGCTTTCAAAAAGGAGCAAAAATGTCTTCAGAGAAACAGGATCTAAATAAGAAGTGGCAAACAGTTGCTTCCACAGGCAGACAATACAATCATTGAGAAGGTTGGTGGGGATAATAATGAGTTGAAGACCACCTCTTGCTTCTGAAGGTAACATTCCTTGCTATCAGGGTCTCAGGGCTTTCTTAAGCTGAAGGGCGGTACAGTTGTGTCACTTAGGCATAATTCTATTCTGTTAATTTGATATAGAACACAAACTAAGTGATGCCCTTTGAACTTGTAAGACGGTGTAGCCTCTGACACAGTGGGCCGATTTTGACTTTGGAAATTCAAGCTGAGAGCTGTATTTTATTCAGTGGGGTTGCTATAGGATTTTTTTTTTTTTGGTCTCTAAAGGAAACTTTTATTTCCTTTTTTAAAGGTTATTTTTATCTTTTGCAATTACTCACTTTATATCCTTATCGTATCCCCTGCCCTCATCTCCTCTCAGTCATATCCCCCCTTCCTCTCTTTCTTCCTCCCTCCCTCCCTCTACCTCCTTATTCCTCTCCCCTAGTCCACTGAAAGGGAGAGTCTTCCTCCCCTATCATCTGACCCCTAGCCTATCAAGTCTCATCAGGACTGCCTGGATCCTCTTCCTCTGTGGCCTGGCAAGCCCCTCCCCTCCCCACCAGGGGTAGTGATCAAAAAGCGGCTAACCAAGCTCATGTCAAAAGCAACTCCTTTTCCCCCTACTAGGAGATCCACATGGAGACTGAGCTGCCTATGGGCTACATTGGTCCTTGGTTGGTTCATCAGTCTCTGCATGGTCTCCTGGGCCCAGACTTATTTTGGCTTTGTTGGTCTCCTTGTGGAGCTTCTGCCCCCTCCAGGTCCTTCTATATCCCTCTTCTTCCATAAGACTCCCTGCACTCTACCCAAAGGTTGGCTGTGAATCTCTGCATCTGCTTCAATCCACTGTTTGGCGGAGCCATTCAGAGGATATCCATGGTAGGCTCCCATCTTCTTCCCTCTCTTCCACCACTTCCTGTGTCTATCCTGTTTGCTATTTTTGAATGAGAATTGATCATCCTCTCTAGGGTCCTCCTTGTTGTTTAGCTTCTTTAGGTCTGTTGATTTTAGTATGATTACCCAATATTATATGGCTAATATCCACTTATAAGTGTGTATGTACCATGCATGTCTTTCTACTTCTGGGTTACCTCACTCAGGATGGTCTCTTCTAGTTCCACCCATTTGCCTGCAAATGTCATGATTTATTTGTTTTTTTTAATAGCTGAGTAGTATTTCGTTGGGTAAATGTACCACAATTTCTGTGTCTGTTCTTCAGTTGAGGGACATCTATAGATTCTTTTTTCCTTGTGTGTGTGTGTGTGTGTACATGAATGATCTACCTGCACAGATCCATATGGAAACCAGAGGTTGACATTGAGATGTGTTTGTCATACTTTCCACTTTATGTTTTGATCCAGAGTCTTATTGAATCTGGAGCTTGCCATATTGGCTAGATTCACTGGCCAGCAAACCCCTGAAATTTCCCACTCTCACTCCTACTCCCTTAATACTCACCCAGCTTTTACTCTCAGGAATTTTATGGTCCCTTCCATTTAACTTTTCATTATTTGTGTAAAAAAATAGTGGGTTCTCAAGAAGTCATTTTCATATGTGTATGTATTGTATTTTATTGTATTTGTCCCCACAATGCCGCCTCCTCTCCCCGTTACCTTATGTTTGTTTTCCTTCTCTTCCCAAATAATCCTTTTACTTTCATGCTCTTAAATATATACATGAGAGAAAATATTCAATATTTGCCTCTTTGGGTTGACTTACTCTATTTAACATCATTTCCAGTTTTATACATGTTCTTGAAAATATGTATTTTTTTCCTTCTTTATGACTATGGAGGGTTTTGTTTTTCAAAATTCTCCCTTGTGTATACATTTTTTTATATTCATTTGTTTGCTGATGGGCTTCTAGACTGATTATATAACTTGGCTATTGTGTAGCAATAAACACCAGTGTATGGGTATCTCTATAAAAGCATGACTTTGGATTTAAATATGATTGTTTCTTTAAATTAATTTATTTCATTACTGGCTTCAACATACCCTGAGACCATACTAAAAGTCAAGTATTACTTATGAAAGCTTAGTCTAAATAAGTTTTCAGGGATGTAATTAATGGCATTTCCCCCATCAATGTTGACATATTCTTCAAGTAGAAATGAATTTAGGTAAACTTAATAAAAATTCCAGCTTTGAAGTTTCAATTAATAGATTCTGAATCATTCTTTTAAAGTTACAATGTAACATGTGTCAGTATTGGGAATACCATTATAAATTTAATTAAATATATCAACATTAAAATGAAGAAACACATTTCTGTAGTACAGAGAATTTATAAACACAGATTGTTTTAAGTAAGCTACCATGTGGTGGTAAAAACAGTGGTTTTATTAAATTAAGAGGCTATGTAATTAGTTGTGATGTATGCACAATTTATAGTTCCACCAATTCTACCCAAAAATATAAATGGTAATTCTATTCCCAAATTAATACTGTAACTGAAAAATACCAAATGTTGCTTATATACATATATATCTACTTAGAATATATATCAATATATATGCATTTACACATGCATATATATATGCATTTACACATGCATATATATATATATATATTACATTTGTAGTGAGCCACTTTAAAATAAGTTAAATAAAACACTTAGACCAAAAGCAACTCAGGACATTGTTTATTTCATTTTTACTTCCCACACTTCCAGATCACAGTCTATAGTCGCTTGAATGAGAAAGGCCCCCTACAGTCTTAGGTATTTGAACTTTTGGTCCCAAGTTGGTGGTGCCATCTGGGGAGATTCAGGTGGTGTGGCTTGCTGGAGGAAGTACCTCATTGTGGTTGAGCTTACAGATGAAAAGTCTCCTATCATTGCCAGTTTGCTTTCTCTGCTTCCTGTTTGTCTGAGCTTACTGCTCCTTCCACCGTGCCTGGGATGTTCTATCATGCCTCCCTACTATGATGGACTCATCCTTCTGGAAGTATAAACCAAAATAAAGTCTTTTATAAGCTGCCGTGGTCACGATGTTTTACCAGAGCAACAAAAAAATGTAACTAACACACATCTAAAATTTTTTAAATTAATTAAATTTTTTAACATTAGAAAATTAATTCAACTATTCATTTATTCACTTTCTGTCCTGATTATAACCCCTCCATCCTCTCCTCCCAGTCACACTCTTCTCCCCCCTTTTCTCCTAGCTCCACATCCCTACTCCTAAGAAAAAGCTCCCCCCCCCAACCCACCAAAACACACCAAGTCACATCAGGATTGAGTGTGTCATCTTTTCCTGTGGCCTAGTGAGGCAGCCCTAGTAGGGGGAAGTGATCAGAAAGTAGGCAACAGGGTACATGTCAGAGACTTCTCTTTCTAGGAGACCCACATGAGGACAGTGGTGCCCATTGGCTACATCTGTGCAGGGAGCCTAGGTCCAGTCCATGCTTGGTCCTTGGTTGGTGCTCAGTCTCCATAATCTCCCCCTGGACCCTGGCTAGTTGGCTCTGTTGGTCTTCTTGTGGAGCACCTGTCCCCTCCCTTCTATCCAAGGAAATTAGGGCAGGAAGTTAGGGCAGAAACCTGAAACAAAAACAGTAAATGAATACTGCTTGCTCATTTGCTCTCTCACAGGCTTACATCCACTTAAGCTTTTTTAAAAAAGTAATCCCAATATACATAATAAATTAATATATATTAAATTTGACTATATTTTACTATTTAAATGTCTATAATATTTATTTTTAAAAATTATTTATTATTTATTAGAATTTATTCACTTTATAACCAGCCCCTTCCCTCGTGCCCTCCCAATCCTGTCCTTCCAACCTCTTTACCACATATGCACCTTCCTTAGTCCATTGATAGGGGAGGTCCTCCTCCCCTTCTATTTGACCTTAGCCTATCAGGTCTCATCAGGACTGGCTGCATTGTCTTTTTCTGTGGCCTGGCAAGGTCATACCCCCAGGAGTATGTGATCAGAGAGCCAGCCATTGAGTTCATGCCAGAGGCAGCCCCTGTTCCCCTTACTAGGAATCTCACTTGGAGACTAAGCTGCCATGGGCTACAATCTGTGCAGGGGTTTTAGGTTATCTCCATGCATGGTCCTTGGTTGGAGTATCAGTCTCTGCAGGGCCCCCAGGGCCCAGTATTTTTTGGCTCTGTTGCTCTCCTTGTAGAGCTCCAGTCCCCTCCAGGTCTTTTTATCTCCCTTCTTTTTCATAAAATTCCATGCACTCTGTCCAAAGTTTGTCTATGAGTCTCAGCCTCTGCTTCGATACCTCGATCAGTAGAGTCTTTCAGAGGCCCTCTGTGGTAGGCTCCTGTCCTTTCCCTGTATTCTCCTGCTTCCGATGTCATTTGATCACATTTGCCTTTCTGAATGAGGATTGAGAATTTCCTCTAGGGTCTTCCTTGTTGTTTAGCTTCTCTAAGAATATAGATTTTAGTATGTTTATCCTATATTATATGTCTAATAACTACTTATGAGTGAGTATATACCATGTGTATCTTTCTGCTTCTGGGTTACCTCATTTAAGATGATCTTTTCTAGTTCTCACCGTTTGCCTGCAAATTTCATGATTTCCTTGTTTTTAATACCCAAGTAGCATTCCATTGTGTAAATGTACCACACGTTTGGTATCCATTCCTTCATTGAAGGGCATCTGGGTTGTCTTCAGATTCTGGTTAGTGTGAATAGAGCTGCTATGAACAATGTTGAGCAAATGTCGTTGTATAGTTGAGCATGTTTGAATAGCTGCCTAGGAGTGGTATAGCTGGATCTTGAGATAGTACTCAGCTTTTTCGTATGACTCAGGACTACATGCCCGGGAAACACTGCCCCCTACAGCAGTCTAAGCGCCCCTACATAAATTAAGTCCATCAAGATATTATCCACAGATCAACCTGATGCAGAGAATCACTCAACTGTGCCTCTTTTCAGGTAACTCGAGGCTGTGTTAAGATGATAGCTAACCAAGACAATGATGGTGATTTTTTTAAAATAAAGTCAAGACCTCTACTTTCTGATTGTATTTCCTTTAAGTTAGTTGAAAACATTTAATAGAAACTTAACTCATGAATTTCCAAACCCTGAAGCTTTGGGTCTACAAATGGTATCCACAAAATGAGGTGGGTAATAAAATGACAAAGAAGAACAGACATCCAAATAACAGCTTTGCTATTTGAAGTGGTCACAGGCAACATTGGCATCACTTGGGAATGTGTAGGGAGTATAGTCTCATCCACACCACAGAGAGTGACCAAAATCTTCATTTTCTTAAGATTCCTTTGGGCATCTGTATTCATATTAAAACTTAATAATCACTGACTGGTATAAGAGACTTCATTCAGAAATGTGTCAGTTACACTTTGGAATGTCTTGCAACATGGGAAGAATACTTTTGCTAAATGGAAAAAAAGTATTTTCTGCACAAAGGTGACAGGAAATTAAAGAATTCTATGAAGTCAAACATTTAAATTTGGCAAACTATATGACATTATCATAAAGGATAAAATATAATTATAACCAAGATAGAAATATGATGATAATTGAAAAATTACTGCTAGTAGCAAGAGCACAATATTCATGAAAGTGTTTGCTCTGGAACATTTACACAACAATAACACAAAAATTCAGAATGAGCAGTGAAGGCAGATCTAAACAAACAAAGCCACAGCTGATTTTTGTCAAGTAAAAAATCATGTTGTACAGAGAAACTAGTTGAAACAATAAACAAGTCTGAATCTATTAAATATACATGGCAACACTGAAAGCAAGTGTGTAGTTTTACTTACAAATTCTGTCAGGAAAAATACTACTAACAAATTGTAACCAGTAGACATGACTAAAATTTAACTAAATCAATTTATGCTAAAACAGTTATTTTAATTACTTTTATTATAAATTAATAACATTAAGTTCTATAATAATCAAAATCATCAACTGAGAACAAAGTCAACTGAGCAATAACAAAGAAAATTGCATTTCTGTGAGGCTAATTATGACTACAGTGTGGAAAACAGATTTAAGCAGCCTTGAAAATATGCTCAGAGGTTTTTCAAAATGGAGGCTGTATTTCTGTTTTTAAATTTGGGGGGATTTGAAAACCACATTATTATTACTATTTTTTTTTTTTGCTGCTGCTGCTGTTAAGAGTTTTATATTGGTGCTGGCAAAAGCCGCAATTTCCTGTAAATGGGGAGCTGGATATTTTATGGCAAGGAGTCCACTGGATAAAGCAGTAGTCAGAAAAAATGCTTGCCCTCCAACCTATAGTTAGGCTCAGGTCTAAGGTCAGCTCTTAGCAGGAGTTGGTTTAAGCTGAGGGGTGGTCTACACCCCTTAGCTGCTCAGATGTCTGATTTGACAGTGGCTCCCTTCCAACTCTTGTTTCAAGTGCCTGACCCAATGGACCACTGTTACTCTCTTTTAATGTTCTCACTTGACAATGTAATACAGTTTCACCCATGTGTTTATGAATAACATCATTGCAAAGAAACTGAAGCTACTTTGAATAGAATTATTTTTGTTCGTCCAGCAATATAAAACGAACTTGAAAGTCAACGCATCTTTTCAAAACATCATATTAATTGACGTTATCCTTCTAAGTTATGGTGATTTAAACTGAACACTATTGCAGAGAAGTAGTTATTTCTTGTCCTTTTTCTTTTCACACTATCCTGACAAAAACACTTCTTTGCCTGATGGGGGAGCAGCCTTACTAGGCCACAGAGGAAGAAAATGCAGCCAGTCCTGATGAGACCTGGTAGGTTAGGGTCAGATGGAAGGGGAGGAGGACCTCCCCTATCTGTGGACTTGGAGAGGAGCATGGGAGGAGATGAGGAAGGGAGGATGCAATTGGGAGGGAATGAAGGAGGTGGCTACAGCTGGGATACAAAGTGAATAAACTGTAATTGATATAAAACATTTAAATTTAAATTAAAAAGAAAAACACTTCGTTGCTGATTTTTGAATATAGATTTATGTTATCTGTTTTATTATTGTGGAATATGTAGTAAAACTCTTGGAACTATAATTTTTAATGTCTCTGAGGTTCTCGGTAAGAACAATAGACATTCTAGTTTTGAAACATGGGGAATGGGAGGATAATATAGTGAAGAAGGGGAGTTTTAATTTCTTGCTTTAATTTGAATAAAATTTCTCTATTTTTTCATCTTGTTCAGCTTATCTTATTCATGTATAGTATTCTTTCACTTTCTCTTGTGTGCGTGTGTGTGTGCGCACACACGTGCTTGGGCTGTGTCTGTGAGAGAGATGGGGAGGGAGAGGAAGGGAAGGGGGAGGGGAAGAAGAGATAAGGAGAGAGGGAGAGAGGGAGGGAGAGGGGAAGGAAGAGAGAGAAAGGAGAGGAGCATACAGCAGTACAATAGATATTCATTAAAGGAGAATTAATTCTTTTTGGTCAAGAGGATGGGATCTTTCCAGTCTGGGTGGCCTAACGTTCCAAATAACTCAAAATATAAATGAATCAATACAGTTGGGCTTGTCAATCATCTGGACGAAGGACCAGTATGCAGGAAGGGAGAACCACCCCTAGGAAGGTGGGATCAGCTTAAACAATGCTAATGAAATAAGGAGAATAGTTACATTTTAATGAGTTTTAAATGTTCCCTGCCTTTTATTTCCTCTAACCATTCTGGTGTCCCTAGATCATATCTTGCATGTGGCTCAATTACACCAGCGTATGGGAGTGTGCAGTCATGTAGGTACATGTATAGAAGATGATGCACTGAGCCTTTCTCCCTTCTCATTCCTTGAGAGTCTCTCACTGAACTATTATACTATTTCTCAATGGCTTTGATCTCATTCCCATAAATCCTAAAACTCAGCACAGCCTCTCAAATTGATTTTTTTCTAGATTGTGCAGATAGTAGCATCATATGATAAAGGGTAGTCGCTTACATTACTTTGCTTTCATCTCAGAGTTTTTGACAAGCAGCAATGCCGTAATGATGTTGTCATTACCACACCAACATTGTCAATCTTACATCTCATGCTTTGCTGTCTTGTACAATGCTATAGTACAATGGGACCCAGGCCATTCACTATATAGTATCACTGTCTTGTCTTTGGAGAGGTATTCTGTTTGATGACTCAGCGTACTGCTGAAGTACATTTTTCTCTTAATTCTGTTACGCGTGATTATTAGTCAACAATTTATTCCTTTAGTAGCTTACTCCTTAACCAGTGCTTGTTTCCAGATAGGTTTTCATCTGCCTAATGCAGGACTTGCCTTTCTGGGTCTCAGTCAATGAACATTAGAGAAACATAGACCTGTTTGAATATGATTATGAGTAAATTGAATTACAATGTAATTTTACTGAGTCACAGGCGCCATACAATTGCCATTCAAAGCCCACAATGTTGTTTGTTTCAACCTTTCCAATTATCTCCATCGTGAATCATTCATGTGTACATTAGAGAATTGATTTTGCTATAAGAATTGTCTTCCAAGGATTATACAGACAGCAGCAATGTCTCATATTCTGATGTTTAGGAGAAACTATTTTCTATGCCTTGTATTGAGTTAGTAGATGGGTAATATAGATAATAGGTACTATACTCTGCATTTCTGATGTAAAAATATTTTGCTCGTTCAGTATTCATTTCCGTGTGTGTGCTAAAGGCTGAGAATACTTAGGAACATGAGCTTTTTTTTTAGGGTGTCACCAGATATCAGGTGGCTTTTGGATGATTCTGGGGTTAAGTGAGCTTCGTGGGGGTTTTAAATTCTTGTGGGAATTTGCAGGCAAAAAGTATCATTAAGAAAGATGAGTGGAAGCGAATGGGGGAGTTCAATAGCTTACATTGCTCCAATGTACAAAGAGTTCTGTCTCATTTGCATAACATGGATTTTTTTTTTGTGCCTGTTCTGTCTGTTACATGTGGTTCTACATATAAATTCGTTTGTGGTGTGTCTCATTAGCACGTTGAATCTCTAGCCAGAAATGTGTGTTTTAATCTCATAATGAATCACTTTCAGGCACTCTGGAGAGCCTTTGTACCTGTGCCACTGGACAGGGTTAATTTGCTTCCTGACTGCTGGTGCAGAAAAGGTGGGGTTGGGGGAATGGGGGTGTTCCAAGTTGTTTTTCATGTGCTATTTTAAAGGCTTTGTGCATGCCTTCCACGCTTCGCTCTGTCCTGTTTTGCCTCAATGTGACACTACTGTGCTATTTAGAAAAATGCTGCTTTCACTCTGGGAAGGTTTTATTGTATATCAGATTACATTGCTGGATAAAAAGAGCAAGGGTGATTACGGACTTCCACACATTCTTCTGACAGGCGAAACTTTGGGCAGTGTACGTCCTATACAGTAGTTCATGGAAACTGTAGACTTGAAAGACATTCCCTCTGCCCTCAAGGACCTCAGTACTATTGGTCTTTTTTTATATATCTGTTGTAGCCAGAGAAAAGGCTTGAATGCATGGTCAATTCCTTGTAAATGCTTAGTGAGAATGAAGAAGCCAACTTAGAAATATCAAGATACCATAGTGAAGAAATGAATGCATGAGCTTTTAACAACCTTTATTTTCTGGCTGTTGGACTTAGGTGGAATATAAAATAGAGTAAAGACAGAAAGAATGGGTATAGGGGGCAGTGGATAAGTGTATTTATTCTAAGAATCAAATTGCAAGCGGATTTGTGTTGTGAATGTTGAGATAGTACATAATTGTATAATTTTATTTGAAGATTTTGGTGGTTCTCTGATTGCCTTCAGACATATATATCTCCTTACATATCATAGAAGGCTCTGATTTCAGATATCTCTTGAGCTGCTTTGTGTGTGTTTCTGTGGAGAAGTAGTTAATCTTGTTGGTAGGTAGGACAGACCATCTCTTTGAATTTTACTGCATTCTTAAAGCACTCTCCTCAGTCAATGTGGGGCAAATTCCTGTTTGTCAATTACGTGTGAAGAGATGCCACAGCAGTTGAGACACTGTCTCAGAACAGAAACCGACCACTACCTTCAAACACTTCCATTCCGTGACAATAAGATCAGATTTTAAAGTAGCTTTATCAGTTGTTTATCATCCTTCTCTTCATAATAGAAACACACTGGTAACTTTGCCAGAATATCAATGACTTCCTAGTGGACACGGCAACTGTTCAACCCAGCTTGTCTCTAATAAGGTTCGTGGCAGCCATGAGAATGAGGTTTGCTGTAACTGAAAAAAGAGACTCAGCTCCTGTTCTCTAAAACCTACTGGGAAAATTTTTACCAAAGGAAACACTTCCTTTTGATAAAAAATTTTCTTCCCTTTCCTTTCCTTTCCTTTCCTTTCCTTTCCTTCCTTCCTTCCTTCCTTCCTTCCTTCCTTCCTTCCTTCCTTCCTTCCTTCCTTCCTTTCTTCCTTTCGTTGTGTGTGTTCACATACATGTGTGTCACGGCATATATTTGGAGACCAGAAGACAACTTGTGGGGGTCAGTTCTCTTCTTTTATCATGTATGTCTCACAGATTATATTTAGTACATGTGGCATGACAGGAAATACTTATGTGCCTACCGAGACATCTTACCACCCACTAGGCAACACTTTATATCCACAAATAACTGACTTGGGCAAGGATACTCTATCAGCAGTCTTCCTGGGAGATCTGGGTTGTCTCTCCCAATGTACAATTTTAACTCAAAGTCCTTCTGAAGATCCTAACCATATTCATTAAAGAGTGATTTTATGTAGAAGGCTTCTGCCAAAACTCTTCTATTTCTGTGGAGTCAGACTTATATAGTGTGTTGGAGTGCTTTCCGGGGCTTCCTTGTATATATGTGGTAATATAGTTATTTCCGTTCTAGAATCTGCTTGTTGGGCACTTAACACAAGGACCAATAGTAACTTTTCCTTAGTAGCACGTTCCAAGAATTATTATTGAAAAGACAGCGTGGTGCTAACAACGTCAAATAAACCAGGGTCTTGAAAACACCTCAAGTGAGACCGACCATACTGAGATCAACCTCACTTCTGTTTTTTTTTTCTTTTTTACTTTTTATTAATTACACTTTATTCCCTTTGTATCCCCCCCATAAACACCTCCTTCCTCGCCTCCCAATCCCACCTTCCCTCCCCCTTCTCCACACATGCCCCTCCCCAAGTCCACTGAGCACAGGGGTCTTTCCTGTACGTGGCTGATACTCCAACCAAATACCATGCATGGAGAAAACCTAGAACCCCTGCACAGATGTAGCCCATGCAGTTCAGTGTCCAAGTGGGTTCCATAGTAATGGGAACAGGGACTGCCTCTGACGTGAACTAATTGGCCTGCTCTTTGTTCACCTCACTCTGATGGAGGAGCAGCCTTACCAAGCCACAGAGGATGACAATGCATCCACTCCTGATGAGAGCCGATAGACTGGGATCAGAAGGAAGGAGAGGAAGACCTCTCCTATCAACCTCATTTCTTAACCTGCTGTTTCCTGCCCCACCTCAAGTCATGGATACACTCTAGAAAACCTCATCGGCCGTGTCTGTGCATTGAGATATCTAGTCATAGACTCAAGTACCATGCTGTAAATTCACCTTCCTGTGGTATGATCTCCTTAAATCTAATGCATCATAAGGTCCTAAACTTGTCTATGGCCCCAAATTCAAATGAAGTATGAAGTTAGCCCCAGGGACTGTGGAATTCGAATAGCTACTCAATGGTAACAACTGTCAATGGTGGGGTGGGGGTGGGGTTAATTTGATCTTTTAAAGTTGAAAACTTCACTAACATCTTTACAGACTTCTACAGGTATTGCTGTGAGTGAGGCATCATGCTGATTGTTAAGCGTGCTTTATCTCCATCAGTTCTTATGTTTACCCTATAAAGGTAAATATAGTCAGTGCCTTATTTTATAGATAAACTATAAGCTACTATTTACCAGTGGTCTCACACTAGATGGTGGAGCCAAGTAAGATATATCAGAGGTTCTGCTCTTGCTCTAAATTTTGTAGCGTCTTTCTCACAATTCTAATTCATCCATTGTGGAAGGCCTGATCTTTCACATATATAATAATTTATGCCCCTGATTTCTTATGGTTTTGTCATGTTTTATCATACGTGATATTATTAGTTTGCATTATAATGCAAGGTACACATTTTCTTGTATTATTTACTACAGTATAACAAAATACAGCAAAAATGTAAGTGTTATAGCACAATAGCAGTTCATTATTTTTCATAATTCCATAGATTGGAAATTAAGCGATTCTTTTACTGTTCTAATCTACTACCATTTGTTGTCATTGTCATCTTGTGGTTACATCAGGGCTACAGTTTTCTAAGTTGTCTCTGCCATGTTTCTGGGGGTGGATATAGACTAAGACTCTTTAGATCTCATACCGGTAGCCTCTCAACAGTCACGAGAATAAACTGACTATATTATAGCTTGATGGACTTGGGGTTTTATGATAGGGAAAATAGACATGGGCACCTGAGAGTTTGATGCTTCCTATCTCCTTACTAGCCAGGCCCAAGGAGAAGAGCAGCCATGCCACACTGCGAAATGTCAATGTACGTACTGTATTTAAACATGAATCATAATAGAGCAATAATTAAAGTCAAGCTTTGTGATTGCCTTCTTTCTTCTCCCTCTGTTCTACCATGTTCCTGGTCATAATGGTTCATCATAATTGTCAACTTAATTGGCTTGAGAGACATCTGACATATTGGCAAGGCAGATCTTTGTATTTGTATATGTATGTGTATGATCCACTTTCTCCATCAAGAGAATATTCATCCTGGTTCCTTCCTATCTCAGTTCTGGTTACCAGTTGTCATAAATTAAACAGCTGTGCTCCTCCATACTCTTCTTGCCAGGAGAGACTGAAACTTCTGAAATCATGAGTTGAAATAAGTCCTGACTTCCTATAAGTTCTTCATGCCAGGGACTTTGTCACAGTGACAAGAAAGATAAGGACACAGCAGTGGCACCTTCTGATCCATAATGTTATCAGTATTGGTAGAGGATGATGATGGGAAAGCACCCTCCAAGTTTCACTATGTCATTCAATGTCACAATTCTCTCAATTGGTGTAGTAAGTCAGTTTTGGCAAGGACAAAGCATAGGGTTTTACGTGATGGAGTAACAAGACTGACAATTGAGAACAGATCCCCTGACCACCAGTTTTTTGCTCCTTTTAACTGTACCAAGGATTGACAGGTCTGTGGAACTTGTGCTGCCACTGTTCCGTATCTCTTGCAGGCAGCACTAATTGATATAAGTTTGAAGCTCAGAATGAAACTGATATGAAGTCTCTGAAAATCCATATTGTCCTTAAAGGAGATAAACAAAAGTGAGTAAGTTATAAAAAAATAAATACATAAATAAATAATTGTTGATCATTTTCTTTTGGTGGAATAGAACTATCTCTGCATAATTCAAGTCTTTAAAGTTCACTATGCAGGTTATTTTGTAGAGATTTCCTATCCTGGTTACCTAGGCTAGGTACAGTTCAGGGCTCCTAGACCATTGTTCTTCAAATCATCTCCTGATTGAACTTTCCCTCTGCCCCTCTCTTTTATTGTGTTCATATTCTCTCTCTCTCATTTTTCTTTCCTATTTCTATGTCTCTCTCAAAAGCATAATTAGCACATCTTGCATTTGGAAATGAAATCCTGCAGAGAGCACTATTATACTGCAAATAATGAATGCACCCACATTGCAGTAAAGTTGTCATGTGGTGTTGGAACTTTAATGCTCTGCACATCTGCAACAGATAAGTCAGAAGAAACTATTGTTGTGCTTGTTCCATGATTCCTGAAGCCAGTGTGTATGATGACCAAGGCAGTTGTTTAATGCTTTCCAGTATCACCTCCCTGCAATGATGACTGTAGGCATTAGAAGGATATCCACTGTTTTACAGAATGCAAATGAATACGTCGCCACGGATTTCCAGGGGTTTGTTTGTACACAATACCTGCTGAGTTCAAACAAATCAGGGATGCTGTGATTATCAAGGTGTATAAAAGGAAATTAGAAATGTGCATCCGCTCAGTAAATTTACCGAGATAAAATGGACCACATGTGCATTTGTGAAAAAAAAAAACTGGGTGAAGTTAATCATGCAGTCTCAATACTTTTATAAAACTCTCCTTACTACATAACTTTCTGAGTCAAAATAAAATTGTACCTTTCTCATGTTTTTTTCTTAAAGATATAAGATTCAAAGTGATTTTCAGAATCATTTTAATCTTGCTTCTTGTGTTTAGAAATTCATTCCTTAAACAAAGAATACACAAAGAAAAAGAATAAAATAAACAGAAGTAACAAAAAATCCACCCAAGCTTCTATAAATAATGTATTAGAGCCTTGTAGTTACGGTTGGGGATCTTTAGGATGACCAGAGTAAGTAGAAACACTATCAGCAACACTGTCCATAGCAGATGGGAGTATCTGCCCCTACATATCTTTAGGAACCCCATGAGCTCTTCATGTGGTTCAAGTTGTTCCAAGCTAGATGTTATACTTTATCTATATTTCCACATAACTTTACCTATAGGGGGATGAAAGAGAGAAAGAAATCGGTAGTTTTCAGCCCACACATAATACATTATTTCCCTTTATGTGAACAAATGGCAGTATTCTATAACTAATGAAAAGTAACTAATGTACCTCTATTTCACAAGTGGTTAGAATGAAGTCTATGTGTGACACACACATGTGCAATTCGTGATTTACTAATCGTAGGTCATGTAGTTTTACTTGTGGCAGTAGAATTGTCCGAGTCCATTAAATCAGCTTCTAAAAGTCTCCCTTATAATTAATTTTGATTTTCAACCCACGTGAGTTTATCATATAGCTGTTAGTCACGAAATACTTATATAGTTATTTGTCTTGTTTTATTCCTCTAATGAAATCCTAATGAATCGTTTCTTCTGAAAAAAGGCTAATTATAAATGCAACTAATTTTGTCAAATCTATAGTAACCTACACACACACACACACACAGACACAAAGATATTGTAATGTTTTAGCAATGAATTTCATACATGTATATGGAAAATTGAAAAGAAAAATAAGTAACACAGATAAGTGATGATTGATTTAATTATTTTATGCATGAATAATCAGGAATTGTGCCAGAGAGCACTGGTATATTTGTACTCTGAAAAAAGTTTCGGAAGAAATGCTCCAAAAAATGCACCACTATGAAATTTTCAGCCTGTATAATTCAGAATGGCAGACATTGATAGGGTCATAAAAGATCACATATACAGTAAGTTGCGCATAGGCATAGTAACATATCAAATTTATCTTCATGTTATACTGATGATACAATTCACATCAGGTTCTTATTGTATATTCCTGTAAGTCTTTGAAGCCACAGATGGTCCTTTTTTTCCATCTACCCATGCCATGTGGCTTCACTGGTCAGTGTATGTGCCCGTGGGATGGTCACCTCCAATTGTCAACACCTTTATCAAAAGGATTTATGTTTACAGTTGTAAGTCCTTGGCTACATGTATGTATGTGTACTATATGTTTGGCCTCCGTTGCCTGCAGAGACCAAAGATGGCATCAGATTCCCTGAAACCTGAGTTATGATGATTGCGAGCTACAGCATTGGTGCTGAGATACCCTGAGTCATCAGGCAAGAGTCCCAAGTGCTCTTAACAACTAAGTTGTGTTCTCAGTCCCTCTTATTGTCAACTTGATAGAACTGTTCACCTAGGAACAGATTCACAATGAGAAACTGTCTCCATCGGCTTGGCATATATATGGGCGTGTTTGTAAAAGACTATCTTAATTCAGCTAATCGATGTGGGAAGACCTAGTTCTTTGTGGACAGCACTGTTATGGGCGTGGAAAAATCAAATTCAGCATAAGCAATCAGGTGTACGTTCATTCATTTCTCTCTGTTCTGATGGATTTGATGTGACTAGCTGTCTTGGTTTCCCTGCAGTGATAGACTGTAACCTGGAACTACAAGCCAAATGAGCCATTTAAGATGTTCTGTGTCAGGGCGTTTCATCACAGTGTCACACTTGAACTAGATCGCTTTGCATTCTTTTGTTTGTCTAGTTTGAGACAGAGTCTCCATGGAACTCACTTTGCATACTTGATTTGCCTCAAAGTCAGAGATTCGCCTGCCTCAACCTACTGAGGCTGGGATTAAAGGCATGGGCCACCACAAAGGGCATCAGCTCGAATCCTTAAACATGGATCCTACTGCACGTGCCCAGTACTTTCTGAACTACCCACCACAGGGGCCACCTCTGTTGACACACCTGATCAAATATACTAACACCCCCTTCCTTTCTACCCAAAGCAACAAATTTCCTCACCTCTGAGAGACAGCATGAAAATAAATTCAAGTAAATATCACCGCGTCGTCCCATGTTCAGACCTTGCTTATGACCTTGCTCAGACAAAAGACTGTGTGTTTGGTTTTTGAAGAGTGTTAAGCTTTTGTTTTTTTTTTTTTTTCCTTCTTGCTTTTCTTTTGCAGCATCTGTTGGCTCAGGCTTGGCATGCTTCATAATGCACTTGCATAGAACATGGCCAATTCAACAGAAAAGGAAGAAAGGTGAGCATAACGATGGGAGGGCAAGGGGAAACCATTCAAGACATTTTCAAATTACGAATGCCGGCCTTTCGCTTTTTAATTTAAAGGAGAAACACTGCATGGCAGCTCACAGGGTCGCTGATGCCCTTGCTCTCCTTCTTGAGCAAAAAGGAGAACTGGTTATGGTTTGTGCGTAACAGACAAGGGCCTAGCTGGTGTTCAGGCACGGCCTTAGTCTGCACAAGCTCCGTGCTCCACTGTCTTCTTCCTCTCTTAGGAAAATCCTTTCTTCTGGAAGATTGGCTCCTTAGAAGATAGTCTTAGTAACCCAGTTCTCTGCGGTCTCAATTGCTTTGGGATCTCCTCAAATTGCTGCAGCTTCTAGGGCTATGTGGGGAGCAAAGAGACTCCACTAAGTGCTGTTGGAAGATAGAAGATATAAACCAAGTAGATTTTGTCTTCTGAACCATGTCATGGTAAATAAGTTGGTCGATTGCTCTGAGTGCTACACACTGGGAGTCCTTTAGTAACTTGGCAGCAAATCCAAACCGCAGGATAGGGAGTATGGGTAGAAAATAAAAACGTAGTACTCTGGCTCTTAGGATTTTATATTCTTTGCTCTTTTGTCCATGCTTTTTAGTGTGAAGGGTGCTTTGGATCTTCACCGGAGACTGACATAAGTCTGTGTGAAAATGTTCAACAAGGTGTGGGTCGGGCAGGGCAGGTTGAGTGGTAAAAATATGATTGTCACCTACAGATTGGCAGTGAATGTGTGCCTGACTAGGAATTGGTGAAGCATAGCTTTAAGCTCAGCTCTAGTCTGCTTCCTCGCACTAATTGTCTCCTTTATGGGTGCCAGATACTATGCCGCTACTTTCTGAGAGCTGTCTATCCATCTCACCATACACACCATGTCTTTCTGGCTTCCACTTCCAATTTCAATCCTCCATAGCACCATTCAGCAGCATTCATCATCTTAAACGTTTTGGTCCTGTTTGGCACCAGGATGCTTTTAGTACCAGAGTGGCAGGCAAGCTAATCAGTTTTGAAAGGAAAATTTCAAATTATCCTTCTGTGAATGAAGAATTTAGGTTGCGAGAATCTCTGTTTCCTCAGCTTTGAAAGGGGTATAATAACGTCAATCTGGAGCGATTTAGCAGTTAAAATATAGAGAGTACTAACCTATAGCTTGGCAGAGTGGAAAGCACATGAAAAGTGAAACACAATTTTATCTTCTCTGAATCATGGATACAATTTCTAATTAAGAGGATGTCATAGATTAATAATCTGCATTTTCTCTCTTTAATCATGCATATGTAATTGGTGAGCCTTAGCTTTAATGAAATATGGAGGAATCTTTTGCTCCCCATTGGGAATGGCTGGATCTTTGATAGCCCTAAATTTCAACCTTTGTAGATGAATGTGCAATGCCTGTGTTTAATTTACACTCAATAAAATGACAGTGAAGTGAAAGTAGACTAAAGTAATGATTCAAATGTAGCCTTCCTGTCAGATTATGGCATTTTGCCTTCACAGTGGCCCTGTGATCTCAATTTACAGTTTACATTTTCAGATATACTCATGCCACAAAGAGGTTAACTTGTGCATATTACACAGCAGGTTATAAAGACCAAATTTCCACTGCCCAAGAGGATAGGTAGTATGTAAACATGAAACCACAAAATCACTCAAAATAAATAGATAAAATTACACACACATTTAAAACCTATTTCATCAACGATTATGAATAAAATTGAAATATCAACACAATGGATAGGGAAAAAATAATGCACTTCCTGGCAGTATGTTTTATGTAAAAAAATAAGTACATTTAAACATTTGATGTCTGTTGATAAGGAGAGGGTAAATTGTATTTCTTTTGTGGATTTCAAAGATAAAATAATCAACTTCACATGGCTAGCTGGCATCAATTGAATATTAAAGTAGACATGAGTTGTTTAGTTTGGAAATTACATGGGGCGGTCATAAAATACAGAAAACTGGCATTTTCGAATTAGAAGAAACTAAGGCGATTAAAAGAAGCCAGGGATTAAATGCAGGCCATTAAATATTATGTCCTTTTAAATGGTCATGAATGACCTCAACAATACATCACAGCAATGACTTTTAATATGGTAATTTGTACACAGCTTTTATATAGACCTATAGCAACTCCCAAAACCATAACTCCACAGATGCCCTTTCATAAAAATCAAACAAATATGAAAATTCAGCCAGTTACAAAGTAAATCTATAATGACAATTATTATGAGCCGCCCAGCCATTTGCATACTATTACAGATGTGGAAACTCTTTAATTTAAAACTATGACAAGGAAGATAAAAAGGAGATATCATCATAGCCATAAATGAATAGCATCTATATGAAAAAACTGGAAAGCATTTTGGAGAGACATCTAGAAAAGACAGAGCTATAGCAAGGCAGCTTAACAGACAGCATATTTGAATATGATGAAAGTGTAGACATCAATCAAAACTTCTTTATCATTATTGTTTTTTGACAAGCCTTCAAGTTTGGCCTCAAACTTGCAATCTCCCTGTCTTGGCTTTTTAAATCCTGGGATTATAGGCATATACCACTGCACCTGACTCTACAAATTTACAATTTATTCACTTTGTATCCCAGCTGTAGCCTCCTCCCTCATTCCCTCCCAGTTTCACCTTTTCTCCCTCTCCTCCCATGCCCCTCTCCTAGTCCACAGTCCTAGCCTATCAGGCCTCATCAGGACTGGCTGCATTGTCTTCCTCTGTGGTCTGGTAAGGCTGCACTCACCAGGAGGAGATCAGAGTCAACCACTGAGTTCATGCCAGAGACAGCCCCTGTTCCCCTTACTAGAGAATCCACTTGGAGACTGAGCTGCCATGGGCTACATTTGAGCAAGGGTTCTAGGTTATCTCCATGCATGATCCCTGGTTGGAATACTGGTCTCTGCAAAGACTCCTGGCCCAGATTTTCTGGTTTTGTTGTTCTCCCTATGTAACTCCTGTCCCCTCCAGGTCTTTCTCTCTCCCCGTTCTTCCGTAAGATTCCCTGCACTTTGCCCAAAGTTTGGCTATGAGTCTCAGCCTCTGCTTCTATACTCTGCTGGGTAGAGTCTTTCAGAGGCCCTCTGTGATAGGCTCTTGTCCTGTTCCCTGTTTTCTCCTACTTCTGATGTTTATCCCGTTTTCCTTTTTTAACGAGGATTGAGCATCTTCCCTAGGGTCCTCCTTCTTGCTTAGATTCTTTAAGCATACGTATTTTAGTATGATTATACTATATTATATGTCTAATATCCAGTTACAAGATAGTATATACCATGTGTGTCTTTCTGCTTCTGGGTTACCTCACTCAGGATAATCTTTTCTAGTTCCATCCATTTTCCTGCAAATTTAACAATTTCTTTGTTTTTAGTTGTTCAGTAGTTACCATTGTGTACTTTTTCAAAGTGAAAAACACTATCTGGGGAAAGGATTATATAAGCTGAAATCCACAGCTTAAATAAATTTCTAAAAAATCCCATAAAAATTTGAACCATAACGCATGAAAATGTACAAACAAAATTATAGTACTGGCTGACTGGAGAAAATATGACAAAAGTGTAATTGTGGTAGTTGGCAAAAATGGACACTGCAGAACAAAGAACTTGGCACGTTTTTTTATCCCTCATTGAATGAAAATTTCCATTGGAACACTGACTCCAGAGCATTCTGGGGAGAAGCTGAAAGCTACCATGAGTCTGCAGATTCCTCAGTAGAAGGAGGGATGTAGATATTAAGGTGGGAAGTTGTCAGTGATAGGGGGATTCTGACATATGGATGCAAAAGAGAAGGTGATGATATGGATTAATTAAAAAAATCAACAATATGCCTAAAAGGGAAAAATGCTTTTATTTTAACATTAAGTGAAAAGTGCTGGAGAAATGAATAGAAATAAATCACCATCATTCAAATTCTGTACATAACATTAAGGATCAGGTGACACCATAGGAAAACATTACTTAATTTTTAAATGAGATTTATTTATTTTTATTTTTATGTGCATGTATGTTGGTCTCCCTGCATGTTTGTATGTGCAGCATATGTGTTCAGGGCCCACCAAATCCAGAAGAGCATGCGGATCCTTTGAAACTGGGATTATGAAGGTTGTAACAGCTGAGCCATCTCTCTAGTTCAGTGATTAGTGATGCTATGGAATGCCCGGTTGTCATGATTATTTCCATTAATTTTGCTTAGGTTATAACAGGAGCTGGCAAAGCACAGACCAGTTTCTGATTTCGCAAATGGAATTATATCAGACACTTATCTGTGTCCATTTATTCATGCATTAGTTCAGATAGGCATTTGCCCTTTGACTAAAGACAGAGGGTGTGTAATGGAGATTATGCAGATAAAACATAATGTATCTAATGTCTGGCTGCCAAGCTAATTTATCAAGAAGCTTCCATGACTCCTGGTTTTAAACAGTGGTCTGAGCCAATAGGAGAAAATGACCAGAGTTTGAATAAGAATGGACTAGGTGTATTTAGGGAACAACAAGACCAAAAATCAGGATGGTCACTCATTCTAATTACATGAATCACAGTATGATATAAGGTTCAGAGGCACTAGACAGAGACAAACCACTTGTAGTCGCCTGCGACCACCAATAGTAACCGCCTGCACAAGGAGCTGGGAATTAAAAGAGAAGACAGAGAACACGAAGAAGTGACACCAAGACAGTGCTCTGATCAAGGTGCCATCTTTATTACAGAGTGAAACCACTTTTATAGGCAAACTATATGGGATTTTCCAAGCAAACATATCCAAGCAAAACAGGAAAATTAACCAAGCAAAACAGGAGGCTTAACAGAGCAAAACAGGAGGTGTCTGCTGAAAACAACAAGAATAGCGAGCCAGCATGACTTGCATGCACCTGACCATCTCAAGTCCAATGGAAGGGCTACCTCAACCACTCATAATATGTTTCCAGGTAAAAAATTTATTTTTATACCTTATATTCAGGCAGCTAACCTTCTGTAGCATATATCAGGAACGTATGAAAATATCAACTAATCTTGAAAAACAATTCAACCAGGGTTTTCAGAAGTAGTTTACAGAAATAGTTTTGCAACCAGGGTTTGAGTTTCAAATCAAGATCACCTTTAGATTATGCGAAGCACTGAAGTGGCCTGCAAGCAAATTGCTTCTCAAAGGTTTGACAGGCTTACGTCAGCAGGCTTCACTAAGAAAACTGGGTTCCTAAATACCTAATTTAAGGGAGGTGGGTTTTTATAAGAAATCTTTCCAAGGTTGTGGAAGACACAGATGGGAATAAAATTGCCTGTAGGACCTCTTTCTTTCCTTTTCCTGTTTTCATGTGTGTGGGTTTGATACGCGTCTATGCGTTTATGCCTATTTGCACATGTGTGAACCCATATGTGTGTGTGGGAATATGTGTGCATGTGCTTGCATGCAACTGAAGACCAGAGCCAGAGCTTGATGTCAAGAATTATTCTTACTTGTTCTTCCACTGTGTTCATTGAAGCAGGGCTCAAACCTAGAGTTCCTCACTACGGCTAGTAATCATTTTGTTCTGAGGATTCCATCTCTGCCCTCCAAGGCCAGAATCACAGATGGGCCGCCACACCCAACTTGCATTTTATGTGGGAAACTGAATACAGATATTCACAGTCGCTGTTAGACTCAAACTTAAGCCAGCATATATATGTTGAGCCAAGGACACAATAAGATAACCATACTATAGCAACAAATGTGAAAGTACCATAAAAGAGGAATTATAGAGGTTTAGAAAGAAACTATTTTAGGGCTGGGAAGATGGCTCAGTAGGTAAAGTGCTTACACTACATGTATGACCTAAGTTAGGGTCCCCAGTGTCCATGTAATGACTGGTGCTGCAATGTATGTCTGTAGCCATAGCACTGGGAGGTGGGCAGAGACAGGTACATCTAAGGGACTCTCTTGGGCAGCCAGTCTAGCCAGAATGGCTATCTCCAGGTTCAGTGAAAGGCCTAGGTAAAAAAAAAAAGTGGAGAGAGATTGAGGAAGATGCCCAAAGTTGACCTCTGGCTTCCACAAGTGAGTGCAAGCAAGTACACATATACATGGTACACATACCATGTGTACACATATAGACACACTCAGGGAAAGGGACATTTGGCCTGTGACAGGCTGTGAAAGCTTCAGTTTTCTGATGAGTGAAGTAAAGGTTTCAGTTAGGTTAATAGCAAGAAGATCATTTTCACTGAGGCTAGAAAACCATAGAACTTTTACAGTTAAAAGTGGGATGTAAAGCAAAGAGAAGTTACATGCAAATCATTGAATGATAATTGAATCTATTAATAACAATATATAATAATATAATACATTATAACAGTATAGTAACAATACTAATATATTATTATTGTTGTTATTATTATTATTTTGAAATATGATCTTTAGCCCTAAGTTCAGACTGGCCTTGAACTTGCTATGCTGCTGAGGATGACCTTGAACTTCCCTGCTTCCACTATCTGAGCAAGAGGACTATAGACATGTACAAACAGGTCCAGAGTTCTGTGAAACAAACATAGGTCTTTGTGTATTCTAGGTAAACACTCTACAGATTACAATTAAGCTATATTCACTGCTTCTGATGGTAGAATCTGAATTCACACTCAAGGGATCAGGCTCAAAATTCCTATTCTCAGCTCTCTCTTTGGGCACTGTTAGCTCAATGGGACTGTCAGATGAGCTACCAGCTAAGGACATTTAGGAGGCCAGAGAAGAAAGAAAATCAGACAGTAAAGAAACCAGCATGACCTAGAATAGTCATAGAAGCTTTTAGGTGAAAAATAGATCTCAGCTAGGTCTCAAGTTATTTGCTATTTTGTTAAAAGGAAAATATCAGTGAAAACAATGTAAACTTAGTGCCAAGGTCATCTAATTTAAGAATTGAATTTCGGGTGGTCAAAGACTTTTTTAAAAAATGTATTTTAATTTAAACGTTTTTAAATTAAAAAGTTTTAAAACTCATATTTATTCTAAATTACTTTCATTGTTTAAATAAGTTTTTGTTGTTCATTTTTTTTGTAGTATTATTGCAAACATTTATCATGCCAGGTTTATAGGCCTTTACTGCATAACAGGTCACAAAGGCATAAAAGGCAAAGGAATTCTTAAGAAGGCACCAGTGAGTACAGCAAATAGTTGTTAAGTAGTCTGCATTAGGTGCTAAAGAGGTGTCTCCAGAAGTTAATATGGAAAATGTTCAGAGGAGAAAGGAATTTCTTGGGATGAATTAATTGGGAAGTTACAGAGAGTTATTGCATCCTTGAGGAAAGAAATCACTGTTTGCTAGGCTGAAAAATTCCTACTACAGACCCATATTTACCATTTTCTTTTCATTCATTCATTCATAATTTCTTTCTTTCTTTTTCTTTCTTCCTTCCTTCCTTCCCTCTTTCCCCCATTCCCCATCTCTGCCTTCTATCACCCCCTCCATTTCAATTCTACCTCATTTATCTTCTCTTTCTCCCTTTCCCCTCTCTCCAGTGCCTTCCTATATAGCCCAGGCTAGCCTCTAACTTGGAATCCTTTTACTTAAGCAGTACATGTTCTGGGATTGCAAGGATGCGCCAATGTGGCTACCTTATAGTGTATTTTCTTGTCTGGTAACATTCCCTCTGGTCAGATATAAAACTAACAGCAGAAAAGAGTGATGCTTACAGGAATTTTGAGCTGCCTATGGACTTCCTTTCATAACCAGGGAAATAATATCATCCATTTAAGTCACTGTAATTAATTTTTATGTGGAATAAGTATTAAGATCAATACAGAAAAAAAAAGATTAACTTTTTTTCACCTTTGGTGTCTGGACAGCCCTCCCAAATGAACTTAACTCCAGTCTAATAGAAGATATACGGCAGGATGGGTTGTCCTTAGCATTTCGCTCTCCTCGTGTTTTCCCCCAAGTCACAATGGGCTAGAGAGAGAGGCTATCAACTGCATTCTCAGATCCTCTTGCTGCCTCAACTGACTTCTGGCTTAGCAATGGGAGACACTGAAGGAGACTGAAGAGTATAAGAAAAGATGAAGCCAGTTGTCAGTGCTTCTAGGGACTTCTCAGCTGAAGTCCCAGATCCTGCTCAGAAGGAAGATTTCATGAGATGTGCTGGTAGCACACAATCTCAGACAGCCATCTCATGGCAGATCGTCTTCCTGCTCTGGCCTGGGTGGGGACAGCAGACATAGCAACCAAAGCACCAGTGGCCTCACAAGTCCAGTGGCCTGGAAGTCCCACCAGGCTGATGATGGGCACTAGCTGTCTTTCAACTCAAAATGGCTGCAGCAAGGGACACGATGGTAGCTTTATGCCAGGGTGATTCAGGAAGAAGATTTCAGCATCACAGCTGTGGCTGCTTCAGTTGACTGCAGAGCCATCAATTGGGGTTTGGATAATACAATTTTCTAAAAATTATAGCTTCCTATTGTTAGTATCTAACGAAACTACCCCTCCCCCCTTCCCTTTTTCCTAAAGCTCTGGAAATGATGCCTTAAATTTTCAGTGCTTAAAATACATGAAGCCATTTCCCCCTTTGTTTTCCTTTAATGGACACTGACATGTGGATTTAGGTGTCTGTATAAACCTGGGCTTCGGGGCTAGAAGACCTAGGGCAGCAGGCTTCAGGTTTAATCCCTTTATAAACTGTCTCTGAGATGTGTTTAAGAATCTGAAATTTGATTCAGTTTGTTTGATTTTTTTTTTCCTGGTGTGTTTTCTGCTGATGACAGCAACAACGTGAGATGTCAAGAAAGCTGAAGTGTGGGATGGAAAGAAGTTGGTGGACATTTCTGGAAGATTCAAGTAAACACTCATATAACATTGATTGAGAGCTTTCAGATTTGCAAAGTGAACCGCACACGTTCACTCCTGACCCTGCTGCATTTAACCTTTCCTCTAATTCCTGTGGAGTTACTACTTCCTTTTTAGAAACAAGACATTTGCAGATTTAAAGAGCATATAGAGTCCTGAACCATCTTCATTAAAATATCACTTATTACTTAGCAAAGAGCAAGTTATTGTACATATATGTATATTTATATGAAGTTACTATATATGCATATACATACTATGTAAAAATCTGTATATTGTGTGATTTCCAAGGATTGCAGGCACACACACACATGCTCTCTTTCTCTCTCTCTCTCTCTCTCTTTCTCTCTCAGAACTTGCCTTGCCCCATAATTATGAATAGAGAATCCATTTTTGGTACCTGGAAATCTACATATAACAATTGTTTCTGGTGAGCTTTGTTAGTCTCCAGTTGGGAAGCCATCATTAGTGAGGATGAGTCATCTTCTCAGGGACAGAATAACAGAGGTAGCATTTGAACTTGACAACGTGGCTTGAGATACTATGTTTTTTCCACTCATCCCATGGATGTATTTTTACCCTCTAAGGTGATGAATGAATGAGCAGAGGTAGGTGGTCAGATGTTAGAACCTATCACATTAAAATTTTGCATTTTCTGGATCTTAGAAACATCAAGGTATTTTTATTGAACTTTCTTTCCCTATTTGACAAAACATAGTATGTTTGATATATCTTTGTGGTCAAAATTGTTTTTATTACTCCTGCATCTTTCTCTTCTCTTGGTGAGTAATAGAATAATTGGTATGACTCATGCTTAAACTTACATTGTCGGTACCCTCCATCTCTATTCCCTGCATGTCTATCCATACTTGCTAAGCTTGATCAGCCTTTCGATAATTCCGTTTATCTGATAACATGCTTTTGAGTTGCTCTTTTGCCTTTTCTGCTATTACCTCATTGGATTTCGCAATTCAAAAATCTGATTTTCTTCAACCTAGGCAATGTTTCATGAGCATCCATGTTTCTCATACTGTCTCAGGCCTATGTGACATATAAATTCTTCATGCCCCTATCACACTACTTTGAGGAGGAGGCCAATGAAAATCATTCTCTCATCCTTAAAATTGTCTTGAATGTCAGTAGATGGCTCACTTTTTATCCATTAGGAAGTCTTCAAAAATGCTAGGCAAAGAAGCTAAAGTTCCCCAAATAAGTGCTAGGAATTTCTTCTTAGGACAAATGCATTTCTTAGTAGTCTACCACGGTGGAATTCTTTTGTCTTTCTCATTTTTAAGGTATAAGTGTAGCGTTTGCATAATGAGATATTATGCAAATATACCATAGGAAAGTCTCATTTTTGCTACGGAGATTGGCAAAGTGCCCTATTCTCACAGTACTTTGGGCGATCTGAGGAAGCCCTGTAAGATGCTCAAGACAATTTCTGTTTCTGAATAAGACCCCCAGAAGTGTGAGCTGCTTTAAAATGGAGAGCTGGGCTGCCAGGAGGCATTTTAAAATGCAGGAACAAACTTATAAACCATTTAGTAAACATTTCAACACATTTATGTGCATGTGGTGGAGAATAAAAATTAAAATAAGACCCGGTCTTACTTTGCTTTTATGCTGTTTACTATATGCTGCTCATATAAATATGCACATCAGTAATTATTACATAGGCTCTTCTAATGATCGTAAATCCAGGATTTGGGCTCTGGAGTGATGGGGATGAGGAGGAGGATGGATACAGCAAATCAGTATCTTCTATATTTTCTTATAGTTTAAAATGTTCTTATAAGCTTTTGTTTATTTAAGCCCCCATGATAACTCGACAAGATAGAAAGACTTAGCCATGTTGAGAATTCATGATTTATTCATGATTCCAAGGTCTTAGTAGAGAGACTTAAGAGAAACTGAGGTTTAATCATTTTACAGTTTGGGATATTTCTCCTAACATTTCAAGATCAAAATGGAGTATGCTATCAAAGGATATTAAAGGATATTCTAAAAGATAACAGAGTCTGTTTGTCCAGTCATCAAAGTCAGACTTTTGAACCCACTAGCTGAAGCATAGGTACAGAAGATGTCTTGCTTCACTTGACTTTTTACTTCAGTCAGTAGGGTGAGCATCTTACGCTGCTGTAAATAAACCAACATAAAACTCCCTAGCACATATTCAAGTGTGATTGATGATTATGTGTTATTATTATGAAAATAATAAGTTAATTTCATTAATTAGTCAATAATATCTCTACTCAGCTCCACTAATTGGAAAATGAGCTTGGAAATGGTGGTCAAAAATAAATTACACCAATACAGTCATACTGCTTTGGACCTAGTTAAAAGAATTAAACACTTAAATCATTATGCTTTCTAATAAAGCACCTTCCTACGACGCCCTTAGAGAAAACACCGCAAGGAGAGAAATATTGTTTGGCTTTCAAACCAATGGGGTTGTGCTGTGTTAGGAGACAGAAAATGGGAGGGGTGAAGGAAAGGAAAGAAGGGAGGATGTTTAGAATTTTAAATTCATAATCTATTGTGTCTGAGTAATAAGGGTGTTTAACAATTAAGTGTCTGGAGAAAAAGTATGAAGCCGAATGACAGCACTGTAAAGCAGTTCTGTGCAAATATTAATGAAAACGAAGGCCAGGTTTTCCTTTTCTCCTATGTCAGCTGACATGAAATGATAAAAATAAAAGTAAACATTAATAATTTTTCATAGTAGAATTAAGAAGCAGTGAGCACTTTGCTTACTGCGAAGGATGTGTGCCAGTCATACGCATAGCAGGTAAATTTCAAAAGAAGTGCTCAGAACAATGTGGTAGTATATCCAGGAATGGTTTTAAATTAATTTATTATAAAACTCTCAGAAAACCCAGTGCCTGCATTTGTACTGAGAATTTTAAAAGTACCCCCTGTCTTTTTAGAAGATGGCTAAAGAGTTCAAGAGCTATTTGCTTTCTCTTTCCTCCTTGCTCTGTTATCTATCCAGTCAACATATGAAGGGTTAACGCCAACACCTTATCATTCAGCCTTTGATCTCATACATAGCTTTTATTTCTTTTCTCTCCTCCTCAAAAATGTTCTGGAAAAAAGCTCTCTCTTTTGTGTATATGTCTCTCTTCTCTGTATCACTGTCTCTATCCCTCTTTCTTCTTTTCTTTCAACTCTAATATATTTTTTGACCTTCCAGTTAGAGTTGGCATGGACATCTGTACTTCATCCACCCATATAGATCCATGCGCAGAATTCTAGTAGCACTGTTCTTTGGTGGTACCCTTCAGAATTCATCTTCTGATCACTACTCTGGGAACACATTAGTAGCCACTCAGAAACTTTCAAAGTATTTTTTTTTTTCATTTTAAAACATTGCATATCAACTTCTACAAAATCTCCCTGTTTTGTCCCAATTACCTTAGCACACTCCACTTTCCTTGGCTGTTTGAGTGGGGTCTTTGTGGAATCTTTTGAGTGTTGAAGTTTTCTAAACATCAGCACTCTGGATTTCATCACGTACTTTGTATCTACATAATTTTATTCCATCCTGTCCCTATGTTTAAAAGGCAATGCATTACTAATGACTCACAAATAAATAACAACCTTGACCTATCATATCCCTTGATATCCAATACCCAGAGCCAACTGCCTATTTGGTATTTTACTTTGCATATCTGATGAAGTTACCAAACTCAACATGACCATGACATAATTATTGATTTCTGTCTTCCCACATTCTTTCTCTCTCAGTTCTTCCACTATAAAAAAAGTTAGACAACAGGTTTCTGTATTGCTCAAAAGAAATCTAAAGGCCAGTTTTTATTTTTGTTGTCTATCTCACAATTTATTCACATTCAGCTTATTAGTTAAGTACCCAAAATACATATTTAATCTACTTACTTCTTTTGAATGTTATAGATCCTACCTTAGCCTATGCTATTATTACCTCCTGCCTGAATTTTCTAGCAACATCTTCAGTGCTATCCATATCCCCTTTGCTTTTCCTATCATTCAGTTCTCAGGACCTAAAATCCAGGTTCTCCCACTGCTGTGTGACAAAACATTTCCTGAGAAGAGGCAACACATGCCTACATACCCCAGAAAGGAAGCCCACAGCAGATCAAAGTATATATCCCCAATGGTAAATGATGAGTTTTACTGGAGACACAGGAATATGCAGGAGGGGTTAATTACAAGAGCAGAAATTACTCAGAGACAGCTTCATAACTGAAACACACTCCAGATCACATGACAAATCACAGACCTGGGAATCTGGAACACAGCCTACAGGCAGCTCAAGAGGTTAGAGGGTGCTGTGTCCTTTCCAGGTACCTAAGTTTGTCTAAACCTCTTCCAGGCATTTGGAAAGCTGTGTGCTTCTTGTAGGCAACTGGTCTAGATTCAGAGTCTTTCTTTGCATCTTTCATTGCTTATTCTAGAAAGGAGGTGCCTGGTGAATGTGGTTAGTTTCAGGAACTTCCTGAAGTTGTTTTGAGTGGTTTACCTTCCTGTTTGAGGAGCTTCCCTGAAGGAGATAATCATAGGAAGTTGTTACACACCTACCAAGATTACATTGCTACTAAACTTACATGGCTGGGTAAACTAAAGAAAAGAAAGGTTTATATTGCCAAGTGGCTGGATGTGGTGATGTGTTTTCACTAACAGAGTCCTGAGCTGCCATAGGCCATTCGTATAATCCAGTGATAAGGAGTACATATGTGTGCTCTTGGCTTTCCATCTTTTAAAAATCAACATTTAATCATGGGGCACTTACTGTGAAAATATAATCTAATCCTAGTCATCTCTTAAAGGCTTCACCCTGTCCCTTCATATTTTACAGCAGGGATTAAATTTTGGCAAGTGTGTGTGGTGACAGAGCATAATTAAACTGCAGAACCACCTCAGATAACCATGGTGATTATGCTTGAAAATATATACAAGTGCACAGTTTTCCTGCTAAAAATACAATGACTCTCTTAGCTTGCTGAAAGTAAAATACAAGCTACTTACTGCATCCTGCTAGGCTACACCATACAAACTCTGCCTCTCTTTGCCCTCTCTTGTTGCTGTCACACTTCAAATACCCCGATTTCCCTCAATGATTCATTGTGACCTTGTAATCCAAGTAAACCCTTTTCTCCTCTAATTGCTTTTGGCCAGAATGTTTCATCACAGCAACAGAATGAAACTAGAATAGTAGGAGAACCAATCACTGTTGTTTGCTAAACAGACATGGTCAAACTACCTCCTAAATACTTATTTTTACACCCACTGGCTAATGATGGTCACAGATCTGGCCAGAGAAACTTCATTTTTGCAATGGCCTTCAATTAATAGAAAGACTAATAATAGGTACACATAGTGAGAATAAATGACTATGCAGGAAGTCAGTCTCCACAAGGCTTAGAGAACATTGTGGAGGAAAGGGAAGACAGAATGGAAGAGGCAGCGGATAGAGAAGACTGCTGTGGATTATGTCCTCTGGGTGTGATGTGGCTCTTGTACTTGTTCACTGTGTCACATAAACCATGGGTGTTTTCATGAGATGCGAACGAGATGGGGTCTGCCAACATTCCATTATGAATGGTTTAGGGGCTCACAAGACCCCACCCTTCCTGAGGAGTGAAAGGCAGCTAATGTTTGCTGAAGGATGAAGTGTAATTTTCTTCAGTCATACAACTAATGTCCCATTCATGCTCATATAAGAAACTCCAATTAAACTCAGCAGGTTTTCACACACACAAATAATATGATGGTGGGATGAGTACCTGGGGAGAAGACAGGTTTCACTGGAGAGAGGGTAATAAGAAGGTGATGGTGGTGTGGGTAAAAATGACCAAAATTCTATACATGTGTACATAAAATTATGAATAGTTAAAAATGCTGGTGCCTATGCTGCATCATAGACAACATAACTTGGGATTTCTAGGACAGAGCTTTAATGTTAACATGTTATTAGGGACAGTCTAGGATTTTAATTGATAGCCGAATTTGCAAACCATTAGTAACTATGCTTTGGGGTGGAGCCGGGAAAGCGCTGAGCTGTAGTCCTTCAGAACCAGATTATCAAGCCCACACTTGGAGATTCAGCATCTGACTTGGGATGCTCACAACAGCAACCAAAGGAGGTGAGTTCAATATTCATTTTACAAAAAGCAGGAAAGGCTTGTCCACAAGTTAGATGTGGAAAATGAAGAAGCTTAAATCACAGGCTTTGAAAAGACAGATTGTTGATCCACTGACTGTAGGATCCCCAGAAGTATTTGGGGGACAGATGTGGATGTTGGAGGAAGAAAGGATGTAGATATGTTGGGACTGATGTGATTGTGAGAAAAACACTCACAACCCTCCACTAACTGATGACTGGACCAGTGCTTGGGAATTTAGGAAAATTGTCATCACTGTGAATAAAGTGAGAACATCATTATCCTAGAGATAAAAGCACAATAGAAAAAATTTTTAAAAAATAAGCCAATTTCTTAGGAAAAATATGGCTTAAATACTTGTGTTCCTTTGAAATTCATGAGGGTTATGTTATTAAGAACTGGAAGTCTTTAGAAAGTAATTAGCTCATAAGGGTGGGTCCTGATAGAGCATATTAGTAACTTTATAACAGTTTCTTAAAAGGTCTGCAAAGATAACTCTGGCAGAAAGTGCTTGCCAAGAAAGCATGAGTTTGATTCTCATGATAATACTGAAGGCCAGGCATAGTGGCATGAGTCTATAATCCCCAAACTGGTGAGAAGGAGGCAAGAAAATCATTGAGGGCTCTCTGGTCAATCAGCCTAGCCTACTTGGTTAGCTCCAGGCCAACAAAGAGACCATGTATCCATAAAAGAAAGTAGATGGTAAGTGAGGCACCCGCAGTTGTCCTCAGCCTTTCACAGGCAAGCACATTCACCAATGCACACACACCGATGAACATCCGCTCATGCTCACACTAGCACATGCTCTCTCACACAGAAGCACACACAAGTCTCCAAAGAGATCTCTATCCTTCTACCACATAAAGTTACAGCTAAAAGATCACCACATCACCACCAGGGAAGCAGGCTCTTACCGTACCTCAGATCTGCAGACTACAGTATTGGGCACTCCTCACCATATTCCCTTCTTAAAGCAAGATAGGCTTTGCGGAAACACTGAATTTCATGAACCATGTCTTTCCCATATTTTAAAAGTGAGATTTTTAAAGCCAGTAATTAATTCAGCATTTTAATAGTGGTGCTGAGTTGAAGTGAAGCTGGCTGCTAAGGGACATCACTGCATGATAGCTAAGTCCCTTTGATTGCTTAGTCTTATTTGGGAAATATACTGCAAACAAATAATTTTTAGTAAAACCTCTAACCTGCTGTTATGCAGTTTCTTACTGTGTGTAGGAACATGATGTACAAACATAGTCCCATAAATTCTCCACGTGTCACATCACTGCTGCAATTACCTGAAATGTTCTCACCTTTTTCTTGGCTTATCGATGTTTATCATAGGAGAGAGATTGTTGCAGAACTTTTTTTTTTTTAAAGCCGTTCCAATAACAACAGCAAAATATACCACACCCCAGGTTTATTTTGGAGAAAGGAGAAACAGCAAGATTTTTTTTTCTTTTCAGTTGTCTGAAGGACAATATTCAGAGTCCAGAACATAGCTCAGGCTGTTGAGCATGTGACTGTATTCGTTCCATTAGCCCGGTGGACTTGGCTTGTTCTTTGACATGGTGGATGACAATTTTAATAAGGAGCAAAAGAAGAGAAGCTGCACTGATATGCAAACGTCTGAAGCTCAGTGGAGCTGAGCTGATTAAATTGCTTATTATGCTGAAACTCAAACAGAAGTGAAAAAAGAAGCAAGAATTTGTTCCCCCAAAGCAGTTTTGATACCCTGCAGGTAGAATACACATCCTGGGTGTATTCTCTTAACCAACAGTAGAAACTGCTTGGATTTCTTTTCTGGTTGGTCAGGAGTTTACAGAGTGTGAATGGAGGGGGTCCCAGGCTGCTCCCCAGAGGCCAAAAATTCACGATTATTCCCTTTTATTATTGCATCTATGCCAATGCGTTTAATTTGTCAAGGTGAAATGTAGTGAAAGAAAAGTGGAATTTGCAATAAAAATAATTTGGACTATCAAGGGAGGCTTATTTTCAGAGAATTTTAGTCTCTTAAGAGCCTTAAACCTTGTTGTTTCTCTGTCTGCCAGAATGCTTCAGACTGTGGAGGCTGGAAAAAGAAATAGTGTGTGCTCATTCTTTGACCTTCTCGGTACTTTGTCCATGAGATGAACGCATTAGTGTTGTGAAGACTTATCAAGGATAAGAAGAGGGAAATAGGGTGAACTACATTTAATTTCCAGTTTAAGGTAGAACTCATGGTTTGATTTCCTTAAGGTTCTTTTAGTATTTCTCAATCTTTGGCATTTCATTGAGATTCAGAGAAAATGCATACACTTAAGCTTATCTCCAAATCTTTTTCCATGGTATTGTTAGTAGTCCTTCAAGTTGTCCCTATTTTTTTTTCTTTTCATTTGCCAGCTACAAAAAAATCATATATAATTTACAGATTTTTCTAAGGGCCAAGAACTTGGAGAGAAGATTAGCAAGTGTTTCCAGTGTGTAGTTTCATTTTGTTTGTTGGGGGGCGGTGTAGGACTTGTTCTAAATTTTCACCAGAAAGTGAAACACATGACTCCAAGTCTGAGAATGTAGTCAGATGCTACTTTAAGTCATCAGCACCAAGATGTGGGAATCAGTTGAGATACTATGAAGATGGTTATCATCTATGCTCAAAGTCAATGGCAACAAAATTAGAAAGGACTAGAGAAGTGCCATATTTCAGAATAGGAAAGCCAATATTTTTATAATATGAATTATACCTCTCCACAGACAGACAGACAGACACACACACACAATACATGCCACTCCAATTAAATGGAAGTTTGGTATGTTTCAAGGGTTTTGTCCAATATTGGTTACACTGTATTATTTTTATAATAAAAAATAGATACATGAAGTTACTTACTTTTGAATAAGGAGAATAATGAAGTGGACATTTGCCATATTAGCTAAGGATGCAAAATGCTCTGTTAAAATTTGTTGAATTAGGGTTGGAGAGATGGCTTAGAAGTTAAGAGCGCTGACTGCTTTTCCAAAGGTCCTGAGTTCAGTTCCCAGCAACCACATCATGGATCTCAACCATCTATGAGATCTGGTGCTGCCTTCTGGCGTGCAGGCGTACATGGAGCCACAAAACTGTATACATAATAAATAAATCTTTAAAAACATTTGTTGAATTATCAGGTGAAAATAAAATGTGATAACAGAGTCTGGCTTCTAGTTTGATGTTTGGTGATATTTTGAAGCCTTCTCATTCCTTTTCTTCCTTTGCCTCATGTCTGTGAAGGTCGATAAGATAGCCCAGATGTTATCCTATTGGACGTCAGCAGAAAGTTCAAACTCTAAAAAAAGCCTGCATGGAAACACTCATTCTGATATCCCATTACTTAAACATAACATTTTTGTTTTGGTGTGAGTTACATCCACACCAGAATTTATATTTGAAAACCTACCAATCTATACCTCAGACTGTGATATTTGAAGGTAGGTTCTTTACACGGATTTAAACAAACATCATTAGTGAACCTGACCCAATATGACTTGTATTATATGCAAAGGGGGAAATTGGACAAAACGATACAAGGGAAGTAGAGAAAGAGGCCTGGGACAGACCCATTTCCACAACCCCTGGGATGAATTAACCTTGCCAACATCAACTCTGAACCCACACATTTTTGATGCTTAAAGCCTCCTGTCTTGTTATAGCAGTCTTGTTGCACATACTTAAGCCAACATCCCTTCCCTGTTCTGTTAAGAGATCCTCAGACCTCTTTTGGAGACTCTTATGCACACATACACTGCCGCCCCCGCCCCCAAACTTGCTGTAAATAATAGATTCTGTGTGTGTGTGTGTGTTGGTGTGGGAAAGGGGGCAGGGAGCTAGAGTTAGTGTCAACTTCTGAATCAAAAATTAAGTTAGGAAAGTTTACCCCACCTCTGAAGGAACCATAAAAATTTATTTAAACATCTACCTGTTTAGACAATTAATGTGACCCAGCAGTTACTACTTATCTTTGTGCCAGACTTAAAAATCCTCCACTTCTATTTGTTCCTTAAATTTTTATTTATATTTTTATAATTTATTTGCTTTTATCCTGATTATAGCCCCCTCCTTCTCTTCTCCTCCTGGTCCTACACCCCCTTCCTTCTTCTCCCCTCCATCTCCTTCCCCCAGTCCTCAGAAAGGGTGAGTCTTCCTCCCCTACCATATGACATCAATCTACCAAGTCTCTTTAGGACTGCCTGAAACCTCATCCTCTGTGGCCTGGCAAGCCTCTCCCCCTCTCCCACACACACCAGGGGGAAGTCAGCAAAGAGCAGGTATCAGAGTCCATGTCAGAAACAACACCTGTCACCTTACTAGGGAACCCCCATGAAGACTGAGCTGCCTATGGGCTACATCTGAGCAGGGGGTCTAGGTCCTCTCCATGCATGGTCTTTGGTTGCTGCATCAGTCTCTGCAGGAACCCTGGGCCCAGATTTGCTGGCTTTGTTGGTCTTCTTATGGAGCTCCTATCCCCTCTGGGTTCTTCTATACTCCCCCCCAACTCTTTCCTATGAGTACCTGCACTCTGCCCAAAGTTTGGCTGTGAGTCTTAGCATCTGTTTCTATCCACTGATGGGTGGAGTCTTTCAGAGGATATCTATGGTAGGTTCCTCTCCTGTTCCCTCTCTTCAATTGCTTCTGGAGTCTATTCTGTTTGTCCTTCTGAATGAGAAGCATCCTCCCTAGGGTCCTCCTTGTTTTTTAGCTTCTTTTGGTGTATGGATTGTAGCATGGTTATTCTGTATTATATGTCTAATATCCATATATAAGTGAGTACATACCATGACTGTCTTTTAGGTTCTCAGTTACCTCACTCAAGATGATCTTTTCTAGTTCTGTCCATTTGCCTGAAAAACTCATGATTTCCTTGAGTTTTGAGCTGAGTAGTATTCCATTGTGTAAATATACCACAATTTCTGTATATGTTCTTCCACTGAGGGACCTCTAGGTTGTTTCCAGATTCTGGCTATTATGACTAAAGCTGTCAGGAACATAGTCAAGCAAATTTCCTTATATAGTAGAAAATTTTTTTTGGTTTTATGCCCAGGAGTAGTATAGCAGGGTCTTGAGGTAGCACTATCCCTAATTGAGACAGAGCCAGATTGATTTCCAAGGTGGTTACATTAGCTTGTTCTCCCACCAGCACCACCTCTACATGCCTGGGATGAAGCCTACATGGTCATGGTGGATGATATCATTTATGTGTTCTTGGATTCACTTTACAAGTATTTTATTGAGAATTTTGCATCAGTGTTCATAAGAGAAATTGGTTTAAAATTGTCTTTCTTTGTTGGGTCTTTATGTGGCTTAAGTATCAAGGTGACTGTGGCCTCATAAAATGAGTTTGGTAATGTTCCTTCTGTTAATACTTTTTGGAATAGTTTGGAGAGTATAGGTATTAGCTCCTTTTTGAAGGCCTGGTTGAAAGCTGCACTGAACCCATCTGGCCCTGGGCTTTTGTTTGGTTAGAAGATTTTTAATGACTGCTTCTTAGGGGGATGTAGGACTATTTAATTTGATTACTTGATCTTGATTCAACTTCGGTAAGTGGAATCTATCAAGAAAATTGCCAATTTCATTGAGATTTTTAATTTTAAATTCTTTATTAATTACACTTTATTCACTTTGTATCCTCCCTGTAGTTTCTTCCCTCCTTCCATCCCAATTCTTCTCTTCTTCCCCCTTCTGTATGCATGTCCCTCCCGAAGTCCACTGTTAGGGGAGGTCTTCTTTTCATTCCTTCTGATCCTAGTCTATTAGGTCTCATCAGCAGTGGCTGCATTTTCTACCTCTGTGGCCTGGTAAGGCTGCTCCCCCTTCCAGGGCAGGTGATTAAAGAGGAGGCCAATCAGTTCACGTCAGAGACAGTCCCTGTTCTCATTACTATAGAACCCACTTGGACACTGAACTGCCATGGGCTACATCTGTGCAGGGGTTCTAGGTTATCTCCATGCATGGTACTTGGTTGTAGTATCAGTCTCAGGAAAGACCCCTGTGCTCAGATTTTTTGGTTCTGTTGCTCTCCTTGTGGAGTTCCTGTCCTCTCCAGATCTCGCTATTTCTCACTTCTTTCATAAGATTCCCTGCACTCTGCCCAAAGGTTGGCCATAAGTCTCATCATCTGCTTTGATAGTCTGCAGGGCAGAGCCTTTCAGAGACCCTCTGTGGTAGGCTCCTGACTTCTTCTCTGTTTTCTCTTTCTTCTGATGTCCATCCTCTTTGCCTTTATGGATAGGGATTGAGCATTTTAGCAAGAGTCCTCCCTCATTTAGATTTTTAAATTTTCTGGCATATAAGCTTTTGAAGTAAGACATAATTATTTGGATTTCCTCAGTGTCTTCTGTTATGTCTTCCCTTTCATTTCTGATTTTGTTCATTTGGATAGTGCCTCTTTTAATTAATTTGGCTAAGGGTTTATCTATTTTGTTCATTTTCTCTTGGTTTTGTTGGTTCTTTGAATTTTTCTCTTTGTTTCTAATTTATCGATTTCAGAATTTCCAGGTGTCTGGTCCTCTTGGGTATGTCTGCTTCTCTCTTTTTCCCCCCTAGGTCTTTCAGTTGTGCCATTAAGTTGATTGTATGGGATGTCTCCAATCTCTTTATGAAGGCACTTAGTGCTTTGAACTTAGTACTGGTTTCATCGTGTCCCATACATTTCTGTATGTTGTGCCTTCATTTTCATTGAACTTTAGGAGTTTCTTAATTTCTTCCCTGACCCAGTTGTCATTGAGTAGGGAGTTGTTCAGTTTCCGTGTGTGTAGGCTTTTTGTTATTTCTGTTGTTGTTGAGATCCAGCTTTAGTCCACTGTGGTCTTATAGGTTACAAGATATTATTTCAATCTTCTTGTATTTGTTGAGGCTTTCTTTGTGACCTACTATATGGTCAATTTTGGAGAAGGTTCTGTGAAGTGCTGAGAAAAAGCTATATTCTTTTGTGTTTGGGTAGACGTATGTTGGGTCTATTTGATTCGTGACATCTGTTAGTGTCACTAGTCTTGGTTTAGGTTCCGTTTCATTGACCTATCCATTGATGAGAGTAGGGTGTTGAAGTTTCCCACTATTAATGTGTGGGTATTGATATGTGGTTTCTTGTACAAATGTGGGTGCCCTGGTATTTGGGGCAGAGATGTTCAGAATTGAGATGTCATCTTGGTCAAATTTTTCTTTGATGGGTATGAAATATCCTTCCTCATCTTTTTTGATTAATTTTGGTTGAAAGTCGATTGTATTAGCTATTAGGATGGCTACTCCAGCTTGCTTCTTGGGCATGTTTACTTGGAAAAATCTTCCAGCCCTTTACTTCCAGGAATTGTCTATCTTTGTGGCTGAGGTGTGTTTCTTGAATGCAGCAGAACATTGGGGTCCTGCTTACACTTCTACTCTGTTAGTCTGTTTCTTTTTATTGGAGTGTTGAGTCCATTGATATTCAGACCAGTATTGATATTACTGACCAGTAATATATTAATGACTAGTAATATGATATTAATAACTTTTATTTTGATGTTATGATAGTGTATTTGTGTGCTTGTCTACTTTGGATTTGGTTGTAGTGAAGTTATTTATTTCCTGTGTTTTTCTGGGTGTAGTGAGCCTTCTCAGGTTGTATTTTTCCTTCTAGTATCTTCTGTAGGGCTGGATTTGTGGATAGGTACTGTTAAAATTTGTGGTGGAATATCTTTTTTCTTCTTCTATGACAATTGGGAATTTTGCTGAGTACAGTAGTCTGGGCTGCCATCTGTGTTCTCCTAGGGTCTGCATGACATCTGTCCAGGCCCTTCTGGCTTTCATAGTCTCTATTGAGAAGTCAGGTGTGATTATGTTGAGTTTGCCATTATACATTACTTGGCCTTTTTCTATGCAGTCTTTAATATTTTTACTTTGTTCTGTACATTTAGTGTTTTGATTATTATGTGGTGGGACAACTTTCTTCTCTGGTCTAATCTCTTATGTGTTCTGTAGGTCTCTTGTATGTTTATAGGCATCTCTTTAAATTGGGGAGATTTTCTTCTATGATTTTGTTAAAAGTATTTTCTGGCCTTGGAGACAAGAATCTTCTTTTTCTTCTATTCCTGTTATTCTTAGGTTTCATCTTTTCATGGTGTTCTTGATTTCTTGGATGCTTAGTGTCAGGAATTTTTTAGATTTAACATTTTCTTGAAGGATGCATCAGTTTCTTTCATTGCATCTGTTATACCTGAGATTCTTTCTTCCGTCTCTTGTATTCTGTTGGAGATGCTTACCTCTGTAGTCCCTGTTTTCTTCTCTAAGTTCTCTCTTTCCAAGATTGCCTCAGTTGGTGCATTTTTTATTGATTTCATTTCCATTTTCAGGTCTTGATTGGTGTTTTATTGATTTCCTTCATCTGATTTTGTGTCTTCCTTGGAGTGATTTATTCATTTTCTCTCTACAGGCCTCTCTATTGGCATCAATCTGTTTGACTGCATCTCGCTGTATTTCTTTACAGATTTCTGTTTGTTTGTTTCCTCTGTTATCTTCATAAGTATAGATTTTAGGTCATTTTCTTGTGTTTCAGTTGTATTAGTTGTAACCAGGGGTGCTTGCCTTTGGATAAATGGATTCTGGAGATTCCATATTGCTTTGGCTTTTGTTGATTGTATTGTTATGCTGGTCTTTAGCCATCTGGTTGTCTCTGGCATTGGCCAGTACTTTTTGGTTTCCTGCTGAAGTTCTGGGGGTGGGTGGAGCTTTGGTGCAGGAAAAGCCTTGGAAAGGAAGTTGGATGTTCCTAAAGTAGACCTCCTCAAATCGATGGGTATGGTCTCGGACTGGCTGATGGTTCTCAGGGAATTGCTTTGGCTCTCCTCAGGTATATTCGATCCTGTGGACTAACTGGACACATCAGAAGCTCAGGAGCTCTCATGTCACCTGGGGAAGACTTGGAGACAGCTGCCCCATCATTGCCTTTCTTGCTCTGAGGTTAATGAGCTGCAGCTGCACAGCCACTGTGTTAAGACACTGTGCTAGCTGGGTGCAGCCATCTTGGAGAAAAGGAGCCCAGAGGTTTGATCAATCTCCCTAGGAAGAGGGGTTGAGCTTTGGAATGGCATCTGGGGCTACTCCCGTGGCTCCCAGCTGTCAGGAGGCCTGTGGTTGGAGCTGTGTACCCTGTACCCAGAAGTATTCAACGGCCAGTGAGCACAGCACACAGGCCTGTGGCTAGAAGCCAGAGGCCAAGTGCTGGCAGGAACCTGGGAACTTTTCCGGGGATTACTTGGGTGACCTGATGTCGAACCCGCTTGTTCCCCTCATCTTGAGGTTTCCTCTCCACTGGAAGACCCAGTCTGTGGTATTTTGGGGCCCACAGTTCAATATGGGATGGTGAGCACAGAGCAAAGGCCTGTGGCTAGGAGCTGGAGACCCCATACATGACGAAACTCAGGATTTTTTCTGAGGATTAGCTGGGTGACCTGAGGTCAGACAAGATTAATTCCCTCACCATGGGGTTTCCTCTCACCCGAGAAACACAGTTGCTGGTGTTTTGGAGCCCACAGTCTGTTGGTCCATGTGCAGTCACTGCTGTCCTGTTGATCAGACACAGTGTGTTATCGGCACCGCCATCTTGGATCTCCTCCACTTCTATTTGTTAAATTCATGATTCCAGTCAATTCACTGATCTTCAGAGTCTTTCTTTTTCTAACTTGAGAATGGGAACAATACTGATAGTTCTTATGATTTTTTTTGAAGTACTAAGCATTACCAGACATATATCCAGCACTTTGTTTTTGAATGAATGAAAAATGAAACACTTTAATTAAGGGACTGAAAAAAAGGATTCTTCTATAAATGTTTACATTTTCAAACAAATTTAAAGAGATGCTAATGTTACACCTCTTATGCTTTAATATACTATAGCACCTTCTCAGCGCTCTATTTTTTTTAAAGAAGAGCTAGAAGAGAGCAGATAAATATTTTCATTCATACAATTTCATATTACCAGGGAGCAGCATTGTTTTAAAACAGGAACAAGGAGACGCCTTCATGGGGGCCAGACAGTAGCATTCTCGGACTCTTTGGAACAGCAACTAGTTTTATATTCCCTAATACAGGAAAGATCCACAGAAACAAACTAAAATGAATGTTGCTGTTTGGAATCAATTGTTGTAAGGACAACAGTGTATAAAAACAATGAACTGTACAAAAGCTAGTTTTACTCTTGGTGTTGACCTTCACTGGTAGGGGCTACAGATGTGCTGTAATTAAAATAAGTATTTTGTTGTAAGATGTATCTGCATTCCTCATTAGAAAGATAGTGTAAGTGCAGCAGTATAATTTAGAAACCTTCAGTTGGTGTGAAAGTGTGTGAATATATGGAATCAAGAGCTGCCTATACTCTTAACTATGAGAAGTTCATAATGAGAAACCATCAAAGAATAGACGGCTATATATATATATACATATATATATATATATATAGCGCCTAATTGACAAGTTTATCATAACAAAATTAAATTTGAATAAACATATTCAAAGAGGGATTTGTATATTGTTCAATCAAGGTCTCTGTCCTCATCAAATAAAGATTTTGCACACCACTCAAAATAATTGATACATAATTGAAAAACTGATTAAAATATAACAAAACAGAAACAATTGTTTAATACATACTCACATAAAAGTACTATTGATCTAGAAATATTTGATGAAATGTTTATTAATAATAATGATTGTTGAAATAACAATGTAACATTTTTATAATTAAAAGTTAAAATTAAATATTAAATTCAATAATAATTAAGATGTCAATACACATCTAGAGAAGTAAGTTTTGACATATGTGCATTTGAGGGTGTATATTACTATCCAATGTTTTTAGATACTAGTTTTTATTCTGTGTAATCTATTAATTTTACTTATTTATATTTATAGCTATATTTATATACTCATCCCATGGAACCATGTGGCTGCATGCCTACTTGTTTCCAATAGTGAACACTGACAATATTCTCTGGTGTTATTATTAACTTTCATCTTGACAGAATCAAGAGTCACCTAGGAGATGGGCCTCTTGGTATCTGTGTGGTGGATTATCTTGATTGTGTTGATGGAAAATGGAGGCTGAAGACAGCACCATGAAGTCGTCTCTCTGTCTCTTGATTGTGGATGCAAGTTGACCAACTTCTTCGAGGAGTCACTGGCCCGACTCCACACCAAGACTGAACTTTACTCTGGAACTATTGGCCAGAATTGATATTTTTCTCCCTTCCATTTCTTTTTTTTTCTGAGAATTTTATCATAGCAACAGAAAAAGATTCTAAGACACATGTCTTATTAGGCTAATGTCTAGATTAGGCTTTCAAACGAGTTATAGTGGATACTTACAATTAAATAAAATTAGGATATTAAAATCATTGAGGTGGATATGTTTCTACAATATATTATGTGTATGTTAGAGAGTGGGTGGAAGGAGGCTATATTATGTCATATATAAATATTATCATCTCTTCACTCACTTTTATCTAGGTCAGTAGCTCTCAACATTCCTGATGCTATGACCTTTTCATACAGTTCTTTATGTTGTGGTGACCCTCAACCATAAAATTATTTCACAACTGGAATTTTGCTATTGTTATGAATCATAATGTAAATATCTTATATGTTCCCCGCAAAGGGGTTGTGACCCACAGGTTGAGAACCACTTATCTAAACTAAACTTCTACTGATACTTTAAGAAAGAAAGCCTTTCCCTGGGTTCATTCCTAGTGTCTGCTTTTCTTACTCAGTGTCAGCAGACTCATGCTTGATTCTTCATTGTCTAGTCTGGGGTCTTATTTCTACCGGGGAATTTCTCTGCAATATTTTGCTGTTATTGCATTCTGACTTCCACAGAGGTATTATAGGAATGGGACTTGGAGAGGTTCACACCAAGAACAATGCTGTTAAGCTTACAGAAGTGGTCAATGACTTTAAGTTACAGTAGACAGATGTACCCATCACTTTGTATCCTGGGTAGAATGAGGCTTCAGGCATCTGTCCTGTGGGGAAAAATGGATTGATCTAAGGAGCTCTCTCCAGTGAAGAATTCAGCTCTGTCTCTCTCTCTTTCTGGAGCTCTCCCAAAGCTTCTTGGGTTGGTCTGGTTCCAGCATCTCCTCCTCTTTCCTAAAACATACTTAGATGCTTGGCAAGAACGTCATTCATTAGTGAAGGAGAGACAAACTTGGTCTGACTGATATTTGAGTTAACAGTGCCATTAAAATAGCTGTCAAGGTAAACCTGCCAGGATTCATGGTGCTCATGAAATAAAGAGAGTAATTTATTCAAAATCTTATTATCCTGGGAGCATGCATATCAGGGAAGATGATAAGGTGCTGCTTAATGTTCCTTGCAACCAAATCTATCTATTCCTTATTCTAACACATGACTGTAAGAAAGGAGCCAGCCTTCAAAAGAAATGGGCAAGTAAGGTGATGTGTGCATGTTTGTGTGTGTTCATGTATATGTGGATACATGTGGAGGCCAGAGGTCAAATTTGTGTGTTATTCCTTAAGATTATATTCACTTTGTATTTTTATATTTATTATTGTTGTTATTATAATTAATGCTGCTACTATTACTATTATTTGTGTGTATGTTTGTGTGTGTGTGTGTGTACATGCATGCCACAGTGTTTGTGTGGAGGTCAGACAACAACTTTCAGGACTCATTTTTGAGACAGCTTCTCACTGGCTTGGACTTTGTTAACTAAACTAGCATGGCTAAGCAACAAGCCCTTGGGATCTCATGGTCTCTGCCATCACAGCACTAGAATAACAAATGCACACCACTATACCTGTCTTGTGTACTTGGGCTCAGGGGGTCAAACCCAAGTCCTTAGACTTGCATGGCAAGCACTTTGTGAGGTGAACATTTTCTCAGTTCTGGCTCTTTCTTCAGGGAGTAAATGAAATATGCATACATTTATGTATACCTATTTTTTATGTGCACACAGGCACACACACACAAACACTCCTCATCTCACAACACTCAAACACCTTCAGAGAGATCTAGGTTTTTTCCTATAAGGTTGAGCCGACTCCCAGCTTTGGCTTTGGAATAGATTTAATGTGACTCAGAGGTTGGGGACGCACAGCCTATTTAGGGACATTGATGGAAAAGAAACCACAGAATAGACAATGCTGCTGGGTCGTGGTTTTCAATTCCTGAAGCTGTTTCATGATAAATATTGTATTCAGTGATATGTATTATGCATGCTTTTTGCAAAATGTCTGCAAACTAATCTCTGGCAAGCCCAGATGACAAGAAATACTTAATTCAGGCCATTGGCAGCTTGTAGACACGCTGAAACTCAGAACAGGCAGCAGCTCTCTTTCAGACGGGAGATGAAAGGCCCACAAATGGGATAATAATAGTCCTCCATGCTGAGTGGGTTTTCATTTATCTAAGAACCTCAAAATGCTTCCCAAAGGCTGCCCTATTCTTCCATACTTAAATTAGTAAAACGGAGCAGAGAGAGGTTAGGTTAGGTTATCTCTTACAGTCTTCAAGTATGTAAGGAGTCTGGCACTACACTTGTAAAGCTGCCCAGGAGGAGCCTAACCATATTTTTGCCCTCCTCTCCATAATTAAAGAAGTTATGATGGTACTTAGGTTGGCCATAAATGTCAAGATGCCTCTAGGTATAGATTAAGTGGGCAAGGTGACATAGGATACTGTAGAAGAAGAGTCAAATTGAGATGAAAATGGAATTGTTTACTTGGGGATGAAAAGAAGTGGTGTGTGTATGTGTGTGTGTGTGTGTTCACTTACATTTTTATCAGGTTTGAGTACATAACTAAAGAAAAGCCAAGAACTGGAATGGAAAAATTTAGCGACCTAGTCCCCACCTTAAGTCACTGAGAACTACTAGAAACAGAATAAGGCTAAGATGGCTCAGTAGGTAATAGGCCCTGAAGCCAAGCTTGGCAAGGCAAGTCCCATCTCTAAGATGCACACAGTCATGGTGGAAGGAGAGATTTGACTTCTACATGTTATCTTTTGGCATACACACAAACATGTAAATAAATGAAATGTAATACAAAATGACATTGATCCAGGGGCATAGAGAGAGTTCAGGAATTGTAACTGGTTCTACCCCAACATTGATTTTACCAGTAAAGACACAAAAAAATAAGACTGAAAGAATGTTTAAGAAAACAATAGCTTTGAGTCCCTCTTCCTTTCCTGGGGAGGATGTATTAAAATAGCCCTGTCTCTTTAGTCTTAGAAATGTCTAGGAAGTAAAGATAAAGGACAGGATTGCTTTCTTTCCATTACACTATCACTCAATATTTTATTTCCACTATTGTTGTTCCATTAATTTACATTTGATCATTTTAAAATAACTTACTCATTCTTACTATATGCTCTTTTTATTTAATTCAGGAGAATTTTATAACTAGCTGTCAAAGCAACTCTTCCTGGTTTTTGTTTTAAGATGACTGTTTTATTGATTGATTGAGACAGAGACTAACTGTGTTTCTCAAATTGGCCTTGAACTCCTGGGCTTATTGAGTGATCCTCCTGCCTCACCTCCTAAGAGGCTGGGATTACAGCTTTGCACTGTCACAGCCACCTCTTGCAATTCTTGTAATCCTAACATCTTCGTCATCTTGATATTGCCATCTCTTGGTTTTCTCTTCTTGATGACATTCTGGATTTTACTGTTTGGAGTTATCAGGGTATTATCTGTTGTGCTCTAGGTATCTTTCATGTTATATTCACTTACTTTAGGTCCTATTTAACTTCATCTTGCAGGTAGTGCTCTGCAAGTTTTCCTATGTAAACACGTGCTGGCTCAGCTCTGTGGGCTGTGGTGTCGGTGAAGACTCGATGTTCAGCCATTGAAATACTGGTTTTGGCCTCTTTGTTTAGCTGGTACTATTGGGTTCTCAGTGTGGATGAGGGGATGAAGGGGTTTCAGGGTCATGAGATAGCATAATGAGATATAGGCTGATAAAGGGACTTCTTGAGACCTGTGGTGTCAAGCTCCTCTTGTTGGTGCTTCTGGGCTATCCTATTCTCCAGGTGAGAAAGAGGAACAGCAGGCTCACAGGGTAGGAGGGCTCTTCACCACTGCTTCTCAGGAGCAGGATTTCCCATCCATTTCCCTTGGTAACAGATCCTTCCAGCATTCCCTTCTGTCAATGTCGAGTTTCTTCCCACCCTAACCCCATTCCTTGGAAAAAAATAAGCTCTCTGCCTGGTCTTTCTTTTCTTTTCTTTTCTTTTTTCTTTTTCTTTCTTTCCTTCTTTTACTTTTTTCTTGTATTGGTATCTGTCTGTTGCAAAGAGAAGTGTCCTAGGTGAGAGATAGTGACTACACCTATTTGTGGGTATAAGGACAAATGTTTACAGATTGTTGTTAGAGAATATATTGGTTTACTAATTAGTGTTTATATATTTATTCTCCCCTAATGACCATGAATTTACTAGCTCTGATTAGTGAGCTAGGTTTCTAGCACCAGACGTGGTATTGCTCTTGTTGAGCAGCTCTTAAGTACAATTGGAGAGGAGTTGGTTACTGGTAGCCGAGGCAAGCGTGCCCGTACTGCCCACATAGGGTCATTGTGCAATGATGGCCATTGATGTAGTTCATAGGCATCAGAGCTGAGTGAGACTGTTGGTTACCACTCTCCTTTGGAAGTGTACATGGTACCTTCTGGTAACATGATAACTAGTCCTTAAGGAGATGGCATTCAGATCAGTTCTATATCAGGGGCTTCTGAGTCCTGTTTCTGATGTACATGGTGTGTTTAGAAATAGAGGTTTTGTACCTATTTTAATGTAATGTTTTCATTTTTCCTCTTGACTTTTTTATTATTTGAGAATTCCATGTATGAATATAAAATATTTTGATAATATCTAGCCCCACGTCCTTTCTTCCAACTCCCCCCATATACCTCTACCAATGTTTTCTCCCAAATTCATGTAATCATTTGTAAACCTATTGAGTCCATTTAGTGCTTCCAGGACGTGGGTATAGAGCTGTCCACAGGAACGTAGGTAGCCTGTTATGGGCCATATCCTAAGAAAACTGATTCCCCTTCCACAACTAACAGTTGCCAATAGTTACTCAGTTTAGAACTATGGATTCATGGGTACCTTTCACACCTATGCTTATTTATTTCACAAAAGTGTTAGCGCAAGCTTTTCTCATTCTGCTAGTCACTGTCTGCCCTTGGATACACATGTAAATACATGACTCGCATGCCATTCTTCCTGTTAGAAAAGGTGTGTGGTGACCCAGGAGAAGCTCAGGGGGTAACTAGGGAACTGGTGCTCAATGATACTCAGAAGGGTATTGATTCTTTTATCTTATTCTTTCTTTCTTCTTCTTTTTTCAATGCTGGCCTTAGTTGTCTCTGGTGAATTCCAGGCTGTAGTGAAAAATAAAAGAACAGCATTAGAGCATTTGCAGCTGAATACAAAGTAGGGGTGGATGTGTATCATTGTTTTTTGTTGTTGTTGTTGTTTGTTTTTTTGTGGGACTTACATCTGAAATAAGTGTATATGGGTACATTTGTCACATGGAGAGAACTATACACCATTTTGTATGACGGGCAGTTACCCGTCACACGTCCAGTCCTTTGCCACGTTTTGGCTTCCTCTGGAGATCCTGAATACAGCACTGACAACTCTTGAACAAAGACTTCGAAGGGACCTAAATGCAAAACGTTATGGTATGCACAATACCATACTGTTAGCATGGAAACAGTTCAGAATATTATACAGTGTGTCAGAACTAAAATTTTTCATTAAAATGAATGGATGAATTAATGTTTTTAAACTATCCAAAGGACCAAGGATGAGATTATATAAAAGTGTTGATTACTTTAAGATGCATAATTGCATAATAATGCCAACTCTGAAATGTCCCAACCATATCAGTCCTCTATTAACTTTGCCTTTAGACCTCCAGAGACTCATTAACATGAATAAAAGTTTCTCTCCGTTGATTCTTCGAAGAACATTTCACTCACAGTAGAATTAAAGAGAAACATTCTGAAGCGGTGAATTCAGACATCACCTGGGAAGCACTAAGAAGTGGTGGAGCTTATTTTCCTTTATTTAAATCATGTCCAGTCTTCCCTGACATGACTAAGTGTCACTTCAATATTTCATATTTGGGTTTGCCCGAGTTTGATGAAATTCAACCCAATTTACAAAGCTTTCTGAAGCCTCATATATTTCGTATATGAAATAAGTAAGGTGGATATCTTTTCAAATGCAATATTTTCAGTTTGAACACATATTTGTGTCGTATATGCTATTTATGTAATGGGACTATTGGTGAAACTGGGTAGAGACAGGAATAAGCATAACTCCTGTCCAGTGTGTGTTCACACTCTAGTTTCAGAAACACAAAACCCTCCAACATGCCCTCCCCACCCACAGAAGCACACTTCTTCAAATGAAATGAAGTTGATATTTTAGAAAGGTTTGGGAAGTAGGGAGCATAAGGAGTCAGGGACTATGCCCACTTTCAGTGCTGCATTGGCATTTGACGTGGGTATTGAAGGGTGCATATGGATTTGATATAAAAGGACAATGAATAAAAGATAACTTCCACCATACGTAATGCTTAGAGATGGAAGATCAGGGCCTGTGTTCAGAGAAACAAGAGAATGTTCTTCTAGTTTGAGACGCATGGTACAAAGAATGAATCTTTATTTCATTTGAAATGAAAAGGATGATTACTCTGGCTAGGATATAAAGAGATACAATTGGGAAGTTGACCTTGGCAAAGATTGGTGAGGCTGCCTGGAAGCCGCTGACCCTGGAATAAAAGGACCCATGGCCTCTTTTTGAAGGCAATGCCCTACTGAGGCGACTTGTTCGAATTGGCGTGCTGGATGAGGACAAGATGAAGCTGGATTACATCCTGGATCAGAAGAGTGAGGATTTCCTGGAGAGGTGGCTGCGGACTCAGGTCTTTAAACTGGGCTAGGCCAAATCTATTCACCATGCCCATGTGCTTATTTGGCAGCGTCATACTAGGGTCTGCAAGCAAGTGGACCCATCCTTCATGGCCTGTCTGGATTCCCAGAAGCACATGGACTTCTCTGTTCTCCTTATCTTAACACTTAAAATATAGAGAAGGGGTGAGGGGAGGGCAAGATGGCGGCACCAAAACACTCCATCTGAGGAGCAAGACAGCAATGTCGGTACAGTGACCAAGAGAATGAACTCTGGTCCCTAAAATAACAGCGGTCGCGTCTCCCAGGTGAGAGGAAACTCCACGATACAGGAATCAGTCCGGTGCACCCTCAGGTCACCCAGCCAGAACCCAGAAGAGATCCTGAGTCACACAGGCAATCAGTCGCCAGACCAGAGCCACCTGCCTGCGTGTCCTGATCACCTTCCCAGGCTGAATAGTGGGCACAAAAACACCAGAGACTGGGAGTCCCAGTCGCGAGAAAAACCCACAGGGAAGGAAGCAAACAGGGACTGACTTCAGGTCACCCAGTCTATCCCTGGAAAAGGTCCTGCAGATTGGTGGACGCATGCCATCAGCCCAGAGACCTGCTGCATGCCCAACTATCAGTAAAAGGAAGAACTTGTGCACCCTAGGGCATCAGAGACTAGGAGTCCCTGTTGGGAGAAAACCCCACAGGGAGGGAAACAGCTTAGATCACTCAGCTGACACTCCTCCCCACCCCACCCCCCCCAGCACACACAGGAAAATTCTTGAGAAAAGGTCTCAGGTTCCTGCCCAGTCATCACCCACCAGCAACTGCATACTCTATGCGCCACCCCAAACACCACAGACTGGGCCTTCCTGTTGGGAGAAAACCCCACAGTGGGGGAAACATCTGGCCCTACCTCAGGACACCTAGCTCCGGAAAAGTTTCTGGCTATCCACAGGCTCCTGCCTCTAGACTCCAGCTGCACACATGAGAGCAGAGCTCACCTGCCACTGACTACCCCTTGGGTACTGGGGCGCAAAGCCCCAACCTCAGACCTACAGAAACCTGGGATCGCCGAGATCAACCCCAAGATACTGCTCCAAGGGGCAACCAGTTATCCCTAATTAAACTGACCAAACCAAGGGGCACCCAGGTTACAGCTGCAGCTCACTGAATTTACAGCAAGAAACCCAGAAGCAGGCAGCTGTCTCCAGGACTTCTCCGGATGAGAGGAGAGCCCTCTTGACTAACAAGGACCACAGTTACCACTCAGGTAACGCCTGAGGTGAGCAGTGAGAATTCCTGAAAAACACCTGCCATTCAGCGACAATACCAAAAAAGCTGAGGAGGCTTCCTTCAGGAAAAATCATCTTCCTGCCAAGGGGATTCTCTCCAACACAGGATTCCAGGAACCACCAGAAAATAACACCAACACCTAAGATAGCCCAATGGGTAGAGGCCAGCATAAAAACTCAACCAACAAAAGACAGAGCAATACGGCATCTCCAGAACCCAGTTATCCAGGGGCAAGCAGCCCTGGACACTCCAGTATAATTGATATTCAAGATGACCTAACATCTGTGCTTATGAAGAGGATAATAGAAGGAAATAAAATGCATAAAGAACTAGAGGAAGATAAAGTCAAACAGATTATGGTCATCCATAAAGAAATAGAGGAAGATAAAGACAAACAGATTATGGCCATCTGTAAAGAAATACAGGAAGTTGCAGCCAAACAGTTTGTGGCCTTTAGAGAGGAAATACTTAAATCACTGAAAAAAAATAAAAGAAACAGAGGATTGTTCAAACAAACAGCTAAAGGAATTGAAGGAAAAACAGGAAACTACAGTCAGACAGATGAAGGAAATCAACAAAAGGGCTAAAGATCTGAAGATAGAATTTAAAAAATTAAAGAAAACACAAATGGAGGAAATTGTGGAGAGAAAGAATGTAGGGAAGAAAACAGGAACTACAGAGGTAAACATAACCAATAGACTACAAGAGATGAAAGAAAGAATCTCAGGTGTGGAAGATAAAATGGAAGAAATCGATGTATCCATCAAAGAAAATGTTAAATCTAAAAAAATTCCTGACACAGACCATTCCAAGAAATCCAAGACAACATGAAAAGACAAAACCTAAGAATAATAGGAATAGAGGAAAAAGAAGATTCCCTCCTACAAGGCCCAGAAAATATTTTCAATAAAATCATTGAAGAAAATTCCCCCAACTTAAAGGAGAGGCCTATAAGAATACAAGAGGCCTAGAGAACACCCAATAAATTAGACCAGAAAAGAAAATCCTCCTGTCACATAATAACCAAAACAGTAATTATACAGAACTAAGAAAAAAATATTAAAAGCTGCAAGGGAAAAAGGCCAACTAACATATAATGGCAATGCCATCAGAATCACACCTGACTTCTCAACAGAGACTATAAAAGCCAAAAGGGCCTGGACGGATATCATGCAGAACACAGATGTCAGCCCAGGCTACTATACCCAGCAAAACTCTCAGTCCTCATAGATGGAGAAAACAAGATATTCAAGGACAAAAACAAATTTCTACAATACCTACACACAAATCCAGTGTTACAGAAGACACTAGAAGAAAAAATACAACCCAAGTAAACTAACTACTTTCAAGAAAACACAGGAAATAATTAACCCCACCATAGTAAAACAAAAAGGAACCAAGCACACAAACTTACTACCACAGCCAACATCAAAATCAAAGGATCTAACAGCCACTGGTCATAAATCTCTCTCAACGTCAATGGACTCAATTCTCCAATAAAAAGACACAGACTAACAGAATGGATGCTTAAACAAGACCCAGCAATCTGTTGCATATACAAAACATACACCTAAGTCACAATGATAGACATTACCTGAGGGTAAAAGGCTGGAAGACAGTTTTCCAAGCAAATGGTCCCAAGAAGCAAGCAGGAGTAGCCATTATAATATCTGATAAAATAGACTTTCAACCAAAATTTTAAAAAAGGGATGGAGAAGGACACTTCATACACATCAAGGGATAATTCCATCAGGAAGACATCACAATCCTGAACATCTGTGCTCCAAATACAAGGGCAACCACATTTGTAAAAGAAACATTGATAAAACTTAAACCACACATAGATGCCCACACAGTAATAGTGGGAGACTTCAACACACCATTCTCAACAAAGGACAGGTCAAAAACACAGAAATTAGACAAGGAACAATGTCTCTAACAGAGGTCATGAATCAAATGGACCTAACAGACATCTACAGAACCTTACACCCAAACACAAAAGAATTTACCTTCTTCTCAGCACCTCACGGAACCTTCTCCAAAATAGACCATATGGTTGGTCACAAAGTAAGCCTCAACAGATACAAGAAGATTGCAATAATTCCTTGTATCCTATCTGATAACCATGGACTGGAGCTGGACCTCAACAACAACAGAAATAGCAAAAAGCCTACACACACATGGAAACTGAACAACTTGCTACTAAATGACAGTTGGGTCAGGGAAGAAATAAAGAAAGAAATTAAAGTCTTCTTGGAATTCAATGAAAATGAAGACACAACATACCCAAACTTATGGGACACAATGAAAGCAGTGCTAAGAGGAAAGTTCATAGCACTCAGTGGCTTCAAGAAGAAAATCGAGAAACCTCATGCAAGCAACTTAATGGCTCTCCTAAAAGTCCTAGAAAAAAAGGAAACAGACACACCAAAAAGGAGTAGATGTCTAGAAATAATCAAACTCAGGGCTGAAATCAATAAATTAGAAACAAAACAATTCAAAGAATCAATGAAACCATGAGCTGGTTTTTTGAGAAAAACAACAAAATAGACAAGCCCTTAGCCAAATTAATTAAAAGGCAAAGAGACACTATCCAAATCCACAGAATCAGAAATGAAAAAGGGGATATAACCACAGACATTGAGGAAATCCAAACAATCATTACGACTTACTTCAAAAGTCTATATGCCATAAAATTTGAAAATCAAAATGAAATGGACAATTTTCTTGATTGATTCCACTTATCAAAGCTGAATCAAGATTAGGTAAATCAATTAAATAGTCCTATAACCCTAAGGAAATAGAAGCGGTCATCAAAAGTCTCCCATTCAAAAAAAGCCCAGGACCAGATGGTTTCAGCACAGAATTTTACCAGATCTTCAAAGAAGCGCTAACTCCAATTCTCTTCAAACTATTCCACAAAATAGAAACAGAAGGAATACTACCAAACTCATTCTATGAAGCCACAGACACTTTGATACCTAAACCTCACAAAGACCCAACAAAGAAAGAGAATTTCTGGCCAATCTCCCTTATGAACATCGATGCAAAGATACTCAACAAAATGCTTGCAAACTGAATAAAAGAACACATCAAAGATATCATCCACTATGACCAAGTAGGCTTCATCCCAGGTATGCAGGGGTAGTTCAAAATATGGAAATCCATCAATATGACCACCATATTAACAAACTGAAAGAAAAAAAAACCATGATAATCTCCTTAGATGCTGAAAAAGCATTTGACAAAATCCAACACCCATTCATGTTTAAAGTATTGGAGAGATCAGGGATACAAGACACATACCTAAACATAGTAAAGGCAATATATAGCAAACCTATAGCCAACATCAAACTAAATGGAGAGAAACTTAAAGCAATCCCACTGAAATCAGGGACAAGGCAAGGCTGCCCACTCTCTATATCTCTTCTATATAGTTCTTGAAGCCTTGCTAGAGCAATAAGAAAATTGAAGGAGATCAAGAGGATACAAATCAGAAAGGAAGAAGTCAAAGTATCACTATTTGCAGAAGATATGATAGTATAACTGAGTGACCCCCAAAATTCAACCAGGGAACTCCTACAGCTGA
>CM053746.1:28033649-28059085 GCA_028658305.1 Pachyuromys duprasi | reverse complement strand
CTCGAAAGAAAAATTCTCAACTTCATATGGAGAAACAAAAAACCCACAATTTCCAAAATGATCCTGTACAACAGCAGATCATCTGGAGGTATCTCCATCACTGATCTCAAGCCATACCATAGAGCAATAGTAATAAAAACTGCATGGTACTGGCATAGAAACAGAATGGTGGATCAATGGAACTGAATAGAAGACTCAGAAATAAAGCCACGCATTTATGGACACCTGATTTTTGACAAAGAAGCCAAAACCATTCAATGGAAAAAATATAGCATCTTCAACAAATGGTGCTGGTCTAGCTGGATGTCTACATATAGAAAAATACAAATAGATCCATACTTACCACCCTGCCAAAACTAAAGTCCAAGTGGATCAAAGACCTCAACATAAAACCAGACACATTAAATCAATTAGAAGAAAAAGTGGGGAAGAGCCTTGAACTCATTGGCACAGGAAACAACTTCCTGAACAGAACACCAACAGCACAGGCTCTAAGAGCAACAATCAATAAATGGGACCTCATGAAACTGAAAAGCTTCTGTAAAGCAAAGGACACTGTTGTCAGAACAAAATGACAGCCTACAGACTGGGAAAGGATCTTCACCAACTCCATATCTGACAGAGGGCTAATATCCAGTATATATAAAGAACTACAGAAGTTGAAAAAGCAACAAACCAAGTAATCCAATTAAAAATTGGGGAACAGAGCTAAATAGAGAATTCTTGATAGAGGAATATTGAATGGCAGGTAAACTCTTACAGAAATGCTCAATGTCTTTAGCCATCAGGGAGGCACAATTCAAAACGACCTTAAGATTTCACCTTATGCCCATCAGAATAGCCAAGATCAAAAACTCAAATGAAAACACATGCTGGAGAGGTTGTGGAACTGTCCTCACTGCTCGTGGGAATGTAAACTTGTACAACCACTTTGGGAATCAATCTGGCGCTTCCTCATACAACTAGGAATAGCACTTCCTCAAGATCCAGCTATACCACTCCTACACATATATCCAAAAGAGGCTCAAGTACACAATGAGGATATTTGCTCAACCGTGTTTGTAGCAGCTTTATTTGTAGTAGCCAGAAGCTGGAAACAGCCCAGATGTCCCTCAAATGAGGAATGGATACAGAAATTGTGGTATATCTACACAATGGAATATTACTCAGCAAAAAAAAATCAAGTACATCCAGGGTTTTTTTTTCCCCTTATGTCTGTAAAAATGTGATAAATGGAGTTATGTGGATTTTAAATTTTTAATTGGTAAAGTAGAATGGAAAAAGGTGAACAGCCCTCTTCCTTCTGGTTCTTACTGTGGAAGACATGTTTTCACATGTATTTATATATTCCTTTGGTTATTATCAAAACAGCCTGGACTTCTCTTCTTTATAGTTATCTTGTGAGTCTGAGCTCTTGAATTCACCAAGGTGTTTCATTGTTTGGCCTCTTTGCTTACAGATCCTTAAAGCTCTAGACTTTTATAATTTACTCATAATCTCCTTTTCACCATTATTGTTCTGCTGTCACTAAAGGTATTAGCAAATTCTAAGTCATTGAATATTTTTGAAAGACAGAATGCTATTTCTCCAACTTCTCCTCTTGTCTTGTGTAGAGATTCTAGTACAAGTTCTTCTGAAGCTGTGGTACACCTTTGGTTGCTTTTCTCTCTAACTCCCCTTTTCCCAGCACCATCATCTCCAGCCTGGTCAAGTTTACTATCCCAATCACTCTTTGAGTGACCTCATCTTTTAAAGCATTTACTTCTGTTTTAATTAATTCTGTTAAGAATTTGGCCCAGTGGCCCAGTTTTAAATAGTATGTCAGAAATAGCGAATATGAAAGAGAACAAGCCACCTATGTTAGTTTGTCTTTTTCAGATTGACATGCATATAATGAAGTTAACAAACACCATATAGTTTTCATTTAAGCCTTTGGCTAAGTTTTTCACATTTGTGTGGCTTCTAGGTTTAATGTGTCTTTAATTTGAAATTTGCAATTAACTGAATATAGACTGAAATATTTTACCAGTAAAAATCAGCTAACATTCCTCAATTATTTTGATATGGTTGTATAGCAATTACCAATATTTATTGAATTTTAAGTTCTAAACCTGATGGATGTGTGTGTGTATTTCCTTTGTTAAGCCAACAAGAATTCTTTTTGTAAAAGTATATGAAAGTATGGGATCAAACTCAATAGTGAAACAGTGTGACTTACTGTCAGCAATAAACATTTTTTAAAGATAAAAACAAACAAACAAGCAATAAACCAAGGGCATCATGAAATTTGCAGGTAAATGGAGGGAACTGGAAAAGATCATCCTGAATGAGCTATCCCAGAAACAGAAAGACAAACAGTGTATATACTCATTCACATAGACATATAATATAGGATAAACCTACTAAAATCTGTACACCTAAAGAAACTAATCAAGAGGGGGGACTCTGGCTAAAGTGTTCAATCCCCATCTAGAAAGGCAAAGAGGATGGACATCAGAAGAAGGAGAAAATAGGGAACAAGTTAGGAGCCTGCCACGGAGGGCCTCTGAAAGGCTCTGCCCTGCAGACTATCAAAGCAGATGCTGAGACTTATGGCCAACCTTTGGGCAGAGTGCAGAAAATCTTATAAATCTTATAAAAGAAGTGGGAAATAGTAAGATCTGGAGAGGATGGGAGCTCCACAAGGAGAGCAACAGAACCAAAACATCTGAGCACAGGGGTCTTTCCTGAGACTGATACTCCAACCAAGTACCATGCATGGAGATAACCTAGGACCCCTGCACAGATGTAGCCCATGGCAGTTGAGTGTTCAAATGGGTTCCTAGTAAGGGGAACAGGGACTGTCTCTGACATGAACTCAGTGCCTGGCTCTTTGATCATCTCACCCTGAGGGGGGAGCAGCCTTACCAGGCCACAGAGGAAGATAATGCAGCCACTCCTGATGAGACCTAATAGACTAGGATCAGAAGGAAGGAAAAGAAGACCTCCCCTATCAGTGGACTTTGGGAGGGGCATGCGTGGAGAAGGGGGAGGAAGGAAGGGGTTGGGATGGGAAGAGGGAGGGCACTACATGAGGGATACAAAGTGAATAAAGTATAATTAATAAAAAATAAAAAATAAAATAAAAAATATAGAGAGAAGAGAGTTAGTCTCTAAATACCAAATCTAAAATCCAAGATGGGTGGAGAGATGACTCTGCAGTTAACAATACCTGGTGCTCTTGAAGAGAACCAGAATTTGTTTTTCAGGACCAGGGTATTATAATTCACTTCCAGGGGATCTGATGCCTCCACTTGGCCTCAGCACAGACATCTTCTGTGTGTGTGTGTGTTTCTTTCATCTATGTATCTATGTATCTATCTATGTATCTATGTATCTATCTATCTACCTCTCTATCTTTCTATCTTTCTCTCTCTCTCTCTATCTATTTATCTATCATCTATCACTCTCCCACCCACAAACACACTCACACATGAATAAATCTTTAAAAACTAAAACTGGAGATGAGTTTCATCCATATCAGAAAGGACTGCTTTAGACAAGGATTCCTACAGCTGGGATCACCAATGTCTTGATTCCATTGGGAAAAAATTCCTTACTTGGCTTGTATACATGCCTCAGGCTATGGGGAATGTAGAACCATACCCACTTTTCCATCTAACTAGATCTAGTTATGATTCTAAATCAGTTTCTCAAAGTAAGGTCCATAGGTTGATGAATCAGCATCTCTGGCAGGAACAGATTTCTGCTTCCAATTGCAAAAGCCCTGCTACTATGGTAACAAGGATGAAAGCAAATAGGGAAGTCGTGATTTTCAATGGAGCTATGAAAAACAAAAACAAGAAAATTTGGATTGAGCGAGTTTGAAACACAGAAAGCAAGAATGGAGTTCTTTATAGAAGCTGGGAGATTCAGCCCTGAGGGAAAGTGCCTGCTATGCCTGTCTAAGACCAGACTGAACACCTGACCTGACACACCTGAAGGGAATTTTTTCAGAGGTGAAGCTAAATCAGCTGACCTCTTGAACGGTTGTGTATTGGAGTGAGTGGTTATTTGGATGTAACCGGAGTCAGCCTGGAATTATACAGTGCAGTGGCAACTCCTGCCGCCATTTTCCTGAGGAATCGGAACAGGAGAAGAGCAGGTGCCTTTCTGCACACACTGGCAAATTTTCATCATCATTAGAGGAATAGTTGGCCTTTTCAGTTTTAAATTCAAATTTAACTCCCAAAGCCAACTCTCGTTTAAAATGACTCGATAAGTGGTCCTGGAAAGCTATCGGAGGTTGGGCTAGTAAGATGAGCCCAAGACTAGCAAGGAGCCCAAGACTAGCAAGACGGCCCAGTAGGTACATGTACTTGCTGCCCAACCTGAGTTCCAACCTCAAAGCTCATATAAAGCCAGAAGGAGACTGACTTGATAAAGCTTGTTTTCTGACCTCTACATAAACACCGTAACACAAGCAACCCCCACATCACATATCACCTGTATACACACACACACATACACACACGCACGCATGCACACAACATCAACAAAATAATAAAGCTTAAAAAAATATCACAGCCTAGCCCAAACTAAATCCTCAAGACTGAATGTTCAGCATCCTTCCCTAACACAGAGGAAGAGTTTTACTTTCTGAAAACAAAAAAAAATTATCCTACTTTAGTCTCTTTATATACATTTTCTAGAACACAATTAGAAATCATTACAGGATATATGAAAACTTGCAGGCTCGTGCCTGGATGACACCAGGATGAGCCACATCTGAATGTGTACAATGGCTGCTTGGATGAGATGGCTAAAATGGAGGACCAGCATGTGACAGAAAGGAAGGAAAATATCAGAATGGAGAGAGTTGAGATTATACTCAATATGAAATTATTTAGGGAAGGCTGTGAAAAAGACCAGTGTTTAACATGGAAGCAGAATGAAGCTAAGCTGAAAAGCATAGCATGTATTCCTTACAAGACATTTTCTTTCCCTATGGTCATATAGTTTGTATTGACTGAAGTTCTATTTGGACGTGTTCTGGCTAGTTTTCTGTCAATCTGACACATGTTTGAGTCATTTGGGAAGAGGGAAATCCAGTTTAGAAAATGTCCATCTCGTATTGGCCTATGAGCAAACCTGTGGTAGGTTTATTGGCGGCTGACTGATGAGAGTAGGCTCAGGTCACTGTGGTAGGTGACACGGGTGGGCATGGTCCTGGGTGCCATAGAAAGCAAACTGACAAAGCCAGTAAACAGCTCTCTTCCACAGCCTCTACCTCAGTTCCTGCCTTGAGGTCCAGCTGTGACTTCTCTGAATAGTGATTATAAGCTATAAAGTGAAATAAACCCTTTCTTCTCCAGGTAGATTTTGGTCATGGCGTTTTATCACAGCAATAAAAATCCTAACTAAGACAGAATACTGTGGGAGTTTACAAAAATTTTCCCTAACAATGCCTTTCTTTTGTGTTGGGCATACAGCTCAGTGGGCAATGGAGTGAGTTCCGAGAGTTTCACACGGCCCTGGGTTCAATCACAAGCATACAATACAGCCTTTCTTCTCAAACAGAATCAGGCCTTCTCTGATAACAGTGATTACTTCTACCATGCTTGCAAGATTAGCAGATTCCAACCAAAAGGCACCTTTCCTTGTGGTTAACTGAATACCAAGCTTTTAATTTTAACCAGAGAACTTCAAGAGGTAAGCTTTAAGGAAGAGAGAATTAGACACAAGCTTGCGGATAACCCAGAGGGAAAATTTTTCAAAAGGCCATGACGATTTCCTCTACCTCCCCATTCAAACAGCTGTTCTGCCTAATCTGCATTCATTTGCCTTACTATCCTATATCTGACCTCTCCTTTGAAGACGTTTTTTTTGGGAAGAGAATGTCAATGTTTACCTACCTGCTGTGCAACCATCTGCCTAAGTAGTGCATGGCTACACACAAATTATATTTCCTTTGTGTGACTTTGAATGACAGAAGCATAACGGAGACTTCACAGACATGGAATGAGCTGATATTATCTCTTTAGTCCCAGAATGAACTATAACATCGTCTCACATCTGGACAGCTTGCAGTGGGAACAGGTGCTTTCAAACATTTCAAAGCAGAAACACTGATTTCCGGAATCTCCAGAGGTTTCTCAAAACACTGGCTTTTCGTTTGGCTTTACATGTTTGGTCCTTTTGCTATTAGTTTTCTCTGTGAGATGACAGGGTATGTGGTAGAGTGATATCCTTTGTTTTGTGTGTGATGTGGGCTGGCTATATTAATCATCACGTCAAATAGAGTATGTTTGCAATCTTTGGGGTCTGTTGGTAATTTGGAGCTAAAAGTTTAGTTTTGAGAGCAGCTTGACCTTTCTGGGATTTGTATTGTTGTTCTAATGGCTTGTTTACATTCAAAGTAAGACCTAATATATATAAAATATCCCTGATAGGATGTTTTCCCATATCCCTTTAGTGAGATATACTGCTTGGTCATCAGACATTTTAAGTACCAGTTTCCTAGTTAGAACAGAGAAGGAGAATTTAGCACTTAGATTTTTTAAGACAGAGCCCTTATGAAGCTTAAGTTCTACCACTAAGTTGTAGGTGGTCAGGCCAAAGAAATGTCTTAGCTTTGGGCCAAGGAGATAGTACAGCTGGGAAAGTGTTGTCTGTGCAAGCCTAAGAAGCTGAGTTTGGTGCCCAGAACCTGTGTGAAAAAGCTGGGTAAGGCAGAAGGTGCTTACATTCTCAACAGTGGGGAGAAAGATGTAGGCAGAGAGCTGAAGCTTGCTGACCAGCTGGTCCATCCTGGTTGGTGGGTTCTAGACCAGTGAGATCCCGTGTCTCAAAAATAAAAACCAAAACCAAAACCAAAACAAAACAAAACTCAGGTGGACAGCGTCTGAGAAACAGTGTTGACATTTGGCCTCCATGTGTGCTGACACACAAGAGTATGTGCACCTCCTGTGCGAGCACATACATGTGGATTATTCACAAGAAATATATTAACATGGTCCATGGCAGTATTTCCAAGGTGGTCTGATGAAATAATTTATCACACAGATACATTTCAGACTGGAATATAGCATATCTCTTATAGTATGTCAGGAAATACACATCTTCTTTTCTCAAAAAAAACCCCACAAAAATCCTTGGAGATGTTTTGACTGATGTTGTTATTTACACATGTTGGATATTATGTTCATGCGGATTAATCTATCTGATAAAATTAGTTCAGTGACATAAATTACTGAAGTCCTCCCTGTCTAAACATCTCTCTGTATAAGTCCAACGTGTATGCTACAATGTAATTTCTATTACTGCTCAAGACCTTGCACTATAACTGGGCCAAACTGAGAAACATTTATTGTCCTACAGATTCCAAGTCAGTAATTCAGAAGTGGTGAGGAATTGTCACTCATGGCCTACTCACAGGATTACATGTCACTATGCTGCCTGAGGCATCTGTCGTTTGAAGCTATGATTGAGAATGGAAGGTTTTCTCTTAAGACTGAAATTTTAGAGCAAAAAAAAAAATAATAATTTTTTAAAACAATGAAAAACCTCACCGAATGAGCTCGTGATGGTAGAAAAAGAAAGCATTGGTTTAAAAATAAGCTGGTCCAATTATGCTCTATCCCCCAGAAATTTCATATATAGCGACGTTGGTTGACAACCAAAGAATGAAAATAAACTAGAAAAAACACTAAACACAAGAAGCTGGGGTGGGTGATGATACAACTCAAAGTAGGTGCAGGGCAAAGAAAATTACTAGGCAAAGGGAAGTATTGCATAATGATAAAAGTTGAATCTGGCAAGAGCGAAATCTCAACCTATATACATATAGGACAGGGCTTCAAAATTTACGAAGCCAAAATGACAACAAGAAAGGAGAAACAGGCAAATCTGAACTTATTGTTGAGCACTCCAACACTGTTGCCTTAATAATTGATGGAAACACTAGGCAGGAAAATCAGAATAGTAAGAGATGAATTTGACAATGTCAACCAGCTGACATTGAGAGTGGTGAGAATCACCAGGTATTCTCAGAAGATGTACTTTCTCCATATGCACATGAAGCACTCAACATGATTGACCACACTTTTTTTTAAAATTTATTTATTTTTATATCAATCACAGGTTAGGTACCTTGAATCCCAGGTATAGCCCCCTCCCTCATTCCCTCCTACCCTCCCACTCCCTCCCTCATCTCCCTCCTCCCCGCCCCCTCCAAGTCCACCAACGGGGACCTCCTCCCCTTCTATCCAACCCCAGCTTATCCTGTCTCCTCAGGGCTGGCTGCAATGTCCTCCCCTGGGATCTAGCCAGTCTGTCACTCCCCGGCTTGTATGGGGGAGGGGATTGACCACACTTTTAAAAAGAGGGAAAAAGACTTATACAAATGAGTCAGACCAGAATACATGCCAGCAGGGTTTTTTAAAAAGCAACAACTTAGATAGAGCATTAAATGCAGAGTTTCTATCTAGTTGTATTTACATCCTGCAGAAAGTCCAGCTTTTACAGTCAAAGAATTTTCCCTTCTTGGGTGATAATGAATCCTATACTTGTATATGAAAAAAATATATATATATTTCAATTACATTTACATTCCATGAAAATAGTGGGCAGATACATATGCTGTTTTGCAAGGTAATCTGGATGCTTAATATATTTGTAACCTGTGCAGTCTATGAAGAGTTTTTTTTTTCATTTTATCTGAAGATAAATGAATGACAGTACCTAGGAAGTATACTATTGGCCATTACTTGCTATGCTTGAATTCAAAGGGGCAGTAAACTTGTACTTTTTTTTCTCTGCTATGAACTGCAGGCACAATTATGGAAGCTTTCCTGTTTTTTCATTTCTTGTGACCTAAGTTTGCAATAAGCAATCTTGACTAACCCAAGTCTATCTGCAGATCATGCCATACTGCCCTCTCCTTTGTGCACCACATACGGAAAGGAACGCATGGCTAAATGGTGCTTTCCTTTGAAGATAGCATCTTTCCCCACCTCATACCACTTGGCTTCTAGCTCCTTCCCATGAAAGCATGGAGTCGGCATAACAGTTAATTAATTAATTTTTATTTTTATTATTTTTTATTAATTACACTTTATTCACTTTGTATCTCCCCTGTAGTGTCCTCCCTCTCCTTCCAAACCCTCTCTTCTCCCCCCTTCTCCATGCATGCCCCTCCCCAAGTCCACTGATAGGGGAGGTCTCTTTTCCTTCCTTCTGATCCTAGTCTATTAGATCTCATCAGGAGTGGCTGCATTGTCTTCCTCCGTGGCCTGGTAAGGCTGCTACCCCTCAGGGTGAGGTGAATGGTGGGAACTGGAAAAGATCATCCTGAGTGAGCTATCCCAGAAGCAGAAAGACACACACTGTATACACTCACTCATATAGACATATAATATAGGATAAACCTACTAAAATCTGTACACCTAAAGAAACTAATCAAGAGGGGGGACTCTGGCTAAAGTGTTCAATCGCCATCTAGAAAGGCAAAGAGGATGGACATCAGAAGAAGGAGAAAATAGGGAACAAGTTAGGAGCTTGCCACGGAGGGCCTCTGAAAGGCTCTGCCCTGCAGACTATCAAAGCAGATGCTGAGACTTATGGCCAACCTTTGGGCAGAGTGCAGAAAATCTTATAAATCTTATAAAAGAAGTGGGAAATAGTAAGATCTGGAGAGGATGGGAGCTCCACAAGGAGAGCAACAGAGCCAAAACATCTGAGCACAGGGGCCTTTCCTGAGACTGATACTCCAACCAAGTACCATGCATGGAGGTAACCTAGAACCCCTGCACAGATGTAGCCCATGGCAGTTGAGTGTTCAAATGGGTTCCTAGTAAGGGGAACAGGGACTGCCTCTGACATGAAATTATTGGCCTGCTCTTTGAACAGTTAAATTATAATTGACTGACCATTAATTTCTTTATTAATTTCTGCTCTTTGGGCTTTTTAAAATGCGCTTGTGAACCTTAAAGGGAACTGTTCTCTTTTCCAAATCACACTTTACACGTGCCCTTAAAGTTGAGTAGGCTGATGCAGGAGGAGGGGTTTACTGATCAGGTTGTATTCTTGACCTGAGTGACAGTTGCCTAGGTCTGATCACATTGCAGTTGCTCATTTGTAAATGTGCCTTCTGCCAGAAGAATGATAAATTGCAAGTTTCAAAAGATTTTAAAGAAGAACTCCTGCACAGATGTAGCTCATGGCAGCTCAGTGTCCAAGTGGTTTCCCTAGTAATGGGAACAGGGACTGTCTCTGACATTAACTCCGTGGCTGGCTCTTTGATTACCTCTCTCTGAGGGGGGCGCAGCCTTACCACACCACAGAGGAAGGCATTTTAGCCAGTCCTGATGAGACCTAATAGGCTAGGGTCAGATGGAAGGGGAGGATGACCTCCCTTATCAGTGGACTCGAGGAGGGAGGACTTGGCATGGGAGGAGTTTAGTGAGGGAGGGTGGAGATTAGGAAGGCAGCTACAGCTGGGATACAAAGTGAACATTCTGTAATTAATAAATATATATATATATATATTTTTTTCCTTATAGTAATCTGGTTTCTTGCTGCAGATGGCATCTAGAAGTGTAATGCTGGGCTTAGGCTCAAGAATACCTGAAGCCTCAAGGCATTACCGAATTTCTCATGGTTTGTATAGTCACACAAAAGAAGTCTCATTTGGCGACCTCAACTCTGAAGAATTTGCCTTGGGCTATGGATTTTAGCAGCTGAGGCCAATAGATACCCAGATGTTCAAATGGGAACAATCAGAGCTTAGAGGGCACCAGCACTCACCACACTCTCACCACGTAAGGAGCACAACAACTCTGAATGGGGTTAGAGAGGTGGCTCATCAGTTAAGAACCTGAACACGATTCTCAGAACCCCATGGAGGCTTGCAATCATCTGTAACTCTAATTCCGGGAGATCTATTACTTTCTTCTGTTCTCTACAGTTACCAGGCATGTACATGATGCATAGACATACATGCATATAAAACACTCATATACAGTAATAATAACAAATAATAATAATAAAATTCAAAAATTAAAAAAATATATCTCTGAGGAAGTCAACAAGGAGTCAAAGAAGGTATCCTCCTAGTTGATGCTAGTTTATAACAAAGGCTCCAATTGCCACCTTTAGGACAGAGGCCACCTTTGAGCAAAACAAATCTAATAGGAAATTCCAACTTTGAAAACAATGACATTAGTTAATAGTTTTATAATGAGCTTAACATTTTCTTTTCTTTTTATTCGGAAGAACAACTTAACAGCAAACCATGTCAATTCCAATAAAATATGTTTAAAATATTTTGCATGTCAGCTTTAAAAAATATTTATACAGCCTTAGGTGTGTTTGAGATGTGGAAAGGGGCCCACAGATAGCATCCTGGGAGACAATTGAGGAAGCACAATGTCATGACAGAGCAGCAAGGTTTGAAATATGAACAGCTTATCTGGACAGGGAGAATGGTTTTCTTAAAGAGAACTAAATTGGGTGAACTGCTAACCACCTACATATTGCCTGGAATTATGATTTCATTAACTACTAACTAACTAACTAGCTAGCTAGCTAGCTGCCTAATTACTTAATGTGTATATGTGTTTGCCTTCAGAGGTTCATGTGTACCATGTTCAGGTAGATAACTGTAGAGGCTAGAAGGGGCTGTTGGATACCCAGGAATTGGAGTCATAGGCCCACCGGAGCCACATGAATTGGGTGCTGGAAACCCAACCCAAGTCCTTTGGATGAGCACTAAGTTGTCAGCCATCTTGGAATGGTGGTTTCAGGTTCATGAACTACTGCATAACTCAGATGCCCTAAGATCATTTCCTGCCAGCTCAAAGGGATAGTTAAGATAAAAAACACAGTTGATATAGGGGCTAAAACAAATGATTTGATAGATCTCATCCCTGCAATGGTATCTGGCCATGATAACTCTCTCTCCAGAGAATGTCTCTCCTGCCAGGTCCTTAGTCTTTCACATCAAGATTGAGCCATGTAGTTGAACTTCTAGACATATTTCTTACTACAACACAATGTGTCTTTTTCAACTTCTGATTATCCATCAGAACTTCTCTTTTAATTGAGACCAATAGATATATTGATATATATCAATATATCAATTAATATTAAATCAATATTAATATATATTGATATATATCAAGATAGGACCATTACGATGAAAACTTGTGTCTAGTTTCACTGATGCAGTTTGTAAGGGTGCGGTGATGACTGTGATGTATACAGGGCATTGTCTGCAGAGAGGCTCCAGCTGATGTCTTACCCCTGGCTTCTAGCTGAAGAGATTCTGAAATGGAGCTGCCCCCACAACTCACACTACGGCACAATCACTACCTTCCCCGGAGACTGACATAATTTGATGAAGATTTATTAAAACAAAAGGCTTAAAATAATTACCGAGCTGTACCATATGCCATCCCACGCTGGAGAAATTTGCATCTTCTGTCAGGTGCAGTGAAAAGAGCATAGACTTTGGAGCCAGAAAGATCTGGAAATTTTCCAACTTCTGTCTCCTTCTAACAGTGTGTCCTCAGGAAAATTACTTCGTGTTTATGAGCCATGGAATCATTATCTCAAAATAAAATTACCTTCCTTGGATGGCACTATGGGTTACAGGTATCAATGTTTAGGTGCCTGCCACGGGATGCTCTTTTTTTTCCTTAGGACACTTCAGTGTTCTGTTAGGACATTTCTTGGTTTCAGGTACTGTTGCTGACCATACACACACCTTCTCTTTAGGTTCCTTTCTCTCTTTTGTTGTTTGTGTGTTTAGAACAGTGTTAATAATGGCAAAGTCTTACTCTAGCACGGAGATATTTTAATTTTTTAAGTTGACTTTTGGCAGATAAAATAATGGTGTGCTTCTTCCCAAACGTATCCCACATAAACTCTGGAGCCTATAGAGGTATCACTTTATACAGAAGACAGCATCAAGATCATGAAACATCTACTTTGGAAATAGGAGAGAATCCTGGGTAGGTTCATCATAACTGTCTGGACCCTTAAATACAGAAAAGGCTGAGGTCAGATTCAGAGATCCGGGTGAAGATGCTACACTGTTGGTTTTGAGGAAGATGAACTGTACTGTGAACTGCAGAATTCAAGTGGCTTCCAGACACCATAGAAGGCAAAGGGTCTCCCTGCTACCTGGAGCCTCCAGGAGTGAGGACTCATTGGTATTGCTTTGAGCCACCAAATTTCAACTGGCAGTAAATTATTGTAGGAACAATGGAAAGGTAATGCACTTTATTTCCCTAATTTCTGTACTTTCCCTATAACATATTTTGTATGCTTTGTAAGCACTGGAAAGCTACCACATACTTTCTTTTCCTTCTATGAGTCTAAAGACTAAGCTGCTACTTTCAGTACTTCTCCCAATAAACTTTTTAAGAGAAGAGTAAATAGCTCTGTGATTACTATTTCCTGAACCATTCCCTGCTTTTCTATAGTGGGTACACAGAGAGGGACTGGCATGAAGAATGCATATTCAAAGTGAATAATTGAAGAAGGTCGAATAAAGGGAGTGTTCACAAGTAACAGGGCAACATGAGGGGAATCTGATAATGCAAAGCCTTGCACGATCCTCCTGCGTCATAAGATCTCCTCTCTACTTCCTGAAAGAGGGAACAGAGGGAACACAGGAAGGTGTGGCTGGCAACTGGAATACAGAAATATACAAAAATTAGAGCAAGAGGAATCTGAGAAAGTGGGGCAAAGCTGGAGAGAGGGACTCATGTTAGTGACTGATGCATCTTCAGGGGCTTCCTGATTGGACCTGATTAACTGAGTGATGAAACTAGGTTGCAGTCACTCAGCAGAGCAGAATGGAGGAAAGTAGATCAGCTTCCCTTTTCTTTTTCTTCCAGGCCCTGTTTGGGATTCTACTGACCCAACTGTCAGAAAGCAGAGAACAGAGAATCCTTTATAGACATACTTGTCAGTGCCCAGGAAGATTGCTGCTGCTTGGAGAATATGGAAGAGCAGGAAATGGGGCAAGCATAAAGGACCCAGGACATAGTAGGTACTAGTTGAGCCATGCATCAACAAAGTGGTCAATTTGGGTAGGAATGCCTGGCACTGAAAACAGAGAGTTTAAGACAGAAAAGTGATGATTTTACCAGAAAGTTCAGTGTCTATCTCTGCATTAGATGCTCAAAAAGCACACAAATCAGTCTATATTGGTGGATGCATTATTAGCTGGCATGACTGAGTGGAAAACAGAGAGTGGAATGCAGACACAACTTGGTAATTTTGATAATATCATCATTCTTTAGGTAAGTGACTAGATTCAACAAATATTAGTTGAAGTCTGCTTTTGGCTATGCACAGAGATATACACACAGTTTATCAAATAAATAACTCAGGTGTATCACTTTGTGTGTGTGTGTATGTGTGTGTGTGTGTAGTCATGTAAAAGCTAGAAGTCAAGCCACTCTCTGCCTTTTCTTTTGAGAAAGGGTCTCTCAGTGCACCATTTTTGAGGGTAACGTTCTTAAAGATCAGCCAATCTTTTATGCAGTTTTAAAAAAGATCAGTGAAGAGTTTATAGGAAGGTTGATCTTCTCTCTCAGCTCCTGACTGTACTTGATTCACCCAGCAGATGGTTGTGGCATACTTCTGGGTGTGTCTGTGGGGGACATTTCCAGACTACTTAACTGAGAGGAAAAACTTCACCGTGAGTGTGGGTAGTATGATCCATGAACTGGGGCATAAATAGAATAAAAAGGGATAAATGAGCAGAATTCTAGGACATTTGGTCACAGTGATGAGAAAAAGTAACAGGAACCCCATAATTTCCACAGATTTCAATAAGCCCCTTACTCTGGGAGATAGAAATAAATTGTGTGTGTGTGTGTGTGTGTGTGTGTGTAAGAGAGAGACAGAGAGACAGAGAGAGGGAGGGAGGGAGGAGAGAGGCACAATACACAGGGAGAGAAACAGGAAGACACAGGGCGGAGGTTGTGATTATATTTTGCTCCACATTTAACTCTAGAATTTGAATATCTAAGTCTCCATCCGGAAACCATGGCTTTTAACCTGCAGGAGCCTAAAGGGATGAATGTGGAAAAAAATCAGAGTGGTCCTTGCATTCTTAAAGCAGTCCAGCAAAGGCAGATGAAGCTCAGTTTGTGAAGTCCATCTGGCTTTCCCCTGCGTTGTGCCTCTGATTCTGCGCAGGTGTATGATGCACCTGAGTGGGAATGTCAGCACTAATTGCTTGTTTCCTGCCAATCTTCTTGATTCCTCAGGGCCTTTGAAGCAAATAAAATAGACATCCGTCTCAGGAGTAAAATCCATCTGGTTTGAGGAAAATGACATTATCCCTCAGAGGACTTAAGATTTTAAACTACAACTGCTGAGAACCTCATGCACAATACTTGCAGCCAGCTCCCAGAGGAAGCAGACACTTATGCAAGTAAACTTTTTGCCATCTTTTCTGGCTCTGTCCTGAACAGAGATCACCTTGGCATTGTTGACTCAGTTGTGTGAAGAAAATCCATCACTTGCTTCTCTACTAGTTGTGAGGAATGTCAAGTCTCTAAGAAACAAGTGAGTGTTTGGTCTGAGAAGATAACTCAGTTGACAAGGTGCTAGGAACGCAAGCATGAGGACTTGAGTTTGATACTCAAGAACCCACAGAAAAAAGCAAGCCATGTCCGTGTCCATCTGTACCAAGAAGGTAGAGACAGGAAGTAGTCTGGTGCTCACTGAGCTTGCCAGTCTAGCCAAGTCAATGAGAAACCTTACCTCAAAAATCAGAGGACACCTGATGCTTTTACATGCCTGTGCCCCTACATACACTCATGAACACACACGCGCGCGCACACACACACACACACAGAGAGAGAGAGAGACAGAGACAGAGAGAGACAGTGAGAGAAAGAGGGAGAGTGTGAGGGAGAAAGAGAGAGAGATGCTCACTAGAATCAATTGAGTAGCGTCTTCAAAATACAGATGATGTATCCCAGACTTTTGGAGGTGATTAAGGATCTCCACTGGCTGAGGATAACTCAAGCTTTGTGTCTCCATGACCCTCTCATTCCTATTCTCTATCATGTCTGTCTGCTGCTCCGGGCTTTTCTCTGGCATATGTGGTGTCATTCACTCCTTCTAACAGTCCTGCGAAGAAAGAGAATAATTTGTCAAGAATTTTATTAGTATTTTTCCTAGTTCTTTTTTCTCTATCATTCATCTTCCATACTTCTGGGAAAGTAATTTACTGAACATTTCATTTATCAATGCTATTCATGCTCAGTTATTTTACCAAACGTCCTGTATTATATGTAGCATGAACATACCTTCTCCGTAAGGTGAAAAATGCTTCTATAAACATGCCTAATTTAATCTTCTGTTCCCCCCCCCCAATCATATACAGTTTCAACAATGGCCCCTCCTTTGTTCTGTGTTTGTCTTGGTTTCTTTACAAAGGAATCCTGCAAGTTCCCCTTTCCCAGCCACTGTTCCTTGGCAACTCATTTGGTTCCTTCTACTCATTTGGTGAATTCTCTGCCCAGTGAATACTTCCCTCTAATGCATGGCTGAGTCAAGCAATCAGACTCACAGGTTCCTCTATCTCTGTTTCCCATTAATGCTAAACATATTTTACTGATGTCTGCTACTCTATTGTATTTTAATTTCTTGAAAGGCAGGAAGTGTGCCTTTTAATTTTCATATCCCTAGCCTGAGGTCAGAATCTTAAACATGAATAAATGGATAGTAAAAAAAAATATTCTTTGTGTCACAAAATAAATTTGGTGGCCATTTCTATTTGACTGTTTCCAAGACTCCACTGAGCTGGTCACTGAGCTGATGAGCTCCCATTGCTAACTCAACACACCTCGATTCACCTGCTAAATATTAGATAAATAGTTACACTTTTTGACATCTATTGTTTTAGATGTGGGTCCAGTGTTTAGTGTTAAATTGGTATCCTTTGACTTAAATGTTGAGGGCACACTGTCATGATGCCAGGGGAGGTTCTTTGTATCTGGACTACTGTTAGCCAAACATTGTTGTCTCAACAGAGCATAAGGTTGATGCTTTCTGGCTGACATGAATAGGATCAGGGCATCTTATAACCAGTCTAATGTTTATTTCTTAGGCTATATTTATAAAGCAAAGTACATTACATAATTTTAATCATATAAGAGTAAAACATAATTGTTCAGATACCCAAGGCAAAATGCTAGAAGGGATAGTAGTTTATATATAGTTTATTGATAGATTGTTGATTTATTGCCCATGAGATTCTGCCAAGGTGTTGTTCCTAAATGTTACATTTCACAGAAAGAGTAAACTTCCTGCATTAGAAGCCGCCAAAGGGTATTGTTAAAAAATTCTGAATTTTTAGTCTATGGTATGACTGTAGGTTTTGCATTTGAACAAACTTCTGGGTGATGATAATGTTACCTGGGTCCACATTGCATGAGGAGAGAGGATCTAGATACTACCAAACACTTAAACAATAACTAAAGTCAAATAAAGTTGGTAAACCCCAAACTAAAGTGTGGGATCATTAGAGTCAAAAGTGACCAAAAACTGCAATTTAGGAATTAGAATAGTTTCTTTTACTTTTGAGAGAGAGAGACAGAGAGAGAGAGAGAGAGAGAGAGAGAGAGAGAGAGAGAGAGAGAGAGAGAGAGAGAGAAAGAGAGAGAGAGAGAGAGAGAGAGAGAGAGAGCCCTATATGTTGTAATATGATTGAATTAACTCACAGCACTGGTAGCAGAGTTCAGATCCCAGAGTACTGGCTTCTCAGGTACCACACATTATAATCACTGACTTTTAAAAACAGCAACCCTTCCTTCAGCATAGCAAAATAGCTTCTACCACAATTTTAGTTCGCCTAAAATGGCACCTCTCACTGTTCTACACTTTGTGCAAGCAGACACTTTTTTTTTCCTCCATGCACACTCAAAGGAAAGGTCCTGTAGAGACATAGCAAGGTTACATATTATGCAGGTTTTCTGCCAAGGACAGGAGGAGGGAAGGCTAGAATGGGTAGTTTAGAGAGGAAGCAGAAAGTTAATAGGGGTTACCAATATAATTGATAAAGATAAGCCTGGAACCATTTCCGTGAGCTCTCTTATGCTCCAAAGAGAAAAGCTCCCTGTGTTATTTCCTGTGGGGATCTGAAGCAAAAAGGTCAAAAGTGACCTGAGCAAAATTAGAATAGCTGTGTTTTGCATCTGGGAATATGAACAGATAATAAAATATAATCAACTTGCTTTGATTTTGTGTTTAAAAAAAGCATATCAGGCAAAGAAAAGAAGGCAAGCCACATAATGTGGGATGCTTGAAAGCCAGGAGACAGGCTGGCAATTGTCAGCTGCCCAGAGTGCTCAGAACAAACCAGAATGGGCATATTGGCTTACGGATCTGTTTTGAATGATGGTTTTACCTTAAAGAATTAGAATGACCTATGCTTGAACTCCAGGACATTTGTGGGTTTTTAACTCACCCAGTCATTGGAGACAGTGACTCACAATGATTTAGTTTCCAAAAAAAGGCACCTGGAACAATGTGTCAGCAACTTCTGCTTTTTCTGCAAGTACCATCCATTATAGAAGTCTGCAAATTCAACTTCTTCTCATTTGACTCTTGGCATAAATTATTTAATCAGAAACTTTGCAATTTTCAGATATACAGATACCGTCTACCTCTTTGTTGAGGTAGCTGCTTAGAATTTCTCTACTCCCATGATTAATTGATCTCTGGGGAGCTTTGGAATTGAACCAACCAAACAAAACTATGAGGTTTGAACCTCATTTTCCTTAAGAAAGAACCAATTAAAATTGTGTCTTTTGATGCTTAGTTTCATCCACTTAGCAATTTATTTTATTTGCTTATTTTGAGACAGGCAGGATCATATAATTTTCAGGCTGGTCTTGAATGCCTTATGTAGCTAGGGATGATCTTGAACTTCTGATCTTTTTTTCTTATTTGAGCAGAAACTGTGTAGGCTATATAGCTAAATTTGTCAACAAATAATTTTATTTTATTAAGTTGTTAATATGATTCTGTTCTTGACCCTTTTAAGTTTCTTTTACTGAGTACAGTAAGCCTCCGCTCAATTCTTTCTCTGTCCAGCAATACCTTTGTTACTTAAAGATGGGGAATTAATTCAGAAAAGTATATTGTGAGAGGACTAATATCATATGTTATACTTAGAACAACCACAACAGCTATGTTGTCACGCACTCTCTATGAATAATCTCAGAGGATCACCATTTTGCACACAGCCCATTGTTGATAAAAAAAAATATCATCGTTCTGTGCCAAATTCTGCTGTCTCTGGGGGATTTCCTGCCACATTCAACCTTCCCACTTATCTCAGATTCCTTGGTATCAAATTCTGGGTCATGTACCTAGGCTTTAGAAACCTGAGTATCTGAGTGCTGTAGACTGAATTATGCTTCTCCAACTTTTTTTTACATCGGTGTTCCAGTTGTCAATGTCTCTATATTTGGAGATAGGCTCTGTAAGGTAAAAGAGCTTAAAGGTTGGACTGCACTGTGGTATGTCTAGTGATTTTATAAAGGAGGGTAGGATCTCTCTCTCTCTTTCTCTATCTCTCTGTCCCTCGCATTCTGTACTGTGCAAAAGGGCTCCATGAAGACAGGGCCCAAAGGCCTATGGCTAGCAGCAGGCATAGAGACCTCACCAGAGTCCAAATTTAGTCATAATCTTGGTCCTGGACATTCCAGTCTTCAGAACCATCAGAACCTTCCTTTTGAATTACCATCAGAATTGCCTTCCTTTTGTTTCAGACACATGCAACCCAGAGCAGGAATCTCCACTTAGAGGCTGTTTTGCTGCACTGAAAGGAGGGAGGGCTGCTGTTTTCAAGAGTCAATGATTGTAAGGATGAAGTTTTGGTGTAACAGCAGCTATTTGATTTGCAGTTCTTCCTGCTCTCTGCCAGCAATGACAACACCAGCACCAAAATTCTTGTGTTGATCATCGTGGGGTAGCAGAGTAACTGTCTCCACAATTTCTGTTGGCTTAACTATGAATGAGAGCTTCTAGCCTCTCCAGCCTCCTATAAGGATCCTCTGTCCCTTTAAGAACTTCATATTTTCTCATCAACCATAGTCAGTTTTGTTCCCTGTCATTCTAAGATAAGTGCTGGAAGAATCCGTGATAGCAAATTTATTCCACCAAGGATGTGAGACTCAAGGTTTTCATCGCTAAAGGACTCAACCAGTTTTAGACACAGTGTACCCAGCAGAGATGTGCCCGTATAATTACAAACTGAAAATAAATACCAATGCAAAATAAGTAGGAATTATTTTAATAAAATAAGTATGACATGTTTGTGCATATGTTGACATTTTGAGTATTTTAAATATATTCTATCACTTAACCACCTCAAACGGTTCTGAATTAAATAGCATAAACATTATTAAAACCATTTGTAAGTGATGAATGAGAGGTAATGAAGGGTTCAAAAGACTAAGTGATATATTTGAAATGTTACAAGGCTCCAGTTGTAAGAGAAATAAATAGGTCTCATACATATGTATTACCTTGTTTGTTCATACATTTCCTCTCTTTACTGTAATATGGTTTTATTTTTAATGTTTATGGAGCTTCTCGAAATCAGCATTGATTTTTGCATTCCTTTCAATGTTTGTGTCAAGGAAAGAATTTTAGGGTCTTGGAGATGCTAGACAAGTGATCTACCATTGAGCCGTATCCCCAACCCCTTGTGTTTTTAATGCAATATTAGAGCATGTAGCCTCGACTGGGCTCAAACTTCCAGTGACCATCCCCCCCCCCTCTGATTCCTGAGTGCTGGCATGACTGGTGTGTACCAACACACCTCCCACTTGTTTCTGTCCTGCCACTCAGTCTTGATTGCTCCAGCGTTGGCAAACATCAAAACCTCTGAGGTTTTCTCCCATTTAAAGACCAATGCTGCTGATAGTGCTTGTCGTCATGCCCACTCCCCGTTAGTGTCATTTCATCTTCTGCAGAGGTCACTTATAGCTCTGTGTGACACTTTTTGGAGAACCAAACTTATTTCCATAGTATCTCCTTGATGTCTTATATTTAGGAGGTTTTTGTTGTTTTAGTCTTCTTATTTTTATTTTTTAATTTATCTTTGGTTTTTCGAGACAGGGTTTCTTTGTGTAGCCTTGGCTTTCCTGGACTCGCTTTGTAGACCAGGCTGTTCTCAAACTCACAGCGATCTGCTTGCCTCTGCCTCCCAGAGTGCTGGGAATACAGGCATGCACTGACCATGCCTGGCCATTGTTTTAATTTTAAAGTGTGTCAGCACTGATCATTGATTGTTTTGCTAGTGTATAACATTCTAATGGTTAAATAGTGTATTTATATGTGTGTTGAATAAATGTGATGGTTATTGCATCAAATACATGTATTCATAGCTATCCTGAATGATTGGAGAGTAAGCGCATTTCCTTGGGAAATTTGAAGAAATTAAGTTAAAGCAAAGCTCAGACAAGGTATTTGCTTTACTTCTTTCTCACTATCTATCCAAATCCATCAACATGTCTTTTTGACTCTGTCAACCGAGGATGTTTTTTATTGGTTGTGGTCTGAGTAGAAAATGGGCAACACTTGAAAAAAGCATTTTCACAGCTCAGAAGCAAGGCATCTGGGAAAGCATGGGATAGGGCAGTGCAATGAGCCCCCATAGGAAGGGGTCCTGGGCCAACATGGCCTTTGGTGGATGAATGCCATAAATCCCAGGCATGTTTCCCAGGGAATAGAAAGAGGTACCTCTTTCCTTTCAAACACTTTTCAGGGAGTTGCCACTCTTGGCTTCTCTTTCCTTTATCCCACTCATTAATGAACCCCTTTGGCTTCACCTTCATAACATATTCTCTGACTGCTTTCTACCTTCATCACAGTTGCGCTCATCCTTATCATGGCTTGTATCAGTGCACGTCTAATAGGTCTGCTTGCTTCTACTCTAGTTTTCCCATTCTCTGTTCTTAGCAGCAGAAACAGTGTTCTGGCTAAAAGCCCATTGAAGCCATCCCTCTGTTGAATCCCCACTTTCACACTGAATGCAAACAATACCACAAGTCATTATCACAACCATGACTTAGCTGCTTTTCAAAACCTCTTCCTTTCTCTCTTCCCCTTTGGCTGCCTCTCTGACCTCATCTCCTCCCTCACTGACACTTTTGTTTTATTTTCTCTGTCTCTTTTTGTCCTTGTTTGGACTAGATTTACGTTCTTTTACCACCTGTTGCTTTTGCTCCAATCAAGAAAACTGGTATACGAACCACAGCCGTCTTTCTGATTAGTTTGGACTCTGTCTCATTCTGAAAAGCAGACAGGTGTCTCTGGTGCTAAAGACATGGGATACAGTCTTCTAGTTCACCCTGACTTTCCTACAAGGCAATACTAGATAAAGTAACAAATTAATTGATTTGGATTTTCACCGTGGTGCTTAAAGTGCCTTCTTACCCAGCCCCTTGAAACTGTCAATCTATTATATCTTCAAAATGAAAATTCAAAATAAATTATTGATAGTTACTGAAAATGCTGGCGTTTGTGATCTATCTGCCTTTTTCATCTTCAAAAGCATTAATTTCAACAGATTTGAAACCCGAGCGGCTGGTCTCTCTGTCTAAAGAAAATCGGAGTTGGGGTGGCAGGTAGAAGAATAGAGGAAAAGATAAGACAGTAGAGCAGAAGGGAGAAAAACAACAGAGAAGGTAAGATGGATTTGAGCAGTTACTGAGGAAATGAAAAGTAACAAAACTGAGTTCTACACATTAGGTTTTAGATTAGCATCGCCTGTACAAAGGTTGAGTGCTTTAAAATAACACTCTTTGGATTTTAGTGTAGGTAAGGTAATGAGCCATTTGGGATCTTGTACAGATTCTGATTAAAGGGACTGGATAAAAGCCTGGATTTTGTATTTCCACCAAGGTCCCTGATAATGCTGACTACTGTTCTTAGGATTATTCTGTGTAACCAGGGACTGAGGGTGTCTGTCACCAAATGCTTCGGGGACTTGAGAGGAGTTCTTTGAAAGCACAACCGGTAAATGTACCCTGTGGTTGAGCCTCATAGAGAAGGTGTTTACCTCAAGAAATTGAAAATAAAACATACAAAAGATCAAATTGCTGTACACATCAAATGCCTTGTAGCAGGGGCCATAATGTAGACAAAAGGATGTCTGCAGGATGGTTTTAAGAATAAGAAGTCATGGTATCAGAAGAAGCCAAGAGAGCTAAGCAAGTGAAGAATTTGTATTTAATTTTCACAGGTAATTTTCATTAAAAAACAAACTGATTTCAGAGTCAATGAGATGACTAAGTACTTAAAGGTACTTGCTGCCCAGGTACCTGAGATTGGTCCCCAGGTCTCACATGATAAAAGAAGGAATTCCTGCAAGTTGTTCTCAGACTTCCATATGTGTCCTCCTCTACTAAATAAAGAAATATAAGAAAACATAATTGATAATCAAAACAAATAACACATAACACACATATATATGTGTTTGTTATGTATGTGTATAATACATATAAACACAAATATGTTCCCATGTGGCAGATATGTAGTCTATATCTATATATTGCACAATCGAGCCTTAAATTAGAGGTGCTGTTGTTGAGATGGGCAGGCAGTCTAAGCCTATTTCACCTTTCTCTTGTTTCTGTACCATCCACTGCATCATTTCTGTAGAACTTTAGGACTCAGGGAGTCACAAAGAGAAATCAACTGCTGTAACTGATTAAAGGCTTTTAAGTAAGTAAAGATAGTGTAGCAATTCAGTCTCTTGGACTCTCCGAACCTAACACATTTTAGATGTCTTTACTACTGTAAAAAACAAACCTGTTATTATTGTTCAGTGACTGGGTGACATTTTGAGCTGAAATGAATTGAGTCTGGCAATATGATTTTATAAGATTCCTAGGAGTGTGGAAGTGTTAGAAATGATTGAAGAGCATCAAACCTGTAGATTCGTTCCACAGACATGGCCATGAACTAATACTCTGCGTTCTAGCTGTTCTTAGAAAGGATATATAACTCTATTCCACTCTATATCCAAAAGAGAGAAGGCTCCAGGGGAAGTGTCAAACCAGCGTATAAACTCCACCTAATCAGTTGCGAAGAAGATGAGTTTCACATATGTAGAAAAGTTATTGTTGACATCATGTATCTTCTTTACTTCATTTTCTTGCCCTCCCTTCAGCAGCAAGAATACTTTTCAGAATGTCCACAGAGTTTGTTAGGTTTACAAACCCATCCAAATTGCACTCACCTTCTTTAACCTCTTAAAAACTGGGTACAAGCATTGTTATCGAATTTCTTTATTCAATATAGGAGCTTCAAGTGTACCTATCTCTTTAAAAAAACCAACCGTCACTAAGGCATCTATATGAAAATATATTTGGTTGATTTTATGCAGCGCTAAGGATCAACTATCAAGGGCACGGATAAGAAGTTCCCAAATCTTGTTACAAGATTGACATGACAGTTAAGTAGCAGGTCTTCTAAATTGTCTCATGGAAAACAAGGAGCTTAGAAAACACTGAAAGTATAGTCACGAGTCCTTTGACATCTAAAATATTTTTTTTATTTAGAGTAGAGAATATTTTTATGGTGTAAACAAAGTACACTCTGTGCATATTGACATAAATAACATTCCTGGTGAATTTTAAAATAAAAATGCAAAAAAAAAGTAAAATAATGAAATAGGTGTGTGTTTGCTGCAGTCATCTTCCCAGCTTCCTTCACTTTGCTCACCTGTAGTTGGGTAACTTATTAAGAACTCGCCTTATCACTGGAAGTATGATAAACTCTGAGATCACTATGACAAAATTTTTCCTATTTCCTGGAGCTTAAAGGAAGAGGAAGACATGTAGCTGTTCTTTGCTACTTTAAGGTTTTTTTTTCTTTTTCCCTCTCTTTATCCCCTGGGTTTTATGCCCCTATTACTAGATAGGAGAGAGAGAGGGAGAGAGAGAGAGAGAGAGAGAGAGAGAGAGAGAGAGAGAGAGAGAGAGAGAGAGAGAGAGAGAGAGAGAGAGAGAGATCCCTGAATCTCATTTCTTTCTTCCTGTTTCTTCTTTGAGCACAACCACTAACAAACTGCAACCCATCCCCTGAATGACCACCAACCCTAGCTATCAAGGCTCTAGCATTTACACAACCTCTGAAAAATTCCCAAAATTCCAAATATCATACAATCACAGAGACTATTTCTAGCTGGCAAAACTACACTTCTGCTAGAGCATGAAGCAAATCATAGCCAGCTGCTTCAGACCGTCTGAAGTGATTCCATGTCCCCCACACCTGGTATTAAAACGAAAACAATTCTTATAACAGTTCTCTGTTTGTTTGTTTTACAAGTGATCTTTATTTATATTCCAAGTTAGAAAGAAGAGATAACAATATTACCTACTTCAAATGACTTTTTTTTTTTTTTT
>CM053746.1:27978862-28033149 GCA_028658305.1 Pachyuromys duprasi | reverse complement strand
AGTTAAATCCTTCTTAATTTCTTTGAGGGCCTTATTCATTTCCTCTTTTTGTGCCTCCTTTTGTTCCTCTAATATCTACATAATTATAGCTTTAATATAATTTTCCTGTGTCTCCACTGAATTAAAATCTCTATTGCTTTTGGGTGTTTCTAGTGGGGCCATGGTGTCCTGATTATTGTTGGGTGAGTTCTTACGCCGATTTATGGGCATTTGTTTATATATAATCAAGGAGCTGTTTGTGCTTTAAGGCTGAACTTCAGACTGGAACTGTCAATCTCTAGTGTCAGGAGTATTCTTCAAGAAGATCAGGGAGTTCTATTGGTTTGATAGTGTGTGTTGTTGCCTCAGTTGAACTGTGTTGTGGGCTCTGTGTGCCTGGCTTCGTGCTCTGTGCTAGAGGCTGTGAGCACCACAGGCTGGTCTCCCCTCTGGTCTGGGGGTTTGGCTCCTCACTCTGTGCCAGAGGCTGCGTGTCCCCCTTTGATATGTCTGCTGGGGACGCTGCTCTGGTCAGGAGTCTCCGAGCTCTGCCCTGGGCTTGCTGCTAAGGGCTCTCTTCTGGACTTGAGTGCCTCCTTCTGGGTCAGGGGTTGTGCACCACGGTCTGAGATGGTATTTGGGGCACCTCAGTCTAGACCTGGTACTATGAGTCCCAATCCGGGGTGGTGGCTGGGTGTGCCTAGGTGTGTGGGTCTTACAGGTGTAGCCCGCAGTATCTGGGTGAAACTCAGTCCGTCCGGGGTACTGTGTGCCCCAGACCAAAATGGTGGCTTAGGCACCCAGCCCGGCTGTGCGCAGCCTGTCTCCCTCCGGAGTTTTTCCTGGGAATAGCTGGGTGTCCCTTGGACTTTTCCACTTGATTTCCCCACCGTAGGAATTCCGCTCACCTGGCAGTCGCAAACGCTGGTGTTTTAGGTCCGAGATCTCAGTCTCCTGGTCGCTGTGCCTACACTACTGTCCTGCTCCTCAGACACAGTATCCTCCTGGGGCAGCCATCTTGGATCCTCCGTGAATAACTTTTAGTCCAGGCATTATTTACCTTCACATGGGGTGGAAGGTAGGATGTTGATGGAAAAAAAAGTCAAATTGTAACTGAATGTCAAGTTGAAAGATGTCTCCATCACAACACTTTTGATTTTTAGAACACATATATAAATAAAAAAGAAAAGAAAAACATATAAACTTATTTTCTTAGGTGGTGTTCTTGAAAATCATTTCTTAAAGATTCTCATGAGAAGTATTGAGAGAGTTCAAGAAAGGTCAGGGTTAAAGTAGACGAGCAAGAATGTTGTGTGCACTGGCGAGTAGCTTTCATTTTTTTTTCCCATGAGGACCCCTATAGCACAGAATGTGCCACAAACTTTCTCTCGAAGTCTTTTGCTAGTACCAGTTACTAGTTGATCAAGGTCTGGGGATGACTCAAGATGAAATACTCCAAAATATGGCACTTTAGCTTTTGAGAAAACTACAGAAATAGGAAGGTTACTGGTTGCCCTGATCCGTGGAAGCAGGCTATACAACCAAGAAATGGAGTTTCCAGTCCTTCCTCTGAAACAGGCCATATGATCCTGATTCACTAGATACTGTCTTATATCTAGTAGAAATGAATGACTTTTTTTTTTCTTTCTCTCTCTAAAAACTTAAGGTCACAGAGAACAATCTGAACAAACTGGGTTTTTTTTTTCCAATTGCTTCTCACTCAATTTATGACACAAATTTTATGACATGAAAACTACATGTACTGCATATTTTATGGACTTGTTGGAGTTTATCTCATTAGGTGATACCTCTTTTGTTCAATGACAGTGCTACTCAGCGACCCATTTCTACATCAAACTTGCATATTTCATTGTTTCTTTGACTTCATTTCTGAAAGCTTTGCTGTTTGTTAAATAAATAAATGTGGTTTTCTTTTGCCCTTCTGTCATTGTTATTGAAGTAGTCTTTGTCATGAGTGAGGAAAAGCCTAGTGATGAGTGAGGAGGGTCTACATCGTGAACCAAAAAGACAGGTCCCTTTTAGAATAAGGTAATTCTTCAAAGAAAGGAGGAATCAAAAGTATATAACCCAACCAGCAATTAAAGTCACTAAAAATATATGGCCTGAACACTCTGTGTCCTTGCTGTCATATGGATGGATACTCTTGTTCATATTTTAGATTTTCAATGCATATTTGATGTTCACTTTGTTAAGTCCCTATCAACTGTATCACATGATAATCATCAAGAAAAAAATACATCTATATTTTTAAACATTTTTCTGTCTTTGAGGGGGATTCTTAGAGATCTAGAATAGTCCTCTAGGCTTCCAGAGGCTCTGATGTCACTCTTTGGCCTTCACATTCACCGTATGGAATTTATGCCACATTCTTCTAATGCTTTTGGAATGTGTAATTGAGATATTTGTTCTGCTGCCAGTATTTTAACATGAACTCATTGAGAAGTCAGGCAGGTGCTGGTCCTTTTTAGTCTGGTGCCTCATAAACTAACCGTATCAACATTGAACTGAACTAATTAGGGCCATAATTTATGTATGGCCAACTAAAGAGTTTTTAATGGCTCATAACATATTTGTCAGCTTTCAGAGCAAGTCAGTGAAAACCAGATGGCCCAGAGGACTATGCTTTTTGTTGGCTCATGCTACTGGATAATTGCAGCCCAAATTCAAGGCTAGCTCCTCTTGGCCTTTACATTTCTTTTAAGATTTTGAGTTTAAAATTTTTTATTATCATAGTTTTTACATAACAAGATGAACTTTAAAGTATGAATCACATAGTCTTATAATTTGATTTATTTTCTTGCCAATATGCCACTATGGAAACTAGGGAGAGAAAGAAACCAGTATGTCCTGTTTCCAATTATTCATTTTGGATATGGCAACATAGACAGAAATCAACCTAATACAATAATAGCTGAAATGTGAATATTCATTTTATAGCAAGAGAAATATGTAACTGGCATTTGCTGCTTCATGGGTTCTTCTTTCAGCCCTTTTAACTCCCTAACACTAGATATGAGAGAGGGAAAAAATAAAGGATAGAGAGGAAGGAAAGAAATCCCTGAATAAAGTCAGGGATCAGGAAAGGGGCCAATGTTATCATTCAACTACTTCCTGCTGGTTAGGGGCATCAAGCTCCTTGGAGTAATTTTAATCTTTGCTGTTGGGATATCTATTTTTTTTCTTGTTGTTTATTCTTTGTGCATGACTTCTTAACAAACTGCAATCAACAGAAACCAACCACAACCAATACAATACATCCTGACCACAGTTTCCTTTTCCTCCATCCCTCCTGGCTCCTCCCCGTCTCTCCTCTCCTCAGATACAATAAGACAAGGCAATAGCCCTCAAATAGAGTCTCTAAAAGGCAACCCAATCAAAGGAGAAGAGTCTCAAGGGCAGGAAAAAGAGTCGGAAACACATCTGCTCCCACTGTTAGGAGCAGTCCCATAGACAAACCATGCTAACAGCCATAACATAGACACAGAGGACTTGTTACAGACCCATGCAGGCCCCTTGCTTTCAATTTCAGTCCCTATGAGCCCATCTAAGCCCTGATTAGTTGATTTATTGGGTCATGTTCTGATGTCCCCCATTCCCTCTGACTCCTATAATCTTTCCTTCCCTTCTGCAGGGTGCTCTGAGCTTTGGAGGGAGGGACCCAATGAAGACCTCCAATTTATACTCCAAATATATACAATTCTTATTTCAAATTTATTGATTTACATATAAGGAGATTAAGGCTCAGTGATTTTGAAACCTTTATGAAATAACACAGTTAAAAATGAGGGAACTTAAATTTATCTCAGCTATATCATCCTTTAGAGTTACTATCTTCCTAAGACTGTTCACCCACATCCTAATTTAAGAGATGGAATTGCATTTTGTTAAGTCCATCTCCTCAAATTCATGCAGTTTATTGTTAGGATGGAGGAGGAATGCAAATGGAGAGTTGTAACCAAATTCTTGTGTGTTCTGGGCTAGGGATCATAGACATCAGGATTATGATGCTCCTTTGTTTTATGAACATCCATGATTTCATAGAACTCAAGATAAGTTTGGGTCATATATTCCACCTTACATTTTGGCAATACCTTATGCAAACCAAAATGACAACCTTAAACACTCCCTCAAATCACCTAACAGAACTACAATTCCCTCTTAACCCTGTCATTCTGAGACAACATGCAATGCCCACTGGTGTGCTGTATACTAGTTGAGGTAAACAGCAACAACAGCAAAAATCCAACTTTTCCTGACTACAATTATTGCATTTATACTTGTAGTGAGGCATTGTAAAACCCTTTGTTTATTTGGTTGCTTTTGTTTAGTAGGTAGAATTTCATATAGATTATGTTGGCCTCTAATTCATTCACAACATAGTGGAGGGTAGCGTTGATGTCCAGATGCTCCTTCCCCTACCTCCCTAGTGTTGTGATCACTTTTGATCATTGCTGCTTTGGGGCATGGCCAAGTGTTGTTTGATAGCTTTGCTCTCCTTGTTTAGAACCCAGGAAAAGACTTCTTAGACTAGGAATTTTTGGAAAGGGCCAGACGTTTACCGTTGCCATCTTTACATGATATCTCTGTGGCAGTGGTCCCTAACTACCACTGTAGCAAAAAGTAGATTAGATGTGTGAGCAAAGAAGCAAGGCTAAGTTTGGCGTGTGCAAGGGAAGCTGGGATTCCTGGGCTCAACAAACTTGATGGGGGCCAATTGTTAGGATCATTGATTCTTTTTTTGCATCTATAACTTCTCTTTCAATGCCTTTAATTTCTTAATGAAAACGTGACTACTCTGTAGAGACATCTCTGTTTATAATTGTCATATGAAAATGTCCTTTTGTTTATAGAACTAAATTTATCTGTTCGCATAATTTCTTGTGTTTTCCTTTGAAAAAATGGATCAACACACCAATTTGGCAAAATGATATTTTATAAGTCACAATTTTGTAATGTGTACTCTTCGAGACACAGCATAGAAGGAGAATAATTTCCCTTTAGCATGGCAGAGTATAAGTGAAGTGCCAACAACACAGGCAATTAATAGTGAGGGATGAATCCTACAGGATATGAATTTGCTCCAAGTGCCAGTGAGTGTCCTGTGGAAGAAATAAATGATACTGTCAGATAAATAGTGATGTGGTAATTTAGGAATTTGCAGGTTTTAAAGCTAGGGACACCTGGTTACTCATCAAGCCTTTATGCAAATGACTTACTGTGTAGCTAGGCAACTTATTTTGTCTCTCTTTCCTCTTTTTTAAAAGTGTCCACACTCGGTTTAGAAAGCAGTAATGAGAATTAAAAATATTTACATAAGGCTACCTACAGTTATTGGCCATTCAACCATAGTCAATTGTCGTCTACTTTAGACCCCTAGCATTGTTATTCATTATTGTTTTACATCTACGCCCAGCTATGGCCTCTTCTTTATAAAGAGGAAGGACAAATATCACTTGTAAGTGGAAATATTTAATATGGTGTGGTTCCTTTTTAATGATGACAGAGAAAGCTGTGTTAAAATAGAAGTGCTAGCATGACATGGTCAGTCAATATTTGGCAAAGCACTTCCCTGAAAAGGATATGTGCCTCTGAACCATAAACTACTCTGCACATTTTGGAGAAACATTTTACTGTAACAAACTCTAGCCTATAGTGCTATTGAACAATAGATATATAAAAGTCATATTTACGATTATCAGGAACCATGAAAAAGCACATGGAGGTAGTTCCAAAGAGAATGAGAAAGTGGATTGACCCCCAACTTGGGTCAAATAGACAGGAAATATGTTTACATTTGAAGTCCTTCAGAGACATATCAGGAAGAAATGTAAAGAAGTAGTTAATTCCTCTAGTGATGTATATTTCAAATGGCTTAGACACTAAAGGATGGTCTGTGTTCTAGGCTATCTCACAAGGTTAGACTTGAACATCATCAGAAATAATCAGAGTAGCTCTGCCTAATAAAATTATAATGTACCATACAGATGTAAGTCACACATACAATTTTTTCTTTATTTTTATTATTAGTTACATTTTATTAACTCTGTATCCCAGCTATATCCAGCTCCCTCCTTCCCTCCTAATCCCACCCTCCCTCCTTCATCTCCTCCCTGTCCCTTTCCAAGTCCACTGATAGGGGAGGACCTCCCCCCCTTTCATCTGACCCTGGTTTATCAAGTATTTTCAGGACTGGCTGCAAATTTCTCCTCTGTGGCCTAGCAGGGCTGCTCCTCCCTTGCCGGGTGGGGAGGTCAAAGAGCCTGCCATTGAGTTCATGTCAGAAATAGTCCCTGTTCCCCTTACTAGGGAAATCCACTTGGTTACTGAGCTACCATGGGCTACATCCAAGCAGAGGTTCTAGATTATATCCATACATGATCCTTGGTTGGAGAAACAGTCTCATATAAGATCTCTGTGCCTGGATATATTTGGTCCTTAAGGAGCGTCTATCCTTTCCACACACATACAATTTTAAGTTTTTAAATTAAGATGTAAAAAGACAATTGATTTTAATGATAGTTTATTTAAAATTTAATCTAAACCTAAAGCTCAATCTGTAATAAAATAAAATTATAACAATATAGTTCACATACTTTTTTCTATTGTGTGACATTTACTGAATATCTTACACTAACAAGTACTTAAGAATTTAGACTAGTCTCAGTTTAAGTAACCAGGAGCTTCATATTGCTAGGGGCTATTGTATTAGATAATGTGAGTTTAAAGACTGGGCAAATAGATGTGGGGATGAGAGAGATATGGATTAAACTCATTCTGTAACTTCAGTTATAAATTATTATTAAAAGATGAAAAAATTTACTTACTCTTCTATACTTTACTTTCTTCTATAAAATGAAAATGACATTTCATGCAAGTGTTGAAGGAACACACAAAAATGTATATGTAAAATTATTAAGACACTTCTCTCTATATATTGATTATATATTGATTACCTTATCAGCATTATTGAAAGGTCTAATACAAGGTCTTAAATATTATTGGTTTTCTTGCTTATCTTATAGTCTAAGAAAGCAGCAAGAATATTGAAGTTCCTAAGTTATGTCTTTCTTTTTTCTATCCTGTGACTTGTCGTATTTACTTTTTTTGAGGTCTGTTTCTCCTGTTTTGTATAAGAAATTGAAAAGGCCATTCAGATTCAGCATAAATGTGTATGGGTACATATATGAATGTATGATATTCATATGTGTGATATGTGCATGTGTATGAACATATAATAGATGTGTGTGTGATGTGTGTGCACACAGGGGGCTCAGTTCCAGGAAAGCAGTGGTCTCTGTCAGAACCTCTGTTTTGAAGCCTGGTTCAGAATGGTTTTGTTCTCTTTATGAGAAGCAAATGGCACACTTCTCTCATGAAGGCATATTGAGAGCTTAAATAATATTTCAAAGGCTCCCCTTTCTCTTCTTTGTCTGAAACACATCCATCCTTGCTGTCATAGTAGCACTTGCCCAAAACTCCTTTAAGAGAAAGTTTATTAGTAAACTCCATTGTCTTTCAGTTCCAATTCTCATTTTCCCTTTGATCAACGTATAGGAAGTAAGGTTGGTGCCTGGCCTGACAATCAAGAGCTCTGGGCGAAGAAATAAAAGACATATTTTTCCTGCTAGGTAACTTTTCTTCATTGTTCATCTGGAAAGCAGCCTTTTCCCTTTGGTCTCCAATTAAACATGACAGGAGTGGTTATTCAACCAAAAGAAACACAGACCTGTCAGACTCCCCCCTTGCACCATCTTTCCTGAGATTGTTGTGGTACGTGAGACACGCTGTCTGCCACAGATGCTTGCTACCTTGGGTTAAAAGACTGGTCTTTTAAAGATTCCCCGGGGAGCCCTTCTACTGTCCTCAGCAGCTCTGCTAGGTCTGGATTTGAGCTGAGTGATTGCTGATTCAGAGGGAAAGTTGTGTCATTAACTCTCTAATAAGGAAGGTAGTGCTAGCTTTTATTAGGTTGGTGTAAAATAAATAAATAAATAAAAACATTAAATGAGGCCTCACCTTTTTTCTCTCAGTGGTCACAGGAATCCAAGACTTGTTACATAGATGCATTAAAATGGTATATACTCCCTTATAAGAGGATTTTAGTCATATAGTACAGGATACACATACTACAATACTAGACCCCCAAGAAGGTAAATCTGATGGGCATCGTAGGCTTCATGTGGACCCACCAGTTAGAGGAGTGGGGCATCCTCTGACATGGCCTATGACAGAGATGTAAATTGAATTAATTAATAAAAAAAAATGAAAAAAGGGGCCAAACTTACAGGAAGGAGTCAAAAAGGAGTTACAAAGCCTGTGGCCTTGAATGTACCACTGGTTTTTGAAATAATTAGCGAACTTACTCTCACTCACCTTGATATTAGGTTATATAAAGTAGTGGGACAGTGCAGAACCAACCAAGGATCATGCATGGACCCCACATAGGCCCCCTTCACAGATGTAATTGATGGGCACCCTGGTCTTCATGTGGGTACCCTGGTAAGGGGGGCGGGGGCTGACTCTCTCATGGACTCTGTTGTATGCTTTTTGATGACTTCCTCCTGGTGGGGCTACCCTGCCCAGCCTCACTGGTAGAGGGTGTGCTCAGTCCAGATGTGACTTGATGTGCTTGGGTGGGTTGATAGGGGAGGCTCCCCTTTTCTGAGGAGTAGGAGAGGGGGAAGAAGGAAGGAGGGGTAGGGCTGGGAGGAGAAGAGAGAGTAGACTAAGATAAGAGATGTTATGGGTAGAAAAAAAAGAAAGGAAAAGAAAGAAAGAAAAAAAGAAAGAAAGAAAGTTAGTTATAGGACAGACCTGGGGTGAAAGGCATATGTACTTAGGGACTTCATGGGTAGATGAGAAAGAAAGGTAGGAAAAAGTAAGCCTGCGCACTGCTGTTTGGAAGGTAATCTGAGCTATGTAGCTTTTGTGGGACAGGCAAAAGTCAAGTAATGGGCCTTCAGATTTCTCACAGAGGTTCCATGCAAGAGGTCAATCCTGTGGTCAGATTCTTCTAACCTGCAAGTAATGTTGGGAATGGCTTTGGTAGCAGATGCTAAAGTAAAGTAAAAGAGAATTAGAATCACAGCACTGAGCTCCTAGGCCAATCAAGAGAAATTATGACAATATTGTAACCACAGACTTGGCTAGATGAAAATACCTTTGCTATTTCACAGTTCTCTGAGGGAGTTGGAAAAACTGTCAGGTTAACTCTGAGAATGAAGATTGGAGTTGTAAACTACAAACTGGCAAACTGTTTTATAAACAGCTGTTTTAAATAACCAGCATTCCATTGAATCTGCCTGTGATGGAGGTCATGATAGAATAGGAAGGGGAGATTAGACAGATCACAGCTGCAAAACCCAACCCTGAAACAAACACAATGCTGTTCGTGTGTGTGTGTGTGTGTGTGTGTGTGTGTGCGCGCGCGCGCATGCGTGTGTACAGAGTACGGACAACTGAAGCAGTTACATGCAGTTTATCTTTAGGGCCATTTCCCTTACCCCTCTGAGAAAGGAAAGGAGGGCTCACCTATTTACTGGGTCCTTATATGCAAGAGACGTTTCTATAGACTTTGTATATTTCATTCATCCTAAAGTTTAAAGCTGCTCTCTTAACGGTTATGAATCCATATGTTGTTATAATCTGTGCTGTTTTATCATGTTAATTTCTGATGTTTTTGCCTTTTGCTTTTATCAGTATGTAAACTGAGTATGCACCACTAAAACGTGGTATTTTATGGTGTATAAATTGGGGAATAGAACCCACACCTTACAGGTGTAAGCCTGCAAAGCTGATAGGCACTGCAGGTGTGTTTCTTTTATGAATAAACTTTGGGTGCCCAGTGAGTTCAAGCTTATTTGAGGCTTCTGTGGCCACCAAACATAACCTCTGCTGTGATATTGACCTTGGAATTCCTGAGTCACGAGAAATAGACTTCTCTTATGTAAAAGCCACGATGATGCTCACATTTTTGTTGTTTTGTTGTAGTAGCATGTGTTTAATGGAACATGACCCCATTTCGTTTTCATTGGGGTTCCCTCTGTATTTTCTGTCTGTGCTTTAGAGAAGGAAGCTTAATTCTGAAAATATAGGATGCAAAAATCTGCTTTAGTGAAAGGAAGAGCTGTGAGAACAATGGAGAAAGAGTGTGTGGCGAAGAACAGGATCGGCTCTGGGGAGCTTTGCCTTGGGAGCGTTGGCCTAAAGGTATAGACGGCTGTCACCTCAATAGGCACTTTGGGAATTCAAGGGGAGACTGACTCCAGGCAAACTGTATTGTGAGTCGAGGTTTTCTTTGTAAATCTAAGGTCTCCTTTTTCATACTTTGACCCTCTCTTCCCCCTGGCGGCCTTGTATTTCTTGTTCAAATTCTCCACACACTTAAATGAGTCAGGTTTCTACAGAGTAGGGTCTAATCCTGGTTCTTCCGCTGTCTCCCCACAGAGTTGGCCTAAATGGGTTTCTTTGCTACACAGCCCACAATTCACTGTTCTCTTTGTCCTTGACTGTGTACCTTTTAGTTTCATTAGAATCAAACTGTGGCCTGTGAGGTGGCTCAGCAGATAAAGGGCCTGCTGTGCAAGCCGGATGAGCTGAACTCCATCCTTGTGTGTAGGAACCCACCTACACACGGAAGGAGGGATTGGACTCCACAGAGCTGTCATCTGATTCCTCATGTGTACCACGGCACATATATGTCCACATGTGTGTTCCCCTTCCATTCATATTCACAATAATACATAAATAGACAATCTACAAAACAAACATGCACCTTCTAAACCCCCCAACCCCAGAAAAATTAAAGAAGAATAAGGAAAAAAAAAATCATGGTGTGGCAGCGGGATCTGTGAGTAAAACATGGCGTAGTAAAGGATCGCTGATCTTACCGGAGACAGTTTGTAATCAACAGCGTGCTCTTGACCTTTCCCTTCTGAGGGGAAAGACAATTCCCCGAAGTAACTCAGGACTGTGTCACTTCAGTCTCCTCACAGAACAAACCCTCGGATCAGAATCCTTAAGTGCTCAACACCGTTGGCATTAAAAGCTTCACAACTTGGAAGTCTGGGTTTCTCTCAACCTTTGCGTAGACTTGTACTTCTCATCATTCAGCTAGCTAATGATCCCCTTCCAGCAGGTGTAAATGAGTTTTCACACTCCAACCTGGCTTTTGTCAAGCCTTTAATGTAAGGAGCTAATGAGTGCGATTGCTCTGAGTTTTCTCCCAAAAGAAGGGTATGTCTAACGGGTGATATACTGACAAGTGCACGCTAATGTTATTCTGTTCCGAGGTGCTGAAGAGCACTGAGAATTTAAGAAAGACGGATCCCTCAGACAAAAACGGACTAAAATATATTAAGCCGAGCTGTGCTAGCTGCCCTAATTCCACTACATCCGGGCAAGATCTTGAAGCTGCTAGAGCATGTCGAAGATACCTCAGAGGCAAGGAAGAAGGAGGCAACTGCCTCATTAAAAATGCAAGCTGAGCCTGGAGGCTGGCCCAGCATTGTAAATTGGTCTGGTTGAAGAGGGCGAAGCCAAGGAAGTGAAACGTGATCAGGCCAAACATTGAGACTTCAGCATTACAGGGTACAGAAAAGCTTGCCGTTTTGATGTGTTGACAAACAGGACAGCAAATGAATTTTCTCAAGGATTCTTGACATTCCTGATATTCACCACTCACTGAACAGTGTTTTGTTTGTTTGCTGGCTTGTTTTTATGTTGAGGATAAACTATCAGAGATTTGGAGAGGGCTGAGCCCAATGAAACAGTTTCATATTCTTGTTACAATTGGCATGTGATAGCCGGTGTTTCAATGTGATGGCATATATTTTAAACAATACATGGCATGCCTTTTAAACAACGCAGGTAATACCTTTTCAAGGAAAACATAAAAATAAGCTCTGTCACATTTTTCTGCGATCGTTATTAATAAGACCCAGTGGAAACCGTCACCACTCAGTCACGAGCACCAGGGTTGCGTGTTTGTATTTTGCCTATGTATTTTCTTTCTTGCTAGAAAGTTAAGTTTCCTGTCTGGCTTACTGATCCCTATGTTAAGTGGCTCACAACCATCTGTAACTCTAGTTCCAAGAAATTTGATGCCTCTGGCCCTCGTGGACACCCACACTCATGTTTACATGCCTGCGCTCAGCCACACAGCTACAGGCACAGCCACATTACAAACAGTTGAAAAGACCTCTGTTATTATATTAAGCTTATCTTAAATTTGACTCTCTACAGAGTGAGAAAATAACTCTGTAGGGCTTTGTGGTTTTTGTTTATTTGTTTGTTTGTTTTGCAACTGAATACATTGCCGAAGCACATGGACGTGCTAGAGACTTTCTCGGGCAGCGGTTCTCAACCTTGATAGTGCTGTGAACCTTTAATACAGTTCCTCCTGTTGTGCTGACCTGCAACCATAAAGTTACTTTTATTGCTTTGTCATAACTGTAATTTTGCTACTGTTAAGAATTATAATGTAAATATCTGATCTGCAGGGCGGTCTTAGGCCACATTTGTGAAAGAGTTATTCAATCCCCAAAGGGGTCACAGCATACTGGTTGAGAACTGTTCTGTGGCTCTGAGGATTCCTGTTCCATGAGCCTTAGTTAGCAGGCTTTACAGAAAGATTTGAATGCAGGGATCCATCAGGTGAGTTGGTCAGCTGAAAGCAACCTCACAGACACACTACTGTCCCTTGAATAAATGCTTTCAGGTTGACATATAACACATTTGTTGTCCATGTAGTTTATGTGTGTGTGGGTATGGCTGTAAAATGACTGATTGTAGTTAATGTTCAAAACTGTAGATTATAGATTTGGTTAAATATATGCAGTATATGACCTGTAGTATACTCTATGCTGTATCAGGTCACCTTTCATGCTGTGGAGTTCTCTTCTGCACTGCAGCTGTTTCTGAGTCATCCATGATCCTAGTAATAACCCCTCATGTGTAAGAAACTCATTGGTCTGTTGCTGGTGTCCTGAGATGAAGAGACTCTTGCTTATGACTTCCCAGGAATGTCACATTGAGGCCTAGCCAGCTGCTCCGACACAGGACAATCTCTTTCTTATCGGAAGCTCAGTGCATTAGTCTCTGTTATGAAGATTATAATGCCCTAAAAGGCTGCTTAATCTGTACTTATGCATCATCTCCCTCAGGAAAGTAGACTACTGTCTGGAGGACACCATTTGGATCTACTTGGAGGCCTAGCCATTCCTGCCTCCTAAAAGCTGTGTGATGCTGGGAAAGCTCATCCATCTTTCTTTAGGTAGTTTTTTTTTATTGTGCGAAAAATGCTATTTATCCATAAATTATATATCTATAAACTTGTTGCTAATTAAATGTGTTCATATGTGCCTTTCTAGCATATCACCTACAATAGCAGTTAAAATTATTAGTATAAATAATAATGTTGAGTACAGCATCATTGATGGCATAGCCACTACCTGGTATGCATTCGCGTGTCCTAAGATTCTTATTAGTTGCTCATTGTTTGAAACCAAAAGCTCTGTGAATCTCAGTGTTTACCCACATTCACTCAGCAAGTGACTATTATAATAGCAACTAGGGAGCATTTTCTGAGTCAGGGACCTACATATAAGTGGTGAATTACTTCAGCAATTAACTCACAATGTTTTGGGAATGTGCCAAGTGTGCATTCCTACGCAGAATGGCGGCACTGGGGATGATGACCCAGGATACAGGAATTTAAATCTATCAGACACCTCCCATTGCCATAGCACTGCTCCTTCATCTGCACATCTTGCTCTCCTCTTCTGAGCTGCCATTCTTTACAGCTCATGTTCATCATGAGGCATTTCAAAGATGCTAAATGCGTACATGTTGATTGATTGAACAGCTAATGCCTCCACAGCACCAATAAACCATTACTGCTACCTCATTTGAAACTGTACTTCTCACAGGAGCTATGAAATCTGTAGTCCATTTAAAAACAATAGAAATATCAGTAAGTGGACTTCAGAACGAATGAAGTATGGCATTTAGAGTGATATTAACCAAGTCCTTATTGTTACACAGGGAAAATATGATGAGAAATATTTCCAGTGATGGGGCAGAATAAAGAAAACACTCAGGACTTAACATTTTAATGCATGATATGATCTGAACTAATTTAAATTATATTGCTACATTCAAAGTTATTAATTCTCAGTGTAGAGACTAGCATGATGAATTCTTCTTTATACATATGCACACACATGCAAGTTTATAACCAGTAGGAAAAAAAACTATTTTAATGAGTTTTTCAGGAAGCAAATAGACTATGTGAAATTATAATGATCTCTTTTAAAAATATAATGGATAGCAGTCCTAACTGCAGAGCAAATGCTGATTAAATTTATTGATCTTTAGCTAAGGCAGGGTTTTTAAATATCCCTTAAGACTTTTATAACAGCATAATACCTTGGGGACGCCCAAGATTAGGTCACATGGAAATCCATGAATCTACACTAAAGCTTCAGACACTGAGTGGTACAGTCTTGCCTTACACTCTGAGCAAAGAATTCCTCTGGCCAGTTTTCAGATTTGTTCACCTTTTTACAGACAAAAGATGACAGTTTTTTGTTGTTGTTGTTGCTGACAAAAAAATAAACAAGTCTTGGAGTTCCTCAGGAAGTTTCTATGCAAAAGTAATTTTTAAGCCTATGATTTATAGTATTCACACAAAAAGATTTCCTTTAGCAGATAGATTTTTTTGTGTGGGCGAGGGTGGAGGTATCACGCAATATATAGCAATACAACATTCTTTTCTTACAAAAATTTTCCCAGCATACTTTTAGAAACTGCTGGTACATATCACAAAGAACTTAGGATTCAGAGTCAGAGGTCAACACCACACTTCAGTCTTCATGAAGTCCAAGGTTTCAAGAGATTTGCAGAACAAAGACACACATTGCTTATATCGTTAATGAAGTGTAGACGGCATATTCATCTTGGTTTCTAAAAATCATTATGTAGTGTATGTGAGAATACATATTACTGTAAGAAAGCTTCAACATCCAGGTACAGAATTTATTTTTTGTTTTAATTTAAACACTTGTGATTTCAAGTCCTACCAAGCTCCTGTCTTAGTGAATAAGGAGCTGGGAAGATGCGTTGGTTGGAAAAGTGCTGCTATGCAAACATGAAGATCTGAATTCAGATTCACAGAACCCGTATAAAAAGCCCAGCATGGTTGCATGGGCTTGTAATCCCAATTAATGTAGTTTACCAGTAAGTGAGTCTATGTTAAAACAACAACCAAAATAATAAAACAAACAAACAAAACAGTGGAGAGTAATAGAGGAAGACACCTGATGTCTCCCGCTGGCTTCCACATGTTCCTGAACGTACAAGTATGTGTGCCTGCACATACCTGTGCAAACAAAAAGATAAAATGTAACATAACCTTTCCAGAAGATTCCCAACTGATACTAAAGTTAGCAGACACCATGATAAACTAACCAAGTCAGTGTTACAGGAATTTCTGATGTATTTGTAACCCTTTGGTGCGATTGCTCAACAGCTGCAGTCTATGTGTTATTTGTGTCTAAATTTTGAGCCTCCTTCTGCCTCATCACTTACTCATGCATAAACTGTTAGCATCGCTTTCTGTTTATAATTTATCTCACACTATCTCTACCCCTGTTAATCTGCTGGTGGCTGGGGAACATGAAGGGAGAGTAATTGGGTTCTGAATGAAGAATGTGATATTCTCTAGAGCTCACTGCATGGAGTTAAACGTGTGTGATTTATAAAATCCATTAGAATTTGTGTGTGTGTATGTGTGTGTGTGTTTGCATACCTGTGCATGAATGTGTATGCATAGGTGTCTAATACCTGTTCTTGGATTTGTTCTAGTTAGATGAGATTACTCAGTAACATGACCTTCTAATAAAAGGATACTTCACTAAACACATATTTTAATGAGAATAATATTTTAAAGTTTAAGTGGGGTTTGAAAGAAGTAAGATATATTTGTACTACAATGATGAATGTTGTAACTAACATGGTCAATCTCATATAACTATACACACACACAATCACACAAACACATGCACATAAAGTAAGTCCTTCTGTCATTTTTTTTCCTTCTAGGAGCTACAAGGGGATAAAACCCTACTTACTCATTTGAAGATATCATGAATGATGCCGGTTCTTTTAGTTATGTCACAAGATTAAACAATGAAGAAGAGAGGGACATGGGTGCTACACTGTCGATGATGGAAGACAGGTAATGTGAGAAGATTTGGGTTCAAGGTCTTTTCTTGCTGACAAATATCACCTTTGTGTCTCACTTAGCATGTCTTTGAAGTGGGCAGTTTCCATTAAACCTACCAAATTAAATTCCTAGGAAGTATTTCCCCCACACCCACCCCTGTCCCTAGGTTTCTTTTCACAGCTTGACATTCTGGCAATAGCTACTGCTGACCTTGTTTCTAATGTGTCTTTAAGGAAAATGATCTTCTGTTTTCCTTGAGTGCATCCTCTCCCTCCCTTTCTCTATGATTCTTTAACCTGTGCATTTACTCTCACAGGAATGTAGCAAGCCGAGTGCATTCTCTTCTTCTTTCCACTGCAACAAATTAAACCCCAAAAGGTCTGCTAGCCTGCCCCAAGTACTGCTGTAAAAAGAATTGTATTTCCATACCAGGTTCACATCTTAGTCCTCGCTTTGTTGCAACTGATTTACCTGGGCCAGAAACCTGATAACAGAGAACCTGTATCAGTAACTTTTCTTTTGCTCTGATAGAACACTGTCACCCAGGCAACATAGAAAGAAAGTGTTTAAATGAGTTTAGGGATCCAGAGTGTTAGAGTCTATGATGGCATGGAGGAAGGGACAGCTGAGAGCTCAGATCTCAGGAGGCAGAGAGCATACTGGGAATGTCATGCAGGTCATTTGAAACCTCAAAGCCCAAACCCAGTGACACACCTCCTCCAAAAATGCCATATATATTTTTAAAAATTCTTCTCAAACAGTTCTACAAACTGGAGACCAAGTGCTCAAGCCTCTGAGCTTGTGTGGACCATTTTCATTCAGAGCACCACAGAACCAACGATGCATCAGGAATACATCCAGAAAAAAACAAAAACAAAAAAACAAAAAACAGTTTTGCTCTATGGGAAGAGCCTATGACATCTCTGAGTAAAGCCCCTGTGAGAAAGTAAAGGTTGGGCTAGAAAATGTAAGACAAGAATTGTTTGACAGTAGATGTAGTCCTGGGAGGATGCCCTTGAGGTAGTGCTGTGTGACCAGAGCAGCACAAACACGGTAATCAGTCAAGATTTGTCTACATGTTCCAATGTGCTACCAATGGGGTTTTAGACTTTTAAAAGTTACTGCAGTCTTCAGAATAGCTTTTTCTTAAATGTTGAGACACAAAAGAAGCATCTAGGTGGCCAAAAATCCTAGGCACTGAGACATGCTGCTCTGGGAGCCTGGACTTATCAGGTAATATACAATAAATACAGTAAACCAATGGTGTAAAACAAGGCTTCTGGTAAATCCCAACACCAGGGAAGCGGAGGCAGGCAGATCTCTGAGTTCAAAGGCAGCTTGAACTCAGTGAGCCAGCTTGAACAGAGTGAGTTCCAGGACTATACAGAGGAACCTTTTCTCAGGAGAGAGAGAGAGTTGGTCTGATGAATATAGAAGCCTTCTGTGACAACCCTTACCTCTTCCCCATTCCCCCAAAGTAACAACTTAAACAGAAATCCATTGAAGAGAAGTCTTTAAAATTGTGATAAAGATGCTGAAGTGCAGCTCTCTACAACCGATGGCTTCTGGCAAGGGTGCAGGTGTGGAAGGACTCAGTTTTCTTTAAGGAGCCACCAGGACTTGACCATGCTCCAGTGAGTATATGGGCAACACAAATTAGACTTTTTCTTCTTCTTCTTCTTCTTCTTCTTCTTCTTCTTCTTCTTCTTCTTCTTCTTCTTCTTCTTCTTCTTCTTCTTCTTCTTCTCCTTCTCCTTCTCCTTCTCCTTCTCCTTCTTCTTCTTTTTCTTCTTCCTTTTGGAGGGGGGATGTGGGATGCAGAATTGAAGCTTCCAAAGGTTGGGAGGGAGGACCTGGGAAGACTGGGAAGTGACTGTGCTCAGAGTTCATGATGTGAAATTCCCAAATAACCAATAAAAAATATAATGAAAAAGAAAAACAAGCAAGGAAACAAACAAATAAACAAAACACGGCTTTCTTGATGATCATACTAACACTAGAGATCAGTCAACTGCTATTGTTACCCTGAGATGCTATGTACTTCCAAGTTAATATATGTGTGTCCTGATACATCCCTGACATTTAGAAAAAAACCCCTGTATATTCCAGTTTTAAATTTTAAAAATGCATTAATGAAGGCTTACACATGCAAGACGTATTGGCTAAGGTTACATCCCAAAGCCACAGATGTGCTATTAACCTTTATTTTGCTCCTGTCAATTTGTTGCTGCTTAATGCTTCTTAAACTTTGTTGTTAGCATCTGTCCTCAAGCTAGAGAATAAAGGAGAAATCTTCAGTGGTGCATGGTAACAAAGTGAGTCCTTTCTCAAATTCACACTTGCTGCAGCCATTCAGACTTGGTTATTCTGTTGCAGTGACTTGAACACCCATACTCTAAAACCCACTGTGGAAGAGACTATGGGTGCCCCAGACAGCTTACTTTGAAATAGTTCTTTGACAAGTCATGTCCAAGCTGAAGCAGGACAATTTACTGCTTATACTGAAGGCATCTTAGGAAAGAAATAGAACAGAAGCATGATCTTCCATAAATAAGGGAGGCAATTTATGGCCCAAGGAAGGGAAAGAGGGACAAGCTACCAGGCTACTCCACAGCTTCTGTTTGCAATTCAGAGGATGGTCATATTTAGGTTAATAATGAGTTTTTCATGGCGCTTTTCTGTGAAATTTTACAGTATCAGTCTAACCCTCAACAACCATTTAAAGTGACACATCTTTGTCCCTGAAACATCTTTTGTGTTAAATTTATTTCTTTAGCATGAGCAAAGACTCTCACCTTATTCTCTGAAGCCCCAGAGGTTAATAATTTATTTCCTTCAGCCACAAGAAGGTCATCTTCGTTTATTTTTCACAGATCGAGGGAGAAGCTGTATAGATGTAGATCAAATTGTAGCACTGAGCATGTCAGTTGAGGGACAGCAGAGGAAGTTTATTCCTTGGGCCTTGAACATTTCTATGCATACAGAAAGGTGCATTATTTAGACTAACCTAGTTTTTACAGTCAATTAGTATACCAAAGAAGAAGGACCACCTCATTTAACAAGTGACTTAATTATGTGAAGTGAGAGATCAAACCAAATAAATGAAAATACCCACATCACATGAACGTACATCTAATGTCTTATTAAACACACCATGCTGAATCTATGCAGCTTCCCTAAAACCATAGGCTGTTCTGGGAGATAGAGACAAGAGTGTGGAATGTTAAGACACACCCCTTTAAATGGAATAGATATGTGGTATTACTTATTTATTATTTTTTTCTAACTGTTAGCAAAGGCAGAGCCAACACCTTAAAATTAAAAAGAAAAAAAATCTCCTGAACACGTTAAAATTAAGAGACTAGCACAACTGCTCAGTGAGTAAGGCAGTTGCCATGCAAGCAGCAGCAGCAGCAACAAACTCCTCAAATTGTCAATAAATTAAAAAAAAATGTTCAGCATCCTTAACCATGAGAGAAATGTCAATTGGAATTAGTTTGTTGTTACATCTTCCCCCAGCCAGATGGTTTCCATCAAGAAAACAAGCAACAAATACTTGCAAGGATTAGGGAATCCTTAGCCATTACTGATGGAATATAAACTGGTATACCACTATGGAAATTAGTGTGGATGTTTTTACAAACTTAAAAATAGTACTACTGTATGACCCAGCTCTACCATCACTGGGCATATCTCAGAGGACTTAGTGTTATAACACAAATACTTGCATATGAATGTGTATTATTGCACTAATCATAACAGCTAGGAGATAGAACCAGCCTACAGGTTTATCAACAGATAGATGAATAAAGAAATCACGGTACCTGTATACAATGGAGTCTTACTGGGCTATGAAGAAAAATAGAATAATGACTATTTAAGCAACATAGAATAGTACATACTATGTCAAGCAAAGTAGGTTAGACTCAGAAAAACAGATACTGCATGTTTTCTCTCATGTATGTATTTTAATATTTGTGTGTGTGTATGCATTGCAGTCATTAAGAGGACAGTAAGGAGACAGTCAGAAGAGCTCTTAAGGGGAAGAGTAGAAAAAAGAGAGAGGGTAATATACATAGGACATGAAATCAGAGAGAGAACTATTGACCTGAGTGAAGGGAACCAATGACTGGGTTTAAGAACGCTGAAGAGGGAGGGCAGTGAATGAGGGCAAACAGGAGTGCCGTGGCATAGGGTATGCTGGATACTCCAATGTAAGTTTTCATTCCTACATCATATCTGTTGCAACAACTAGTTTGCATGTTTGGCAGGATTTATGAGTGGAGAGGACAGACAAATGTTGATGTTACTACCCAAGATGATAACGTTTGTTGTAGTGAAATCCTGGAAAATCAGTGTTTCAGAGTGTGGAGGTTTTAGCAATGGTTAGTTGAGCACAGAACTTTCATGAATTCAGTAGTGAACCTATCAAAGTATTACTAAAGATTAAGCAAAACAACTTTTTCTTGAGTAATCAGAAGGAGGGCTTGAGTCACTACACATGAAATTAATGTCCCTTTTGTATTTTGAAGGTCTCTTTGTCAAGAAAATTAGTTTCCTCTCAACTAGAAGTTTGATTTCAATAACTTTTTTTTTCTTTTCTCTAATCACATGTTTCAGGAGTAGAACAGGTAATGCAGACGAATAGTTATTTATTTGAGATATGGGAAGAATAAAATGAGGGACCAGTAGGTTCAACTTCTTGGAGAGGGTCCTCTTGCTTACTGTGACCTTCTTGCTCAGTGCCCACTGAGATCCCATGACTTTAGCTTTTTTTTTTTTTTTTTTTTCTGAGAAGGCTATTCCCATCATAGAGGCTTGTTTCTCACGAGTCTTACTAACCTCCCAAAAGTCCAGCCTCTCAGTATTCTCCCATTGGTAGTTTGAGTTTCAATATATGGACTTGGTGGAGAACACCACTCATAGTCCTTAATAGTGCCAATCCCAAGAATATACTACATTAAATCCTTCATCTGATCAGAGATTTAAAACAGTCAAGGACTACTGCATCAAAATTTTCCATACTGAGGTAGGTATTACCCAAATCTCCTGCATCACAATATCAACCATGAATTCCTTCACTGAGGAGGAAAGCAATGCAGGCCATGGGAAGGTCTAAGCAAAAACTGAAAGCAGATGGTAAGAAGCAAGAGCAGTGGACTGAAATGGAAAGCTCCTTCATTCAGCTTTCGATACTCTTTGCACCATTACTGATTCCTGTGCCCTGGGAGGATCTGACTTTCAGTAGTTTTTGGCTAACAGGAGGAAATAGCAATGGGTCAGTGAAGTGGGGTGGGGAGGTGAAATTCAGTTGTTGTTTTAGCCCCCTGTTGGCCTATGGATTGATGATGGCCCTTCCTCTTCTGGGGAGTGTGGTCCATCTGGGTTGTTTTTTCTCCCTCTAATAAAGGACAGTTTTTCTCTATTTTTTTTTCTTTTTCTATAGTGAATTATAAAAGGATCTCTCTTTCTGACAAAAGCTTGCTTCTCTATCCTGAGTGGATCTCCTTATTCCTGCTCATCTCCTTGAAAAAGTTCCTTTATTAGACTGTCTTCAATTACCTCATTTGGCCTTGCCATCTGCTTCCTGTCAAGACCTGCTTGATATAATTTCTAATTTAAAATGCAAACTTTATCATAGTATTTAATTATCATATATATGAGTCTATTTCTGGACTCTATTCTCTTCATTGGCATGCTTAAATGTTCTTGCATCAATAACACAGAGTCTCAGTTAATCTAGCATAATAGTGTGGTTTATGTCTGACACAGCAGTAGATTGTAAAATTTTGGCCCTAGGTTGCCCTTGTATTCTTAAATATTATTGAACAGTACAAAGGATTTTTCATTATAAAACTGTGAAATTTCCAGTATTGAAATTAAACTGGAGTCATTTAAAATAATGTATAATTCATATCATAACAACAGCAATAATAAATCCATTATGTGTTGGTTTATTTTACATAAAAGTAACTAGTTTCTAAAAATTTTAATAAAGCATTTCATTGTTTTAAATTTTCTAAAAACTCTTTTTAATATCTAGTTAATGGTTTAAAAAATGTATTATCGCACCTATATTATACCTGTTGGTTTCAGTGTGTTGTTTTCCTTGGGCCAAATAAAGTAAGTTTATTGCACACAAATATAAAGTGGCAAGAGTGAGATTTGTTCTAATAGCCATTGCAAGTAGTTGTGGATAGTCATTAATCCTACACCAAACTTTGAAATATAGTCAGTTCTTAAAAATTATTTTTAATGTGCACTTAATTACTCATGTGTACTCAGTTAATTACTCATGCATAAATTCTGTTCATCTGCCTTTCACTCAGAATAGATGTTAGGTAAAAACAGAATTTTGTAAAATTAAGCAGTGGTCGTTCTGAAAAATATGATCTTCCACTGTGTGTAAATCTTCTAATTATTAAAAAAAATCTCAGTTAATATTTCCATAGATGCTAGTACAAGAGTTTCAGTTGTTGGGAGTTTCTCAAGCTTATGGTAGAAGATTTTCATTTGTTTTTGAGAAAATATCTAATATCCTAGGTTTAAAAAAAAATTACAGTTTGTTGTCACTTTCAAGTAGAAGTGGTGGCTAGCTCAATTCACAACTCAATAATCTCCTAAGTCCTGCTCCCTCAGAATGTCATTTTTACTTCAACAGTAAACAAGTCTGCAAGGGTGATTCTGTTATTGTAACACAGTGTAATAAAACTACATGAACTCAGAGGTCCAGGTTTAATAAAACGAACAGCATACACTGCTTTTCCATGGACCTTTTAAAGTAGATCTGGCTTTTGTTTTTTGTTATAAATGTGACAGTGAAGAATACAGCTTCTGGTTGAGCCTTGTCTCCCTACTTTCCTGGATTTGTGTGAGGCTTACCCATCATTCTTTCTGCAGCATTAGGATAGATGGCAGTATGGTAAAAATGGCAAATCACATCCCTGGGCAGTGTTGCCCTTAGAGACCCTCTACAAAGGATTTAAAGGAGCTCCAGCTGGGTATTCTCTGCCTTATGAGAGACAACACAGCATAAGGCCTAGAATTGGGAGATCTTCAAATGTGAACAGAATAGGTCTCAAATCTGTAGTAATCTTATCTTAGGGTCCAATATTCTTGAGGATGAGATGAGATGAAATATATTTCCGATATAATGATTTTCTTCAGTCTTTCCCATTTACTTCAGGCTATAAGTACCAAATTTCCAAAGTGTTTTGCATGCCTTTCTATTTAAATAACCTTTAAAACCCTCTAGTATTGTCTCATCATGTTCCTCTTGATGACTTAAGTGGGACTTTTCATACTTACACGAGGTGGTGTTGGTGATGATGGTTGTGTTCTGGTTTGCTTTTTGTCAGTTTAAGTTTGCGTTTCTTAATTACAGTTCATGCCCTGGAAGAGCGTGCCTCCAATGGTTGATGAGCAGGGTGAATGCCAAGGTGGAATCGGTCCTGATTTACTTTTACAGTTAACTTCACACATCATTTAGTTAATTAAGTCAGGAAGAACCTCTGATGGGGTTCCTTGTTTCTCAAAAACAGCTTCAGAATTGGAAGATTACAAGAGCATCTGTCCTTGCAAAGCACCTTCAGTGTGTGCCTAGTAAACTATAAGAACACCATTTCTTAAACTTCTTTTTAAATACGGTTTCTTAAATTTCTTTGTAAAAATCTGCCTAAAATTAAGCAGTAGATAATGCAGTACACAATGTCCTCCCAGAGAACGGTAGACACGTGGCCATTGAGGAAACAGACTTCTTATTCTGGCTGTGGTTTTCTAAAGGCATATCTTTTTGTTTATTTTTATTTCCATTGGCACATGAGGCATCTAAAGGAAGAAATCTGAAAATTTCCTCTAAGGCAGGGAGAATAAGCAACATTGCCTGCGCTGTGTCAGTTGCTTCTTGAGCATCATTTGGTTCCTAATCAAGATAACAGTGATCTGCAGAAAGTAGATTTAGATGCTGAAGGGTCCCAGATGAAAGAGCTTCTCTTTGTAGGAAATTGTGCTCAGTGGAGGTGAAAAGAAACATGTCTGATATTGCAATATCAAGAATAAGAGAGTGGAAGGCAACCAACACTGTGTTTGTAGGGGTTTCTTTCATATTTTTTAAAATTATTTTTGTTTAAATGTAAAATACCCATATGTTTTATGGAGACTCACATGTGTATGTAGGAGAGTAAGTAATCTATCTTCCTCTCATTATGTTAGCTTCCAGTTGGGAGATGCCACCTGTGGGCTATGCTCCCTGGGGTACTGGAGTGGGGAGATACACTGTAAAATATCGTAGCATCGCTGTTCTAGGTTTCTTAATATTTGTATTCTTTCACAGCAAGGCCTGTGGATATCCATTCCCCCAATTTAAAAAAAAAGTGATTTTGAAAATCCAGTAACTAAACAGCTATTTAATTTTTTTTGACAGGGGCATCTCATTGAATTTATGGCATTCATATCAAAATATAATAACTTATCCAGTTAGTGTCCCCTATGTATTCTTGAAATATCAATTTTGGGTCTTTAACAATAACAAAACTACATATATATATGTATTTTTATATACATATATATATATATATATATATATATTTTTTTTTTTTTTATATCCTGGAGCGACCGACCATTGGGTCTGCGGTAAACTTTTTATTAGATCTGGTGCCGTATCTGCCACGTGGTCATTTGGGAAACTTTGGTCCTGTATGCTAGCAATGAAATTGTGGTGTTCCTAAGTTATCAATAGTAACTGAAGTTGATGATAAGATGTGACTGACGCCTTACGTTATCAACCGGGAGGGGTATCTGTGGAACTTAGATTGACTTGGCTTCTACAGATACTTCGCTACCCACTCTTAGCCCACCAGGAAATTGAGGTAAACCCGGGCTAAACAAATGGTCGGGACACAAACTCAGACACATCAGGAATAAAAGTTGTGTGCGACCGCCTCAGGCTAGACTAGTATATGAGTTGCCAAGAAGGAACCCTGCAAGGAGTGACACAACAAAAGTCAATACTGTATCAGGGACAATAATAGGAGTGGGAATTGGAACCTATCCACTTTTTTTTTTTTACACAGCCCTTCTATTAAAAAAAAAAAGAACTGTAACCACCTACCACCTTTAAAAAAAGTTCATGAACACTTCCAATAGCCTGGGACGTGGCTACAATACACATGTTGCAAAAACGTTATCTAGAGCAGAAGCTGTGCTGCCAAACTCACATTGTACCGGCTCTCACAGTGCCTACTCCTCCAGTCCCCAAATTCCAGCATTTGAATGTCTTCTCTTTTTTATTTTTCTCTAGTCACCAGTATCTGCTATATGCATGTAGACTTCTAGAGAGAAAAGGAATTAATGCCCTCTAGTCAGCAACCGGCAGGAATTAATACATCAGTAGTCTTCCTTCACACTTCGGGTAGGACAACCAAACGGTGGATTTTATACTATATCCAAAATTTTACCAGTTGGATTAAATTTCAACTGTGTAGTGTGGGTTTTGCCACAAAAATATTAGTCTGGATTGCCTCTTAACTTCTGTTCTTCCTTTTCCCCCTTTTACCTGTCTGCTATGGTTTCTTGAAATACCCTCTCAAATAAACTCCTTTTAACCTCAAGCCTCACTGAAGAGTCTGATTCTAGGAAAAACTCACTTTAAATTAAAATAAAATTGCATCACTTTCCCCTTTCCCCCCTTTAGCCCCTTCCATTTTCCCTCCTCCCAATATTTTCCTGTGCCCACCTTTCTCAAATTGATATCTTGTATTTCTTTGATAATTATAGTTACAGATACATGTATATGACTGCATAGACACATAAATGTGACCTATTAAATAAATTTTGTTTGTGTGTATACAGTTTTAGGGATGACCAATTGGTTTTGGATAAGCAATCAAAGGGTTTATCCCTGGGAAAGGCTAATTCTCCCTCTCTCAGAAGTCATTAGCTGCCTATAATATATATGTGTGTGTGTGTGTGTGTATAGTTTAGGCGTGGGGTCCTGGTGAGACTCCCCTCCCCCCTACCTTAACATGTCTATTGATATTGCCATCACTAGGTCTTGTTTATGCAGCCATTTTTAAGAGAGACTCTTTCACAGCAGAAATGCTATTATTCTGGCTTTAATCATCTTTCTACCTGCTCTTCCATGATGTTATATGACCCATAGATGCATAAAGATGCATAGATGGTAAAGATATATTCTCTGATGCTGAGGTCCTGTGATCCATTAGTGTTCATTTGTAGTTTTCTGTGATGTCACCCATTTCTTATAAATGAGGCTTCTTTGATAAGGGGTAGTAGCCACATTTGTCTGTGGCCATAATGATATGATTAAAAATACAGTTAGGGGGAACTTGTCACAAGTCACTCATTGGCCCTGCTGTAGCTGCTGCGTGGGCCACCACACTTGTTCCGGAGGGAGGAGGCTTGAGTTGTTCCTCACATGCACCCTTCACAAGCCCCCAGGAACCTCATATATAAACTTGACTCAAGAATATTTTCAAGAAGCTGAGATGGGAAGAACCGGAGTTTGAAATCAGTCCGAGTTCCATGATAGAGTTTGAGCATTACCTCAAGAGGTTTCATATTTTGGATTAATCATATTTACCCTCTACTGAGAACTTTGAAACTTCCGATTCAATTTCTGTGTCCTTCAGGACTTTTAAAGCAGAGAGCCTGCCATGGACTACAAGAAGAAGAGTGCCCAAGTGTAAGCACTCTCAACTCTGAAGAAAGCAGAGAGAAAAGGAAGAGGTGACGGTTTATAAAGTTCTGGTCTCTGTGGACAGACGTGAGTGGTTTGTCTTCAAGGAGATAGGCAGAGTTTGACAAACTTTAGAGTTCTGTAAGTGACTACATCGTTTCTGTCTAAAAGTGAAATACTAAATTCATGAGCTGAGAAATGTATTTGAATGAGTAAATCAGTACATGTTACCAAGCAGAAAAGGGAAAGTGATTCTTCAGACACATCTTAACTTACAATCTTTATGTGAAATGCGGGGAGACAGACAGTTCCATATGAACAGCGAGAGTGAGAGAGGAGATAAAGAGTTCGGGGACATTTCAATGTCTGATGACATTAGACATAAATCTTTTATGCCAAGTAATAATGGTATTCATCAAGGTGGTTCTGGTTAAAATCTTTAACTCTAAACCTCGATCTGAAAGTAGCAGCTACACATTCCTCTTCTGAGTTCTTTTTTAATTAATTAATGTATTCGCTTTATATCCCGACCACAGTCCCCACTTCTCTCCTTTTCTCCTTGTCTCACACCAGCTTCCCCTACTCCACCCTCCCCTTCTTCTGAGAGAACTGGAGGCCCACAATGGGTACCAACCTGTCCTGGCACATCAAGTTGCAGCAGGACTAGCTGCATCCTATCCCACTGAGGCCAAATAAGGCAGCCCAACTAGGGGAAAAGGTATCTAAAACAGACATCAGAGTCAGAGAGGGCATCAGCTCCCATTTTTAAGGGATCGATATGTTGACCAAGCTGCACATCTACTACATGTGTGCAGGGGGCCTAGGTCCAGCCCATGCATGCTTTTTGGTTGGTGTTAACCCTTTCTCAAGCCATAGCTTCTGATTCCACCACTTGTGGCTCTTAAGGGTCCTTCATAGAAAATATGACCATGGACTAGGTTAAATCTCCCTCTTCTTATTTGATAAGCTTTCTTTGACACTTCGAGTCTCATGCTATTTCTATCCAATGTAATAAAACTCTCAAAATTCTGATTTTCCCCCATTAGTAAGCCTAAGCCTCCCCATGCCCAAAGCTTTGCCTCATACTCCACTCTCATGAGTAAATGGCTCACGTCAAGAAGAGGCTACCCACATTCCCACTTTCCGTTGTGATTCCCTGCTCTGTATTCTCACACCCTCTCATTCTGATGCCTTCAGCAGTTCTCTGGTGCCTTCCTACAGATGTGCGTTTTCCCACTCATTCTTAATTGGAGCATTGTTCTATCACAAGCTACTTCATCATAGCTGGAAATTCATTCATCAAATAAGTATGTTTTCAAATTTTAGAAGTTCTGCTTGGTCCCTTTTAAAGTGTGCCTGGTGATTATTTGTAGTTTGCTGTTTCCTACAAAATTTCAAGGTGGGTTTTAATTTACATTGGACATCTAAAACAAGGCTTTTCAGTAGAATCCGAACAACTAGTCTCTCTCTAAACATATTTCAGGTCTGTTTTATTCTCATTCTTGTATATGTCTCCTGTGTGTTTGAGGGTATTTATTTATTTGTTTGTTTGTTTAATTGGATCATTATCTGTTTCTCTGAGAATTTTTTGAAATCATGGTACCCTGTTGGAAAACGAAGGATTTGCCTCTAGATTAAGCAGTCTAGTGTCTTGAACCTTACCAAATAGGAGAAGCTCTTTACCTTGATCAGGGTTTAAAGTTTTTTAGCTCTCCTGTGCAAGATGAATTTGGTTAGAAATCTCTACAAGGCTGACTTGTATTCATGATTTTTCTGAGAACTATACACTTTGTTAGGCATGAAAGTTTGTTTGTTTGTTTTCTTTAGGTTCACACAAGCCCTTTAGAGTCTTACTCTTTAAGGGAATATTCTTTTTTAAGAGAACTGTTTGTTTTCTGTCGTTCATTCATCCTGTATGTTAGACCTAGAAAATGTTGGATCTTTTCATTAGATTTGACAAAGTTTTCAGGGTAAAATCATAATGTATAATCTTTCAGTTTTTATTTTCTTTGACTTACAGTAGGGCTGTATCCCCACAAATGCATCAGTAGTCACAAACTTTGTAATCTGAAAAAATATGTTTAATCCATATAGTATACTGGACATCATGTCTTTACCTTTAGTAACAGATGCTTTTGTCACATGCCTAGCAGGGATCTGCTGCTGTCTTCCACTGTACAGCATCATGAGAGATTAAATGGTATATTTCAGAGAGTTAGAGATAATTCTAATGATTTGTTTGTTTAACAATTAGACTGATCAGTTACTCAAAGTGAGTAAGAAATATCATGCCTGTTCTACTTGAACATAGAGAAAGGGGTCTGTGATTATTTTTCTCTGCAAGCCAGATCTTATAGTTGAAAAGTGAATATTAAATCCAGAAAACCAACTGCAATGAGAAAAGTTGGGTCTGATGATAGCAAAGACCAAGGGGATTGATTCAAGGGAGGAACACCAGGCAGAGGTGATTGATCTGATGGACAACAGCATTTGGTGTGTGCAAACCAAAGATGAGATCCATGGACATTAAGATAACCAAGTCACAGTGTTACCTACTGAGGAAGCTATTATTTAATGAGTTTATGAGAAAGTATTTGTCATAGCATGAAAGGTCACAACTGGTATTTTTGGTTGTTTCTTTAGGTATGCTAATTTCATGTGGATAATGACGAACATACAAATAATAAAAATACAGGAAGAATTAACATTTGACTCCTAGCCCATAAATAATCTATGCTTTGGCATCTAAACAGTTTAGACTCTAATCTTTAGAGAGATAGGATGAAGGAAGATCATTCAACAGTTGTAAAAGAATGCAGATTTACATATCAATGAACTGCTGAAATGAAGTGGAAGGTACTGAATCCAAAAGGATAAAATTATGGCCAGTTAAGGAAAATGAGCAGAAGAAAATAAAGTATGGTTTCTTAACAGAAACATAATAAACAGTAGAATATTTTAATCCCAATATCCCAAATTTCATCACTATAAAAGGTTATCTGGGAGACTAAGGATTCTAAATTCTGATCTTTAAGTTTGAAAGAGAATGAAAAAAATGTCCTCCTCCCACCCCGCTGACAGCTTTCCTAAAAGCTACATTGTTTGCCCCATGATTCTGCTATTAATTCTCATATGTATTATCTACAGTTTTCCAACTTGAACAGTCTTGGTTTTCGTTGTGTTCTATCTTTTTTGTCTGAAGAGAAATTGTTTTGAAGAGGAATTATTTCACTCTCTTCTGTAGAAACAATTAGGAGAAAATAATTTCCAAACAGCAACAAACACAGTGTTTGTATTTCATCCCACACTTACTAGCACGTCCCTGCTCACTTCCTATGCAATAAAAGAAAGAAAACACCACAAGAAAGAACAACCAGATGTCTCTTCCAGCATCAGGGGGTTTGTAATCCCTTTTTGAGGAATAAAGCGCAATCATCTCTTTTATTTCCAAAGGTAGGGAGCTCAGCTTCAAATAATTTCAGTCGAAACAAAGGTGACTAACAATGTCCTCCAAACAAGGGATGTGGATATGACCCACAGTTGCCCACTTCCTGATTCTCCTTCAGAAAAGAATAAAGGAGAGTTGGTTACAATACCAGCAATGTTCTTTCAAACCCGATCTCAGATCTTGAAAAATTTCTTCCTTGGGATGTCAGCATTGAAGAATAGGTTCAGATTGTCAGAGCTATTTGTGATTGATATTGCAAGTAAGTTTTAACAATAGGGAAATCAGTTTGTGTCAAAGCAGCTCAGGCCATTAGTGAGGACTATTTTTTTTTCCCTCTGTCAAACAAAAAGCAATGAACTTCTTTCGAACAGATGTTCAAATTAGCTCAAGCCTACAGGCTTGAGGCCTAAGCATGTAATTTGAGTGACCCCATTTGGAATTGCACTTTCACAAGACAGACCTCAGAAAATACACTACGCTGCTGCTCTTAGCCTCCTTTTGGGCATTTGCTCTTTTTTTCTGCTTTTTTCAACTTGTGATAGTATTTTCATTCTCTTATTCATGCATTTCCTTTTTTCTTTGGGTCTGATTTGACTCAGACATTGAGCTCATTTTTTGAAGTCCTTAATCATAATAGCCTTTGCAAAACTTTGTGTGTGTGTGTGTGTGTGTGTGTATTTCAAATTCCATTTGCCTATAGTACTGACAGACTTAAGTTGCCAGTAGCAAACATTGCCATGCCTATGCTCTTGGAAACATTTGCTAAAGTCCTACATTCTCCTGAGCTTGTTTGTTTGTTTGTTTGTTTGTTTGAGACAGGGTTTCTCTGTGAAGCCTTGGCTGTCCTAGACTCATTTTGTAGACCAGGCTGGTCTTCAACTCACAGCAATCCTCCTGCCTCTGCCATCCTGAGTGCTGGCATTAAAGGTGTGCACCACCACGCCCAGCTTTGAGTTTGTTTTTTAAACAGAGTAAAGAAGGAATGCAACAACCAGAACAACAAAAGCATATCTGATCCATCCCCAGCCATTGGTTTGCTGCTTCCATTTAGCTCTTTTCTAGTTCGGAGTGTAGAGATCTCTCCTCATATGGGTAAAATACATAGATAAAAGGCCAAAGCCACAAAAACAAACATATTTAAAGGGAGAAGGGACAACAATAGCAAAAAACCAAAAATATAAATAGGTGGCATGGAAGTAAGGAAAAAAATGTGGAGATTCAGAGATTTTTTAATCTCATCAATATTCCTGTCAAGCGTCCTGGCCATCCTCCCAACCCCCTTTATGAGAAGGACCTTGAGTACACTGTAGTGCTGATAAAGAAGTTGATAACACAGCATATCACACCTGGGGTGGAGGAACAAGGAATAATTCTGTAGGAGTTAAAGTGGTTTACTATAGTTCCTGAGCCAAAATTGTTCCCTTACTAGCTATTTAGTACAGGCCATCCGTAGCAGACATCCTTCTGACTATCAGGTAAAGCCTTTGGAGTGCATTACCTTAGCAGACAGCCAGCTTCCATCTACCCTCAAACTAAGAAAGCCATCAGATAGCATCTAAGGCCTGCAGCATAGGTCCTTGTCTAGTTGTGATGTTGCCTGTATTTGGTAAATGTCTCTTACTTACACTTTTGTTTTGTGTCTATCAAGGGTTCATACAACTCTTCTTCACTGGAATATGTCTTGTCAAGTGATCTGAACCCGTGTTCCTGATTTATGGTCACTCACAGTAAGCTACTAGCATGCCTGATGTGTTTCGCATGATATCTGCACTTTATGGGGCAGGATGCATCTTTCTGCATGGTTCATTTTGTTAAAAGTTTCTTGGAAAGAAAAGGAGTGGTTCCCTTGCCAGCTTGAAGCATCTGTCTTAACAAAGCAGACATGGACAGACTTCAAAGAAACAGGTGTGCTCAGAAATGCTGGACAGTCTTTCACCTTCATCATTCAAGGAATGTAATTTCCTTTTTTTTTCTGTTTAACATTAGTGGGCATAAGAAATAGGTTTCTTGGCTTCACTTTCTGAGGCATCTAAATATAAAATATACCTTACCCTTAAAATATCAATGGGAATGTACCTATTTTCTATGTCAGGTTGATAAAAATATACAGACTTCTGCATTCTCTCTGTTTTCTTCAACTGTTTGTCAGTTGAAATATAATCCCTTGGCTTGATTCTCCTTCAGAAAGCTGTCTGCTCAGCCATTCCCAGAATCTGTCTGAGCCTTCCCTGGCTGTAGTCTTTCAAGTAAAGCTGGCCACTCTAAACCTCACGGCTTCTGTTTGACCTCTTGTGATTCATTTTTATTGAACATGAGCACACATAACTCCAGCCATTTAATATTTGACAAAGATGCCAAAAACATACTCTGGAGAAAAATAAAGCATTTTCAACAAACAGTGCTAGGAAAACTGAATGCCTCCATGCAGAAGAATAAAATTGGCCCCTTATCAATTGTAGGTAGAGGAAGGCCACAGAATGGGAGAATCTTTGCCAAGGATTAATACCCAGATTATACAAAGAACTAAGAAGAGAAAGAGGGAGCGAAATAGGGAGAAGGAGGGGGGAAATGGGAGAGGGAGAGAATGACCAATTCAGAAAAATGGGCTTGGGGCTTGAACAAAGAGTTTTTAAAAGAAAAACTGACAAAAAGTAAACAACAAATGCTGTAGAGAGATGGGGAAAAGGGAACCCACCCTCTTACTGTTAGAGGGTTTGCGAACTTTCTCTTCCTCTGCCCACCCTGAAAATCAGAGTGGATAATTTTCAGGAAACAAATACAAATTTAGCTATCCTTAATAGGCAGGATTCAGACACAGGGAGAAAGCAAAGAGGGTAACAGCTATAACCTAAGAAGAGAGACCTTCTAACTGGGGTTAAGATGAAATCTCAAAGTTGTTTAGATTTGCATTTCCCTAATCACTAGAGATGGTAAATATTTTTTGAGAAATATTAGCAATTTAGTTCCCTCTTGGAGAATTTTTTTGTTCATGTTGTTGTGATGGGCCACAGCAAATTCTTGTGGGCTCAAGTAGGTATCATAAGAACGGAGGTGGATCCATCCAGCAGATTCTAAAAAGAGTGAAAGCCACGGTAACCAGGGCAACCTCTGCTCACAATATGAGAAGTGTCTTCAGCAGTGAAGTGTCAGGCAGGGGTTCCCAGGCCTCTGCGGGAAGTGGAAGTGAGGCTTTCAAACAATGGATCACTTTCCCTTCTACTCACAAGGGTGTTTAATATACCCAGCAACTGCCTAATATGGAGGATACTTTTCCTGCTACCTACACAGAACTGCATCCTATCCATTCCATTTCCGTCTACACTATTGAGAGAGTTTCGTGTTCCCTTGGACAGATCATCATTAAGATAATTATTAAATGCTAAAATCTGTCTGGCTTGTATCTCTTTACCTTTTTTGGTGTCTGCATGATAACTTTTTTCATGCAAGTCCCTATAGTTTAAGTAATCCCTAACACATTGTGTGTAATGTGGTACACATTAATGCCCTTTGTAATTTCTTATATTACATATTTTTTACTTGTAGCTGGAGTTTGACAGCTTCAACAGCTCCAACAGGCTTGGCTCAATGGCCCATTCCAATATTCCTATTAAAGCGATAGTAATGATGAAGAACAGAGAGAGAGATTTGTTTATTGGTGCCAAACAGGAACAGGAACACATGAAAGGGTCAGTGAACGAACAAGTCTATCTTCTGTATATTGACATGAGTTTGATATAAATGGAGAAATGATTGGTCTAGGGAAAATCAGTGTGCTCAATTAAGTTGTCCTAGTCAAAGTGTGGTCATTGTCTTTGTTCAGGTCTACAACATCCTCCAGAGAGTCCTCTTATAGCTGTCACATGGGAGCATTTTGGCTTTTAGGGACAGTTACTTCTCCAGGATACATCTTCACTGTCTTGTATAATTGTCCTCATGTGACAGTGGTCAGAACAGACATGTGTCTTGCAAGGTGGTGCTGTACCAGGAATCTAAGATAACTGTAGGTTGAAGGAAATGATTTTTCTTTGTACCTTTAGCTCTGAATTAATCTAGTATTTTTTGGCTTTGGGACAAAAACTAGTAATTTGACTCTGTTGGTTTTTTGAGTAGTTAGTAACTTGTTCCAACATGATTTATTAAAAATATATATATACATATATATCATTTCACTTCTTTATCATGTGTTTAAATTAAGAATGTATGGGAGATATTCATGTGTGTGTTTTTAATAGATGTTTGAGATAGGTTAGATAGATTCTTCTAGAGGGGTTACTATTCTCACCTGAAGAGGTGACCAGGTGACCCAAAGCAAAGCCAACAGAAACAAATGCAGGCAGAGATGCCCAGCTATTTATCATGTTTAGCTACACTGCACGCCAAATGTGTTGTCAAGTCCTTTCCTGCAAAGGCAGCTTCTAAATGCCTGTTTCATACCCATGTGTGTATCCATGACACAGATTCTTAGAAATCTCTGTTTCTTTTGTCAGGCTATGAGGATTTTGGTGTGATATACAGAATATATACTACTTTATCTTCATTTCAGGGATGAGAGAATATTTTTCTTTTTCCATGGCCAGCAAAGTATTAAAAATGCTTTCTTTGTGATAATTTAATAAATTAAAATAATATTATATTAATGTTTAAATAGATATTTATTCCGATGAAGTAAATTTCAACACCCCTTTCAACATCTAAAAGGCCGTATGGGTTTTTCTTTCTCTGCATACCCCTTATTTATGTTTTTAAAAATCTTTCTGCTATTTCTTTTTTATTTTAAATATTTCTTTACGAACTGAGGATATTAGTTCTTGGTCATATATATTGCATGATTTCCTCCAGTTTGCAAGATTCATTTGAGTTTTTTCTTTGCAGATATTTTTAGTATTTATGTAGTCAATCTTTTCTTCATATAATGAATATTTTATTTTATAGTCCTGGGTTTTGTATTTGCTGTTTCTACAAGCCTTTTCAACTTTGAGCTACTGAAAAATGTATATTTATTCTATTCTAGAGTTTTTATAATGATATTTTTATATTCAAGTCTTTTATTCATCTAGTATTTTGGCATTAGGGGGAAAACTAGTCATTTTATTCTCCTATTTCTCTCAAACATGTTAGTAATTGCTTCAAAATAATTTATTGAATATTTTATATATATTTCATGTTTTATCATGGGCTAAAATTGAGATCATAATTGGAGATATGCATGTGTGTGTTTTAAATAAATATTTTAAAAAATGTAATTAAAATATGATGACATCATTCACCCCTGCCAATTCCTCCCATGCCTCCTTCCTTCATTTCCTCCCACCCCTTTTCCTTTCCTCTCAAATTGATGGCCTTTATGTGGGATGGCTGGGAAGGAGGAAACAGAAAGAGAAAATAAGGTGTTTGTATTATAATTTCAAAAAGAAAATAATAAAAATAATAATATAATAAAAATCACGGCATGTTTTTGATTACTATTTATATGCATATATATGCATCCTTGTATAAACCCAACCCAATGAGTCTGTTTAGCGTTGCTTGGGTGTGTATTGTTTTAGGGCTGACCATTTGGTATTGGTTAAGGAATTTGAGAGCTCATCCCTGGGAAACACTAATTCTCCTTCTCTTAGAAGCCATTAGTTTTCTGTAGTTCCTTGTCTAAGGATGGACCTCCATGAGATTTCTTCCTTCCACATTAGCAGAGCTATCTGTATTGTCATCATTCAGGTCTTGTTTAGGCAGCCACATGGTTGAAGTATTACATGTGTAGCTTCCCTAGGAGACACAGGGATTTTAATCTTGGTTAAAATTCCTGGTCCTCTGCTTCTTACAATTTTTATCTTCTCCCTTCTTTGATGATCCATGAGCCTTGGGGGCAGGATTTGTGTTGCACATGCTAGATCCACTGGAGCTGGGCACACCACAATCTGTTGACCTCTATATTTTGACTAGTTGTGATTTTCTATAATGGTCTCTGGTGCAAAAAAAAAAAAAAAAGTCTTTATAGAGGAGTTTCTTCTGTAGAAGGATAAGTCTTAGCATGCACAGAAATTATGTATTTAGTAAAGTGGTGATAGGAGGCTCTTTTCTAAGATCCGTGACCTCACTACCCCTGGGCAGTTGGCTGCCTAACTAGTACCAGGCATGTCTAAGCACCAGTTAGCCTATGCTCTTACGAGTTTTTTACTGAGAGCATTGTTTATTTGTCCTTCAATTTGTTTATTTCAAAATGCCGTTTATTCTTGGTTATTTGGTTTTCCTTATAAAATGAAGGGCCATTGTTACTAGCTAAACATCCATCTTGCTCTTCTGTTTTTTAAAAAGGACTTGGCATGGCCATTAATTCACAACAAGTTTGGGTGCCATAGAACAACCTTTCCTATGTTTCAGTGCAGTGAGAGCCTATATCTTGAAAATGGTTTGAACGCAGCTTCATTGAGACAATGGTTCTGATTGCTATTCTGTGCTAAAGCCAGGCCGATGCACATTTTATTAGAGTAAGAAAACATTGCTATTATAAAAGCATCTATGTCACCTTCTCGACTCTTTAAGACTAACTGATTAAGACCCCAAAGACGCTTTCTTTTCATTTATGATGTGGCTGTGGGTCATTTTCCTCAAAATGACATGATTTTAATCATAAGAAAACAAAAAGGAAGCAGTGAAGATAAGCTTCGTAAAAGCCTGGTGCTGTAGGAGAAGGTGAAGTAACAGAATTGTAAGGTGTTATTTTGTATATGGAGGCCCCGCTGCCTGGGGAAAAGATGCTCACACAATGAATATGTGACAGAATGGAGACTGACTATCTCCTGCTACTCATTTCATTGCTTTTTTTTCCTTTTTGTCCACCAGTATACATCACTTGTGTATGTTTGTATATGCACATGGATCCATATACATGCATGTGTGCATAATTATGGAGACCAGTGGACAGCTTTTGGTATTGTTTCTCAGGTGCACTCTACCTTTTTCTCTCTTCCTCCCTTTCTTCCTTCTTTCTTTCCCTCCCTCATTCCCTCCATTGCTTCTTTCTTTCCTTTCGTTTGAGATTGAGTCTCTCACTGGCTTGTCACTTACCACGTAGGCTGGCCAGAAAGCTCTGGGAAACTGCTTGACTCTACCTCTCCAGCACTGGGGTTGCAGACACATGGCAACGTATTTGTCTTCTTCTGTGTGGGCTCTTTAGGGTCAAACTCAGATCTTCATGTTATCAAGGCAAGTACTTTAAGAACTGAGCTATCTTCTGTAGCCCTGCAAATTTTGTTAAATCACATGCCCTGCTTCTCTCTCTAGCCTTCACCAGTTACATGCTTGGATCTCCAAACAAGAAAATGAAAGTTCTTGGAGAATCATGTTTATGTGTATAGGGAATTTGTGGTCCTTGACTTGATGCAATTTGTCATATCCCAATTTGTCATAACAGCAGGAAGCTCATCAAGCAGGGCTTGGTCCTTTATAAAGTACAGGATGTCCAAAATCTCAATTTAAGATATAAGTGATGTTTGGACATCTGTTAGTATAGCTTTCCTTCTTCCATGTTACAATAGCCCATCTCATGCTCACTGTAGGGGAGAAGAAACAGGGTCAGTAGGAATTTTTTGAAAGTCCTTAAAAGGTAAAACTGTCTTCAGTGTGCTGTCTTCATAAGAGTGAAGATGGGACCTGTGTCTGCAGGGTGCCAACTTCTAGGTAGTTAAAACTTGACATCAGGATTCCTGATTTAAATAGGAAGTTGGGAAGAAAGGTATTGAGGTTTGAGATAGAAGCTTTGAGAAGTTTTAAGTTTAGCTTGAGCCAATATACAATGGTTTGTTATAGGCATCCCTGGGCTCCTTGTTAAAACAGAAAGAGTTAGACTGCTAAGTATCTTTTTGCTTGTGTAATACTATGAAGGTCCTTTTGATGTTTCTGTGCACTTGTATTCAGAGTTAAGACACTGAATATTTCATAAGATATCCACAGATATGAATAGCATTGGGGATGCTTACATAATAAGATATTTTAGCAAAACTTATTATTTTTATGTGGAATTATTATTTGCAGATTTTCTTTTTGCTCTTTCTTTGTTTCTTTTTCTTTTTGTTGTATTTATGGGCAACAGAAGAAAACGAACGGCATCCAACAGAAACTGTTTTACCTGGGAGCCCTGAGACTTTTTTTTTGTGCTTATTTTCTCTCCCTCTTAAGCATAAGACTTTGATGTCTGAAAAGCCAGGGAATCTAAAACACAAAGAGATGCTGCCAATAAGTAAGGGTGGATAATGGCCTGCCAGGACCAGCCCACAGCTCAGATGCTTAATCCGACAAGCACTATGTAGTAAATTCTAAGAGGTTCAGCTTGTGACTGTGTAGATGTTGCTTAAATGTAGATTCTAAGGCTCCTCCTACAACTCTGAATAAAAGCATCTTTGGATTGACCTAAAAAATTTCCAATTCTTAAAGAATTGCTTAAGGTGATGGTGATAGTAGTGACCCAGATCGCTATGGAGTAGATGCTTTAGAGTCTTCCTGGCTGCCAAGAAATTCTATAGAATAAGAATCGTAGAAACTTAAAAATAGAAAGCGTCTAGGAGTTATCTTCTAGCCCAAGCATTGCCACTGAGTGTATGAATGTGTGTGAGTGCACATCTGGTGTATGTGCATGGAACATAAAAATATGATATATGTATTCATTCGTGTGCGCATGCTCGTGAGTGCATGGAGAAAAGAGAAGAACCTTTAGTGCCTTGTTCTATTACTCTATGCTTCATCATCTTGAGTCAGAACCTCTTAGTGAATCTTAGCAAGCCCTGGGGAGCCTCCTCTCTCTGGCTCACACAGTGCTTGGGTTTCAGGCTCCTTTGGTCAGTCACAGCTGACCTTTTGCATGGGTATCTGGGGTTCAAACTTAGGTCCTCACAGTATGTAGCAAGGACTTTTACTCACTGAGCCCTCTTCCTAGGTCAATTGGCACTTCAGAAGTTCCAGTTAGAGCATACACTTTGGAAATCAAGTATGTTTTATAAAGTTTCTCATAACAGAAGCAAAGTTTTTTTTTTCTCCCTCTGATTTTCAGCCACCTCCCTCCTATTTTCAGAGTTGGGTATAAATAACTCTGCACCTGTTTCAGATATTAGACAATAATTTTCCAGCTCCCTTGACACTTCCATTTTCTGTATAAAACAATCTTAGTTATAAAGTCATCAATTTTCCTCCATGATTTCATATTTTTAAGGAATGGGCAATGTTTTGGCAGCTCTTTCCCCTCACCACTCCAAGCTTTTGGGTCTGTTTTAGATGCAAGATTGCTTTGTAAACATAAAAATTTTTCAGTGGTATCCATGGGAATCCACCTACCCTTGAACTGCTGTAGTCCAAGCTCTTCCATGTACTTCATATTGGAAACACAGTGACTTTGTTCAACTTCCATTTGACTTTTCTAAAAGCCAAAACTTTTTTTTCTTTTTATCTATCTATCTATCTATCTATCTATCTATCTATCTATCTATCTATCTATCTATCTATCTATTTTTATAATTTTAACATTTTTATTTTATATTAATCACAGGTTATATACTTTGTATCCCAGCCGTAGCCACCTCCCCCATCCCCTCCCTATCCTGCCCTTCCCTCCCTCATCTCCTTGCCCCTTTCCAGGTCCACTGATAGGGGAGGACCTCCTCCTCTTCCGTCTAACTCTAGTTTATCAGGTCTCTTCAGGACAAGCCAAAACTTTTTAACAAACGATAAGTCTAAGATATGTCTGTGTGTGGATACACCAGAATGAATTCCCACATAACCTTTGATGTGAGGTGTTTCCCTAACCCATTTTATCATGAATCATTGTTTCTCTGTGACATCTTTTAACAACAGAAGTGATAAATTTTGTGTTAATAAAAATCAATAAAAGTTATTTCTAATTTTACTTCTAAGGAAGGTTATTTGTAAAGTATCTGGAAGTTACTTCTAACATTTGATAAAGCCAAATTTCTTTTAATATTTTTTATTAAAACATAATTACATCCTTCTCCTCCCTTTTCTTTCCTTCAATCCTTCCCATATCTCTTCCTCCAACTCTCCCTTTCTAACTTCTATCATGGCCCTTTACTCATTCTCAAATTGATGGCTTTCTTTGATTATTATTTATGTTATTAGTATATTCAATATATATGTGTATGTGTGTTTAGTGTTGCTCTATATATAATTATAATTTCAGGGGTGACCAAATGGGGACTATATATCTTTTTTTCTGTGTGATGCAATTTATTGTGCCTTATTTTCTGAAGATCAAAGTAATTACTTTTTTTACTTTAAATTTATTTTTTATAAGTTATTCACTTTACATCCCAATTGTAGCCCTCTCCCTCACCTCCTCCCAGTATCACCTGACCTCCCTTTTTCCCCCTATTCTTCTCTATATATCTTTCTATGATTTATATGATATAGGATAAACATACTAAAATCTGTACTCCTAAAGAAGCTAAACAACAAGGAGGACCCTAGGGTAGTTGCTCAATCCTCACTCAGAAAGCAAATGGGATAGACAGCAGAAGAGGGAAAAAATAGGGATCAGGACAGGAGCCTACCACAGGGAGCTCTGAAAGACTACCCAGCAGGATATAGAAGCAGAGGCTGAGACTCATAATCAAACTTTGGGCAGAGGGCAGGGAATCTTATGAAAAAAGAGGGAGATAGAAAGACCTGGAGGGGATAGAAGCTTCACAAGGGGACGAACAGAACCAAAACATTTGGGCCCAGGGATCTTTGCAAAGACTGAATAAGGACTCCAACCCAGGACCATGCATGGAGATAACCTAGAACCCCTGCACAGAGGTAGCTCATGGCAGCTCAGTGTCCAAGCAGGTTCCCTAGTAATGGGAACAGGGACTGTCTCTGACATGAACTCAGTGGCTGGGTTTTTGATCACCTCCCCCTCAGGGGGGAATAGCTTTGCCAGGCCAGAGGAAGATAATGCAGCCAGTCCTGATGAGACCTGATAGGCTATGGTCAGAGGAAAAGGGAAGAGGACCTCAGTGGACTTGGGAGGGGCATGGAGGAGAAGAGGGATAGAGGGTGAGATTGGGAGGGGACAAAGGAAGGAGTTACAGTTGGGGTACAAAGTGAATAAATTATAATAATCAAAAAATAAAAAAATTAAAAATAATCTGAAATTTTTATTTTTGTGTTTTATATAGGAGACTGTATTTACACAATATCTGTTCCTCCCTCTTCTCCAACCAACTCCTCCTCTGTCCTTTAACTCACTTTCTTTCACGATCTTGTTATTCCTTAATTATTGTTTTACACACACATACACAAACACACACACATATATATAGTGTCCATTATGTATAGCATCCATTTTTTGTTGCTCATCTGTATATGTGCTCAGGGCCAATGACTTGGTATTAGATAAACTAGCAGGGAGTTTGTTCCCAGAGGAGACTCATTCTCTTCTCAGCAGCCATTGATTGCCTGCAGCTTTTCATCTAAGAGTAGGGTCTATTAAGATTTTTTTTTCCACCCATGTCACAGTGTCAACTGGTGATGCCAAAATGCAGGGTTTTTTCGGCAGCCATATTTTTTAAATTTCATAAGCACAGCTTCCCTGTCCTATCCAGAGAACTCTATGTCATATCAGGTATTCTAGTCCTCTGGATGTTACAAATTTTCTGACCTCTCTTTTATAACGCTTCCTGAGCCTTAGGTATAGGCATTCTGTAAGTTGGGGTTGAGTGCTCTGGGTCAGTTGCTCTCTGCATTTTGACCAGTTATAGATTTCTATAGTAGTTTGTGACTTTTGCAAAAAGGAAGCTTCTTTGATGGGGAGTAAGAGTTACACTTAGGGTAAGGCTGCTTCTGATGTAGTTCCTGGGAATGGTAAGCACACATTACTAGCTTAGAACTTGGGGAACCTGGTTTTGAAAATAACATACTCATATACTGTAAGATAAAGGTTACCCAACAAGTTTCTACCTCACTCCCAGAATGACAATTTGTCCTGCCTGCAGGATGTGCTGGGGTACAGGTGGTGCAGAACTTGTGAGAGTGGCCATCCAATGACTGGTCCAACTTGAGACCCATGCTGCAGGAGGATTCCCCTAACTGACACTGCGTGGAGGGCCAGGAACCACAGGGTGGATATCCCAGAGACCTAGGATAAAATCAAACAAAACTGGCAAATAAATAAATAAATAAAAGGCAATGAAATCATTCTTGACAATATTCTGCTATACTCAGAGGTCTGATTCTAGCATAATCATCATCACAGAGGTTTCTTCCAGTAACTGATTGGAGCAGATGCAGAGACCCACAGCCAAACATTAGACGGAGCTTAGGAATCCTGCAGAAGGGGGGGGGGGGAGGAGAAAGGATTAAAAGGGCCAGAGGAGTAAAAAACATCACAAGAAAATGGCCAATAGAATCAACTAACCAGGGTTCCTGGGGCCACACAGACACTGAACTGAAAATCAGGGAGCCTGTATGGGTCTGTGCTGGGTCCTCTCTACATATGTAATGGTTGTGTAGCTTCATGTTCTTGGGTGTCTCCTAACAGTGGGAGAGGGAGGCTGTCTCTGACTCTTTTGCCTACTTTGGAACACTTCTCCTACTGGTTTACCTCCACCAACCTTAATATGAAGGGATATGCCTAGTTTTACTGCAACTGGTAGACTATGTTTGATTGATATTCTTGGAAGACCTGCACTTTTCTGAAGGAGGAGTAGATCTGGGAGAGAGGAGAGATGGGGGAAAAGACTGGGAGGAGAGGATTAAAGAGAAACTGCAGTGGGATGTAACATATGAGAGAGGAATTTAAAAAAAAAAGTCACCCAACAATATGTTTACTTGGTGAGTAACTTTAGCATGAATATATTTCCTGAGATATGAATCAACAACAGCAACTAAACCAAAATGTTGAAGATTTAGGATAAAATTGTGTAAAAGTTGCTTCAGATGTCTTCATTTAATCATTCTTTAGAGTTACAAAACAATGTTGGTTGGCTAGGCAAAAGCCAGATATAATTGTTTCCCCCTTCCTCAGCTTTTTTCGTATAAGCTAATACCATATCAAATCTGGGGTCATCAGCATAACATAAGGAGCATCACACCACTCAGAACCCAGCTCCCTAATTTTTGTTTAAGATAGGAGGGTTGTTAAATACTTGGTTGTGGAACCACCATGCCTGACACAAAATCTGAGGTGTATTTCTTAAAGATAAGTGAAATGGGCAACTGGTTCATGTTTTGTTTTTCCATCTAGGTTTTCTCATTTATAAAATACAGAAGATAATTTAACTCTAATTAGCTTCAGGTCACATTGACACAATCCTCAACTACCTACATGACTAGCAGGACGTGAAGTAGGCAGGTGGTTCTTTTTCCAAAGGTTGGCTAGGAGTCAGCTGATAAAACGTTAGCTAACATCTGAACAAGTGAATCTCAGCATCTATCAGACTGGCCAAGTCTGTTTTTTCATGTGACAGTGCAAGATTCAAGTTAGAACACAGCCTGGGTCTGTGTTCTCACTTGAATTTAATCCCAAGTTCAGAACCATTATTATTTCTGTCACACTCTCAGCAAAAGCATTGCACCAGGCTCGTTTCAGATTTCAACTATCCAATAAGTAGATCTCGCATCATGGTGGGAATTGGTACAGAATCACCTTACAATTAGTACGATCTACACAAACACTAATCGTGTATGTTTTATGAAACTTGCCATGTAGAACATGCCCTTTAGTAGATAATTATTAGTTACGAAAACAAATTGGTAGGGGAATTGACAAAGCTTAATCATATAATTATTAAAAAAAACACTTTCATTTCTACAAGCATGCCTTATTAGATATTGTTCACGCCTTTGCACTTCTGTTAGGATAGCCATTTTAAACATGTGATGAAAATTACAGAGTGAGTGAAACTCAATGCTATATTTACTTGGTTTGGCAATGTGTGGTTATGATTCTGTGGAAGAAACAACCTAATGATGCTCAGAAGTTTATAAATTCTAGCGTCAGGCTAAGCACTGAAATAAGAAGTATGCTTTTATTTTGCAGAAGTGTTCTCATAAGGCCTTGGGCATTTTAACGAAACACAGATAAGTCTGAGAAATAACTAATATAGACAAATTCAATATATGAAGACTTCTATGTCTTTTAACATAATTGCTATCACTGAGAACAGGGCTGTGCCTCTCTTGTCTCAGAATTGTCAACAGCAGTTCAGTTGTCAGTTTTGTATTAAAATTGAGCCAGAACAACAGAAAGCCACAGGAACTTGTTAGCTTTGCAGCCCACACACATATGAAATGTTTTACTTAAATTTTGTTTTAATGAGATTGCCTTAGGTTTTAGCTAACATTGCTAAAAAGAGATGAATGTATTTGAAAAGTCTCAATAATTGCTTTTGAACAATAGTTGAAGGCATTCCTTGTTTCATTGTTTAGTGAATGTTTATAATGCATGAGGACAGTAGATTGTTCTTGACTCACCGGGAAATTTTGTCCCAAAGACAGTGCTTTCCCTTTTATTCTGGGTACTGAGAAATGGCAAGGCAAATAGAAAGTGATACTATTATATCACTCTACATATATAGGCTGTGTTTCTTTAGTATCTTATTTTCTTGTATATACGTGTGTACATGAGCATGCCAGTGTGTACTTCCCACACACACACACATGTGGAGGACAGAGAGGACATTGGCTGTCCCACTATACAACTCTCTGTCTTGTTCTCAGAGAGAGACTTTCTCATTGAACTTTGTGCTTGCCATTTTTTAAAAATTAGGCGGACTGCTCAGCAGACTACAGCAATTTTCCTTCCTCTATTCCTTGGGCTGGGGTTTCAGGCCCTTATAGCCATGCTCAGCTTTCACATGGGCACTGGGAACCCAAACACAGATCACTGTGCTTGCTTGGCAAGTGCTCTTGCCCACTGAAGCATCCTCCCATGCAGTCTTGATCTTTACATCCTATTGAGAACGCTTGGCTTCACAGACATTTTTCTCTTGTTGATTTAATCCTTTGGGAAGGAGACAGAACACATTTAATTCCATTACAAAACTGAGATATTTATTCATTCCTCCCAAAAATGCATCTTCACTAAAATTCCTGAGAGTATTTAATTTTTTAAAATATAATGCTTTCAATTCACCCCTATAACCTCTTTTAAGGAAATTCTGTGAGAGAAAGAGCATAGACTGAGCTCAGAACATGTTAGGTCTGTGATGTGGAACAAGTTACCAGCTTTGAGAAAAATCCTTTTCAAATTGAAGCAATGCATGGATGCCTACATTTGTTTTTTTTTTTTTAATTTATTTATTTTTATCTCAATCACAGGTTAGGTACTTTGAATCCCAGGCGTAGCCCCCTCCCCCATTCCCTCCTACCCTCCCACTCCCTCCCTCATCTCCTTCTTCCCGCCCCCTCCAAGTCCACCAACAGGGGAGGGCCTCCTTCCCTTCCATCCAACCCCAGCTTATCCTGTCTCCTCAGGGCTGGGATGCCTACATTTGTGGCAACAGTAAGTGGCATGTTTCAACAAGTACAAATATGGCTCTCCTATAGACAGATAATTCTTGTAACTATTTTGCTTCATCACCTATCTATGGCATTTATTTAAATATCCCTTATTCAGAGTGAAACATTTGAAACAAAGAAAAATCATGAGGTAATATAAATGTTCTTTCCCACACCTATCAGATCAATGTTATATGTTATATAGACAATCTTAGGTAGACAATATGTTATATAGGTAACTTAGCTTCACGCTTGTTTCCTGGTCCTCTGGAATCATACGTATTTAGAATTGTGTTCACAATATCGTTGACCGTTTATCTGGTATCAAGTTCCCACCAAGTTCCTCTTCAAGTTCTGGCAATTTAATTTACCAAATATTTCGCAAATTTATACTCTTAATCCTTACCAATTTGTATGTATTTGTGTGTATTCTTGTGTGGGGCTATGCAAGTGTATGTTATATATATGCTTGGTGTTTCCATGTGCTTGTGGAGGCCAGTTGTCTTAGAATTTTATTTCTGTGAAGAGAAATCATGACCATGGCAACTTTTATAAGAGAAAACATTTAGTTGGGGCCGGCTTATGCTTTTAGAGGGTTAGAGTGCTGTCATCATGGCAGGAAGAATGGTAGCATGAAGGCAGACATGGTACTGAAGAAGGAGCTCAGGGTTCTACATCTTGACCTTCAGGTAGAAAGAAGGAGACCGTGGACAACACTGGGTATAGCTTGAGCATATATAAGACCCCAAAGCCCACTCCCACAGTGACACACTTCTTCTAACAAGACCACACCTTCCCCAACAAGGGCACATCTCCTAATTGGCCAACCATTCAAACACATAAGTCTTTTGGGGCCATAAGTATTCAAACCACAACACTAGTCAGCGTTGGCTGTCATTTGTTAAACCATCCACCTTGGGTTGTTTTGTGTGTGTGTGTGTGTTTGTGTGTGTGAAATCTTTTTTATTAATTTTTATTTTTATTAATTACAGTTTATTCACTTTGTATCCCAGCTGTAGCCCCCTCCCTCAACCCCTCTCAATCCCTCCCTCCCTCTTCTTCTCCTATGCCCCTCCCCCAGTCCAATGATAAGGGAGGTCCTCCTCCCCTTCCATCTGACCCTAGTCTATCAGGTCTCATCAGGACTGGCTTTTTTTTTTTGTCTTCCTCTGTGGACTGGTAAGACTGCTCTCCCCTCAGGTGGAGGTGATCAAAGAGCCAGCCCATGAGTTCATGTCAGAGACAGTCCCTGTTCCTATTATTGGGGAACCCTCTTGGACACTGAGCTGCCATGGGCTACTTCTGTGCAGGTGTTCTAAGTTATCTCCATACATAGTCCTTGTTTGGAGTATTAGTCTCAGAAAAGACTCCTGTGCTCAGATTTCTTGGTTCTGTAGCTCTCCTTGTGGAGCTCCTATTTCCTCCAGGTCTTTCTATCTTCCCCTTCTTTCATAAGATTCCCTGAACTCTGCCCAATGTTTGGCTCAGTGTAGGTTTTAATACCCTTCTGGATGGAGTCTTTCAGAGGCCCTCAGTGATAGGCTCCTGTCCTGTTTCCTGTTTTCTCCCTCTTAAGCTGACAATCTCATTTGCCTTTCGGAATGAAGATTGAGCATCTTACCCAGGGTCCTCCTTCTTGGTTAGCTTCCTTAGGTGTACTGAGGTTAGTGTGATTATTCCATTTTATGTGTCTTGAAATGTAGATCAACTCCTGTTTCTGGTCTCCATTGCCCATGTTTTAAAAAGGATTTTAGTGAAATCTTTCTGATGAAATCAATTTCCTTAGCATGGCTTAGAACCTGCTCACTTTTTTCTTGCTTTTCTCCCTTCTATAATATACTGTAATCTCCTCTCTTCTCCCCTCCTCTTTTTTCTCCTAACGTCTTTTCATCCTTCAACTTTCTACCCTCTCAGTTACATGCATACTGTTATCATTATAACTTTAGAAAAGTCTTCCAGGGCATCTTTGATAGACCCTATTTATTAGTATAGTCTCCTCTGGAATCAAATATTTATTCTTCAGACCTCTCATCACAGTTTATAACTAAGTATACTTGACCACTTGACTAATGTTCTTTTCCCCCATTGCCTTTTGTGGGCAGCAAGGGCAGACTATGTCTACTTTGGTCCATACCTGAATGAATTTCTGTCTTAAAATCAAAATTGATGTGATTATACATATAAGTCCTTAGTACAAGGAGGGGGAAAGATATTCACCACTTAAAATTACAACCACTAACTCACTTCTGTACATGCGCCATGCTCAGCTGTATGGCTGCTTGTAGTCCTTGAAAGTACTAAGAGATATTGATGATGGAATGTTGCCTGGGGTGAGAGCTTCAATCACACAACTTTTGTGAGTAGTAAAGGCTTTTTGAAGATGAGTTATGCATGTTTTCTATAGGTAAGTTATGCAGATCTCTGCAAGTGAGCCTAATATCTTCATTGGTTCACTTAAAGGTGGACTTGACTAGAATCATATCTTTGATCTGTTGGTGACATATCTGGGGTGAAACTCTGTTTCTGCATGTCTCCCCAACAATGATATATCTTTATCCAACCCCGGATTGTCTCTCACCTCTTCCAATTTGTCATAGTGCCCTTCTGTGTAAAGCATACCCAAAAGAAGATAGAATGAAAACAAAAGATGCTTTCCCCATAAAAGTTTAAAGGAAAGAAAAGTGCATTGAATGGCTAGCTCTTTATCATGGGCATGATCTAGTTCAAATTAGCAACTCACCAGAAATGCCTTATTTTTATTGCTGCTATTTGTTTAAGTCACATTGCCCAGATCCCATAAATTACTCTTTAATGTGTCCCAAGCAGTCTGGTTTGGGGAGGACGCTCCCTTTCCCCAAGGAGCTAATGAAAATTCAGTGTTTCCTTATTCCCTGAACCTCATCACAAAAATCAATGCCTAAAATACAATTGCTGCATAGTGATGATCTGTGGCCATAGTGCCTTCACAGAGCTGAAAATTATAGCTCAGAAAGCAATCCGTGCTTCTCTCCTTTGAAAACTTTAGATTCACACATCTGCTGCCTTCTTGACCCCAACCCTTCCATCTTGTTACCAGACAGGAAGGTTTTCTTTCTTTTGTCAAAGTGCCAACTCTTTCTGGAAGCCAGGCCCAGAGGAAAGCTGTTCGATGCACACCTCTAGCAAGGTCTGAAGTCTCCACGGTACCTCAGACTGAAGAAGTGTGCAAACTGAAAATTGCAGAGCAGTTTTTTGAGGTTCTTTTCCTTTTTCTCAGTAAATTCTATCTGCTGGTGTGAAAACACAGCAGCATCAGTGTTTACTGGGTCAACAAAAACCAACAGATTTGTTTCTTTTATTGGAGTTTGTGAAGGGGAGATATTTGTTGGAGGACAATGGAAAGTGAGAACAAGGTATAGAAGATAGAATTTGGATCCCATTTCTTCAGTTTTTTTCCTTCTTCTTATACTCTTAAACTTGAGGACCATATAGGCTGATACCAAGGACAAAGTGTGTGGTTTATTATATTATTTTTATCAATTATAGTTTATTCACTTTGTATCCCACCTGTAGCTCCCTCCCTCCTCCCTTCCCAATCCCCTTTCCTCCTCCTTCACCCATGGCCCTCCCCAAGTCCACTGATAGGGGAGGTCCTCCTCTCCTTCCTTCTGATCCTAGTCTATCAGGTCTCATCAGGAGTGGCTGCACTGTCTTTCTCTCCAGCCTGGTAAGGCTGCTCCCCCCTCAGGTGGAAGTGATCGAAGAGCAGGCCAATTAGTTCATGTCAGAGACAGTCCCTGTTCCCATTACCATGGAACCCACTTGGACACTGAACTGCCATGGGCTACCTCTGTGCAGGAGTTCTACGTTATCTCCATGAATGGTCCTTGGTTGGAGTATCTGTCTCAGAAAAGACCCCTGTGCCTAGAATTTTGGTTCTGTTGCTCTCCTTGTGGAGCTCCTGTCCTCTCCCTATCTTACTATTTCCCACATCTTTTGTAAGATTCCATGCACTCTGCCCAACAGTTGGCCATAAGTCTCAGCATCTGCTCTGATACCCTGCAGGGTAGAGCCTTTTAGAGACCCTCTGTGGTAGGCTCCTGTCCTGTTTCCTGTTTTCTCCTTCTTCTGATGTCCATCCTCTTTGCCTTTCTGAGTGGGGATTGAACATTTTATCCAGAGTCCTCCTTCTTGATTAGTTTCTTTAGGTGTACAGATTTTAGTATGCTTATCCTATATTATATATCTAATATCCACTTATGAATGACTATATACCCTGTGTGTCTTTTTGCTTCTGGGATACCTCACTTAGGATGATCTTTTCCAGTTCCCACTACTTGCCTGCAAATTTCATGATCTCCTTGTTTTTTTATTGCTGAGTAATATTCCATTGTGTAGATGGACCACAATTTCTGTATCCATTCCTTAACTGAGGGGTATCTGTTTTTTTTTCAGCTTCTGGCTATTACAAGTAGGCTAAGGACCAGATATAAATTGGGAATATATTGATTTTACCAAAAGTTTAAAGCATGTTTCGCCTTAGTATAGGATAACAATCCTATTTTTGTCAAAAAACAATAGAATTGAGCAACTAAAGACTCCACTTAACCAAATGCATAAAAAACAATACATAACAATGCAAGTAGGAATAAACAGACAAAAGAATTGATAGCTATAAAGGGAAATTCTGAAAAAAAATAGTTTGAATCAATAAATGTGAGTGATGGTGCTTTATGTTTATTTTGTGGATGTTAATTAATCTCTTGGAAAACTAGTAATAATTAAGCTGGACCTACACTGGTGTTTTAAGAAATGTTGATCCAACATTTGACTATCTGAGAAGTAGGGAACAGGTGATGTAATAATAGAATTACTTCGGGATGGACTGAAGTGCCTGGCAGGCCTCTCTCCCTGTAAAAGCACTTGTTCATAAGTCTGGCAACTTGAGTTCAGTCCCTGGGTTCATGTGGTGGAAGGAGAGAACCTATTTCTGCTATTTGTTCCTAAACTCTACACATGATCTGTGATATGAACACGCACACACACACACAATTAAAAAAAAGATAATCCCCCCAAAAGGCCTTTACAGTATCCTAATTATATTTTCAATGTATTTCTTGTCACTCGAGGTACAAAAACAACTATTTACACAGAAAGGCTGACAAACTTGTAAAAGCTTGCAGAGCTCATGAAACTTAGAGTTTGAATAAAAAATTTCATGTGACCTGAAAGACCTTATCAAACTTTGAATGGTGCTGTATCTCTTTTGAACACTCCCTACCTCTTTATTAAAGGAGCATATGCCTGCCTACAGGTGGCACTATTGAATAATTATTAAATGACTTAATTGCCACATTATTTAACACACATACCCCCCACCCCGCCTCACTGTTTGTCTTAGAGTCTAAAAACCCTAAGCATAACTTGCTTCAGCCTATTTGAGACAATGTATATTATTCTTTAAGGCAAGAAAAAGAAGAAATTGTTCTTGTTCCTATTTTGGTTCCAACTTGATTGACTAGTTCTGTTCCTGGTTTTAAGTAAACACACATTGAAATGACCCTCTGCCAGTCCCCTCATTGACCAGTGAAGAAATACTGCAGGTTCTTTTTGATGAAGGACTTTGTTCCTGTATCACATACTTCCATTTCTTCCCGCTGCGTTTGAGGACAGATAGCAGTTTATCTAATCAACTGCTGCTTGGAGGAAATTAACCTTCTGTCCCTGCTTTCCCCCTCCTCCTGAACATCACTGGCTGACTGAAGAGGACTCTTGTTGGGCGGAGATTGGGTGGATTGCTTTCTTCTGTTTCCCAAGGAATCATTCATGTTTGGGATGCTAAGCAATTACAGCTTCTGATTCAATGTACACAACAAACCTCCTGCCTCACCTCAGCTCAGGCTCATTATGCCTCATGAGAGAGCTATGTGTCGGATTTGCACCTCCGGTAATTAGCACAGCTCCTCTGCCAGCCCTCCTTCCGCCTTTGCCAGCATTTTCAGTGTTAGCAAACAAGCATCAATCAACAGCCTGATGAGCAAAATTAAGGCCTCCATGTGACTCTGCCTACAAATGGCACTGAAATTTCAGGCTGGGGAACTCATTTTTGGCAGTGTGGCAGTTTCAAGAACAAAAATGGCTGTAGCTAACACCATAAAAAGAGCCAGCTTGTGTTGAGGATTTTCTGTGAGCACCACTCTGTGATAAACAGTTCACATGGATTATTTCATAAGATCCTAGCATCCTAGTATCCTAGATCCTATATAGTCTTTGGGTCTGCCCACTTTATATTTTAAAAAAATACACAAGGGTGATAAGAGGGCTCAGCTGGTAAAGTGCATGACATACAAGCAAGAAGACGAGAGTTTGGATTTCCAGCACCCACTTAAAAGATAGGGCATGGCACATCTGTAATCCTAGTGCTGGAGGGCAGAGACAGCTGCATCCCTAAGGTGCATTGCATTGTTGAGATCCAGGTTCATTGAGAAACTATCTCAAAAACTAAAGTATAAAGCTTCTATGGAAGACACCACCATTGACCTGTAGCCTCCACACTATGCATGCACACCCATGGGAACATTTATACATACATATAACACACACACATACACACACACACACACACACACACACACACACATACATACACACACACACGCACACCTAAGCCTCCTGAGCTACAAATAAGTATGGGAGCCAGAATGAGATAATAGATATCTCAATGTGAAAAAGTTAATCCTAACTCACTATAGCGACTCAGATTTTCAGTCTGGGACAGGTGTTGGCAGGGACACCAACACCCAGACAGTAATGCTGGAGATGGTGTTTTTTGCAAGACCCCATATGCAATCTCTGCTTTTAAGTAGGGAGAGATGGGGCACAACAACCAAAGCTCAGGGGTGTGGATACATTAAAGGACTGAGAAGCTAAAGAAAAAGACTCAGACAGATTTTGTTTTTACGGTTGATGCCATTTGTATTAATCTACATGATTTTTTTTCATGATAAATTCTTCTTTTGTGTGTGTGTGTGTTGGGGTAGGAGTGAGTGGCTCTATTGTTTTGAGGACAGAATGAAACTAATGAGAGTGAATGCTTGTTTGTCAGTCTCAAACAGACTTTGGCACCAGACAAGCCCCTGACTTGTGGTTCCTGCAATGGGTCTAGTTTCTTTTCTTCTGGGACTAAGCACCACTGGTGTCCTAATTCTAGCCCTGGTGACTGTCACAGTCCTTTGAGCTAGACTTGATTTCTTGACCCATAGTGACCTTTTCACAATGACCTAGTTCTTAGAAAAGAGAAGACGAAGAACTAATGGCTATAGAGAATTTGCTAAAGGAATGTGCACTGCTTAAAGGGAGCTTTCATTTGGGGATTTTGTCCTCCAATTTTTTTTCTGTGAACAAAATTTTGACTTCCTCCCAGCATAACCATTGTAGGTAAGGATGCCTCAGAGCCACAGTCCATCAGCTTACTTGTCAGGGCTGGGTTTTCTCTATTATGAAGAAGAATGTGGATGGCAGCTATAGTCATCATTAGTTACTAAGCAACGATTAACTTGGGCTCCTCCAGCCCTGATGGCTACAAAGCAGTGTTTCTAGTGCTTAAAAGGTTATGGTTGAGCTATACGGCTTCAAAATCTTGGGTTCCAAATGCAACCAGTTCTGGAACCTCAAATTCTGTGCCTCTAAAGTAGGAAATGCTAATACCTGCTTCACAAGGTATTCATGGTTATGTAGCTCATAACTGATCTTGTACAACATAGGGTGAAAGTAAACATTCTAAATTTTAAGAAAAAAATGAAAGAGTGCATTGAACTTAAAATACATGACTTTAATGTTATGGACTGCAGTTTTTTTTTCCCATGCACATCTAAAATAGGCACTGTGTCCATTATTAAACGTGCAAATTTGTTCTTGACCTTATTTTTTTATTTTTATTGATTTATTTATAAGTTTTTTATTTGTATTTTATTTTTTAAAAAATTTATTTATTTTTATATCAATCACAGGTTAGGTTTTTTGCATCCCATACGTAGCCCCCTCCCTCACTCCCTCCCACCCTCCCCAACCCTCCTTCATCTCCTCCCCGCCCCCTCCAAGTCCACCAACAGTGGAGGATCTCCTTCCCTTCCATTTGACCCCAGATTATCTTGTCTCCTCAGGGCTGGCTGCAATGTCCTCCCCTGGGATCTAGCCAGGCTGTTACTCCCTGGCATGTATGGGGCAGGGTCGAAGAGTCAGCCATCAAGATCAAGACTGAAACAGCCCCTGTTTCCCTTACTAGGGTCTTCAGTTCACCAATGAGTTATCATGGGAAACATCTGAGCAGGGGTTCTAGGCCATATCCATACATGGTCCCTGGTTGGAGAAACTGTCCCATATAAGACCCCTGTGCCCTGCTCAGTTTGATCTTTGTGGAGCTCTTGTTCTCCCCAAGTCTTACTAACTTCCCCTAT
>CM053746.1:27961506-27978362 GCA_028658305.1 Pachyuromys duprasi | reverse complement strand
GGTTTAGTGTTTTGACTATGATGTGAAGAGAGGTATTTCTTTTCTGGTCTCGTCTATTTAGTGTTCTGTAGGCTTCTTGTATGTTGATGGACATTTCTTTTTTTAAGTTGGGAAAATATTCTTCTATGATTTTCTTAAAAATATTTTCCGGTCCTTTGAGCCTGGAGTCTTTTCATCTATTCCAATTATTCTTAGGTTTTGTCTTTTGATGGCATCCTTAATTTCTTGGATGTTTTGTGCTCAGGACTTTTCCAATTTTCTTTTTTCCTTGAGTGAGGAGTCCATTACAGCCAGTGTATCCTCAGCTCCTGAGATTCTCTCTTCCATCTCTTGTATTCTATTGTTGATGCTTACCTTTGTGTTTCCTGATCTCTTCTCTAAGTTCTCCAGTTCCAGGTTCTTCTCCCTTTGTGTCTTCTTTATAGTTTCTAATTCTGTTTTCATGCTTTGTACCGTTTTCTTCAACTGATTGACCATGTCTCCTATATTGGTTGTTTCCTCTGTGTTTATCTTTAATTGTTTCTCTATGTGTGCAGTTAAATTCTTCTCCATTTCTTTGAGGGCCTTGTTCATTTCCTCTTTTTGTTCCTCCAATATCTGCATGATCATAGCTTTAACATAATTTTCCTGTGTCTCCGCTGAATTAAAATCTCCACTGCTTATGGGTGTTTCTGGTGGGGCCATGGTGTCCTGATTTTTGTTGGGTGAGTTCTTTCTGGGCATTTGTTTATATATAATCAAGGAGCTGTTTGTGCTTTAAGGCTGAACTTCAGGCTGCAACTGTCAATCTCTTGTGTCAGGAGTACTCATCAAGAAGATCAGGGAGTTCTGGTGGTTTGTTAGTGTGTGTGGGTTGTCTCACTTGAACTCTGTTGTGGGCTCTGTGTGCCCAGCTTCATGCTCTGTGAGCACTGTAGGCTGGTCACTCTTCTGGTCTGGAGGCTTTGCTCCTCACTCTGTGCTAGATGCTGAGTGTCCCGTTTTGAAATGTCAGCTGGGGGATCTGCACTCTGCCCTGTGCTTGCTGCTAAGGGCTCTTCCCTGGACTGGAGACTTGGCGCCCCCTTCTGGGTCAGGGGCTCTGCACCATGGTGTGAGATGATATTTGGGGCACACACAATGGTTTTGGATTGGTTGCAGGCGTTGCTGAGCAGTGTGTATCCGCCTTATGCAGGCCTGTCTGAAATGGTGCCCAAGGCCTTCTCAGACCGGCCCGTGGACACACACAGGGACTGAGGTGGTTGCTGACGGACTTGCGCAAGCAGGCTGGTTAAAACTGTCTCCTAGGCCCATTGGTGTGCACCTGCTGAATGCCCGCTGGTAGAAGCAGAACCCCGGTCCTTCCCAGACTGGCCTGTGGATGCACACACACACCCACGGACTGAGGTGGTCGCTGGTGGGTCTGAGCAGTGTGCGCCCCGTAGTGTGCAGGCCAGTCAAAACGGTCTCCTAGGCCCTCTCAGTCTGGTTCGTGTACCCACAGGCATGCACACACAGGGACTGAGGTGGTTTCCGGCGGAAGCGATTGGTGTGCCCCTTGCCTTCTGTATGCCTGCCGGGTCTTTCTCTGACTTGCCTGTGGACTCCCACACGGACTGAGGTGGTTATTGGCGGACCCGCAGTGTTCAGGTCAGTCAGAACGTTATGTGGTTCCTCCTCTGTCTGGCCCAACGGCTGTGAGACCCAGTTTGGTATTGGGGCTGCGGGCGCCCAGAGCGGCTGCTCCTTCAGATCAGAGCTGTGCGCTGCCAGTCACCCGGAGATTTTTCCAGGGAATAACTGGGTGTCCCTAGGATTTTCCCACTTGATTTCCTCGCTGTAGGAGTTCTGCTCACTTGGCAATCACAAATGCTGGTGTTTTAGGTCCCAGAGTTCAGTCTCCTGGTCACTGCGTTGTTTCTACTGTCCTACTCCTCAGACATGGTGTCCTCTCCTGGCAGCCATCTTGGATCTCAATCGATTTATTTCTAAGTTTATTAGGAGCTGTGCAGTAACGCAGAATGTAAAATTTCTACCATATTTTAGAATTTATGCCCCATGTTCCTATGTGTTCTAAATTCTTTTAAAGCTAAACCATATGAAATAATACATTTAATGAACAAATTATTTTGGAAAATTATTTGGAAAATTGAATGAGTTTTTGTGGTTACTCAAGTTCTATAAAATGTATGTGTTATTTATGAATTGGGTTGGGTGTTTAAATATATGATATTGCACAGTGCATTTAGTCAGACGCTTTTTTAGTTTTCTGTGGGTACCACAGAAGCTCCGTAGTGAGTGTAGCAGGTGTATGAATGAGCGCTATTGGGCATATTAGTTGTTTATATATTACATTAAGACCCAGGCATTGTTTTATTCAGTTCACAAATTGAACTCATTAGAAAAGGAAATTCTTTCTTTGGTGCTTACGTGCCAGTGGTGAATATGCAGGCCTGTGCTTGTGTGAACATGCTCATTGCACTTGATAGTTCACAAAAGCTTATAGAGAAGGAGATCTTCAAGATCATAGTATCAGGGCCAGCAGATGTCCTTTTGTCTTAAGCATCTCTCTCCTCCCTGTTAAATCCTTATCCTCTCATTTCTCCCTTACCTGCCTCAGTATCTCAGGATGCTAAGATGAGACTCCATTACTTTGCTTTGTCTCCTGCTTTACTGTGACAGAAAAATCGAGTTTAGTAATAACATATTGGCACAAATACTCTAAAGCCCTCCAGATGAGAATGCAGTATTGGCTGGAATATACAAATAGTTTTCTAACATCAGTAATCAGAGAAATGAGAAAACATCAATTTTAGCAAAATGAAAACGATTGATTGTATCAGGCACCGGTCAATTTGTTGTGAAAAGGGTATCCTTGCATATGGCTGCCAGGAGTAGAAGCTGCTACAGTAAGGACCTGGGCTGTATTGTTTTATAAATGCATGTATATTTAGGCCAATAATCCATGAAGTCTTTGTTGGTAAGATTTGTCTTGGGGTGTTTTAGGCAGCTTGTACTTTCTGTCTTCTCATCCTGGAAAAAATCTTGCCCCAGATATTTGTATATCTGGATCCGTTATCTTTCAGCTCTTAGCTTATGCATCTTCCCTGGCAGCTAATGAGAAATAGCAACCCTTTCCCCTGGGTTCCCTTTGTGTGCAGCGTATGGCTTTCTGTTCTTCACAGCATTCACCACCATGTTACATGCTGTGATTTTATCTGTGTAAGTGTTCATGGTCTGTCTCCCAAAATGGAGAATGAACTCCATGAACACAAGAATTTTGTGTGTTGTTCATCTGAAAGGGAAACAAGAAGGTTTTGTTCATCACCAAAAAGACATCAACATCATAATAAGTTATTTGAATGACTAGATATGTAAGCTTAAAGGAACAAATTACAGCCATATGTAGCGATACAGGGGGAAATAGAATACATCATTGTGAGGAAGCAGCTTTTAGGAAAGTATTTGCATGTCCCAGTATTTTTTTCAATAAAATCATGAAATATGTGTGTGTATCCATGTCATTTCTATATCTATCTCTATATATTTCTAAAAACTTAGAAAAATATAGATAGGATAGATTACAAATTACAAATTAATGCAGGTTGCCCCAGGATACTGAATTTAGACTACAGAGTCAGAGAAGAGAATGCTAAAGTTGTTATACCTTTATATTGTTTGCCTTGTGACAACAAGCATTGTATTACTTTTCCAATAAAAAGATAACCAATAAAATAAATGCAATCACACCCACAGAAAATGACTCAGGGCTGCTTCTTTAAATGCAATATGGTAAATGTTGAGCACTGATTCTCAAACAGTTGGGCTGCATCTCATCTTCATAATATCAATGCCTGCCAGTTTATAGCAAAGAGATATCCAGCTTCCTTTGTCATTTACCAGAGCCTCGAATTTAGATGAATGTGTCACTGTTTGCTAAGGCTTACCTCTGAGGACTCCCATGGCTTCAGTTTTAGATCTTAATTATCTGAGGTTTTGATAGAAGTGAATGAGAGTTATACATCAACATTTTCGGACTTCTTATAAACAGTGATGCACCCTAGACAGCACAGCGGCACTGGACTGCCTGGCGCATGGACACTAAGGGATTTATGGTCTGTAGACAATTGCAGTTCTATAATCTACCAGACCAGAAGTCTAGCTCTCTTTTATTATTGACACGTGCCAGCTTCACTAAATAATGTTTCTTTCTAAAATCCTTCCTTCCTTAAAGGTTACACATCATCATAAAATAATTACTGAGATTATTACTAAGCCAAGATGGACCCCAGGATAGCGGTGAGTGTGATCCAACACAAAATTCTAAATTTACTAAAAGCATCACGAGATTACTCCTTGTTTGTTTGTTTGTTTGTCTTTTTGGATTTCACTTTCCTTGAGCTTTAACTTTGCAAACAAAAAAAGAATCATGTTACAATGTTAAAATGCGGGCTTTGTTCTTGATTACCCTCCCAAACTTGATTTTAAGATTCAGTTGATAAAGATATCAAATATTTTACTTATAGTTCACGAACAAATCAAGCTGGTACTTAGCTGGAAGCTTCAATCCCAACAGGCTGGCTTTCATAGAGCTGAAAAATGCTATGTATGTTTCCAAGAGACAAAAAATAACCAACAACCTTACCCAGCTGTGAACTCTGCAAGCCACAATAATGGCCTACCCGGCAAGGTATGCCTACTGGTTCAAGCATGGTGCCAATGCTGGGGCAGTAACCAACCAGCTTTTCACTGGATTTAAATAAAGCCAAGTCCATTAGACTGAACTCATGCATGACTCCTTTAATTGGATAAACAAAAAACAAAACAAAACAAAAAAACAAAACTGGCTTGCTCAGTCCAATGGTTCTAGGGGAGAATCTGGTATTATTAGTCTCCTAATTGGGCATAGTAATAAGCCGACCATTATATTCTTATTTTTACACCTGCAGATGAGGGGATCTTTCAACACTCATCAGAGAAGCTTCCCCTGCTGTAGACTGGAAGTAAGGCAGGGACCCAGAGTTGGTCAGAGTGAAGAAAATAAGAGACTGCAGAACGTTCAACTCTAAATGGGACATCTATACCACAGGGTTCAAGGATCATCTTGGAGGAAGGACAGAACGATTGTAGGAGCCCGAGGTAGCAGACATCTGAATCAAAGCAGTATTTCCTGGACATGGCAGCTCCACTGCGCACATGGATTCATAGCAGCTGTGACTACATGTACAAGACTCAAGCCACACACAAGATCATGCACAAGATCAAGCCAACTAAAATCCAGCATGTGTTTGGGAGGGACTTATGAAGTACTGGTGAGGAACTATTGGAAAGTGATGGCTGCTGGGGGAGAGAGAAACTGTCACAGGAATGGGGCCCCTGAGAGGCTTCCCATCCTCTATCAGTTGGCTTTACATCCATGTGCATACAGGCAGCATTAGGCGAACTAGATGAGTTTTTAAAAAGAGCACAGGAAGTAAAGAGGACAATGTGATGCTGGGATATAGGATAAACTGTAATGGAGAGATGGAGGGTGGATTTGATTAAAACACATTGTATGCATGTAGGACATTTTCTAACAATATATGCCTTGTTCATCAGTAACTATCTGAGGAGGTAATGGCAGTTGGTAGCTGCTGAAAGAAAGAGACTCAAATTTCTGTGGGCAGGGGCATTGGTAATTTATGTGTAAGTGGATGCCCCTCCCCCACAATCCTCCCCAACACCTATGAGTAGCACTAATTGGACTTAGCGGGCTATAAAAAAAAAACCAACTCAAATTTGGGAGACATATAGGAATATGTTGTTGGGCAATGGACGGGGTGTGGGGAGCTGGAGGGAGGGGCTGAGGGGTGTTAAAAAGACTATTAAAAGGTTTACCACACCAGGCTTATGCTGTCCTTGGCATGTCACCCCACATGCATGTCACCCCACATACATTTCTAGTGTTTTATAATGAGAGCTACTACTTTGGTTTAATTATATACCTCCCTACAGTAAGTGCAATGCTAGAAAAAAATAAAGAGGAAGAATATGGCACAGTTTCTATACTCAAGTAGAAAGAAGACACGCACAGAAGCTAGTGCATAAAACATAGCCACTTAGCTCTTCCCTTCAAAGGGGATTGTTTGGCTCTGGTATTGTGTTTCAGCCTGGCCCTGGGAGGAGAGGATTTGCTTCACTATTTGTTCCTTGCATGGTGTGCCGCCTCCTTTCAGACCTAAAAGCAATGGAGACAAGTGGTCACGACATTCAGCCTTCAAAAGCATAAGCCAAAGCAGACCTTCATCTCCTTATGGATTAACAATCTTCAGCATATAATTGCCCTGACTGATAGGTGACTAGCACAAAGGTTGCTCACGCGCAATTGGATTGAAATGCTGCAGCTTATTATTTTCAAGAAGTGCGATTCAGATCTAATATACTCTGATCCATGTTTCAAATTCCATGAAAAAAAAAAGGAAAGCGGGATCTATGGGGGTGTTCTGAAGGGAAAGGGGGAAGGGAGAAATGATGTAATTAAATTACAACTTCAACAAATGAATACCGTTGAATTGGTGATGTTTAGGAGCTACTAGGGAGGACAAGTGTTGAAGCAGAGAAACCAATTAAGAAGGCCCCTGCAGCCAGTCCTTTGGTAAGATGGTGATGGCAGGGACCATAGAACAGATGCAGAAGAGATGGGGAGGAATGGGGTTAGAGTAGGCTTCATGGCAGACATCTGGATCCTGAAGAAAGAAAAGTCATATTTCATTAGATTCTTACTGAGAATTTACCTAGATCAGTTTGGACTGTCATCATATGTATGGAAGTTATCTTGATTGTTAATTGGTGTAGAAAGACTTGGCCCATTGTGGGTGGCACCATGTCCTAGGGAGGGGATCAGAAGCAGTGTAAGAGAGGAGAAAACCAGCTGAAAGCAAGCAAGGATCCAGGTGCTTATTTCTCTGCTCTTGCCCATGGAAATGATGTCTTAAACCCCTTTCTGGACTTTCTTGTAATAATAGGTTGTAACCTGCAATTGCATGACAAACTCTTTTTCCCCTTAGAAATAATAATTTTAAAAAAGTTGTGTTTCCAATTTTAATAAAAGAGCTGGAACAAAATCATGGACAAAGAACAAAAATTGGTTTGGGGAGGAATGGAGGAGTTCTGAAAGACACAGAGATAGAAAGATTCGGATGAATAGACATATCAGAGATGGTGATGGAGAACTTCTTAAAAGTTAACTGGTGATGAAAAGTTCAGGTGTCTCTTTAAGGTAAGCTACTATGTCATAACAGGAATCTTTGGGTCCTCCGAGCTTTTGAGTAGTCTTATTTTCTCTTCCTGTTTTTGTGAAAAACATTCTGACAAAATAAATTTAAGGGAGAAAGTATTCATACTGACTCATGGTTCAAGGGAAGTCAAGGAGGCAGGAAGCCGGAGCAATTGGTCACATCAGCCCCATAACCAGGAACAGAGAGTCATCAACGCAGGCCTAGATGGTACCAACCGTGAAAGGTGAGTCTTCCCACCCAAATAAATGTAATAAAAATAATGTCCTACAGGCTAGCCTGGAGGGATGTCTCCCAGGTGATTTTAGGTCTGGCAGTTTGACAACTAACACCTAAGCGTCATAACTAGGCTCTCTTTCTTTGTAGGCTCTTCTTTAATTGTTGGTATTGGGAGGGTCTCTCATCAGGGAAAGCTTGAGGTTTGTTGAAGTTTTTTTCTCCAGTCATTGAGATAGTACATTTTAATGCTTGGTTCTGTTTCTACCCCTAGTGTTGAGTAACAGTGATTGAACATAGAAGTACACTTTGCCCTAAAGCTCATCGTGTGCATGTTCCGTGGAAGTCATGTGCCATTCGTGACCCCCGAAGATCACCTGGCTAACAGACCTCAACCTCAAGGCTAAGATATTCCTTGAACCTAATGTCCAGCTTCAATCTTTATATTATAGCATCTCTGTGTGTGTGTATGTGTGTGTGTTGCCAGTGATGACACTAAGTGACATCTTTCTTTGACCTCATCTCTTCAGTGAAACAATGTTGGGACTTTGTAACATAGAGCCATGAAGAGAGATAATATTCTTTAAGGATGAAGTACCTAATTACAAGTGTAGGATCTGTTTCATTAGATTAATGGAAATTGAGATGTCTGCTTTTACTGTCTATTTTCTTGATGATTTTTTTTTCTGACTTGTTAATTTACTATCTTCTGGTGAACATTCTTACAGAATGTACTATATGTGTCTCTCTGTTTGAGGGAAATGTTGGTGGTATTGACCAAGGAGATGTACTGTAGAATCAACCAAATTTGCCTTCTAACCATGGTTTGGCTTCATCAGAGTGTTCATAAGACCACCTGTTTTGTACATGTGTTTGAGTTTCACTCCTTTCTTAATTCCCTTGCCATACATAGTCATGTTTCCAGTCATGTTTCCATGTAAAATGCACTACTTTAAAACATGTAATTCGCTCATTTTGTGTGTCTGTTTTGTGTGAGTGTGCATGAGAGTGTGTATGCACATGTTCTCATATCATAGAACACCAGTCACAATCATAGGGCAACCTATAGTAGACAGTTTTTTTCATTCTCATGGCATCAGACTTGGCAACAAGTACCCTTACCCATGGAGCCATCTTGCCAGCCCAGAACCTGTGTTCTAATGTGATGCATTTTAGTGTTTGCAAAGTTATAGTGTAGAAAAATCTTTGCTGTTAAAGATTCCAAGAGAATATCAGCAGACCAAATCTTGATGGTTGCTGTATTTTTTAAAGAAACCTTTTAAAGAAATAGAGAAATAATAGAGAAAAATGATATCACTTCGTATTTGGAAAGGCAGATATATCTTTAGTTGCCCACTGTGCTGGCTGGTTTTATGTCAACTTGATAAAGAGTCATTGAGAGGAGGAACCTCAATTGAGAAAATGCCTCCATAAAATCAGGATGTAAGAAAGTCTGTAGAGCATTTCCTAAATTAGTGATTAGCGTCAGAGGGTCCAGCCTCTCTGTAGGTTGGGACACCCCTGGGCTTGTGATTCTGGGTGAAATAAGAAAGGAGGAAAAGAGAGCCATGAATTCTAGGTTTCTACAAGTTTTGAGCTCCTGCCTTGGCTTCACCCAATATATAAAGACTCAGGACATGTAAGCTAAGTAGACCCTCCCCACAAGATGCTTTGGCCATGGTGTGTCATCACAACAACCATATCCCTCCCTCACTGAGACACCCCATCGAATTATTTATAGATGGTCACTGAATTTGTCTGAGTTGCCACTGGAAATCATAGCGAAGTCAAACTCAACCAGGAGGTCTTACATCGTATTTTGTTACGGTATTAATTTCATTTAAAATCACCACCACCCCTTTTCATCTGGAAATAGTCACTGTTGGTAAAGCTACAGGGAAAAGTGCTTTGGGCTGGAAGTAAGTCTGTATGCAAACAGAGCGAGCCTAGACATTGCACTGCTGTTTTTAGAACTGGCGCCTCTCCACTTTTACTGGGATAGAAGGAGAAGCAACACAGAAGTTTTGGAGGCATCGTATGTCACACCTACACTTGCCCTGTTGCTTTCTGCAGATTGGCTGTTTTATTAATCTCTCCACTTTCACTGTCTCATTTCCAGCACAGCCTGGGTTCTGAGAGGAGCACAGTTTTACTTCTTTAATAACTGCTATTCATCTTTTGTTTTTGGTTTGGTTTTTATTTTTCTTCATTAAGACCATTTCTTTATCTCTTTATATGCTCTTTGCTTTCCTTTTCACACAGGAAGTAGCCTGCAAATGCTTTGGAGAAAATGTTGGATGTGACTCTGTACTAGTAGCCTCTGAATGGTCTTAACATCCCTTGTGTCATCTTTTCTGTTGGCAGATGGTAAAGAGTGAAAGTTGTCATTTTCTTATGGTACGAAAGAATCAATTATTACATGTAAGTAGTGGAATAATTAGTTCTGATTGTCAACATGACCCAACCGTGGATCAGCTGGGAAGAAACCCTCAGTGAGGAGCAGTCTCTATCAGAGCAGCCTGTGGGCATGCATGTCGAAGGTTGTTTCTATTGCTCAAAGTGATGTGGAAAGACACAAAGTGAAAGCAGGTAGCACCATTTCTTGGGTTTGAGTCTCAGAATGGTGAAAGCTAGCTGAGTAGCAGGCATACATGCATCTCTTTCTGCTTTTGGCTGTGGCTGTGACTAATTATCTCACATCCTGTCTCCTTGACTCTACCATAAGACTGAAGTCCAAATAAACTCCTTATTCCCTTGATTTGTGTGTGTGTGTGTGTGTTTGTTTTTTTTGGTTTTTGTTATTGTTTTGGGGGAGTTGGGGTTGGGATATTTTTAAATCATAGCAACAGAAATGAAGCTGGAGAAGCAGTGCTGTAATTCCCTTCGTTAATCAGGGTGATCAGTAATGATCAAAGCAGTGGCATCAGGAGACTAAGCTCAGGGAAGGGGGGAGTCAGGGATGAAACAGTGATAGAGCACTGGGTAGCATGCATAGGGCTTGGGTTTCTTCTCAAGCAATGCAGAAAAAATGCAGCAGATTTGATAGCGTGGGTCCATTGTACACCTGCCATTCAGTAAATTTATGTACTGTGTGATCTCTGCATAAGACAAAGGCCAAGAGGATGTCAAAAAGCATATACCTCAAAGTGGGCTTGGCTATCCTGCGGCAGCAAGCAACTCCAAGAACAGTCTCCTATCCTCACTAAACATTATAAAATTTTGAGTCTGAAGTCAGTTCTCTATGCCCCTGTTCTCATTGAAGACCTCCACAGGTCTAAGGAAGGCATCATTCTGATATAGACCTCATCACAGTGGCACATTGAAAGGCATGAGAAAGATTCAAAATGGCTCCTAAGGTTTCAGGGTTTGATACATTGTTTTCATTCGTATTCAATTGGGCAAAAAAAGTCACAAAGCTCATCTTCAATTGAAAGGAGGAAGTACAAGGCTATTGTGTCCAGAAGGCAGATATCCTTGGTTACAAGTATTGATGACTGAAATAACCACACCCACAATTAGCATAGATTTTAACTTTTTCACTTTGCCACATACTAATTTTGTAAGCTTAGTAACCTTGACTTTCTCAGCATGTAAGACAGCTATACAAACATTGTTTCTCCTTACATTTTTGTGTTGTTTTGAGGACCATATTCTCCAATGTTGAGAAAGGCCTCTGTGTATGTCAAGGATTTTCCTTAGCAAAGCTTATACCTCCCAGTAAGTAGCTTTATTTCCCCCTGCATTCTATTGTATTCGCTTGGCAATAGAGGGAATGCTATTATTAAATATGAACATCGCTCTAAAAAAATCCCAGTAGAAATCTATTCAAACATCAAGATGTTTAGATAATTTTGAAAACCAGGCAGAAATATGGAAACACAATGCTGGCTTTCCTCATTACCACTGTAAAAATATGAAAGTTTTCTATTTCTTAGAAACTGGAATTAGTTCTATCATTTCTGCAACTCTGTGATTTCACAGACTACCAAAAGTTTCATGCTGTAAATTAATAATTTACTTTAAGTTCAAGCCCCCTGGTGCCCAGTTCCCATTAGATCATGGCTGTATAATTATGGAACTGCTTTCTAAGAAGCTTTCTAGGTGGGCAATACAAAAGGATTTGAAAGGCTATCAGAAGGCAAAGTATAAAAAGAGAAATTGAACATGTGAGTAGAAGCTAAAGAACTTTGTGCTGAAGAAACTATGCTTCATCAGAAGTTTTAAAGATTTTTTTTCTGTCTACCCTGTCATTTGAACCTTCCTCCACTTCTCTTTCTGTATTTTATAGTGCTTAGAAATAGCCTCATTTTGTGCAAGTGAAACTGTTATGTTGGTGTGTGTGTGTGTGTGCGTGTGTGCAATTATGCACATGCCGCAGTATGCTTGTTGAGGTCAGAAACCAACCCCAGATGTCTCTTTTTTTCCCCTTTATTTCATTAAAAAAAAAGGTCCCTTTGGTGTTCACTGCATATGCCAGTTAGCCTAGAAGCTTCTGTGGAGTCTTCTGCCTTGGCTCCCCATCTCCCATAGGAATACAATGAAACTACAGATGTAGGTTCCACTGTGTCTGGCTTCTATGTGAAGAAGTTCTAGTTCTGGGGATTTAAACTCAGGTCATTAGTCTTATGTATCAAGAGCTTTACCTACGGAGCCACTTCTCCAGCTTTTTGTCTGTTTGTTTTATTTTGGGGACAGATAGTTACACAATGCTGAGGCAGATAGAGAATAAGAGCTAAGACTGATTTGTGAGAAATAGTCTAAACTGGGGCACAGCCAGCAAGATAAGAATGAAAGGATAGTCTTCTAGGCAAGACTTAAAACACACTGGCTGAGAAGATACTTGTATTTTCCAAAGAGAATTCTGTTTGGTCTATAAATAATCACCTTTGATGACTTAGCTGTCAGTTCTTCTCAGAAATAGAGCAGGGGTACACGAGGCAAGAGGACAGTAGCAGAATCAGAGGGAGACAGCAAGTTCGAGGTGGAAGACAATTTAGATAAGAGAACAAGGACCACTCCTAGAAACAAAGAGTGGTCAAGTCACAGACACAAGGTGGATTTCGGTCTTTGGGATTTCACTTATCGTTAATTTTCCTGAAAGTAGTATTTTCATTCACAAAGCATGTATAATTGCTTACCCAATAGTGTCCATTACACAGTTGGTTGGTATCCAGGACAAAGATAAACTAGGGAAGCACAGAGCTCTCAGAGGAAAACACATTATCGAAGGAGAGAGTTCAGCAAATTACTAATCCAAGCCTGTCGCTGCTTAGCTGTGAGTCCCAAGCTAATTCACTTAACCACTCTGAACAATAATATGTTCACACATGAAGGGAACAATTCTTAACTAGTGTATCAAATAAAATCATTTGTGCTATTCTCTGTCGTGAATCAAACGCTGTGCAAGGGCGGGCTTTTGCTACTTTCAAATTTTTGCATTTTCACTGACTTCCCCCACTCCTCTGCCACATACGCTATCTCCTGATGAATGGCACTGCTCTTCTCTGACCACCACCTTCCTCTACCGTTGTGGAAGATGAATCCCCCATACAGTGTATCAAAATCCACATTGTGTCCCTCTTTCCAGATGCCATTTTTTATAATGAACAGCCAGTCTCAATTCAAGAACTATTCTTCTCTAAAAACACCCTTCAAGTTATCCTTGCAAAGGATGGTTAATGTCAATGCTTAAAAAAGCGAACTTCTTAAAAAGTTCACATGAAAACAAAACAGAGCATTGCCAGTGCGTTGGTAGGTGGTGCCTCCTTAAGGTCAGCTCAGTGCTGCTTAGTCAGGGCTAAAGTATATCCCCCTCCTTCAAGTTAATCATAAATGGAAAGGTAGCATAGGTCTGTATGTTGTTCTTGTGCATGCTCACTTATAAATTCACTGTTTAAGGGAAATCAGTGTAATGATGATCTTGCTGGTGATTATGTCTATATTTTCTATTTTAATAACTAACCATCAGTATCAGCAAGAGTGCTCAGTGGGTGGAGGTTCTTGATGACAAGTCTGAGGACCAGAAATTAATCCCTTGGACCTGCCCACTGGAAGGGTGGAAAGAAAGAACTGAATCCTCCAAGGTGTTCTCTCTCTCTCTTTCTCTGTTTCTCTCTCTCTCTCTCACACACCACATACAGACACACATCAACCAAAATTAATTATTAAGATCTACATACACGGGGCTGGAGAGTTGGCTCAGTGGTTAAGAGTATTGTCTGCTCTTCCAAAGGTCATGAGTTCAATTCCCAGCAACCACATGGTGGCTCACAACCATCTATAATGTGAACTGATTCCCTCTTCTGGCAGGTGTAAATGCAGATAGAACACTTATATACATAAAATAAATAAATCTTTAAAAAAAAAAGATCTACATACACTCAATGCTTAACGGTTTTTAATCTTTTTAATAGGGTCTCTGGCACAGGCTGTTTTTGAGTTCCCCTATTTAGCAAATGATTACCTTGAACTCTGTCCCCCTGTTTCTACTTCCTGCATGATGAGCTTAGTCATGTGCCACCATGTTTGATTTTATTGGTGTTGAGGATTGAACCTAGGGATTTGTACATGCGAGGTAAAGTCTGTAACAACTGAGCTACATCTCCAACCTTATAACCAACTTCTTATAGAGATAACTGTATTCTGTAGATAAAATGTGCGATTGGATACTAAAGTGCCCTCAAAACCCTTGTTTAAATAACACCTGGACATTGACTAATAAAGGGTTGAAAAATAGAGAGTTTAAATTATAAAAAAATGGGGAGCTAAGAAATTCACTTACAGTATGATTTTTTTTCCACAAAATTCTCAACTGAGTATATGAAGAGGTGATTTCTCATACACAGTTTGCATAAAAACGCAAAACATATTGCATATAAATTGGTTTATTCTGGTTCCAAGGTGGATGCCAACCAGGTAATCAAGACAGATGTAATTAACATAAACCAAAGAAGACAAAGAGAAAGCAAAGTAATTTTTTTGGCAAAGAATTATTCCTTGAAATTTCTTCAGTGATAGGCAACACTGGGCACAGATTTGATTTGTACTTCAATGTAGTGATAACAAAGTCCCATGACATTAGATTTCCTCTGAGTACTTTGAAAGGAAGAGATTTGCTTTCCTGTGCTGTATTTTAAACATTGGTCTTCAATGTGAGTCAAAGATTTCTCAGCAGGATAACTGGCTTCTCTGAAAGCTACAGATTGGTCTCTGTAAGATGTGCACTTGAAGAACATGAAGTGTGAGTCGACACTAACAACCACCAGCTTCAACAAATCCATAGACCAGATTCAGAGACAGAGATTCATGGTGGCTTTCCCTGGGAAGCATCGAAGAGTAAGTACACTCAAACACAGGTAGGCTTGGTGAATCCTTACATCTTTCGATTCTTGCTCTCCTATTCATTTAATTCTCTTTCAATACAACATTCGCATTTTATAATTAAAACAGCCCAAAGATCACTGCAGAGCAAGTTTTAGAACCTATTCTTTGTATTTTTGTGTTTCTAATTGAAACAGAATTACAGTCACTTTCCCCGTCCTCTTCCTCCCTCCAACCCCTTTCATGCTCACCCCCCCTCTAGTTGGCAGCCTCTTTTATATTATTATTGTTACATCTCTCTCACATTTCTGTATTTGTGTATGTGTGTGTACACAAATACAGAAATACAGATGAGTCCGTTTCTGTTGTTGCGTGTATATATGGCTTTAGGGATGACCACTCTGCTTTGAACAACCTCTTCTTATCGCTTCTCTATTTTCCTCTGGGATGGCAGTGGTCATTAAGATGGAAGAAATGACCTTGTTTAGTACCTTGTTGAGTGAGATGACCTGCTGCCAATGAAGAACCATAATTTCATTACTTCAAGATCAGCTGTGTCTTGACCGTTGGGGCAGATTACTTTGAATATATTTCCCAAGAGGGATTCTCATTAAGATAACTTTGCCTCAAGAGCTAATGTAGAAACCCATTTTACTCATTAATTACTTCATGGGTAGAAATTGCTTCCTAAGCTTTATGTGGAACCAATCTCTCCCCCTTAACTTAATTTCCTTTCCTATACCAGGTTCAATTGCCTGTGATAAATACAAAAAAAGGATAATAGTCTGTCACCTGAAGTTCTGAAGATACAAAAATTGCATTTCTCAATTAGGTTTGCTTTTAGCCACCTTTCCTAGTTTACTGAAAGACTTGTAACATGTCATGAAATATCAAACTGTTAGTTTCTCTCTGAGCCCGGCTTTGGTGGGACTTATTTAAATACAAGGATTGTTAGTGTCTCAGCTTTCAATAATGCTGTGAGCAAAAATAATCTATGTGAGGTGAAAGATAAATGCACTCAGTCTGACCTACACCTATCAAGTCTGATCATCATAAATAGCTTGACACTATAGCTCATCAGCTCCAGTTCCCACTCCAGGGGAATTTATATTGAATTGGTAGCTCAATTTTCCTGCTTGTCATGGAGAAAAGGGTGCAAATGAAGTAATCCAACTTAGCAGGAAGGCCACATCTGTCTCCATCCCCCATCTTTGAGGAAAAATCAATGATGAACAATCATGGGCAAGAGTCCTGATTTCCAACTTGCCAAACATGCACTTGGCCTTACCTTTAACATAGTACCAGAAAGTTGAAGCTCTGTTATCTAGACTTTACACACACACACATTAATAATAATAATAATGGATTATAGTTACATATATGCATATACATCTACCAGCTATCTAAAGAGAAAAAGCAACTAAAGAGAGACTCATTGTTATGACTTTGCTCACATGGTTAGCAAGGCTCACAATCTGAGGGCAGCAAGCTTGAGATTCAGAAGAGCTAGTGCTAAAGGTTTATTTGCAGTGCAAGGTTGAAATTCTGAAAACTAGGGCAGCCAGTATGGCAAAGTTCCAGTGAGCCTGAGTCTGATGGCCAGAGAGGACAAATGATGCAGCTCAAAGGAAACCAAAATAGTCAGTTCCCCTTTTGACCATTTTCCAGCCTCCATAGGATTGGATGAGAGCCACTCACAAAAGGGATGTGGACATTCTATACTAGGTCTATTGATTCACATGTGCTTCTACTAGGAAACATACGTGTTCCCTGTGACCCAGTCATATTGACACAGGAGCAAAAACATAGTAGGACCCTGTTGTCAACAACTGATCTTAGAAAGAAAGCAAAAAGAAACAGCAATCATTTAAATTAAGGGGGAAAAAATCAAGCAACAGATGGCATGATGTTTCTTAAGTAACTTTCCTGTTGATGAGGAGTGTTTCTTCTTATCAAATGTTGAATATATATTAATGGTCATTAAAATTAGCAGTAGCTACAACCCAGATGTCCCTCAGTTGAGGAATGGATACAGAAATTGTGGTACTTTTACACAATGGAATACTA
>CM053746.1:27901570-27961006 GCA_028658305.1 Pachyuromys duprasi | reverse complement strand
TACTTCTGTTCCTAAAAAGATAATATAGTAGGTTGTATGAGAACATTGCAGGGGCACTTAGGGGATTATGAAATTATTTTGTTTTATATATTTCCTTCTAGCTTACTAAGTGACCAGTAATAGTTCTTTGTTTTCCTTTAGTTTGTTTGGTCACTGCAGAAAAATTCTACCCACTTTTGATGTTGGCTATGCATTTTTGATGTCTAACGCATGCATTTTATCCCTTCAGAAAATGCTTCTCCCTGACACAGGATGCCTATTACTAAATTTAAGCTGGTAGGGCCCATGGAGGTATGAAAAGGCAATGATGTGGAAAAGTGTTTTTAGAAACCCTACAAGTTCAAATAAAATGTACTTTTCAAATCCCATTAGAGATATTATGTTTATTGCTGCCCTAAGCCCATAGGTATCATGAGGCTAACAAATTCTGTTCACATTTTCTCCGTATGGCTAGCACAGGCTTTTTTCATTGTAATTCAGATAATCTTGGGCGATAGCACTCCTAACTGCACTACCTTGGTAGTGGTAAAATTTACCTGGTAAATAATGACACAAATAGGGAAAAATTATCAATAAATAATAATGGTATCTTTTCATACCTTTAATGTTCTTGTGTTCAATGTACATCTGTCGATGTTTTCAAATTTCCCAAAATGGTAAGGCTTATTTATAAATTGTTTACCTCATATGAAATTTGTAGTAGTCATATATCAGAATATCCTTCAGATTGTTATAAGTAAAAGCTATATACCTGACCTTACTAGGAACTAAAGTAAGCATTAGCTATAAAACACATGAACAGTCCTGGGTCTCTGCCATGAATGTGCTAATGATGTATTTGAGCAAAATAAGTGAATAAATAATTTTTAAAATCAAATAAAATAGACAGCATCCTAGAAACATGTCAAATATCAGTATTTATCATAGGAACAAGATTCATGATTTTATAACATGAGCACAGCAGATGGAATAAACAATTTTGGCTAAGATGTTAGTGAAGGTTTCTCCATTTGTATGAATCTGAGCATAAAGTATGAGAACTATTCTATTAGAGTAGAAGAACCGATTCCTAAGGCAAACTTTTGTATGGAAACCCTTTATTCACTGACAATGAGAAGTGGAGTCTGGCTTGCTCAGTGGTTAAGAATACTTACCGCTATTCCAGAGGACCCAGGTTTGGTTCTAGTACCCACATAGTAAATCATAACTTCCTGTAATGCCAGTTACAGGGATCTGATGCCCTGTTCTGACCTCTGTGGGCACCAGGCACACCTGTGCTGCACATGCATATATGCAGGGAATGAACTCATATGACATAATTTTCTCAAAATAATGAATTTGGAGGTGAATAAAAATTATATAAAGAGCAGTTTGAGTACCCAATATTTTAATGTTTTTACAGAGAATTTTCAAATAATCCCTGGTTAGATTACCCACACAGCAGGTTCTATGAAGAACATCCGAAGTTTTATTTTGGCTTCTCTTGCCAAGTACTTAGTGGACGAATGACCACTGCTTTCACACACTCTGCCGCCTGCACATGGTATATGTTGGCTGAAATTCTGACATAGGTTGGAGAATGAGGTTAAAAGTAAATACATGGAAATAAGAAGGCGTATGTGTACCAGGAAGAATAATCAATACTGTAACATAATGAAAAAGAAGACTCATGCTTTTATAATGCAGATTTAAAAAGTGAATTTCTCTTTGAGTAATTGTAGCTGGTAGGCACACTTAGAAAACAGAGTGAGAAGGAATTCAAAGTGGGGAGAAATAAGAGGCATGCTAGTCACCTCAAATGCTTTCCAATGTTTGCTGTAATTTGTAACATCATTTTTAGTATCTATTTGCATATGTAAATACAGTACTCCAGAGAAACTGTACATTTGTTTTATTTAAACATAAATTTTAAGAGGCTATGAGTAAGACAGAGTAAACATAGTCTGTTCCATTTCTGTTGGAAAATATAAGTAGGAAAGAAATCAGGATGAAGGAACGCAACAACCTTTTGATAGTTCTGATGCGTTGTTGATACCAGCTGGCTCGGTTGAAACTATAATGCAAAGAAGCACACCCTGAAGTGATGGTTAGCATCTTTCTCGTTCACATCTCTCGCAGCTTCTTCACAGACCTGTCTTCACCACAGTTATAGAATAGAAGAGTGTAACTGAAACTTGGTGGAACAACAGGCATGCATCAACCTGGTGAATATAAATTGTTTTAAGCAAACAAGGAGGAGGAAACATGAAAACATGAGCTCATGTTAGTGTTCATTAAATACCGGATTTAACCGAAGCAGTGGATCTCAACCTTCCTAATGCTTTGACCATTTAACACAGTTCCCGATTTTGTGGTGACCCACCCCCAACTGTAAAATATTTTGTCGTTGTTACCTCATAGCTGCAATTTTGCTGCTGGTATGAAATGTAATGAAAATATCTGTGTTTTCCAATGGTCTTTGGAGGTTGTGACCAACAGGGTGAGAACCGCTCTAAAGCTTCACACATCTGAGTCTAATGGCATTAAGCACCTCAGTGATGCTGCAATTTAAGAAGGTTCCCCCTCTATCCCAGGTACTAGGGTGATATGTACAGGACAGATCTAACAACATTAAAAGGACTTGAAACTGAGCTGACATTAGGGATACAACTCCTAGATCAGATGAATAAATCTTTAGACTGTGCTTAAAGTTATGAAAGCAAATATCTATTGAAACAAAAATTGCCAATATTTATCATACATATTAAACAAGACTCATAATTGCACAGCATAATTGTCAAAACATTAAAGATACTCTGTAAAATCATTTCACTAAAAACAAAACCAAGCAGACAACTACAACAAAACAAAGGAGATACTCAAGATGCATGGGAAAAGTTCAATAAATATATACCAAAGCTGAAACATTAAAGATGTTGGAATTATCCTACAGAAATAGCAAACAATTGTAATAATGCTAAAACAATAAGTAAAAAAAAACTCTTGAAAAAAAAAAGGTAAATAACAACGAACCTTAAAAGTCAAAATGGGAATCAAACAGATGTTTCAGAAATTAGAAAATAAATTACCAAAAAAAAATCTGTATTGGATGAATTCCTTAGCAGAATCGAGATGAGAAGATGGAGAAGTGAGTTTGGAAATAGGACAATATAAATTACTCTACCAAGATGGTAGAATGATTAAATAATTTAGAAATATGGACAGCTCCTCAGATTTTGCTAGAATCCTGCAAAAAAATGTAATATTTAGATTGTTAGATGACAAAATGTGTACTGTTGGGAAAAACCTTTAAATAATATGGCTCAAAACTTACCAAATTAGGTAAGAAGATCTGAAAATTCAAGATCCTCAGGGAAACTTAAAGAAGGGCAGGAGAGAAAAGGAGCAAGAGCGTAACTGCTTTGGGAGCCTTCAGTAAGTCAAGGAGGCATCCCTTGCTAGACATTGCGCTTTTCCTTGACTAGCCAACATCTTTGGGAAGCTCATTATCCCCCGCCCCTTGCGTTGTTCCCCTGCTCAAATCCGTTTTTCAAATTAAACTTTAAAATCCACTTACAAACTACTGGGTTTCCAAAAAACTAACAAACAAACAAAAACAAAAACAAAAAAACATTTTTTGTTAACTAGCTACCCAACTACCTGCTCTCTCCCATTTTCTTACCCCCACCACCACTCAAACGTTTATGTCCCAGTAACCCCCCTTTTCATTCATATCATATATGTGTTGCAATATAATCAATTTCCTTATGGCTTTTTTATGTACTCCCCATTCTGGGTAGCCTGTCATCATCCTCATCATTTACCCATCCCTCACCCATCTGTATTAGAATCCTGTCTTCTAGTATTCACTCCTCTACTTAGATTTTAGTGTCACATCCATGGGTATCTGAGCAGCACTAAGTGGACTCTGGGTTATATTTTAAATTGAAGACATGAATTTTGGAGGGGGATTGGGGAGGAGTGATGATGAATATGATAAGACTATATTAGATATATAAATTTTTATAAAGATTTATAAATTTATAAAGATATATAAATTATTCAAAGAATAAATAAAAGTAGATTTTTTAAAGGAGTTGAAGAAAGAGGAAGAAAGGAGAAGAAATCCATGTGCAGTCAATCAAACTTCAAAAAGTTTAGGGAAAACAATACATTGTATAAAGCAACAAATGAAATTGATAAAAAAAAAAAAACAAACCATGAGTTCTCACATAAAAATTGAGACCAGAAGGATCTGACACAAATATTATAATGAAATTCTTCAATATACCACTTAAAATAGTAAGATAACTGTTAAAAATACATACGTAGTATGATCCCTTAGAACAGCAAGGGAGGACTAAAGCAAAACCCTGCAAACCTGAGAATATAACAATGCTTAGACTAAATGTGTGTTCAAGGCACCCCAAACCATGATAACAGCCTTACATAAATGGAAGAGTGAATGCATAGTAACCCTTAACAATACAAAATTCCTCAGCAGAATATTTAAGCATTAAAGTTAGCTATAAAACTACTATACATACTACTATAAAACTACTCATCGGAAATGGGATTCATAATAAAAATGCAAGATATAAAGGAATTCAGTTAATAACATTTGAAACAATAATGGGAAAAACAAGTTGGTATCACCAGTCAAGAAAACGTTCATGCAGGTGTGGTGACATGCCTTTAATTCTGGCACAAAGGAGGCTGAGACAGGAGGATGTCAAGTTGAAGGCTACACTGACCTGCCCAGTAACAGCTTCTCTCAAACAAGTCAAACAAAGTATAAACATAAAATCCCTCCAAATGCCAAATATACTGCTTAGAGAGAAATAAATGAAATTGTCTTTATGTAGAAGACTTAGTTGTGCTTAAAGAAAATTTGCAAAGAAACTACAGAAAAAGCCAGCAGGCCAAATGAATTTAAGAAATTATAAAGGATTAATTTATAAATGCCACTTTTACTTATAAATACTCGTGATGATCATTTGTAATTCAGATAAATTTTCAAGTGTCATATAAGTATACAGTCATAACAAACACAGTTGTAGTCTGACAGAATATGTGCAAGGTCTACAAGCTGAAAACTCCAGCACACAGGTATACATAGTGAAAAGGAACTTAGCAAGTAAAGAGCAATTCTTTGTCCTTGGACTACAGGGCTAAATAAAGATATCTTTAATTTATCTAAAAAGTCAATGCATTTCTCCTCAAAATTACATCAAGATGTTTTCTTGTTACTTCTGCAGAAATGAATTAATTCTAAAGCTACCATGGATAAATTAATTTAGGAAATAATCTACAAAGCTGGAGGGCTCACTTTGCCTCAATCCAATAATTATTGCAAAGGTGTATTGATACAGACAGTGGGCTACTGGCTAAAAAAATAACAAGTTGGACATACCAAGAAAAGGAGCAAAGAGTTGAGAAATTGGCCCACACAGATTAAGAGTCAATTGATGACAAAGGTATAAAGCTAACTCAATAGTGGAAGAGTAATATAATGAATGATCCTGAGGCAATTGGGCATCCTAAAAAAAGAAAATAAAGAACTAAAAACAATCCTTATATCCTGAAAATATATACAAATAAATAGTAGGCAAAATAGATAATTGAACAGAATATAAACTTACAGTGGGGAACTTCTAGAAAAATATGAGAAAAGAATATGATACTTGGGTTAGGAATGGATTTCTAAGACATGAAACCTATAGCATAATTCACAGAAGAAAAGTCAATAAATTTATCCTCAGTACAATTAAAAAGTATTGACTCTTTATTTTCAAAGATATTGCTTTGAAAATAAAAAGCCAAGTTGCAACCTGGGAGAAAAGCTCTGATAAACACACATTTAGCAAAGGATTTATATTTGAATATGTAAATTGCTGAAAATGAATCCAGTTTTCCAAAAGGCAAAAGGTGTCTCATGTCAATAAACATGGCGAATAACAGCACTTACACATACAGAATGATGCTGTTTTGTCTTTCCAGGAACACATTTTAAGCCATTACAATGAGAACTTACAATACCAAGTCCTGGAAATAATGTGGAATAACTGTTTTAAAGGCTGGGTTATGAATTCTTCTCATTCCAGAAACAATTTGGCATTTTTTTGAAAATATGTGTCATGTCCCACTCCTATGTATTTACCAAAGGGAAATAAAAACCCATGTTCACACACAGTTTTCACAAATCTTTATAGTGTCTTTGTTCAAAATTACTCCGAATTAAAAGTTACATGAATGTCACTCAACAGCTCAGCAGACAGAGTCAGTAGCTTATAACAATGGAATATTATCTGGTAATAAATGTAAGAATAGTATGAATGTACAAGATGACATAGATGGGTTTCAAATGATGAAAGAATCCTGGCTTGATAGCACAGCAAATAGAATTTAATTTATAAGGCATTTTCAAAATACCAGATGGAAAGGAGTACACTGTTCCGTGTTGTTCAGGACAAGTAAGGGTCGACCATGAAGATGCTAGAGTCAGTGTTTGAAGGTGGGCTGGGAATTGTATTCCATTGTATTCTATCATTGATCTCTAAGCATTGGCAAAGCAAACAGCCCAGCGTTCTATAAGAAGACATCACCATATTCTAAGGGGTTAGTCTGGTGAGAGAAACTTTTTTCTCCCTTGCCAGATATTTGTCTCGCTTTATGAGGACTTTGATCAGACAGCCTCATAAGATGTTTTACCTATCATGTTTCTGTCAACCAGTTTACTCTATAAAGAACTGGATACATAAAAAGACATAATGGAAATAAAACAACAAAAAATATGTTGGCCAAAGAAACAAACATTTCTTTATAATTAGCAATATAATTTTATTTGTATTTATTATTTTGTGCCAAATAGTTTCACATGATTGTGATTTGAAACATCATTAAAAATAAAATATGATTGATGGCTTGATGAGTTGGAAATGGGACAAGATAACTTGGGAAAAGTCTCATAAAGCAAAAAGCTGCTACATTTTTTTTTCACAGACACTAATATGCTTGCTATGTCTTTTCTCAACTAGCATTTCATCCGGAAGGCTTTTTTTTCTCTCCTAAAAGTGATGATGAGTAAATCCTGTCTATTCTTTTAACTAATGTTAATGAAGATAAAATATCTTACTAATATTTTTTAAAAACTTTATAGGTGATGTTGCCCTCAATACCCATGTGGAAAATGTGGATGGATCTCTGTAAGAGATGTATACAAGGCCAGCCTGGTGTATATGGTTAAGTTCCAGGCTAACCAGAGCTACACAGAGAGACCCTCTGTTACAATTTTTTAAGTATGTTTTTAATTGAAATATAATTATGCCACTTATCCTCTTTTTTTCTCCCTTTATTTCCTTCTTAGAACATTTTCCATGTTTTCTACTCTTAACTGATGGCTGCATTTTTTTTTGATTACTACTGTAACGTGCATTATGTGTGTATATGTACATATGTATATAAATGCAACCTGCTGACTCTGTTTTTGTTTGTGGTGTGTATATGGTTTCAAGGTTGACCTCTTTGCATTAGAAAAACTATAAGAGGGTTTAACCAAAAGAGTATTCCTAGGGAATGGAATTCATATCCTTAACATTGATCCTATATTAAATTGTCAATTACAATATAAAATCACCTATTTTAATTCTTCATAGCAAGAAACCCTGGGGGACAGACTATCCACTCATGTTTAGGATATTGAAAAGTGCATGAAGGATCTAATCCCAAGGGAAGAAGGCTGACCACAACTTTGTCTCACTCAGTTCCTAGCTCTCCAAGCTGGCAATTCAAATAAGTTAAAAGGCAGAAAAAAATTTACTTGATTGTATAAAATCAAATGTATAACTGGGTCTTCAAATTTTCTAAAAAATATGACACTTGGCACACATGGGCTATTTGGCTTACATATTGAAGTTTTAATTCATAGAGTCTGAAATATTCTCATTTCTCTTTATGATTTACCACTACAACACAGAAGCAGAACTCAGCTATGGATTTAATAAATTATTTTGAAATGCCTCTTTGTTTTCTTGTACTAATGAAGCTTACAACGACAAGACCCTTAAAAATTATTTCAAAGTAAGTGCTCTCTTTTTTTTTTTTTGTCAATGCAGTATGGATTCAGAAAATATTTCTTGGATAGCACTCCTAAAATGCTGCCTAGAATGTTACAAGGAAGGCTTTCTTACTAATGTTGACTTATTTCCATATTTTAAGGGGAATTTTTGAAACCAAATTTGAGGTAGATGTCAATCGAAATAGTGAATGTCACTGTGGATAATTAGGGGACAACAGGTCTGTGTGCTTTGCAAGAGAAGACATGGCTGCCAAATGTTTTTAGCACCATGCATTCGCAACGGTGTTTTTTTTTTCCTCCTGTGGTGTGTCTGAAAGTAGAATAATAGAGAACACACAGGTAGAGTCCTTAATGAACACCGTCCTCATTCATATGTGAAAAGTGTGTTGTAATTTACCATTGCTTAGACCTTAATTAACTTAAGGTCTTTGGAAGGTGAAACACTGGAAGAAGGGTGATATAGACATTTGGGAGAAAAAAAAAATTCTTGTCCAAAGTTACTATAGATAGATCAGAATGAAGTCAGAGCAAAGGGACAAAACATCAGAGGAAGATATAAATCTAAAAGAAAATAAAGATATCAACCAGTTCATAGATACCTCAGATAACTGGCATTTAGCTACTATCCAATTACTAGCTAAGAGTAAAATCTGTCACCACATTTTGAGAATCCTATAGACAGTGGCCATACACAGAAAAGGTGAATGACAATTGCACCTTCCCAAAATGAACTTAAATTCATAGGCGATTTTTTAACTTAATGTCTGTGCTTTTTAAGGAATGTGAAAGAAATGGTAAATTTATTTGTGACTCTCTAGGATCATATTTTCCATATGGATGACCAACAAAAAGATGAATTTCTACTGAGAAGCTAGCATACAAGCGCTGTCTGTAACAAGACAGATTTTTGGAGCTCAGAAGGTTAATTTATAACACACCCAATGGGAAATTACTTTAACTGAAGAATTAATAATGTAGTATAAAGAATAATTTGAAGAAATAAGTTCTATACCTGTTCTGTCATGTGGGGAGTAAAGACTGATGTCTGATGGGAAGAGCATAGGTGACTGATTCATCAACTGGTTGATTGGTTGATTGCTCAGTTGATTCTTGAAACAGAATTTTGAGACTAGATAGCCCAGGCTGGCCTTAAATTCAAGGTTTGCTTGCCTACCCTTCTGAGTGTTGGGATTACAAGAATGTGAATTCACACACAGAAATCATACTTTAAGAAGAATCCACAAAAAAGAGGGTAAGGGAGTTAATCATTTATTCTTCATTAACTATTGCCAAGTGATTGTCAAATCCCTATGCTAATGATTAGCCATTTCTGCTCTAATATTTCTCTCATTGACTCAACAAGCATCTATTAAACTCTTAGATGTAATGACAAGAATATGCTTGATGACACCAGCATAAGATTTTTAAAAAATGATAGGATCATTTCTCTGAAGAAAACATGCTTAAGGTAGAACAGGAGGAGAGCACATATGGGAAGGCCAAACTTCCAGCCCCACTCACTCCGTGAGATCACAATTCCTTCCCATGCTCCCTTTCTCTCTCCTCTTTTCCTTTGGCTGTAGCTGTTCTCTGAAGTGTGAGAACTCCTGCTATTTTTGCACCTTCTCTAGGAGGAAAGAGAACTCATGGGATAGGAAACTCTGTTCCACATCTCTTTGCCCCCAGAGAGTCCCATTCTTCTCTTATTTAGTGCACATCACTGAAGTTGGGTAGTAGGCATTAATAATCTTTTGCTATGACTGGGGAGGCCCTACAATAGACAATAGCTTCTCCATATGGGCAAAGACATTCTAAAATATTTTCTATGCTAGTCTAGCCTATTCTGGAATATAAAGCTTAATCCAACCACTTATCTACTCTGTTACTGTCTTTGGTTCAAAAATCCAAATTATACTGAACCTGGACCTTCAGTGAAAGAATCTTCCTGAACTCACATATGTGACCTATTTACTTCCACTTTCATTTCTTGATTTAAGATGATATTTCTTCAATGACTATATGTTAACATCCTCTCTTCACATGTTGGAGACACTGACTTATATATAATGTATCGAAAGGTTCTCAATAGAATTCTACAGAAGAAGCCAAAGAATTTTCTAATTCACTGTTAGTTAGAGGCTGTATAAAGGTGAAGATGTAATTATATTTATAGTTATGAGACATCCTGCTAAGTTCGTTACGAGTGGAAAAAATGGGACAATAAACAGGAACATAAAATGTATGAGGATAACTATCAGAAGTAGATACTCCACAAATAAACAAATTAGGTTGTGTATTCTGTTAAATTAATTTAACAACAGCAAACAAAGGCAGTTTAAACATTCACATAGGCTGTATTACAAGTTTTCAAATTTTGCACACACACAAGATCAAGCCTTAGGCTTAAGAGCTTCTACTTTCATTTCGTCCCTAACTTGATAAAGAGTAACTCTGTGTGTATCATGAGTGGGAATGTAGTACTGGTGGAAATCAGAAGAGAATAGGATGTGAGAACCCCTTGAATCCGTAGAGTGACAGATGGTTGTGAACAGGCATGTGGGTGCTGGGAACCAGATGTAAGTCCTCTGTGAAAGCAGAAGTTGGTCTCAATTTCCAAACCATCTATTCAGCTCCCATATGTATAATTTAAAAATAAACATTCAAAATAAAATACAAAACTGTGACATAGGCAAGATGGCTTTGTGGATAAAGGCACCAGCCCCTCCCCCTGATGATTAAGAGAAGGGATGGTTTTGTGGGGCCTTGTAGAAAACCATTAGCAATGGAGATGGAAAAGGGGGAACAGATTTAACTGACTTGAAGGATAAGACTCTACAGTTTACTGTTTGTGAGGGGTTTAGGAAAGATGAAATAATAAAGAATGACTCTGAAAGTTGTCTGAGGAGAAAAACTGAGGGAAAAATAAAAAACAAATTCGGATGTGTTGAAAGGAAGTACTTTTACATTCCATACTGAGGTATTTGTAGAATCCCTGAGTGAAGAGGTTTTGAGGGGGGACATATATTAGCACATGTGGAGTCATGGAAGAACAGCCAGGTTTGTTCATCTCTAGCGAATTAATTCAGAGAAAGGGGATTGGAAGTTCACATTAAAATGTATCAGCTGCTTGCGTCTCTTACAGGAAATTGAACTAGGTTCTGTGAATTCTTAATGTAGGATATATCTGTTTGTTAATTAACAGCAGCTGATCGCCTTGCAATGGGGTTTAATAGGCCTGCATTGGTGTTATCAGTCTTCCTGATGATGCTGTCTTGGCTTTAAGTGGTAACTAATATCCAAAAGATTGCCAGTAAACAGCCCTGTATATCACACAAGCATTTGCCATGCTTTAAACAAAGAGGTAGAAAGATGGTCTCTCACAAATACGGAAAGATCCAATAGAGTCTTCTGATATACAGTAGGAAAAAGTGCGCCACCAATGACAAACAGAACCATGACAGCCTAGTTTCCTGGCTGATCAGCAATCAGCTATCAATTGCTATCAGAGGTTTCTCACAGTTTTGAGCCATCACCTGTGGTAATGTTTTGGTCCTCCTCCCAACTATCCAGCCCATGGGTGAGGACAAAGGGTTCAGGCCGAGGGTGTGAGAGGCATGGAGTTAATCACGCAGAGACTGGGAGTCAGGCGAATGCAATCTGAGGGTGAGTGGCTACAGACTGGCTCATTCCCAGAACAAAGAGCGCATTATATAACTTTGGGCCACCGATCAGGTTCTTGCCCACCATCTCCTAGCCTGCCATTGGTTTTTCGTCTCTGGGCAGACTCTCCAAAGTCAGGTCTTGTACTCTTGGCCTGACCACTTCCCTAGTCATGTCAGCGGAAGCTGCCCCAGGCCATGAGCCCTAATGGCCCTTTGTTGAGGATACCCACAGTAAAGAAAGGAAACCTATGAAGATAATATAAATTCCCCAAATCTAATAAAAAAAAACCAATACTCTTCCTTATTTAGTATTTAAATATTTCTAGTATAATATAAAAAAATAAGGACTGGGTAAACAAATACTAATGTTTATCTCAAATGATCTAATATGGTGGGAGAAACCTTCATTCTGACATGCAGGAAGTTTAGGCAGGAGTATTGTAACTTTGAATACAGCCTGGGTTACACTGTGAGAACTTACCTAAGAGAATTGAGAATCAAATGTGAATTTGGCATGTTGGTGCTGACAATCATGGATCCCTCACAGGAGTATGCCATATTTTTAATCTTTCATCAAATTCATGCTCTTAGTGATGAGTATACACAAGCTAACTTTGGGATCTCTCACATGAAGAGGTAAACTGAATGGATTGAACAATACACTTGTAGAGAGAGTACAACATGCAGCAGACAAAGGATGTTTGAGAACACCCAGCCAGCACCCCAAAAGTTGTGAAGCTTATAGTTTCACTTGATATTCTACGTGTTGTTTTCATTCATGAGTGACTATACTTATTCTGGGGTTGGGGGCAGTATATCATCTGAACTGAAACCAGATGGCTTAGCTTTTATCCTATTTTCTGTCATTTATTTATTGGGTGACTTTGAAAAACACAGGTAGCTGAGGAGTGAGGATTAAATGATATCTTCCTGGAAGAAAAGGAGACCAATGTGTTGATGATGTCATAAGCCCACATCATGGAGCCATTAAGTGTGTCTTCATAACTATCCATAATTTGTTAAATAAAGGTCACAACAGTTAACACACATTCTAGGTAGTCTTAGGCATTTTTGAGCTTTTTGTCTATCATCTATTTATCACCTGTCTGTCATCTATTATCTATGAATCTATCTATCAGCTATTGATAGGCATTAGATATATAATATATATACAATGTTATGATTTCATATAATCTGAACATTTGCTTCTTTTCCTGTTTTACCCACAAGCAGATCAAGGATGATTGATAACAATTCAAACACCAGAAATCTGTCTTTCTGTAGTAGCTGTGCTCCTAGGTTTCTGTTGTAAATTCACATATGAGTAGCGACAAGGGTGCCTGTTGATTAATGATTAAGTAGCTTAATCATATATACAACTCTAACGTGAGTTACATAATATGGTTGGAGATTTCTGACTGGGAAGGCAATATACTTCAATTACTTAAGTTGGTCTTGAGTATAATTTCAGGTGAAACATTTAAGATTAGTCTAAAATGAGTGGAAAAACATGCCTTTTAATACAAACCTAAACATCATAGTAATTTATTATCCTCTCATGTCAGATTGCTTCACAGTGTTGTAAATGACTTAGGAAGAGCACGAGAACAAATGTAAGTGTAGAAAGGATTTTGGTAAGTAGTTATTCTGTAACAACTAACTCGAAAGGGGAAAGATCCGTTATGCACTGAGTAGAAACAGTATTTCAAACTTTATTACAGGATTTTTGATAAATATCATATGTGATGGTTATTTTAGTTGTCAACTTGACACAGTATAAAATTATATCAGAAAGGAATCTCAATGCAGGATTTTCCAGTTTGGGTTGGGCTGTGGCCATGTCTATTGGGAATTATCTCTATTTTTTATTTTTTATTTGTTTGAGACGGTGCTTCTCTGTGTAGAAACAGAGCCCTGGCTGTGTTTGATTTGCTCTGTAGACCAGGCTGGCCTTGAACTAACAGAGATACACCTTCCTCTGCCTCTTGAGTACTGGGATTAAAAGTACTACTCACCACATACCAAATAAACTTAGCCAATTTCTCCTTTTGTTGTTTTTGTCAGTGTATTTTATCATAACAACAGAAAGGAAGCTAAGATATTATCCAACTTACAGGTCCACAATTTTTTTAAATATGTCAAGTGTTTCACAGATCAAGAAAACATGAATTAGAGAGATGAAATTTGGAAGTATACTGACTTGCTTATCACTGAGAAATTAAGGAGATAAAAACATCACATTTTAGTTTGAAGTTTTTAAATTTAGTGTATATGTGTACATACACCAATAGAGAACAGATGGTGATGCTGGAAATTGTTTTTAACTTTTGCTTATAGTTTTTTTTTGTTTTGTTTTTGAGATTATAATACAACGATTAGCTCCATTCCTTTCCTTCCTAGAGCCCTACCTCTTGCTCTCATTCAAATTCATGGGTTCTTTTTCTTTAATTGTTTTTGTCATTGTTGTTGTTGGTGGTGGTGTGTGCATGTGCATGTATTCCTAACTATGTAAATATAACATGCTTAGTCTGTGTATGTCCTTAGTGTTGTCCATTTGCTATTAGATAATCAGTTGGTGTGCTCTTCCCCATGGGAGACTATTTTCTCCACTGTCAGCATTTCTTGGTTGTCTTCACATCTTTGTCAAAGACTGAGGACTCCTGAGCATTCCCTCTTCCACATTAGCTCATCTATTGGTGTCTTGTTGTTCAGGTAATTTGTAGGCAGCCATGTTGATAAGACTTCATGGCTATATCTTCCTTAACATTTCTAGGATAATTCTTAGAGAATCCTCCGGCCTTCATAATCTCTTGCCCTCTTTTCTGCAGTGACCCCTGAGCCTTAGATGCAGGAATTGTGTTATAGATGTACCAGCAAGGACTCTGCTCCATAACTCTGCATTTGGGTCAGTTGTGGTTTTCTGTAGTAGTCACAGTTTATTGCAAAGACAAGTTTCCTTGAGGAGGGCTAAGAACTATGCCAACCCAACATGGCATTGGCTATTGTTACTGTTCTTGGTTAACCCCTATAGGTGGAAATTAAGTCTGTACTGCTGAAGATACTACAAACTTTGAACACAGGCTGAATCTGACCTGAAAGCCTTTTTTTTTAAATAATTACTTGCCATGCAAACTTTCAACAGAGGTAAGTGACAAAAATAGCCCTACCCAGCTATGATGCCTACAAACCACAACTACTCTGCATGACACAATATCTAAGCCTGAAATAGTGGCATACATGTCTTGGTGATAACAATAGATCTTAAATTGGATTTAGGTCGGTTCATCAAGAGGGATTATGCTTGATCCTGGAAATGTATCTTAGTTTTTGAATCTTGGCCAGGGCCTTTCAACTAGACCAGCTGTTAAGCACACACTAGGAATCCATTTTTCTCTACATTCCTATCTCTGCAGTAACAGTTGCATCAGCTGACTCCACATTTTCTGTGGGGGCCGGTACTCTCAATATAGATCCTCATGCTTAGGTATCAAGCCCTTTATTAAATTAGCCTCCTTCCAAGTTTCTGAAAAACATGTTCAATGGTAAAGTATACCTCATTTGATTTTAAATTTACCCATTTGTTTTTCACTTATCAAATATTTATTTACCTTTCCAGAAAACTATATGCTATAGTAGGTATTATACCTATAAGTCTAATAACACAGCATAAATGTTTATTAGTGTAAGAGAGAAATAATGGTTATGTTGCTCTGTTGTACGGATTATACAATTTGCTGTAGAACATGTAGAAAGGAGGGTCTATACAGTCATGAGGGACAGGGAAGTTTTTGTGGAAAATACAATACTTTTGTTTTTGAAAACAAAAACACTTATTAGTAGTTATTTTCTTTCCTGCCTTTGTTTCTTCCTTTCTCTCTTTCTTTTTCCTTTGTTTCTTTTTCTTCTTCTAATTATTATTATTATTCTTTTTGTTTTCCCTCCTTTTCTTCCCCCTCCCTCCTCCACTTCTCCTTTCTCTTCCTCCTCCTCTTCTTCTTGTTCTTCTTTTTCTCCAATGAGTTTATTTTGAGTCTACCAAAGTCATTTGACTATTGCCACAAAAGAGATGGATGTTTAAGGTTATGAGCACATCATAAAACACCCAAGGAAAGCTCTTTTATAAATTTCTTTTTATAATTATTGCCAAGACTTTCTTTCTTCTGTTTAACGCTTCTTTTTTGACATACAGACTATGTTAGCCCTCCCCACATCTCATGTACATTCTCCTCTTGTTTTATAGGAGCTGACTGGGTTCCAGCTGTGTTTTCTACCATATGTGATGGACTACTGTGTAGATAATTCCCTGCTGGCAATAATTATTCAGCTCATTCTTTTAAATCTACTAAATTCAGCTCAAATATTAAATTGTACATTAAAAATGAAAACCCATGTACTTTTATGGGATATCTTTCTCTGCAGAATTTATTTAGTCAATATATTCTCCCTAGAGACCTGGTGATCTAGTTTGCAAGTAGCTCAAAATGTATGAGCCAAATTTACTTTTTCAACTTCTGTTTCCTTCTTTCTCTTTTTAAAAATATTTTTCTTTTTTAAAAATGTATTATTTTTTTATAAATTACAGTTTATTCACTTTGTATCCCAGGTGTAGCCCCCTCCCTCAGTCCCTCCCACTCCCACCCTCTCTCCCTTATTTCCTTCCATGCCCCTCCCCAAATCCATTGATAGTAGAGGACCTTCTCTAACCCTAGCCTATCAGATCTCACTCTTTCTTAATATGTTGAAAGGCAACTGCCCTTTACTGAGTGTCCTATCAACAAGAAGTCACTTTGGCTATTTTTTTTTATTGACTGTATGAGATAAGAATTTGGTCAAAAAGTTTCAGCAACATGTCTTAACTAGAACAGCAGATACTGAGAATCATATCTGTCTTCATCAAAGCCATTGGTCTGTGCTTTGACTAATAAATTCAGGGGTCAAACAGTTGCCTTAAAAAAAAAGAACACTTGATTGGAACAGAATTGTGTATATTTACTTATAGCTTATTTTTTGCTAAATTACAGTTTTTAACAGAGAGTATTTATTTTCTTAAACTGAAAAAATTACTGTCTGAAGAAGTACTCAAAGTGTGTATGTTGACGAACATAACTTTAATCAATGAGAGTTTTCCTATTTGCAGAATTATGTCGATTTTATATCATTCTCAAGATGGTAAAGTTAAAATTTTAATAATTTATGATATTGAAAAGATTATACTTTTAAAATATAATGTGTAGGATAGTTTCACAGGAGTTCCTAAGAACTTTGTCAATCTGGATCATTTTTCTGAGTTGAGCTCAGTGAGCATTCCCATATATGTAAAAACGACAGGTTTAATTATAAGCACTTTTGTAAGAGCATCAGTTCCTGTGAATACCAAACCTGATATGTATTCATTGCAGGTTTTAGGTCAAATATACCTGGTATTTTAAAAGGAAGATTATCTTTTAAAACGTTACAATTTTGGCAGCTTCAATGAATACAACGTAGTATGTTTGAAGATGGGCCTACCCAAGGTGAAGATGATACAGTGTGTCTGAGAATGAGTATATGCAGAGTGATTATAATGCAATATGCCTGAAGTGTAGACTTATTGAACCCATCCACGTGTCTTAGTCATGATCCTGTTATTGTCAAAATATACCATGATCAAAGCCAAACTTCAAAAGAAAGCATTTTTAATCAGGGCTTGAGTACCGTTTCAGAAGTATAGTCCATTATCAACATGGCTGGGAGCATGCATGGCGGTGGAGCAGTAGCTGAGATCTAGAGCCTCAGCCACGGGCTGAGAGAGGCACTGGGCCTGGTCTGAGTTCTTGAAACCTCAAAAGCCATGCTCATTGACACTCTTCCTTCATCAAGGCCATCACTACTCCAACAAGGACACATCTCCTAATCCTTCTCAAATAGTGCCACTTACTGATGAGTAATCATTCAAATACGGGAGCCTACAGGGTACATTCTTGTTCAAACCACCGCACCGCGTTTTAAGATTGAGCGCATTGTCTTATTAACGTTCAAGGAGTATTGATGATATAGAGGTGCTGCCCACAGTTTTGGTTAACTCTTCTGTAAAGGAAAGCATGATAGATCAGTTTCCTGCCTCCCTCACTATCAGACAATTTTGGTTTTATGCAGCCAGATTTGATTTCGTAATTTGAGGCATATCTCTATTCTCATTAGAATACCTTGCATAAAATATTCTCTTTAAATTCCTGGTGCATTTTGTTTCATACCTGTTTTCTCTTTCATTTTCTACGCAATGTTTATCTTCAATGAACATTTTTTTTTTGTCTGCATTCTGCCTCACTCTGCTCTTTTGAGGAACTCAAGATGTAACATCTGTGTCTCCCTATGAAAAGGGAAAATATTCTTGCCAAATTGATTGTGTGTGTATAAATGGTAAATGTTGTGGTTTTTTTTTTTTTATTTCTTCAGAAAAGGGGATGAGATGAGAATTGTGCCCAGGCTTTATGAATACAGGCGTGGGCTGAGCCTAGACCATTTCTATCCAACTATCGCTAGGCCTAGGCCTGAAAGCTTCCAGCCAACAGATTGGGAAAGGATCATTACCAATCCCACTTCTGACAGAGGGCTAATATCCAGTATATATAAAGAACTCAAGAAGTTAAAAAGCAAGAAACCAAATAATCCAATTTAAAAATGGGGTATGGAGCTAAAAAGAGAACTGACCGTAGAGGATTATAGAATGGCAGAAAAACACTTAAAGAAATGCTCAACGTCCTTAGCCATCAGAGAGATGCAAATCAAAATGACTCTGAGATTTCACCTTACACCCTCCACAATAGCTAAGATCAAAAACTCTAGTGACAACGCATGTTGGAGAGGCTGTGGAGAAAGAGCAACCCTCCTCCATTGCTGGTGGGAATGCAAACTTGTACAACCACTCTGGAAATCAATTTGGCGCTTTCTTAGACAAACTTTTCTTACTCCATCCAGACTTAATTTCAAGCACATCAGAAAAGTTTGTCTGTCTGCTTAAGTGTATGTATGGCCAATACATGTTTCTTTCTGACTGATCTTAACTGGTTAATGTGTTCTTTATGTCTTGGTTATAGATGAACAGTTATTGGATATGTTTAAAAGTTAAATTCAAACTCCTGTTTCGAACATATATGTGTGTTTGTATATGTCTGTAATATCTATAGAAGCACAAATGTTTTTAAATAGCAACCATGTGATTTGCCGTGTCATGTGACTCTGCCATCTTGAAATTGCCACTTGGTGTGCAGCAGGGCAAAGAAAAAAAAAATCACAGAACCTCTTAGTCTAAATGAATTCTGTTTAGTATCCTATTTCCTTTTAGACTAAGAAGACAAGTCTGATTTTAAATTGGTATTGATTTTAAAGACTGAGTTGTTTACACTGATCAAATTTGGTTTTGACTTTTAAAATGTGGTTATGCTTTTTGATTTCACTCCTAAAAAGGGGCACCACACATTTTACACTGATATGTTGAAACCTCATGGGTCAGTGTATACATAGAGGGTTTTTGTAATACTGCATATGGGTCTCTATGTAATTTATTAGATACACTAATACTACTTCCTGTTAGGACTTACATTCTAAGTGTTTTTATGCTACAGTATTTCCCAGATAGAAGTACATGCTCCCATACATGCTAGATAAACCACTGAAGTGCAGTTTTTCATTGCGCACTGCCAACATTGTAATTTCCACACTACAAAGTGGCATCAAAATTATTGATTCATGTATCTGTCTTTTTCACTATACGACTAGCTTTAGAGAATATAAAGGCTATGTTGTAGCTTTAGTGTTTTGTTGTTGGCACCATCCGTATTGAATTATTGCACTGAAATATAAGATGCCCTATACACTGTTAAGTATAGTTGACAATTTCACAGACCTTGAAATTACTTTACTATTCAAAGACTACTTGTGGTGAATTCAAGAAAACTCACTTTTACCTGAGCTCACATGCATATGGCTGCATCTACTATTATTCTGTTTGGGAATCAGAATTATTGTCAAAAATATAATATGTCAAGAATAGAAAGGAAACATTTTTATTTTCTATCATTTATTTTAAAAGACACTTATTTCATTTTTGTTAAAATCCAGGTACCACAAAATGATCTATAATTCCACCCTTCTTATTCATACACACCCTCTCAAAATGCAATACTTTAGCACTTCCAATAGTGTTTTTTTTAATGTTGAGAGAATTTTGCAAAAAAGATTTGATTTTAATAATCATATAAGTTAATTTGCAAATTCGATGAAATGACTTTATGGGCTGAGAGAAAAAAAAAGAGGCTGCTTTTCTTTTCTCCATGTGAAATAGAATCTCAGAGGCCTAGTTCTAATTAAAAAAATAGATAAAATGTTAATATGCTGAGGAGATCCACCCAGAAACCAAAATTTTATTTCTTCCCAATAAATAAAATCCACCTGGTAACATCTGTTTCTTTATTCAGTGCTCAAGGATTGAGCTTTTCTCTGTGTTGGGTAAATACACAAAAGGTGGGCAGGTTATGGCTTTAAATCAGATATGAATTTAAAGCTCAGTGGAGAAAGACAAGTAAACATTAATTAGGCTTCAAGCTGACAAGTGCTAAGAGATAAGTATTAGGTGCCACCCATGGAGATTAGAGAGCAATGTCCCTTGTCGTGTGGGCAAGGAGAGGGGAAGGATGGGAGGGAAGAATGACATCTCTGTATGCTTTTCCTCAGCTGTCACTTGTACTCACTATTTAACGGTTTTCTCTTAAACCACTGCTCACTTTCTTCACACAGGCACATGGTTTAAAACTTCAAGTTGTTGGTTTGGTTTTTTTTTTTTTCCCTAATATACTGGCAATTCTAAAGTGTTGTGCATTCTGGGTGCTCAATAAACAGCACCCAGAACCACCACTTGGTAATCACCTCTTGCCTAAGCTTCTCCTGGGCCTTGTTAACAAATAAGCAGGTGGCTTCCTTCTGGTTTCCAATCCTGGCTGTCTAGGAGAGCACTCAGGGAGCCTTTTCAGAGCAGCACAAACCCTTTCATTGTTAAGAAGATTTACAAGGCTCATCTGCTTGGCATGGTGCAGAAACTCTGCCATTAAAAGAAAAAGGGCAATACCTTCAGAACAGAACAAAGTCAACTGTTTTTAATCTTCTAAGACATTAACATGATAATGTCAGTGTTCCTCCAAGGGTGACTATCCTGCTAATAAATATGCAGATGCCATTCAGAGACACACAAGGGGCAGGCTATTAGGAGAAATGTTTATAGTCTGTTGCTCTAGGAAAAAAAGGGGGGGGGGACTTTCTCCTTTGACTTTATTTCATTTTTTCCTATAGCTACATTTCCATGGAGACATCTATGGACAAGAACTCAGGTAAGACACGGAGACATCGTCATCATCATCGATTTTTATCCAGGAACCAGTATCTGTTCTCCCGCACATCTGGAATTAGGGTACTTGAAAAGGTGCTTTGATGTACTGTGCAACTGAAAGATTTGCTCTGATCACAATGCTGGCCAGAAAATTTTGATTTTTCTACAGATAACTTGGAGTTTCTGAAGACTTTTAAGCAGGGGAGAGTTGTAGATGTGTTTTAGGAAGCTTGAATTAGAATGAATGTGTTTGAATAATTATAGGTGTTCATCATTATAATAATTTCACATTTGGACTTTTCTCTAAAATCTAATTTTAGATCACCACAAGTCAGATCATTTAAATTTTCCCAACGCTCTTCATTACTAGATCAGAAGTGCTTGATAGCCTGGCATTTATGTATCACTGTCTTTCAATCATTCTCTTCTAACTTTCCCTTCTCCACAGCTAGAATCTTTCTTCCCTTTACAAGTTTAACATTTCTACAAACTATTATCTGTTTGTAAAGAATGCTTCCTTCTATCTAAGCTAGGCCATTGAAAAAGTTCTCATTAATAATTAAAAAAGAACTATTTTCAACAATTAAAACAATATAGACATTTATAGTGCCAAAATTATGTATCTTATTTTATTTGGTGCCTACAGTATCAGTATCTTTTTGTTTGTGCTTTTTTATTTCAAGAAATATCAGCAAAGAAAAACAGCTTAAACTTACTTGTCTGGTACTTGGCAGAGAAATATAAATCATAATTCAAGCTCTCCTATTTCCTTCATTCCTAGTTATTTGGCTATCTGACCCTCCAACTAGGTTTCAAATTTTAATGGCTAAGATCTTTCTTTATCTACTGGACTTTTATCGTGCCTAATTTTTTTTAAAGTGGTCAATAAGTGAGATAGATAAAAGAATGAAAAAATAAGATACTAGCATTTATTAAATTATAATTAGTCTTAGATTCAGAATAGGAGAAATTTACGAACATCACACAATGGAATGGATGTACCTTCTTCTTCTTGCAGGTATATTTGGAGTTGAAAATGAGTATTTGGAAAGGCAGAGAGATAGGGTAATCACATGGTGGTAGAACTCTGGAGGCTGAACTCTCCTTACTCTTAGGAGAGATACATTTTCTTTAATATTAACATATAAAAATAAACAAGCCAACCTCCAAATGTTGAACTGGTGGTTTGGCAGTAAGCCAGGATGCACTAGTGATTTATCATCCATGCCTTCAATCGGATTGATCCCTAAGGCAGCTGTCAGGTTCAGTGCTATAATCTGTGATAGACTTTGAGCTTCAGGCCCCCTCAGTTAAATTTAATTTGACATTCAGTTTCAAGTCTGGGATATAGTATGGCACAATTCTGACTGCAAGAGTTATGAGGCAATGGCCATTCTGTTGAATAGGGTTTTCTTTTGCAAGCTTAATCCACAATCAAGAGCCTTTATTTCATATTTTATAAACTAACAAACAAGTAGTTTTAGAGAAGCTGAAGGGGCAGAGAACATCTTGAAATTCTTGTACCATTAAAGGAATGAATATCTTATCTGGTTATTGGAAATCATGTGTGTAACAGACAGAGTGTAGTATTCAGAGTTACACAAGATGATGTGCTATTCTGCAGCGGGCTTTCTGAAGGAAGTTAGGTAGTACATATAACTATTTAAGGTTCCCATTACTACCTTTAACATGAGACTACCCACCTCATAGGATAACTAACTGTAACTAACCAAACTAATGCATATGATTTGCTCTGTGAATAATGACCCTTTCAAATGTATTTTAGGACTAGGACGATGACTCAGTGGGTAAATCCCCTGCTGCACAGAACAAGCACAAAGTAAGATGTGGTAGCAGATGTCTATTAGACCCAGCTCTCTTATACAAAGACAGGAGATAGAAGAAAGTCAGGTAGTTTTAGGGAAAGTAACCTCAAAGCAAGTAGTTCTAATTCTATGGCCAGCAACCACAAATGTCCTTGTTTCTGTTCTGAGACCAGGAATGCCACAGAGGAGCTCGGGTTCCCTGTTTTCTCTCTTCTACTAAGTGAGCTTTCCAGCCCAGAAGCTGTATATGTGATTGTGACTAGAACTCCAGTCAAGATACTCCTATTCCTTTTGGTAAATAGCTTTAAAATAGGTTTCTGAGTTTTCATAATGAAAATGGGTTATATCTATTATAATGTTAATATGTATTCATTTTTAGGCACCATGTACTCAACTGCTGTCTTAATTTTATCTCCTCCTGTTTGCAGTTGATCCACACTCAGATGGTCTTACTGCAATCCAACTCCATGTGTTGTGGTCCCCTTGATCTCATCTTCCAAGGCCTAAAAGCCAGCAAGAATAGAGACCCTAAAGCTTTTTACACTCCAACTTCAGTCCATCTCCTACATGATTTTAGAGTGTCAACTCTTGAAGGCAGAATGTTCCAAAGATTAGCAGGCTACAAGGCTATTCAGGAAGAATCCTTCTTTCACGATCTATCCTAAAAGAAACAATGAAAATACCACATTAAAGGATAGAAGTGTAAGTGTAAGGCCTTTGAACAGGCATAATCAGGAAAAGCTACTACTTACTTAAAAGAATGGAATGTACCTCTAGCTCTGGGTCACATGACATTATAATCTGCTCCAAAGATTAAGACATAACATAATACTGTCTCCTTTGTTAGAGTTCATTCAGCTGAGCCCCATCAATCACTTGGCCAGGCCACTCCTCAGGAAAGCTGATTCACTTAAATACAAGCTAAGGAATGGGAACAATAATTATCCCCTTAATGACACAACGTACTACAATTCTTCCCAGAAGTCCCTCCCAAGATTCAATCACTTACATAACTTCTAGCTTACCCAGAAGTCCAGAAGCTTACCCAGAAGCTTACATAGAAGCTTTCCTATGTTAAAACTAAAAGGAATGAAAAAAAAATCAAATGTGACATTTTTGTATGTGTTTGGGTTTTAGAGACAGGGTTTGTCTATGTAGCTCTGGCTGTCCTGGAACTATTTTTCTGCCACTCCCTATTTTTTTTTCTCCATGCAGTTGCTTGCCAAACTCCATTGGTACATATATTGGTTCTTTTAGACTGTAAATTAAAAGGCAAGACTTTCTCTGTTCCTATTTCCTATCTAACCTCCCAAAACAACTGCTAGGATTTTTAGCTCACTTGCCCTATTTGATAATATTTAGGCACCCTGCTTCTAGGTTCCCTAGCAACCTATGATGTCATCACGTGTCACCCCAGGTAGCCACACCTGGCAGTCTTGGTTAAGTTGCTCCATAAAAGGATGAACCTGCCACTTTGTTGCTCTCTTGTCCTTTAGCCCTCTTGCCCTCTTACTCTCTTGCTCTCCTGCTTTCTCCTCTTTTCTCTCAGGGTGCCCCCCTTCCATCCCCCTATCATGTCTCACTCTCTCTTCTCTCTTCATCTCTGTCTAATAAACCTCTTTCATATAAAATCTGTGTGCATCATCATTTCATTGGTCTAACATTGGTGCATTGGCCTGGGAAGGGCTCTTCTGGTAGCATCTGGTCTGGTTACACCAGGAACCCTTAATTGGACCATGATGCCTGCAACAGATTTTTCTTCTGCTCTACCTATCCCTAACCACCACACTCTCTCTCGACTGCCCTGCCCTTACCATGCACACCTGTCCCTCTGCTCAAGGCCACTCAGACTTGGCGTCCTGCCATGTGCTGTGAACACCCTGGACAAGGCAGACACTCACGTCACACCAGAATCTACTTGGGGAAACTAAAACGCTCACACCCGATGCTGAAACTGCCACTTTGTACACAGACACAGCCTGCTTCTAAACTATTGCTGTTAACGCGAGCAATTGCTGGGGACCCTGTGCACACACAGATGGCTTTAGATTGCATGGTGTCTCAGGCCCCACTGGTGAAGTTTTAAATCTCTCACAGAATGCCTGCTGCGAGAGACTGCCCTGCAGAAGAGGGTTTTCAGTTGTGCAGACTTCCAATTAGCCCTGCCATGTGCATGCAGAGAATTTTGAACCGGGCCGGGACAGCCATCCCACCAGCAAGCACCTGGTCTTGCTACGCTGTTATGGCCATGCACTGCATGTGGGTAGCCGCCATGTTGATTTTGCTTCACTGCCATCTCCATTAGGGGCAAGCACATGGTTTCACTGCCATCTTAACTTAGGACAATCAAGGAATGTAGCATGATTGGCAGCCATCTTGTTTAAAAAACAACAACAACAACAAAAACAAAACAAAACAAAATGACAACAACAAAATCCCCCACTGCCAGCTGCTTTTACTACTATGTTCCTGTCCCACTGTTTTCAGAGCTGTATAACTGCAGTCTCTTGTAGACCCTAAAAGGCCACTGCACCCCCTTACTACCTCCATTCTAAAGCTGCCTGTCTGCCCCTATCCTTTCCATGGATGGGATTCCCTGTACTAGAACTCAGCCTTATTGCTGATAAAGCCCTTGTACTAGGCAATAAGGTTCTTGGGCTTAGCTGGGCTAAGCCCATGGCCTGCCGTGCTATTTGGTTGACTAACCATTAGCCACATGGTCCATTTCCATTTCCCCTTCTCATTTGCAGGAATGGCTTCCTCATATTCTCTCCTCTTAGGGAAAACTCTGCTTCTACAGCTATATCTGCTCTACTCAAATGTCTAATATCCAGTAATACTAAGAGCAATCTGTGAAGTAAAAAACAATTTCCTATTTTTCTTTTCTCAAAGTCTTGTCTGTTTTTCTCTGCTTGCTGTCTCACTAAATATACTCTCTGGTTTCTTTTAATACTCTCAAAAAAATCTTAAAATTAAACTGTAAACCTTAAGATGACCGTGTGGTATGAACAATTTTAATCATAATTAATTCTCTGTTTATTTTATCTTCTTTTAGATTAGGACAGCAACAGGTCTCATTTTAAATTGGTATGGATTTTTATAAAAATTCAAAGTTATATTTTACAATATATATGATTCAACCCTGGTTCAAAATAATTTTTATGTAATGCTAAAATTTCAAAGTTATAAAGGGCTATTCAGATTAAGCTAATTTAAAAGGTATGTCTAACTGCCTATGTCTTTATCAATTCCTAAATTAATAAATGCTGTTTCTCCTTCCATGAACTTCCTATGATCCAGCTTTCTGGCTAATAGGTTTGCTATAATAAATTCAGATGTAATTTTAAAATTGTTTTATACTGTTGCACTATATTGTTGGTTTTAAAACTAATACCTCAGGGGTTACTACGTACAAGTTTTTACCAATACTCTAAATGAAGATATATTAATTTTAGAAGCATTTATTTATGTTAAAACTTGGTCATTGTGCTATATCTTCACTATCAAAAGGTCTTGTTTTCTTAAAATGGTAATATTAATCTACAGCATGCCCTTAGACTTTTATAAGTTATGAACATTTTTAATATACTAAATCATACAGAAAACTCTCACGCTCTCACTATATTTGTGACTTTTAAGGCTCCAACTTAACAGGGACAAAAACCTAAACTCCTACTATTTAATTATTAACAAATGCAAGTTAATAGTCATCTCATAGATGATCAAGTCCTTTAACATGTTCAAAAATATATTTATAGTCCTTCAGATGCAGACATGGTCTCACTGCTCACTTAATTAAACAGCTGAGGATGGTCCCTGAGTCACCATACAGGAGTTGGTAAAAATAATAATAGAGAAGTCTTCCCGATAGGCTCATCTACAGCAAAACTATGCTCCAGACCTTGGCTGTTGCTCTGAGGCTGTTGATATTCCCACACAGAAAACAGGAGGTCTGCAATGTCTCATCCCACTGTGGTATAGCCTAAAGTCACCACCAGGTAGCTATTTCAAATGCAGCCAAAGGGAGTAGTGGTCCCACGGCTGCCTCAACAAACCACACACTGCCTGCTGGCAGGCTGGCCTCTGGATGTCTAAAGGCTCCCATGCAGGCTTGTCCTCTGTGCCCAGCCATGGAGGCTCCACTAGCACAAGAGCCACAGACACTTCCAGCTTCGAGTCCCTTGGCTGGCAGAGGACAAACAGTTCCTAGATTCAGCAACCTCCACCACCATTGTCCAGCCCAGGGTAACACTGCAGGTCTGTTTTGACCTCACACTCAGGTCTCACAGACATATTGCCAACTTCTGTCTTGGGAGACTTTATATGCCTTCTCAGTTATTTTCAAATGCAGGAGATCAGTCCTTAAGCCTGAGTCCTAGAGTTGCTATTGTCAGGCCTTGACACAATATGCTTTGTTGCCAGACACAAGAAACAGGCCTCAGATGTAACCTTTTACCATCTCTTTAGCTGAAACACAATAAATGTTCACAGCAATCTCACCTATGTCTCATGGTAAATAACTAGATACAAAGGCCTAAGAAAAATGGTGTTTGAGGGTCTAAGAAAGTGTTTTAAGGTTCGTAAATGCAAGTTATAAAGGTTGCAAGGTGATTTAAGGTATCCTAAATAGGTAAAAATGCTTAATATTTCCTCCTGTTGCTATGCTACTGTTATATTGACTGTCCAGAGCTTTGACCTTTATCAATAGAGCTCTGATCTATTAATCTACCTCTAATACAAACACATTCCACTCTACCACCCACTATCATGGTTCCAAGCTCAAGATTTTAAATCTTCTTTAAATCTCCATAATGTGTAATCATACTAAAGGTTAAGATCAAGTAAGATTTTCTCCCTTCTACTTCACAAAAGTAGAGCTTTTCAGAGCTCACCTTAAATAATGCTTATTCTTTTAATAAAAATGTATATGTCTACTGCCTTTTTTCATAATGTATATTTCACTGCAAAGTACAATTATGGTACTAACATAAGTTTTATCTTCTTTGTGGAACTTAAAAATAATTCTTGTAAGCTGCAGAATATCCACCTGAATCCACCTCTCAGGACAATTGGTCTTCAGATAAGCACTGCACCTATTGCCTATCTCAGAGGGTGGGATTCCCCTCCTTTTCCTGGTTTTGGGACTTCCTATTCTGGCTACTTGATTGGTGCATTCCTACATCTAACACTGTTGGAAACGGGTAAAGCCTTGAGCAGAAGGCTCCCCTCCCTCGCTGGGGAACTGCTGACCCTTAGAAAGGCCCCCTCCCCTCGCTGAGAACTGCTGACCCCCAGAAGTTAACAGCCCTGAAGTTGGAACCGGACATTCCGAGATAAGGGACCCCCAGGCGGAAGGACATTCCAAGATAACCACAGAGATGCCCAGGCGGAACCGCTCCACCCGCAGGAATGTTACCTCCCCTCCCTGCTCCCTCCTTTCTCCCGCTTTTAAACTGATACGTTTTGCCCAATTAAATCTGCCCTTGACAAGGCCACTGCTTGGTCTCGTTCTTCTTTCTCACCCGTTTTTCTTTCAAGCTTGGTTCCCCTCAGACCCCATGAATAACTAGGTCGCCCGGGTCAGGGCAAAACACCAGCTGTTAGGTGAGTTTTCCCTTCTGGTTGATATCAACTCCTGGCTACCAGCTGCTGGAATTGTACACCCAACAGAAGCCATTTGGTTAGTCTTCATTTCTGGTTGATGCAAACACTTCCTACTGCTCTCACCAACTTACATCCAAACTCTTCTTCTAGGACCTTCTCCCTTGGGTAAGATTTTCCCTCTACTGGCACAGTTTCTTCCCCTCCCCATCTCGCTTGTTTTTGAAAATCCTAGTACTAGCAAACTGTGTCTGCTGTGGGCTACTGTGCCCTTGGTCTTTGGCCAATGCTGAGAAGCTATTGGAACAGATTGTGCCAATCTACTGAGTCCAACCTTGCTCTTGGGACACCTTGACCTGTCACTGACTCTTACCTGGCCAGTGGGAATAGTCCATTCATCCTTTCCTCCAGATTCTCCCCTGGGATGTCTTCTGGAGAATTTCAGGTTTCTACACCTAGCGCCCTCTTTAAGGGCCTCTAATTTTACACACCTCTGTAACCAAACCTGGCCTCAATTTCCTTAGATAACAGATCCAAAGCAAAGCCTTTTTAATTACTGCCAGTGATTAGGTAAATGGAGGTTTCTTCAGGTAAATGGAGATTCCCATATTCAAATCTCTTTAATTCAACCCTTCCACCTCTGTTTGCTTTCCCCAAAGTTTTAAATGTACACTGAAAGAAATTTTCTCCATAACCTTCTTAACTTTGTCTCCTGATATATATATATATATATATCCTGACATATATATATATATGTATGTATGTTTCAGTATCCTGCCAGACCCAGATGTTTTCTACATCCATGACAGTGCCAAAGCAGCTACCACAGGTGTTCCAGTCTGACCTCACAGACTTCCATCAAGCTGTACCTGCACTTTCCCCAGCCATGGATGTTGTCATAGACCCTGGACAGCACCAAAACAGCTTGTTTTTTCCTAGCCATCATTTCAGCCTTTTGATTTCCCTACGATGTTCCTAGGGCCAGCAGGGTATAGCTAGAAGAGAGTCAATGCCCTTTATTCACTTATTATTAATAAAAGTCTGAAATAGTGTGCTTTAGGCCAAGGACAAGTAGCTCCAGGTTCTTCTGGCATTCCTCAGTCCTTACCTGCTGCTTTGTGAGGCTGGCACTCTACTGGCAACCCTCTACCCTGAACTTTCCAGGTCAGGGGCTTCCCCTCTTCTTCTTGACCACATAACCTGGGCATTTTATTGCTATTATTATTTTCTCTCTTACCCCATTGCATGTCAACTAAGAGCTGTTTCCAGTGAACCTACAATTATAGAAAAAGGGAGGAACATTAGTATTTAGGCAGTCTGCTTCTGGGTTGCCTAGCAATCTATGATGCCATCATGTGTTGCCTGATAGGTAGCCACACCTGGCAGTCGTGGTTCAGCTGCTCCATAAAAAGATCAATCGCCATTTTATTGCTCTCTTGCCTTCTTGTCCTCTTGCCCTCTTACTCCTTGCTCTCCTGCTCTCTCCTCTTTCCTCTCAGGGCACCTCCTTCCCTTCCCCCTATCATGTTTCCCTCTCCCCTTCTCTCTTTCTCTTTCTCTCCAGCTAATAAACCTCTTTCATATAAAATTTGTGCACATCATCATTTCATTGATCCTAAAATTTTTGTTTTTCTCTTCAACTTAAAAAAAAATCCCTAAGTTTTCTTCTGAGTCCATTTTAAATTTTATTATTAATAAGACTAAGAATTCCAAAGGCAACAGCACATTTTCTTTGTAACACTATGTTGTGATTGGACATGGAGATTGATGAGTATCTGGAATCTTACTGATACACAAACAACAACAAACAAAAAACTCTGTTTCAATCAAGATTGGTGACAAGAACTGACACATGAGGTTTTCCTCTGACCTCCACATTCATGTAGTGATCTGCAGACACCTGCCCTCACACACATGCAAGCCTACAGTTATATACACATATCATACATTTAATGCACACAGATATAAGAAAAAAATCACAAATTGAAAAACATCCTTGGCTCACACTATTTATATACACACTTTTCAAAGACATGAGGTATGCTGGATTGAAATGACTTGCCCAATGGCACAGAAAAGGGGTCCTTTACTAGGCTGACATTTGAGTTCTCTTGGAATAGACATTGGAATGCCCTTAGAAGTGAAAAAGATTTATTGATCTGGGCAGACTTCACAGGATTGTAAAGCAGACCTGCAATCCATGAAAATGAAAGGAAAGAGGAAGTGAGTGAGATAGGGTGGGGAAGGACCTCGGCTTCAAATGCTGCTCTGGGGGCTGAAGACTTCCTGGGAAGTGAGGGAGCTATACTCAGAGAGTTCCCGTGTACACCAATAACCGAAGACTGCCAGCTGACTACATCTGCTGCAACTGAATGACAAGTTCTTTCTTGAAGGCGGATCTAAGGTCCTGTCTCAGTCTTGTTACAGGTAGTCAAAAAGTGGTGATGACCTTTAAAGGTTCTCGTCATTCAAAGCTAAGACACTGGATAACGGAAAGATAAAACTTTTAAAGTGAGAGGAAAACTTTGATGTGTGTGTTCAAAATGCATTTAAAGCTGTGTGAGTGCAGAAGCACCCATCCCCAGATTTCAAGGCTCAAGTCTCCAATATAACATACATGTATGTGTGTGTGCGTCTCTCTCTCTCTGTGTACATATATATTTATGAGAAAAGTATATGCATGAGAATTCTTGATTTGGAAACAGAGATATTTTGAGTTCTCAGTTCTATGAATTTCTAGGTTTTTCTAAGGCAAATTATCCAGCCTCTAACAGAAAGTTAATTTCTAACACATTGAATTATTAATTCATCATTTATTGAATCATTTCTGTATTTAACATTACAGATGTTAGTCTACTAGGTCAAACAGAGATGATATAGATCTTCTCTTAAGTTTCTTTTGTAAAGCACGGTCATTATACTAAAAACCTTATAATATAGGGTGCTACAAAAAGAGTAGAACTGAGTATAAGTGAAGGCACAGCGAAACAACCAAACTTGGCCACTCTGTGAGTCGAAGGAAAAGTTTATTTGGGGAATACATTGCCTGTCTGCCTCCAAGAATAACAGAGGACAGCAAGTTGGCAGGTAAACAAGTGGATTTCATATAGTTGGCAAGATGGAGTCTTTGAGCTGAGGCAGGCTGTTAAGATTAATCAGAAACGAGACGCCCTTGTTTGAGATAGTTGACAGCTGGAGCAGGTGAGGAAGGTTCCTGATAAACAGAAACCCATAGAAAGAGCTTCTTGAGAAGTGCTGAATTTAGCCTTCTGTTTACCCAACAACAATCTTTCTTTCTGTTTATTCTCAGAGTGTTTCTGTTTCTACCAGTATTACCATTTTAGCACTGTCTTTGGAAGAAACCATCAGGTACTAGGATAGAGAAGGAGGTCAAAAGAGGATTTGCTTGTGCAAATGGCACTCAATTTGAGACAAGGACGGGTTAACTGAGATATAAAAATATGAAGAATTTAGATTTCCAGCAAAAGCCAGCATAGTAGTTGAAGGTGTGAAGTTAAAAGGAAGAAACCATAACCCCAGACTGATAATAAAGAAGAGTAAACGGGTCTGGAGTAACAAGAGAGGGAATAAGAGTGATGATAAGAAAACAGCAGACTTTTTACAAGATGGGTTATTTTCTCAGGGAAATTCAAGATGAGCCCTCTCGCTACAAGAGGTTTTTAAATTGCAGGGGGAGAAATGAACTTAGTAACTAGGGGAGACTTACTGCAGAAACAGTAAGATACCTGGGAGAAGTTTTTGGCCCCCCTGGAATCCACAGGGACAAAAGCACAGAGACGTCTAGCTGTCTACATGCCATACGCTTTACCAAACTGAGCTGATTAATTAAAACCAAAAATAAAAATAAAATAAAAAAGATTAAAAATCCAGCAGTTGATTCTATTAAGAATGAACAATCAGTACACATTCCTGTTTCTATTCATCAACTCTAATATAATCAATGTTTGCTTATTTCTGTTTTAAATCATATTGAGACTGTCAGCGGTGAGGGGACAGCAACTCAACTCAACAATGTCACTCTTAGCAGCATGAGTTGTCCCTTTCATCTTTAGAGCAAAATTGAAAAATCGTGGCTTCCATGAAGGGGGTGGGGGGGAAAGGAAAGGCAGAATTAGCTAATTTATAAATCAGAGTTTGGGCATTTTAAAATAGAGTTTAAGCAAGAGGGTTAATGAAAAGAAAGATGTCCAGAAAGGAAAATAATTCCCAGATCATGGCTGTGAGCTTCTCAAGGATGAGTTAGTTCATTGTTTTACAATAGTCACATGTATTTTTTTAGTAACTTTTGAAGTTACTAAATCTTTTTCTCATTAATTTATTAGTTGTTATTTACTTGTTATTTAACTTTCCCCCCATCAGTCACACTCTCCCGCCTTCTTTCCCATTACACCATCCCTTTCTCCTCAGAAAAGGGGAGTACCTCCCTATCAACCTGCTCCAGCACATCAGGTTGCTTCAGGACTAAGCATACCCTGTTTCACTGAGGCCCAACAAGTAGCCCCGCTAGGGGAAAGTGATCCAAAAGCAGGCAACTGTGTCTATGTCAGAGACAACCTCTGCTCCAATTGCTAGAGGACCCACATGAAGACCAAGCTAATCATCAGCTACATAGTTCCAGTACATTTGTTAGGCCCAGATCTTAAGGTCCCCAGAGATCACCAGGAGCTGGACCATGTATGCAAAAACAAAGACGAGGCTTAAGCTTGGTCTCCCCACCATCACCAATGCAGTAGATCAGAGGAGAGCCCCTAGCAGCTACATGGAAGGGTTTTTATTTGGGGCTTGAGCAAGAACCTGGAATTCCCAGTTTAGCAATTACAGCATGGGATGATATTTAGCAAAGGCAAGCTTGTCACAAAGTGATTGGTTAACTAACATCAAGAATGTTAGGTTGGTGGGCTGCCCAGCACAGATGCCCCACCCTCAGATAAGAGACCTTATCATTCTTGTGGTTACTTCCAGCCTATTCTTTGGGTAATTTTATAGCTTGTTTAATTCCTGGGATTGGTGACCTATGGTTTAGTTCCTGGGACTGATGACTTTTGGGGGGAGAGGGTCAGGTCTGGTCCTTTCACATTCATGTTTTTTGGTTGGTGGTTCAGTCTCCGTGAGCTCCCAAGGGCCTAGGTTAGTTGATTCTATTGCTTTTCCTGTGGAGGTATTGTCCCTTTGGGTCCATTTATCCTTCCACCAACTCTTCCACAAGATTCATTGTGCTCCACCGAAAGGCTCAGTATCTGTTCATTTGCTGCTGGGTGGAGCCTTTCACCCAGCTATAGTCAGCTATGCTAGGCTTCCGTCTGCAAGCATAGCAGAGTATCGTTAGTATCAGAGATTGGTGCTCTCCCATGGAATGGGTCTCAACTTGCGCCAGTCATTGGTTGGCCGTTCTTTCAATCTCTGCACCATCTTTAGCCCTGCACATTTTGTAGGCAGGGTAAATTTTGGGTTGAAGGCTTGTTGAGTGGGTGTCTCACTCCCTCCATTGGAAGTCCTACCTTGACAATAGAAGGTGGCCCTGAAGTTAGTATCTTTAAAGGATTGCTAAGGAATCTAAATGTTATCACAGAGTGATTCCTTAGAGACACATGAAAAAATTACGCACATGATGAGGTCACAAGGCTGAAGGTAGCATATTTTTCCTGTACAGAAAATGAGCATTTTTGTTAGAGAATTCCAATACTACAGGAAAAGGCTATAGTCAAGGTCATATATATTCAGTTTAAGCCTCTTCCATTGCTATTGTCATGGAAAGTAGCTTTATCTAGAAGGATGTTATCTCTACACTGGTGACCTTCAGAGCAGATGTTAATTATACAAGAGTTCTTATCTCTCAGCTGGTTAGAGGCTTCAAACAGATTGTCCTCATAATTCTTCCTGTTTTTCTATCTTGTCTCAAGACAGGCCCAAACAACCAAAATTAAAAAACAAAAATAAAGTTGTCCTTTTGCTCAAAAAAAAAAACATTTGCTCCTAGAAGCTTGACTATGAAACAACGTTACTGATCAAAACCAGCAGCTTGCTTAAAATACTTCACGGTCTGTATTTTGAGGTACCCACCAACCCAAAGCTCCTGTAGGCCATTCTCAATTACATTCCAAACTTTTACCACCATTACTGGCTATTGCAGACCGGGTCAGGTGTACCCATGTACTTGGCATCTTATTCAAAGCATTGAATTAAGCACACACAGGTTTCCAAATTTGCAAGGAAATTTGTATTCAAAGAGAAGTGACAGTACAAGTCAAAATAGGCTGCAGGCCACATGAGTGATGGGAATGACCGTATGAGTGAAGGTACTCAAGGGCCATAGGTTATTGTCTGAAGCTTCTTTTTCTGCAATCTAAAAGAAGAATTAGCCTGTCAGTCATTAGGTCTCAAAGAAACCTGGGCTATGTCTCACGCAGTACCTGTGGCTCCTCCCAGCCCTTTCCACTCCACCCCTGCTCTCAGTCTCTAGGCTTCTGCTTTCCTCCCCACAGCCTGATCCTTATATAACTCAGCTGTTTTGACTACATGGATCTCTTGAGCCAAACCACTGCCTCTCTCTTGGTCAACAGCTCCTTTCCTGCTCTCCAGAACCCTCTCTCCTTTCCTGGTTCAGGTTAGTCTTCCTGTCAGTCAAGCTCAGTCTGGACTCTTCCTCTGCCTTATATCTAAATAAAAATGTTCTCCATTCTTTAGGAATAGTCATGTTCTCCTCCTTTTATTTCATTATTTTTTCACTCATTATCAAGGGGCATAATTTAGGCAGTTGTTTTTCTTTTTCATTTTACCTGCTAAATGTTATATAATAATTTCCTACTGTGCATGTCCCTCCTCATAATGTATTTAATTTTAGGCATATGCATGCCCAGTTATGCACACACATAAAATAGTAAATAGGGGATTCTCCCCACAAGTTCACTTAGGGATACAGTTTTTCCTAATCCTGTATGTACCAAAAAGCCGTTCAAACTGGATAGGCACATTGTCCAATGGTCCTGGACATAAGTAGAGTATGACTAAATAGAGCCAGTTTGATGGTTATTGAGGATAGGGAAGACTTTCTCCATTATTGGGAGTGAGGTGTACAGGTGTGTAGGGGTCCTCAGCTGCTAAAAATTGCTACATTGTTCAGAATGGTGTGTGACTGTGTGTTCATGTTCTATGTTTACTTAATAAAGGCATGTGTGTATAGCCTAAATTAAGTGGAGTCCCAGGTTTTTAAGTTCTTTGTTTGCCTGACTCAACACTTGATTTAAAATCAACCAGTCCAAGCATAAATCCTCATGTCTCTCCTTATTTTGTTTCTGGGGCACCACAAAGATAACACTCTGGTTTTTTTTTTTTTTTAATCTAAATACTCCCCTCCCCACACCCTTGAATCAACAAGTATTTCTAGTGGTTGAGGGAGTGAACACTCAACTGGAAATCTCCCAACAAGTGGTAAGAGAGATATATGTACAAAATAATGGTTTTTTTGGATGAATTGTTAAAAGGTAAATTCGTAGACAAAGAAAGTGAAAAAGATAGTTGATTCTTGCATTTGTCTATTATTTGCTGTGGGAAATATGCTGTTGGGATATTTACAACACCATTCCTGTGTACTCAATAACATTACATAACCAGTGATGATTACCAAACATGCCATCTGAAAATTGTTCTATTTCCTAGAGTGCAAAGTTCTCCACATCCCCTGCAGTGGAAACCTACTGAACCCGATAAGGAATGGAGACATCAACTCATCAGTTACCTAAAGTATATGGAAGAAATGTTTTAACATTTATTTACTTTTTTATGGGTGCAGCATGTACATGTAGTAACTGCAGAGACCAGAATAAGGCATAGGTCACATGGAACTGGAGTTACAGATGGTTGTGAGGCACCATGTGGGTGCTAAGACTGATCTGGGCCATCTGCAAAGCAGCCAGGGGTCTTAACTGATGACCCCTCTTCTTTAGCCACAGACAGCTATTTTGATAGGATTATTGAGTAAGTAAATGGCTTGAATAGGTGAGTGTGCTAGGAGAGGAGTATGTCTGAGACAGTGATTTCTAAGATACTGTGATTGTAGGCTGTATTATCTTTCAGATTAGAGGCATGGACATGAACAAAAAACATGTAGTAGAAGGGAACATACCATATGTTCAGATCACAGCCTATCAGAAAGCATCAGTTATGCTGGCGGTGAAGGTCTGTCAAATCTAGAAACTAAGGGGAAAATTTGCATGTGAACATGTCCACACTTGGGTGAAAAACCACAGAACTAGCCTTGACCAAAGAAGTGTTCAATTAATACCAACAGGATTTTATTTTTCTTGTAACAGCACACACTTGATCTTTCTAAATGAGTGCCGAAAGGAGTTGGCTTGGTTATTATAGTGCATTATTCATCACATTGAATAACAGAGAGAGGCAGAGCTTAAGAATTTTACTGAACAAATAAGATTGAAGAATGCACACACTTATCTTAGGAATTCATCGAATTTTATTATTTATCATAAGTTATCTTATATTTATAAATCATTAGATGATGACCAAAGAGATAGTACAGCTGAACAGAATAGCAGTATGGACATATACGTGAAAATTATTAATAAGCTGCGTAGATGTTAGAAGGTTAGACTTCTCCCTCATACTCCACAGACTGTAAAAACAATGACTAGAACTGTCAGAGAAATGGAACCTGATTCCTATCTCTGCTCCTGGGAGAAGACATGGCCTTCTAAACTGCCTGAAAGGTTATTGATTAATAGTCATCTAAACTAGATTCTAGAAGCTCTGAACCTTATAAGATTACTGTCTGGCATGGATGTTTTACTTACGTAGTTTGGGTCTGTTAGGGGTCAACTCAAATGGTCCAGTCAGTCACCTGAATGGGAAAATGCCCCTCGGGAAAGCAATCCTTTCTAGAGACTTAAGAAATAATATAAAGCCTCCTAACCTATTAATCAAACATGGGTTTTTCTGGCCATTGGAGAGTACCCCCGCTTGAGTCTGTAATAATCTCTTGTCTGTCTGCTGTACTGCAGTGTATCTTCTCTGATTTCTTCCCATGGGAAGAACCGTGGGGAACTGAGGGGAAGTCTAAGGAGATCCCAGTGGCGATAGGATTGAAATGCGCCAATCACTGTGGAGTAGATTTTATTCTGCCAAGGCCACTTTTTTCTATTCTTATAACTTAACATTAATTGACAACCAAGAATTTAATTGAAGATTACACCAATGTTACCATTAAGCTCAAATCTCTTATTTTTATGTGCATTTAACTGAGACAATTGGAGTTGTTCTTTGCATGTGTAAAAGTCATTCTTCTTGTTTAAGACTTACCTCTGATTTCAACTCTTTCCTTCATACTCAAACTCCACAGTTCTAGACCAAAGAGCAGGTGAGGGGGACATTTGCACTCTGTAGAAAGGCTATGGGAAATATCCTCAAGAGTATTTTAGAGTTCCAATTTCAATTACAAAGGCACATTTGAATAGAGGTAATCTGGAATTCTGTGAGGGTGATTGAAAGCAAAGCTGTTAACCCTCTACATCTTCCCTAGAGACTAACCTCTTTATTGGGAGGGATCAACATGCCAGCAAAGCAGGCTTCTCACCTGGTCAGCTGACAGTTGCCACTTTGCAGCTACAGTGGAAATCTGGGTGAAAGTAGGCAGTCTTCCTGCATGTATGTGTGTATGTATTTCCATACCTCAACAGTAAATTGTGTATGTTCTCTCTATATGGATATATTATATAAATACATATGAATATCTGAATGTGTGTGCTGGATAGTTAGTTTTATGCCAACTGGACACAGCCAAAGCCGTTTGAGAAGAGGAAATCTCAGTTAAGAAAATGACTTCATAAGATCAGATCACGTTGCAGGCAAGTCTATAGGGCACTTTTAAAATTAAAGATTGATGAGGGAGAGCACAGCCTATTGTGGGTGGTCCTAGACTTGAGATGGTGATCCTGGGTGTTATAAGAAAGAAGACTGAGCAAGCCATGAGTGGCATCCAGTAAGCAACATTCCTCCATGACATTTGCATCAACTCTTGCCTCCAGGTTGCAGATCTGCTTGTGTTCCTGTCCTGACTTCCTTTGATGGTGAACTGTGATATGAAAGTTTAAGCAGAATAAACCCTTTCCTCCCCAGGTTGGTTTGGTCATAGTGTTTCAACACAGCAGTAGTAACCTTAACTAAGACAGTGTGCATATGTATGTTTAAAAAATGCTTTGAAAATATTCTTGAGGCACACATATGTTACTAATAGACATTTTTAGCTATTTTTGAAGGAGCCTAGAATTAGCAGTCATGTTCAAAGGCAAATTTAATTTTATTTGCATACTTTATTAAAAAGTGTAACTGGAATTTTTATGTAATACTTGTAAAATTAACACAGAGAAAAATTTGAAAACTCAGTTATACTAATATTACTTTAATATTTTATTAAGTGAGCCTCCTAACTTAAAATTTATTACAAAAGGACGTGGATTCATTTTCTGTATTGTTGCCATATGTATAGTTAAAGCTGCCCAAATGATCGTGTCTGTTTTACTTTTTAAAAGTTAGGAATAAGGATTGTTTTTTACATGAATAAGCTATAGTATCCTCTTCTCCAAGAAAATAGTTGCAGAGAGAAGGTATAGATCTTACTTCATTTTATTTACTTTTGAATAGTTAAATAGATGGCCCAAATGACCCATACCTCTACAGTGCATACTCTACTGTAACCATTGCCTCTTTGATGTGAACTGTACTATTGGATCATTTCAACAAACAGAATACGAGGAAGTGATGGGATGATGTTTCTGTGAGACACGAAGACAGGGCCTGCATTTTAGGCAATCTCTCCTGTTTTCTTTTATATTACTTAATCCGGAAGAAGTCAAGCATCCTTTTGGAAAGGTGGTCCAAAAAGTGAAAGCTTATTTCTTGCCAACAGTCATATAAATTGATGACTGCAGATGATATCAAAGTTTCATTCATCAATTTGGCTGCATACTTTACATAAAGCAAACAGCTGAGCCACACCTAGACTCCTGACAGGAATGTTATATGATTAGAGATGCCTGATGATTTAAGTTGCCCGTTCTTAGGCTAAAGCAGTAGTTCTCAACCTTCCTAATGCTATGATACTTTAATACAGTTCCTTGTGTTTTGGTGATCCCCAACCATAAATTATTTTGTTGTACTTCATAACTGTAATTTTGCTACTGTTATGAATCATAATATAAATGTCTGATATGAAAGATATCTGATATGAGAGCCCGAAAGGGATCATGACCCATAAGTTAAGAACTTCTCCAAGATACCTAACTTTCTTCTTCTATTAAAACCTTAACAGAAAGCATACTGATGACAATGTAACAGTTCTCTTCTTGGAATTACACATAAAAGATAATGCATGGGGTACTATATAGACACCTCAACTAATTACTATAAACTACATGGCTGAAAACAAGGAAGGGAACTGGCCCATAATTTTGGTTCCTGGAACTTGAAGTTTAGTAGTTCACGTCCCCTCATATCCTCTGAAAATCTAGGTAGCACTTTTCTGTCCCCATCTCAACTCCTGTCTGTATCACAGTCTTGGGTTTCTTCATCTTTCATCAGTATAGTATCTACGTCTGAATCCATGCTGTTTGCCTTGCATATCTTTACATCTTTCTCATGTGTGTGCCCACAAGTTTGACTATGTATCCAAATGTCTCTTTGTAAAACCAGTCATGCCAGATAAAGGGCACTTTAAGGATCTCATTTTAACTTTGTTATTATGAAAATTGTATTACCTGCGTAAGACCATGTTGTGACAGAGTAATTTCTGTTTATTTGCTTTTTTTTTAAACAAAAATTATGTATGTCAGCACCTTGGGTGGGGCAGAGAAAACTCAGCTGAAAATAGGTAAATTATATGATTATTATTGTCCCATTTTAAATAGGGAGTGTAAGCACTTGGTCTGTATTTTACTGACAGTTAGTGGCATGTGAAAGATTTGAAACTGGGTCATCTGTCTCCAAAATCCATGCTGATAGCATGTCCTAACATCTCTATAGTATCTGCTTTCTTGAAATTTTGTGTTCCTTAAGGAGTATATAGTTAGTTGTTAGTAGAGTATCTGATATGTGCTTAAGAATAATTAGTTCACCTTAAACCTTTTCAACTTTGAGATGAGTTTTAAACCATAGGATTGATCTGGAAGATGGAGAAGGTTGAGTGAAGTGAAGCACCCTTCCTTCAAGCTCTTATTTAAGATCCATTTGAACAGAACCCTAGAGCTGGCAGATTACACATATAATAATTATAATGTTGTCTGGCTATGGAGAGCATCTTAAAGTGTGTAAAGTGCGTTGGGCATTCACACACTATGGAATGGCTCCTTTAAGAACTATCCGAATGTAAAGAAAACATACAAAGCAGCTATGAAAGTATTACAATAACTAGAAAGACACTCTGAAGATTATGATTTGTACCTCCATTCTTCTCAACCACGAATGACATGAATTTTCTATTGCGTTGGGTAAAAACCAGCAGAAATAGAAATGAGGCTTTACAGGTTTATCTAAATGATGACCTCATTGCAAAACAGGTGAGTCGATTGATTCTTGCTTCCCTGAGACAGCATTGTTTCTCAATTACAGTTACATTAGCAAGTTCGACTCAGATCCTGGGTTATTAAACAATTAAATAAATGTCGCCCATCTGTGCACCAGCAATTCCAATGACTTATTGTACAATTAATCCGTAATGCTTAATCAGCATGCCAATGGCTAGTCACTTGGCTTAGGAGCATAGGCAGTTCATTTGTGCTGGGAATTGCAGAAATGAAATTGTATGAAATAATTTCACCTTGGGAGCAATGGGAGTCAAGATTGAAGCATTTTGTTGCCGTGTGCTAATGTGAAGAACTGGAAGTGTTTTCCCGCCCTAAAGTTTGCCTTGCCCTAAGCCACAGAATCCAAAATACGAATGGCAAACATCTGGAAAATCTTCAGGTTTTCTCAGAATCCCATTTGACTGCCTTATAAAAACACTTTTCATACATATTATACCTTTCCTTAAGAATACCAAGGAAATAAAAAAATAATGCTAATTAGTTCGCAAACCTAGAATGTGATGTAAACTCTGTTGTTCGTTTTTCCTGAGACAGGGTTTCTCTTTGTAGTCCTAGCTGTCCTGGATTCACTTTGTAGAGGAGGCTAGCCTCCAACTTACAGAGATCCACCTGCCTCTGCCTCCCTGAGTGCTGAGACTACAGGTGGGATGTGAATTCTTAAATGCAGCGGTAAGAGTAACATGATTGCCTCGTTAACGTTGGCTGGCTATCTGAAGTTCTGTTTTCGTTGCACTGATAACTTAAGCGATTTCGTGACAGTAATAACATCTTGCAGTACAGTTCTTCTTAAAAGATGCCAAAATATTAGTGCTTAAACACCCTGACAGTGTGCTGGAAGGCAGGTATTTGTCTCCCTGCAAGTATGCACAGGAAGATAAGCTAGATGACTATTCTCTGTGATGACACTGTTTAATCTAAGTAGCCATTGCCCTCCATCAAAGAGCTCATTTCAAGACATTGATGTTAAAAACATAGTAATTTAAAAGGTAAAGAGAAGAGAGAGTGTTAAGACGGAGGAAATAGAAGGGAAATAAAGTGGAAAGTAGAACATGAATTTCCTTTTAATGAAAGTAATATCGATGGATTAGAGGAACTTGTAAACACATTTTGAAAAAAGTCTAAGTAACTTGGATGTGAAGTAAAGCTGAGAGTTTATTTCTCATTCATGTGGCCGTTTGGAGTTATGCCGTGTGTTATTGTTTAGATTTCAAGTATTTTCTAAAACTCATGAACTGAAGAGTTGGTGGCACTATTGGAAAGTGGTGGAAACTGTGAGGAAAGACATAGGTAGAGACAAAGGGAAGTAGGGGGCATGCTTTTGAAGGTGTGTTTTGTCCCTGTCTTAATCACCACAGGGTAAACAGTGCTGCTCTGCCTTGTACTATTTGCCACGATGTTGGCTCTTCTCTCAGGCCCAGTGGTCCCGACAGCTAACTATGAACTGAAAACATGAGCCAATCAATCCAATCAATCTTCCTTCCACTTAGACGTTTCACTTCAGGGATTTTGTAACAGTGATGGGAGGCTGAGCATATAGTCCAGGAATAATACACAATGGTGGCTCAGCTAAATGCTCAAGCACTTGGGGCTATGTTGTTTAGTGTGTGGCTCATGTTTAAGGCCAAGGTATGCTTGTTTTGATTGATAGGAGGAAATAATGTTTGCTGTAAAGTGGGGAAGAGGAACATCCTAGCTGCTTCTTTTTTAAGATTTATTTCTATGTTTTAGTATGTGAATATGTGTGTATTTAATGTATGGATGTGTGCACAAAAGTGCCTATTCCCCTGAAAAACAGAAGGTGGCATTGACTCCTCTGAAATTAGAGTTTCAGGCAAGTCATGAGTTAACCAACATGGGTACTGAGAATCCAACTTAGGTCCTCTGCCAGAACAGCACATGCCATGCTCTTAACCACTGAGCCATTTTTTAGCCCCTTCTAAATGTCCCTTAATGATAGATTCTGAAAGATAGCACCTTTTCTGCATCCATCTTTCTAACCAGAACCTATTTATATGACTACACTTCAGTGTAAGAGAGACTAAATGATTGAGTCTATTTGAATGACTATTATTATTAAAATATAAGTGTTCAATAATCTATTTCTGTGAAATATTTTAAAAATAGAATATGGTAAACTTTTTATGAGCTCAATAGTCACTTTTCCACCTTTTATCATTTTGTCTAGAAGTTATAAGTGTGTTCCAAAATAATATTTTATTTCTTCATTCACTGTTTATATAACCTTCCCTAACAAAGAAAGTTAATAATAAACTTCTGATTAATTTCAATTTAGAATGTTCAAATAAGAAGAGACCACAGCGTGCATGACCATTTAAATGCTAAAAACCATCAGGGCATGCTAGGGGACCAGTCTTCTCAATAGAGGTCCCTATAACATGTTAAGAGACTAAAGGTGACCACTTATTCTTTGACCCTCCTCCCACACAGAAATAAGTGATTCCTTACCTTGAATATTGGCATATCGTTATTTATTTATTTTAAAATACAAGGTTTCTCTATGTGTCCTTGGCTATCCTAGATTTACTCTGTAGACCAGGCTGGCCTTGTACTCACAGAGATAGGCCTGCCTCTGCCTCCCTGAGTGGTGGGATTACAGGTGTGTGTCACCCCGGCTGGCTGAATATTGGCATATCTTAACAAGTAAAATACAGTGAAATCGTTATTGTGTTAGTCTTGTTATTTCTCTGAGAGATTCCCTCTGGGTGATGTAAGATGTAAGATGCCAGTTACAATTTAAAGTTATTATTTCAACAATCACAAAGCCATGAAGAAGCCCAACCGAACTATGGATGAAACTCCATGAAAGTGAGAGGTCCCAAGTGGCCTCTAACCGATGTAACCATCCCAGCTCATGTATGAGACATTTGAGTGACAGAGTCATATTCCACAGGCAGCAGATGCAGCATGTGAAAATGCCCAAGAAATATGTTGGGAGATGGAAATAAAGCCTTAGTTATTGTGTAGTCCCAGGAAAGCTATCTGGTAATCCACCAGCTACTAAAGTGTTCAGCTAGTATGGAACAGAGACATGTTTCCTCTTTGCATGTTCTTCTCAAATTTCTCAACTAAAAAAGAAAAAAAAAGTAGGTATAATAAACATTTGTCTTTTTAATCCCCAGTATTGGGTGGGGTCTGTTATTTAGTGCTAGATAGCTAGGACAAGTCCTGTGAGGCAGGGCTTTTGTTTATGATAAGAACCTTGAGTGTTTGATCAGTGACATGAAGCATAAATATGCCTTTTTCCTTGTCTCTCTTGAGGAAAACACTGAAATCTGGAGCTAAGGAAATTATTCCTTTTCATCCACTGAACCCTGCTGTATTTGTAGTCTAATAGTGCATAAGATTTATATTTAGCTTATCAATCAGTGGATTTGAATATTACTTCATTTATAGCATGTTAAATGATGCATAAATATAATACAATATAAATGAAATATGATAAACTGTAGCAATGTATATACAAATTTGATTCAATATGTTCACAATTCCTTTTGGCCTCTGTCAGTATGAATGCCTTTGCATAATCCATGTCTCTAATTATTCCTTCTTCTGTTTTGCATATAAATAGCTAATTAGATAGTGTCCTTGTCAGCAATGAAGTATATAATATCCAAAGACATACTCCTTTAGAAATGTAATTTAGGATAACAGACTGTTCTAACCAATTGAAAAGCACAGGATTTCAGCTTAGTGAATAATTTGATGTTTTAATTTGCAGTCAGAAATATCACATGTGATTCAAAATATTAGCTGAGGTAATTTACTTATTTTAGAATATTTTACCTTGTACTGAAAGACATTCCATTTTTCTTCTTACCTTATATATCCCCAACATGAAGTATAACAAAGACAATGAGAATAGAAGCTAAAATTTCTTGTACTTAAAAGAACAGCATTAAGAAAATTATTGTCCTGGACCCAACCTCCTGTTCATTGTAGCTGCCTTTTCTGCCTGCCCCCTTCTTCACCAGAACCCCTGTGCTAATCTCAGCAGCTCCCTGGATTCTACCTCCCCCTTCATTCTCTACATGGCATCACAAGTCTGTCCTAGCATGCAGACACAGAGGAAGACAACAGTTCCAAGATTGGTACCAAGGACCTGACTAAGAGTAAACATGAGGAGGGACTGGGAGAGAAGCCTCTGACCGTGGGGATCCTAACAAGGAGCATGAAAGTAGTCAGAGGCTGACAATGAGATAGACGAGATGGACAAGAGAAAGAAGGGGCGGTGGGGGAGGGGAAGAAGAAGAGGTTGGACAGTAACAAAGAAAATGTTTTAACCTGAGAGGCCTCTGTGAACTACTCAACCCTTTTTATCTCAGAGTCTAAATTCAGTCACCTTGTAGAGAGATAGGCCCTACCATTCACAGTAGGCAGTGCCATGTTCACATAACACAATGATATGACCACCTCATTGAACCCACAATGTGAATATGTTAAGGAGAGAGGGGAAATGAATCTAAACTTCCAAGCCCTTGCTCTTTCCTATAAAATACTTTAAAAGAAGATTGTACATTTCTATTTTATGTTTTTTTTTTCTAGCTGTTGCTGTGGAAAGATGATAGCCATCTTTTTTCACAATTTATTCATTATAAATCCCAATTGAAGCCCCCTCTCAACTCCTTCCTTCCTTCTGTCCACCCATCCCTTCCCTTCATCCACTGAAAGGGGAGAAGGGTTTTCCACCATTGTCATCTGCTTATTGCTTGTTAAGTCTCATTAGGACTGACTGGGTCCTCTTCCTCTGTGGCATGGCAAGGCTGCATCACCAGGGGTGAGTGACCAAAGATCAGGCAACTGAGAGTTCATGATAGAGGTAGCCCCTTTTCCTCTCTGAGATCCTCATGGAGAATAAACTGCCAATCGGCCACATCTGAGCAGGGGGTCTAGGTCCTCTCCGTGCATGGTTCTCAGTTGTTGATAGCCATCTTTTGATGATAATGAGTGAAAGGGACCATTATCTCCTCTTTCGTACTTCTGACTTTATTTGTGGTTTAGCCATGTTCATTAAGATCTCAAAAGAGAAACAGCAGCAACAAATACCTTGTAATAAACGATCAAGAACTACCAAGTTAAGGGGAGAAAAGGAGTGCTTTACTATTTTTGTTCCTGTTAACAAAATCCATGACAGAAGCCACCTGAGGAACGAGAGATTTATTTTTGCTCACAGTTTCAGAGAAGGTCTCTGCAGCTTCTCACATCTGAGTGGGGCAGAGGTAGAGAAGGTTCAGTCTGGAAGTGGATATCTTCTTTAAGGCCTGTCCCCCTCCCCCAGTGACCCACATCCATTATCTTAGATAAATGTCCCTCTCTTCCTAAAACAACAGCTCCAGCTGGGGTCCCTGTGGTCAAGTACAAAAGCCTTCTGACCTTGCAAATACCTTCCTGTAGCTGAGGTCCAAGTGAACAAACATGAAGTGAGTGAAGGACACTGACCATTCAAACCCTAACAAGGAATGATTAAGGAGTAACTGAAGTCGACTTCTTAGGTATTTGCCCTACAGTGCTTATTTGCTTGCAGGACTGCATGAATACTCATAAGACATTGTCCCCAGATGATGTTTCTTTTAGGCATGGTTCTAAGGAGAGCAACATAACCAAGAAATCAGGGCCCATGGGTCTTTTCTGAGACTGATACTCCAATCAAAGACCATGCATGAGATAACCTAGAACCCCTACTCAGATGTAGCCCATAGTAGCTCAGTCTCCAAATGGGTTCCCTAGTAAGGGAAACAGGGGCTGTCTCTGATATGAACTCAGTGGCTGGCTCTTTGATTGCCTCCCCCTGAGGCAGGAAGGTAACCTTACCAGGCCAAAGAGAAAGACTATGAAGACAGTCCTGATGAGACCTGATAGGCTAGGGTCAGATGGAAGGGGAGGAGGACCTCTCCTATCAGTGGACTTGGAGAGGGTCATGGGAGGAGAAGAGGGAGGGAGGGTCAGATTGAGAGGGAGTGAAGGAGGGGGCTACAGCTGGGATACAAAGTGAATAAACTGTAATTAATATAAAAAATAAAAAAGAACAAAGAACATAAAAGTCATGCTCCCTAGTACTGTACATATAGTTATTCAACACTAGTCTATAAACGCAACCCAGTACAATTTGTTGTGTTCACAAAGTACTTTTGAGCTAGAGAGATGACTCATCTGTTAAAGGCCAAGGCTCACAATCAAACAGACAAATGATACTAATATTAAAAAATTAAAAACAATGGTTATGATAGATAATATAAACATCATATAAACACAAAAATCCTCTCTAGAGAAAGATGAGGTCTCTAACATTCAAATTCTGTCAGTAATTGCTAAAAGAGAAGATAAGGAAAAGAGTTATTTTTTTTCTACTTTTGGGGACTATGTATAGCAAGAAAAACATCTTTAGTGAGTGTTTGTAAGTAATCTAGAAATAGACAAATACATTGATATATGTCATATGTCTCATTATATTTTTTTGAGTTATGTTGAATTAATTAAAATTCTTATTGCTAAAAATCTAATAAACATGAGCCATTTGCTGTTTCAACAAAATTGAAAATTAATGGTAAGAGATTTTTCCAATGTATTTAATCACAAAATAAATAATGTGATTATCAGTCTGGGAAAAAAAAAGAAAAAGAAAAAAGAAATAGTTGCTCAGCATCAGTGGTATGATCAATTGTTGGAGAAGAAAACATTGGAGTAGCAGTGAACTCTGCCCATGGAAAACCCTCCAGATTTTTACAAGGCCAAAGGCCATAAGTCCAAAGTGAGTGGTGCACACCTGTGATCATAGCACTCAGGAAGAGAAGGCAGGAAGATCACCATGAGGCTGAGTCCAGTCTGCCCTACATAGCAATTTCCAGTTATCTCAGGCTACACAGTAACACTATATCTAAAAAAAAAATTCATTCCTTGGGGAAAAATGATAAGTCACATTAATAAAAGTACCCTAGCTCTGTAGCCTGCTACATCTTGTTCCAGTCCAGGGATACTAGTGTATTATTAGATGCAAATATCAAAAGCTTAATTTATTTTGTTTATTTAAGCAGAAATTTGACTAATAGGAATGGTTTGTGGGGAGTGCTCATATTGAAAATTGAATGAAGCTTAAGTAGGGGCCAAGAGAGATCAGCTACAGGCATGCTCCAAGATTTGGTTAGGAAAACAGTTCTTGAACTGTTACATTTGGGCACTGTTGCTTTCTGTCAAAGTTGACAACCATGAACATTCATTGCTATACTCTGGGGACTTTGGATGAGTTCCATCTGACCTTCAGTGCTTACTTTACTTCTCCAATAGTATACGTGAACACTGAGGCCATTGAACCAGAATTTAACTACTAGGCAAGGAGGTAAAGAACCATTCCTCCATCTTAGTATTTTCAAAACCTTTAGAAGTCCTCAACTCTGTTAATGGAGATTAAGCATAGAACCTGGGCATTTAAATTTAATGTAGCACATACGTATTCTGAAGAAGAACAAACCCCAAATGGAGACTTCAGGCTTGTACCTCCACCGTCCTTCATTGGTTGAATTCAAGAGGACAATCTGACTTCTCCAGGAATTCAGTTTCTCTTTTTAGTTAATGAGGAATTCCTACTCCAAGCAAATTCCATTCATCCCAGACATTGGAGTTAATAGCCATCTATTCCAGATTTTCAACCGGGATTAATTCAAGAGATAATGCCACAGCCCCCAGAATATTCAGCTCCTGTATTCTTACAGTTTTGGCTTCACTGAAATACTCTTCTATGAGAATTCTACCACACCTACTGTTGCACTCTGTCTTTCCTTCATTATCATGTCCTATCAGTCACCACAATAGTAGATATCTCATAATTTCTATATTTGAAAATATATTTGAGTCATATGTCTTCATTCTTTCTGTCTTTTATTCTTTTCGTTTTTGTTTTTAATTTTTTTAATATTAGATGCAGTTTATTAGCTTTGTATCCCAGGTGTAGCCCTCTCATTCCCTCCCAACCCCACCCTCTCTCCCTCATCTCCTCCCTGCCCCTTTCCAGATATGGGAGGACCTCCTCCCCTTTCATCTGACCCTAGCTTATCAGGTTTCTTCAGGACTGGCTGCAATGTCCTCCTCTGTGGCCTACTGAGGCGGCTCCTCCCTCAGGGTGTGGGGGAGGAGATCAAAGAGCCAGAAATTGAGTTCATGTCAGAAACAGTCCCTGTTCCCCTTACTAGGGTACCCGCTTAGATACTGAGCTACCATGGGCTACATCCAAGCAGGGGTTCTAGGTTATACCCATACATGGTCCTTGGTTGAAGGTATAGTCTCATAAAAGACCCCTGTGCCCAGACATATTTGGTCCTTGTGGAGCTCCTGTCCTCTCCAGGTCATACTAACTCCCCCTTCTTTCATATGATTCCCTGTATTCTGCCGAAGGTTTGGTTATGAGTCTCAGCATCTGCTTTGATACAAAACAAGTAACAGGACAGGAGCCTACCACAGAGGGCCTCTGAAAGATTCTACCTAGCAGTGTATCAAAGCATATGCTGAGACTCATAACCAAACTGTTTTTTATTCTTGACCTGAAACTTTTCTGTTGCCATCATCAGCTAAGGCCTTGGCTACATGTTCAAAAAATGAGCCCAAACAGTACTCCACGAGCTGAAAGGTAACTGTAAAAGCAACTACAAATAATGAATGATCCTGCTATGAAAATATAGCAATCGGCCATCAAAGTAAATTGTCCTAAACTCTAATAACATGGGAATAAGGGATCAAGAGCAGCATAGTGTACACCAGGATACTAGTTATTGTTGTGGAAATTGGACAGAAATAAGCAAAGTAAGATTAGTATACCGGTATAAAGCAAGAAGAATGAAAAGGAACCGGAAGGGGAGAAAAGATCAAGGACAAGAGGTGATAAAGGAGAATCTGCCACACAGAGAGTGACAAAAGAGAGGGGAAAACAAATGCAAGCAGACAGTTTAATAATAAAAATAGAAAATTACACATGAGGGAAAATGAATACAGAGAAGAGAGAAAATATAATGGAAGAAATGACAAAAAAAAAACTGTAAAGTTGCTGAAAGAGGAGGAGAAAGAGAAAGAAGGTTAAATGTTAAATATTGAGATGCTGGAGACTTAGCTCAATGTTTAGTAGTGCAGTGCTTGCTGCTCTTGCCGAGGACATGGGTTAAATTCCCAGCACCCACATCAGGCTGCTCATAGTTACCACTTGTAATTCTAGTTCCAGGAGATCTAATGTCATTTTCTGCCCTCCAAGAGCTCCTGCTTATATGTAATGCAAATGAACTAATACAAGTACAAACACACAGTAATAATAATAATTATTATTATTTTAAAAGTTAAACCCTGAATTATGAATGTAGTAGTTTACATTAGAAATACCAGAACTCAATCTCCCAGAGATTGAGACAGAGAGAGCACCAACCACAGACCATGCTGTACCCAAGTATCTAAAGAGTGAAGGAAAAAAAGGAACAAGTCATGGTAAATCTGTTCCATAAAATTATATGTTAAATAAGGGTTGTGTAGAAGCAGAGAAGAAGAACAGGAAATAAAACAATTGTAAGTAATTGAATATCTCAATCTAACTTAAGCAGTTTGGCTTAAATATACTCTTAAACGGCATATAATCAGAAACAAAAATAAAGGCAAAAAAGTTCAAAGACAGGAACAAATTAAAGAGTGATATAAAAATGTCATTAAAAGGCCAGAAACAATTACAGTAAAATACAAAATAAAAATTGGAGAAAAGAAAAATGAGGACCAGTTTCCCATTTCCGGAGGCATGTCAATAATGAGATACAAATGCAGAGTTTTCATTTCCTGGCTTTTTGTGTTGACACCTCGTGGTGAGAACAGAGCTTTGGTGACAGTTGGCACCCTCCACTCATCTCCGCTGTTCGCTCAGCAACCACAGGCTATGGTTTCTGGAAGGGTGGATTTCCTGCCTCTAGGTACTACGTGGAACTGATGGTAATCTTTCCATTAGCATGCTTAGGAACTGCCACCTTAAGTGTCTGCGCTTGTGGCAGGACTCTCTTAAGCTTTACTTTCTAGCAAGTTCACTTGCCACTTTATATCTGCATTTATCCTCAGATAGTTCTGGTAGATAATTTTCCTCCTTTTTTATCCTGATGGGAAAGTGAGTCCTGCTCCATTCTAGGGTTTAGATTTTCCAGGTTTGTTGGTTTGTTTGTTTTGACTTCATCTATAGTTTCTGCAGACACACTGTTGGGTTATTCACTGGACATTTGTCCTGCGTTTTCAGAGGGGGCACTCTAGGAAGGACCTTTGCCTACAGGGTGCCCAGTCACTCATTCATTTTCAAAACGGCTTCCTGCCTTTGCTAATGATGAATGCTTGATGTCTATATGAAGAAAAAAAAAAACAAAAAACAACAACAACAAAGCAAAGATTTTCCTGTGGTTCTTTGTTGTATGGACGACAGGATTGCTGTTTGGTTGGTCTGCAAACTTGCTCAGTGATAGAGTACAGTGTTAATTGGGTTTTTTGCATATCTGTCTTTCTTTGACATTTGTTCTTCCCTCAGACACATTCTCCTTCTCCTTTCTCTCTCTATCCTTCTACCCTGACCCAAACTTTATCCACTGTAGAGGATATATTCTCCATGCATATAACAGAAATCCAGGCAGGCAATGAATGGGTAGCTACAATCTACCACCTCCTCTGGCTATTTTTTTATTTCCCCTCTACATAATCAATGACCAATAAATAGTGTTGAAGACATAAATAATCTTAATCTCTCTTCTGACTATTTTTCTTGGAATTTTTATAATCCTTTAGTTAATACTAATTAGTTAATTAACTGAGAATTCAGCTCTGTAATATGCAGAGATGTAGCTCAAAATCTTTTTTCAATATAGTGGATAATTATCATTGCCACATTTCTTGAACTACCTGCATTTTGTCATTGATTTTCAATGTCAAAGTTGTCACATACTACTAAATCTTTTTATGAATAAATGCAATTGATCTATTTAAGTTGTTTTCCTTTAAACTGATTTATTCACTGGCCACTTCACTATACATGGACCAAAGGAGTAACTAGTATTTGTGTTTTTGCTGTTGAATGGAATAGATAGATGCCTATGTGTTCTGTGATTGACAATTCATGTTTCCTTACCTGATTTTTTGATTCCCTTTAAATTATCTGGAAAAGTTTCTTTAAAATTGTACCAGAATTTTCTTTGACATTAACTAATCCACATTAACACAGTTGAGAGAGATTTTACTCATCAGTTCATTCAGCAAATAGCTATCGATTGGCTTCTGGCACCAAAACAGAATTAGAGAGATGAAAGCAATTTCTATCATTTAGATTATCTGAACATCATATTGAAAATATAAAGAGAAATATAAAATTAATTTATCAATATTCTATTTAACACAACATGTCTAAAATCTGGCCAACATGCCGTTGATGTAAAAACAAACAAACAAACTAACACCATAATCTAGGATTATGAGAATCTGATGCTTGCAGAAAGAAGGCAAAGAACTAGCCTCATCAAGCCCACACTTTCCTTTAGTACTGAAACTTCATATCCACTATGACATAGTCACAGTGTCTTCAAATTAGAAGAAAGCATTGTTTAACTACCTCTGTACTATGCATGTTACTTTTCAGGCACCTCTTTGTCAGACCCTGGTATGTTTGCTGTTTGCCACCCTGTTCAATGATGTAACACTAAGAGTCCTATATTTAAACACCCTTTCAAATTTCCTTTTCAGTATTATGTACTTATATCTTCTTAATTTTTGGAGTTTGTTATAGAATGATGGCAAATACTGATCAAGAGATTTTCCTAGTACTTCCTTGACTGATAATTTTCAATAAAAATTTCATCTCTAGAACCACATGTTTTAAAAGTGAATTGGACCCTCTATGTATAAGCCTGAGGCTTTTCTATTTGCCAGCTCAGCTTTAGAATTTTTTCTATTTTGTTTTCCATTTTGCTGCAAATCTTCAATTGCTACAATTTGTTTCCTCCCTGCAGGATTATTCTTCTGTAAGGAAGAAAGGCATCAAATATTTATTCCTGTCTTGGGGTGTTAAATGCCTGTTGCTATTAGTCTTTTCATCACTGGGAATCAGACCTGACTACACACTAGGTACACATTTATTTTTTCTTCAGTTTTCAGATTTTTTTTTTGAAACAAGTTCTGAGACTTTGCTCGCCAACGTTTCCAGAGAAAAAACTTTCAGGGATTTAAAGAGGAACAATATATCTAGGTATAATTATCAATAATAATTGTGGCTCTTTTTGAGTCCTTTCATATGAAATCTCTATGTTTTCTTCATATTTGAAACTTAAAACATTTTTATTATTATTTTACAGGCTATCTATTTTTTAGTTAATCTTTTATATTGTTGCTTTAAAAATACACTCTTGCATCAAAGGTAATAAGATACAGCTTATTCTGAAGCCAAACTTAAGCGACCATGGCCCACGAACACAGATTTATGTTACATCAAACTCCACATTCCTGTTTCGTAACACTTTAATGAAACTTATAGTGACAGCAAAGAAAGAGATCAAGGTACTTTTCAAGTATGTTGGTAGAAAAGTCCAGTAGGCAGGTAATAGCAAAGTGCGGAAATCTCTGCTCTAGACCTCAGATGCTTTCCAACAACACTCTTGGCCTTTTGTTCGGTAGAAGCTAACACATTTCAAAAGCATTTACTTATCAGTCACAAGGATGGTAGGTCAGACAAGGAAATTGACAAGAAATAGCTATGAAGGGGATAAAAGATGGCCCAAGGTAAACAGTAATTAAACACTGGACCTGCAATGGTCCACCCTCTTCATAGTCACTGAAATTTTAATCAATCAGTCATCCTTGCAGAAGGTAACTGGACTGTGTGATTCTTTACAGGAACTCTTGCTCACACATCTATATTTCATTCTTCAGAAAACTCCTTGCCCTGACCTCCCAGCTTACTATTTAATATTCTATCAGTGCCGTCCAGTTATTTCCTCTTCAATCACATTTCCAGTTGCTTTACTTTTGCTTCTCATCCACCTGTACAAGTGCTCTGTCACTTTATAACAAGTGTCCCAAAAATGGGTTTCAAAAAATAAAAATTAGAATGTCATGATGTATGAGTCCAGAATATAAGCGTGGCATAGCTGGGTTCTTCTGTTAAAAGTCCTTTCATGGGCTACTGTAATGGTTTGGATTTGAAGTATTCTTTGAGAACTAATGTTAAAGTCTTGGTTGATAGCTAATGGTGTTACTGGGAGATGGTAGATACTTTGGGAGGCTGGGACTAATTATAGAGATTAAGTCATATAATCTTATTCTTGAAGGTAACATCATAGCTATACCCTCTTCCTCTCTACCACATTCTCTACCTACCTTATTTCAGAGATCCAGTTGATCATGGAACAAAACCTCTCAAAATAAGTCAAAATATGAGTCAAAATAAAACTTTCCTCCTCGTAGTGAACCTTTTCCAATACTTTGTCACAGTGACAGAAAGCGGATTAATCCAACTGCAATCACAATGATGGCCAGGGCTAAAGTCCCAGCTGACTGTGCAGTTGAAGGAATGAAGATTCAAAGTCACCTATGTGACCTTAGGAAAAATGCAGTTATTCACTGGCTGTGGGCAAAAGTCTTCAGTTACTAAAAGTTGGCTTCAGGACTCTATCATTTTCTTGCCCTGTGGGCTTCTTCATGAGCAATTCACAACACGGAGACTGGTGTCACCAGGGTAAGCAAGGGAGAGATTAAAGGAGGATCTCAAGACAGAAGCATTAGCCACTTTGTTATATAAGGATGGAAAGGCTATCTGTCACTTTTGCTATATCCTGTCAATAGTCAAAGGTAAGAAATTAAAGTAAAGGCATACATACCAAAAAGTGAGGATCACTGAGAGCCACTTTATCCACTGTGTTGATTTTGGTACTTCAAGAATCAAATTGTTTTCAAATTTTGGAGAGCCAACCTTAACAAATATTAATGTGTTTCCTACATCGCAGAAGAGATTTATGCTAATCAGAATTAATTTGAGCCATCTCTTCTGATTCCTGCATTAATTGTTTTGCTCAGTGGTCAAACCTCTTTTTGTTTGCTTACTCTGTTTAATTTTAGTATTAGGCTTTGCATATTCATAACCAAAACACTCACTTGAGTAGTATTGTAGGAACCCAACATAAAAGAAAATTTGTGTTATGCTGGCAGTGAACACAGAATATAACCAGGGACTGTTACATGGCCACTTAGCCAGGGGCTGTATGAAGATGTAGTGTGGCAGGTGCACATAGCGTTTGTCCAGACTGCAATCTAGTAGTCACTTGAAAAACTCTCCTCTTCAGAAGCAAACTCATGTTAGGAGCAGTTTTCCCTCCTTCATCTCCACCCTGCCCTAATCTTCCTTTCCCTTCAGAAAAGGGCAGGCATCCCAGGGATATCAATCAAACATGGCATATCAAGTTGCAATAAGTCTAGGCACGTCTCTCATTATTAAGGCTGGAGGAGACAACCCACTAAGAGGAAAACGCTCTCCAAAGCACACAAAAGTGTCAGACAGTGTCCCCACTCCCACAGTTAGGAGTCCCTCTGTTAGAACAATAAGCTTCACAACCATAACATAAATGCAGAGGGCCTACGTCAGACCCATGCAGGCTCTCTGCTTGTCAGTTCAATCTCTGTGCTTCCCTATTCAGTCTCCATTAACCAGGTTACTTGATTCTGTGGGTTTTCTTGTGGTGCCCTTGACCCCTCTGGCTCCTTCCTGTAGAGACTCTTTTTTTTTTAATTAATTAATTCAATTTCCATCTCCATCATAAGCCCCTTCCTCCTCTCCTCCCAGCCCCACCCTCTCCCCTGCATCCCCCTTTCCTATTCCTCAGAATAGGGGAGCACCCCTTCCCACACACCCCAGCTCCTCTTGTCGTATGAGGACTGAGTTTGGATAACTAACCTGGGGGCTCACTCATGGAGAAGATTAATTTTTCCTCTTTCAACAGTTGTTAATTCCCTATAATTCTCCATCTAGCAGTGGGACCATGTGCAATGCAGTGAGATGTCAGCTGTTGACACTGTTCAGGTCCTGTTTAGATGCCGTCATGCTGTTAGGGTTTCCTAAGTATAGCTTCTCTGTCATAGCTGGACAGCACAATCTCACAGCAGACTTCCTGGTCTCTTTGGCTCTTCTACGCTCACCCTTCTCCCTCCTCCTGAACCTTAGAAGCAGGAGATGGCCTAGACATACATCAATTAGTAATGGGTGCCCCGCAGTCAGTTGCTTCTTGCATTTTGGTTAGTTGTAGCTTTCTGTACTCATTTCCTTATTCAGTAAAAAGAAGCTTCTCTGACGAGGGTGAAAGCTACACTGTGGGTATGAAGCTAAGCATTTAGAATATAGTTAGGAATTATACTTGTTTAGGAGGTGGTGGTAGCATGTCCTCCTATAAGGTCCATAGTCTCATTTAGCCAATAGGAGTTGGGTAGTTTACCAGTACCAGGCATTATTACCCTCCAGTCAAGTTGGCCTTGAGTTCATTAGACAGCTGTCGGTTACCAAAAAGATGTAAGTGTCACTATTGTAGCTTTAGGGATAGCTTGCCATGGTGGTCATTGTGATTCACAGGCTTTCTGACTGTCTAGTGACAAAGACGCCATTAACATTGACAGATCCTTAGGTAGGCTTTCTAGAATACTTACGTTAGAAAACATACATTTTTTTCTTAGCCTCTTAGAGATTTAAATCTTCCTCCAGCTTCTTTCCAATCTTAAAACCTAGGAATAGCTTTCTTAAGAACCTGAGGTCCATGGAAAGGTAACCACAGAGTGGAGCAATGATTCTCTGTGTCCTGGAAAAGATTTAGAGTCTAGCTTTAGTAAGGACTTGTGGGCAAACACAGATGGATTTACCATGCTGCCCACCTGTCCAATAAAATCATCTAGTGCCTTTCCTTGTCTATTTAACCCCATACAGTGTAGTTTTTATTTGATATTAGAGCTGCTTCAGATTTATACTTACTTTTTCAAATTTATTCCGTCATCTCAAAAAATATTATTTGAGTTAGAAATAATTGCTTCTGACACAATTATCGACATAGAAGGACAAAAACTATATGTATTTAAACATCTATTTGTCAGTAATCAGTAAACTACTCATGCTTTCATTGTATGTAACAAGGTTCTTCAAACATAGTAACTCTTTAATTTTGGTACCTAATTTTTTTCAGAGGAAAATTTCTAATGATGAGTTGGATGTTTTATAGAATATTTTCTGTTGGGGTTCCTATTTAAAAACTAATGCTATATTGAGACTAAGTTTGTGTGTCATATGATACACCTTTTTATGATTCTTTGTAGCCTGCTAAAACTCTTTTTCATAAAAGATAAATTATCCCTGTTCCTATTTTATATGCATAAGTCCACTTTGTTTGACCAAGTAATTTCTATATTTTTCAAATGGAAAAATATATTAAATATATTGAGGAAACATTTCTGCCATGCTTAAAATAAATAGATAAGAAATAAGTACCTACAAATATCTGCGTAGGATGTGGGTTAAAAATTAGAGTTGTGAAGATTTTTGATAACAGTTTTTGAATAATTTATGTGTTTATGACAATTTAAAATCAGAACTCAATTTAATATCATTCTATTTATAGTTTAATGCTACTGTAATTTGACTTAAGTCTTTTTTACATCCTGAAGTACACAACTAAAACATTCTTGACTAAATATTTGCCACTCTTGAGAGTTTCTTATGAAAACTCATGTTTTGGGCTTTGGTTTCTCATCTCTCACCCTGACTGATGCTGTTTTTAACTACCTTCTAAGCCAAATGTTGGCCTCACTGACCTATTTTGGATACTTTCTAACCCTCCAATATCCTATTACAAACTACATAATCCTGATATTTATGTTTAAGCAATCACTGCTAAAGACTTCCAGTGATAGAACGATTTTACACTGAGTCTAAACAACTAAACTAAAATTTCTAGTTAGGCTTCTGTTTCCATCAGAGTCTCTAGAATACTCAAAGATACATGCATCCCTCAGATACACCTATCTTCAACTGCAACATTCTCTCATCTTGTTTCACTGTGCTTGATTTCAGTGTCTTGATATAACTTTTGTTTTTCTGTCTAGTTGGTGTTCTCTCAGCCATCAGTACAGAGAAACTTCTGTCCATTCATCATACACTTCCACAGCCAATTCTGTAAAGCTGGGATACTATGATCTCTTGATAGGACAGCATTAGCTCAATGCCTCTCCACATTAGTATCTCAGAAGGACTGATGAAGGCTTGGGAATTCTAGTCTGCCAATCCATGTTTTAAAGCAAATAGCTATAATTGGTTTAAATTATAAATGTTATTTCACTATAATTTTTATTTTAACAAAAATTATCTAAGTATTTCTATTAAATTCTTTTAAAATTCTATCATTGACTATGTCATGTTATCAGTGGGAGCAATATAACAGAATAGTCTACAAAAATCTCCTTTTTTCATTTAAATTTTTATTTTTTATATTAATTACAGTTTATTCATTTTGTATTCCAGCTGTACCCCCTCTCTCATTCCCTCTCAACCCCACCCTTCCTTCCTCATCTCCTCCCAAGCCCTTCTCCAAGTCCACTGATAGAGGAGGTCCTCCTTCCCTTCCATCTAACTCTAGTCTATCAAGTCTCATCAAGACTGGCTGTGTTTTTTTCCTCTGTGGCCTGGCAAGGCTGCTCCCCCATCAGGGGGAGATGATCAAAGAGCCAGCCATGTCAAAGATAGTCCCTTTTCCCCTTACTAAGGAACCCACTTGGACACTGAGCTACCATGGGCTACATCTGTGCAGGGGTTCTAGATTATCTCCATGAACGGTCCTTGGTTGGAGTATCAGTTTCATAAAATACCCCTGGGCACAGATTTCTTGGTTCTGTTGCTCTCCTTGTAGAACTCCTGTCCCCTCCAGGTGAGTTTTCTTAGTTTTTATTTCATATAGATGTGTCTACTTTTCTTGACTAAGCTATTTCTATGCAGTTTTGAAATGAAAAAGCATAGTGTTTTTATACTAAGCTATTTCTTTTTTCTTAAAATAGATGAGAGATAATTCAGTGGCTAAAAACACAGCAAAAATCTTTTCAGTTGAAAAACAAAACACTAAACATAAACGAATTAAGAATTTATTAACATATAGATCCAAGATGGCTGCCACAAGAGGACACTGTGTCTGAGGAGTAGGAGAGCAGAAACAACGCAGCAACCAGGAGACTGAACTCTGGGACCTAAAACGCCAGCATTGTGAGTGCCAGGTGAGCGGAACTCCTACGGTGAGAAAATCAA
>CM053746.1:27838717-27901070 GCA_028658305.1 Pachyuromys duprasi | reverse complement strand
CAGCCTTGCCTAGTCCCTGATTTCAGTGGGATTGATTTGAGTTTCTCTCCATTGAGTTTGATGTTAGCTATAGGCTTGCTGTATATTGCCTTTACTATGTTTAGGTATGTGCCTTGTATCCCTAGTCTCTCCAGGACTTTAAACATGAATGGGTGTTGGATTTTGTCAAATGCTTTTTCGGCATCTAGGGAGATGATCACGTGTTTTTTCTCCTTCAGTTTGTTTATATGGTGGATCACATTGATGGATTTGTGTATATTGAACCACCCTCGCATGCCTGGGATGAAGCCTACTTGGTCATGGTGGATGACATTTCTTTTTTTAAGTTGGGAAAATTTTCTTCTATGATTTTCTTAAAAAATATTTTCTGGTTCTTGGCGCCTGGAGTCTTCCTTTTCATCTATTCCCATTATTCTTATGTTTCGTTTTTTGATGGCATCCTTAATTTCTTGGATGTTTTATGCTTGGGATTTTTCCAATTTTCTATTTTCCTTGAGTGAGGAATCCATTTCAGCAAGCGTATCCTCAGCTCCCGAGGTTCTCTCTTCCATCTCTTGTATTCTATTGGCTCTGCACTCCAACCTGGGCTTGCTGCTAAGGGCTCTCCTCTGTACTGGAGACTTGATGCCTCCTTCTGGGCCAGGGGCTGTGCACCATGTTCTGAGATGGTATTTTGGGGCACCTCAGTCTGGACCTGATACTGTGTGTCCAGGTCTGGGGTGGCGGCTAGTGCCTCCAAGGGGAGTGTGCCCACCCGATGCAGCCCTGTCTGGAGAATTGATTCTGGGGCCTTCTCAGACTGGCCTGTGGTTCCACACACATGGTCTGGAGTGGTTGCAGGCTTGGAGTGGTTGCTGGCGGAGCCTAGCGGTGTGTGCCCGCCATATGCAGGTAGGTGGAAAAGGTACCCGGGGCCTTCTCAGTCTGTCCTGGAGTCTGTGTGACCCAGTCTGGAATGGCGGCTGTTGGTTCCCAGGGTGGCTGCTTGTTCAGATCAGAGCTGTGCACTGCCAGTCACCAGGAGTATTTCCGGGGAATAATTGAGTGTCCCTAGGATTTTCCCAGTTGATTTACTCACTGTAGGAATTCTGCTCACCTGGCATTCACAAGTGCTGGTGTTTTAGGTCCCAGAGTTCAGTCTCCTGGTCGCTGCGTTGTTATTGCTGTCCTACTCCTCAGACACAGTGGCCTCTAGTGGTAGCTATCTTGGATCCCGAAATCGTTCAAGTGTTTATAAGAAAAAGATCAATATTTTTGAATAGAGGAGAGAACAAGACACAACAACAAGCTCTCACATATAAAATAACCCAATCCTTCTAACTTTTCAAACAGATTCTAGGCAACACAGATGATCTACAGTCTATGATGGAGCATTACTCTGATAAACCACCTTGTCCAAATTATTCTAAATAAAGATATGTTTGAATAATCTAACCCACCATACATCACAGCTTAGGTGAGCCCACTGAAATGTGTATAGAGCCCTTATATTTACCCGTGGCTTCACAAAAAAACAAATCATCTAACAAAAAGCTACTATACTATAATGTCATGCCCAGATCTTCATAATATATTCAATTTCTGGGTCTGAACAACCAGACATTGCTAAAATGTAGGTTATGAATTGTTTACCTTATTGGTCTCACGAATGTCCCAGAGTTGTGGCATGTTGCTTGTGGATCACATTGAGAGAAATGATCAAAGCATGCATTTCTATCTTTGGGAAAAATTTAAAATACAATTTATGCTAAATAACCACTGAGCTTGCCATACTGTAAATTCAAAAATTCTTAAGTTAAACCTTTTAAAATTTGTGACTATATAAGAGAGAAACCAAATGTGAAAATCTCCTTTTCTTCCTCCTCCTCCTTCTCCTTGCATTGGGTCTTTGGTCTCACCATGAATAATTTAGGCTGTTGTCTGGGTTATTTTAAGTGGGAACAAGTGCTATCAGGTGCCATTGCTTTTCTAGTCTGTGCCTCAGTATTTAACTGAGTGATAAATTCTTCTATTCCTTTAGTTCACTAGGGATGCGGTTGTAGTGGTAAGGCAGACTGAAAGGTTAATATTTAGCCATATACTCCATGTCTGAGCCTATAAAATATCATATCATCAGGTTGGTTTTAAGCCAATGAAGAAAGGTAGCAGGAAATGAGAATCTGCTTTCAGGGCAATTTAGAGTAAATTAGCAGTGACAGTAATGGCATTTTGGTTGGCAAAGCATCTCTTCATCTTTTTTTTTTGTGTCAACAGCTTTTTAAGATTTTGAAGTTTAAACTAATTTTGAGTCTTTTATAGAAGGAGGAAGTTGAATAAATGTGTTTTTCCTCCTTGACTTTCCAACTTCAGGAGAAGAACAAAAGGAAACATTTTATATTTTATTTAAATGCCAAACATTTTGCAATGCAAACAATGAAAATGGAAGTATATATATATTATATATATAATGTCTATATTAAAGCTAGAATTGTTTACCTTCCATAAAGCAAGGAAACTAATTTACAATGTTTCTAGTTCCTCTTGAGAGAAAATCTTGGAATAAGAGACACTAATTCACAGTTCTCTAACACAATTAGAAGAAGCTAAAAAGCAAAGCATCTACCATATTAATTAATCAGATGTTGGGAATTGCTGTTACAAAGTGGGTTTGTGAATGCTTTTGTATGATTTAATTTTAAAGAAGCAAGTGATCTCAATTCAGGTTTTGTTTAAAAGAGCATGGACTTTGCTAGTGAGATGCTCTGCCCAACTTCCACACTGTCCCCCTTTAATTTTACTCCTTCTACTTCATGCACAGCAATGACCCATTTTACCGCTTTTCTTTTTTTTTCCAACTAAACTGCAGCCATATTGGATCCTTTCTGGCTTTGGGGCATGCCTCCATGCTTGTAAATGAGGGGATTTATTTGGCTTTGCTGGCCTGAAAAACTATAGTCTTCTGCACAACTATTTCCAACCATGATTGCAGGTCGTCTGAGTGATGTACTGTTTCCCGTCCCTCTTGGCTTTCATGTTCACATCCACTCAGAACTTCTGGGGAGGTTTTTACGATAGCCTCTGTGTGTCCCTACTGCTGCAAAGAAACCCAGCTATTTCATGAGCTTCAAATGTATCTAGCCCACAGATTTATACTTGATGAATTCTGAATAAAGATTCATTAGAAAATGAGCTCCCCACTTTTATGGCTACAATATCCTAAAAAGAAAAAAAGCACACAAACAAACAATCAAAAACAAAAAAAAAAGCGGTGACACCAGCCAGCTGCATTGATCCTATTCTTTTCTCCCAATGGTACATTTTCTCGGTTCTTTTTATCACCCTGAAGAACAGGGTCTGCACTGCAGCCTTTGCTTGTCTTTAGTTAAGCATGGCGAACTTCCCATAATTAGTGCTTGTAAAACACCACAAGGTTCTCAGATGAATTAAAGTGTGAAATCTTATTACAAGCTGCATACTGCTAGAGTAACAAATAGTCATGGCAAATTATACTATTTCCTTGTCTCTACTGCTTTTAAGGAGCAATGTAATTCATAATCACCCACACGTATTGATTTGATTTCCTCTAGCTATCTCTACTGCTGGATTAGCCTCCCTTCCTCCATGTACTGGGTTGGAAAAAGCATTTCCTTCCAAATAATGTTACACTTGGCATCTTCAAACACTTTGCACAAGACCCCCGCCCCCAATTATTGTGCCCCTCAGAAACAGCATAGTTTAAAATGAAGCAGAGTCATTTTATAGGGGAGCAAATGCAGCTCATACAGCAACAGATACTTTAAGCTGTCTTCTAACCTCTGAGACGAGGGGCAGTTTTAACTGCCAAAGAAGCAACTTGCCACATCAAAACAATACAACCACCCAAGTGCTTTGTATACGGTAATAGAAAAATGAGTTATGAACCTCAGTTCTATCACCCTGTCTGGGAGTGGGTGGATGTGGAAATGTCTAGCAATCCATTTGACCTTATATACCAACCAACCAAAGAAAATGCTGATGGCGTAGCTATTATAAAGACCTAATTTGAATTTCATGCTGTGGGGGAAAATAGGGATAAAAAAGATGTACACCTAACAGTTAGCAATAATGGATAAATTAATTTGGCAATTACTGTGATTCACATCAAACTCATAATGATTAATCACCATCAAGACTTCCGTTTCCCTTTTAACCACCTATGTCAACAAACCTGTTTAACAGATATTTCTTTCAACGAATAGAGTGTTTTGGATTTCTTCTTCCTTTTATTTATTTATTGATTGATTCCCAGTAGTTGTCATTAATATAATAAGACCCCCATTATAAAATCATTAGTGTGGATGAAAATAAAGGCTTGTATTGTGAATGCCCTCTCCAGGATTTTCATCACTTGAAATGTCATACTGCATTAAATAGGACATTGATTATGTATGATAGAAAATTCGCAATGCCTCAATGTGAAGGTGGGAGTTTCAAGCTGTTATCTAGTGTAGCAGGGCTTTTAAAATTAATTTCTTTTTGAAGCTTTGAACATTTTGGAGGCTAAAGACCTCATTAACTTATCTGTAAAAGCCTTGGGTCCCAAATAGACTTTTTGGCCTTTTCTCACCTTCCTAATTGTATCTCCCAGGCCTCACCCATCCTTTTTGCTTTACTTTTTAAAAGTTTTCCATATTGGAAGATAACACTTTGGAAGGGCTTTTTAAAAAATAACCTTTTAATGTTCTAAAATAGTTCAAACTAGAGGGTGTATTTCTAATACTGTAGCTTTTAATACTCTGGAGATTTTTGGAGCAGATGAAGGGCTATTTTTAGATATGGGTATGAATCTGACCACAGTATTTCCTGTGATGTGGTGGCTATGTTGAATATGTTAAGGTAATCAATATCATGAGTCACATCTAATACCTAAATGGTAAAGCATATTGCAGTTTATACAGTGCCACTCTGTGCTTTACCAACTTGACCAGTAATGTGGTTAATCCAAACACTGATTATTGAATGATTAATAAACTGTGTTCATTGAAAGCTTTATTAGTTATTGAAATTTATTTGCCCTTTCTGGGAAGAACTGAATTTGTGAAATCTCTCTTTCTTGTTTCTGTCCCTGCTTCTCCACCTTTAATGGTGTGACCATCCATGTGACCAAAACTAAGGATCCTGAGAGGTTGAATAAGGCAAGAAAGGCAAGGGTGGAAGGAAGAAGAGACCTCAAAGAATGAGTTCAGGAAAAACAGACTTCTCTAGAGACATCTTCAGAGAAACAGCTCATTTAATTGGGGAGAACAAAGACTATTTAAATATTTGCTGGGTAAGTATGCGCTATTGGGGTGAGTGTACATCATTGGCAGGGCCAGGCTGCTGAGGATGCCTCATTTGCATAGGAGGAATTCCAGGGGCTGTTGGACATCACCCTATAAAGGAGAAAGAAAACTTAACCTCACTAACAGCTACATGACCAGGTGTTGGGACATGCTGGCATGGGGCAGGGTGGGAGCAGTTCCACTTCTGCTGATATCAGGACAAGGTTTTGTGGTTTGGACCCCGCTCTTGCTCAGGTCAGCTCTCTCTCTCTCTCTCTCTCTCTCTCTCTCTCTCTTTCTCTCTCTCTTTCTGTGTGTGTGTGTGTGTGTGTTCATGTGTGGTCAGAGCCTTGCTTCCCATCTTGTTTGAGATATGTGCCTCAATTCAATCAGCTAGCTGTCCCATGAGCTTTCCAAAATTCTCCTGTCTTTCATTCCCATGTCACCATAGGAGTCCACTACCCTACTCAGCCTTTCATGTGTTCTGGTGGTCTCAACCAGGTCCTCATGTTTGGGTGGCAAGGCCTTTAACCATGATTCATTCTAAGACCAAGACCAAAAACTTTTAAAGAGCAGAGTTAAAAGAGAAAGGAAGGAAGGAAGGGAGGAAGGAAGGAAGGAAGGAAGGAAAAGAAAAATAATTCTGTTATTCTAGGTTGCACATTTTTCTAGTTTATAGTCACTTGTGTTTTTGTTTCAGTTAATTTGTAATTCTGTTAAGTAGCAAAAAGACTAACAGCAATATATACTATTCTGGCCCATAGAAAATTTATTAATTGTTTCTGATGAAATGCAATTGATCATTGCCTTCATATATTTTTAATTCAACTGTAATGTATGCCAGCATTTCTTATATAACTGTGTGTATGCTAATCTGGATTCTCATTTTTTAAAAAATATAAGTAAGTTTATTGGCAATTTCATATACATTTAAACGTATTCTGATTGCTCTCATGGCCCAATCTGTTTTGTCTCCTCCCTCCCCTATTTGCTCCCCATCAACCCTACAATTTCCTTTCTAAAGGACTCTCTTTTGACCCTGCTTCAAAAACCTTGTATTCAGTCATTAATTAAAATAATTAAATGAAATATACAATGATAATATATTTTATGTTGGTCTGGGTTTTGTGATGGTATTAAGAAATAATCCTTTAACCTCATCTCCCTGGCAGGAAAAACCAAAACAGTTTGAAACATCCTAATGATATCCCCAAGTCTTTCCATGCCCATTTGCTATCTTACCTGGCTCCATAATCCTGTGCATCACTTGTGCCTCTGTAGAGAGCTTCTGCATGCAGAGAGGTTCATGTATCAATTTCTCTTTGGTATTTCCATGTTTATAAAAGTCAACAGACACCAGACAACTCAAAAAAATACTCTGAATTTCATGGCAGCATCTTGGATTTAGGTATTGGTTGATAAAGCTTTAAACTTTTGTCTCACCATAAAGCTTGTTGCTTGCATGTCTAGATTTTAGCATTCAGGAATTTATTTATGCTTTTTTTTTTCAGGTTCAATAGCCCCAGCAGCAGTGATAACAATGAGGAAAGGACGATCTAACACCCCTCTGGTGTTACTTCCTTTTGTTTTCTTAGTTTCATAACATTCATGTCACTCATCTGACCTGGTAGTCTCTAAAATTCTTGCAGCTCTCCTGTAGGAGCAGAGAACCCAGGTAAACCTACTCTCCTCAAACTTGAAAAGGAACAGTTTTTCAAGGGATCTGTAAATAAAAGCAAATACATTAATTTGGTTAATTTCCTTCCTGAAAATACTGGTTTTTCTGTGCATAGAGTTCTTCATTAAAAAAAAAAAAAAAGGATGGCCACTGGGTGACACTAAGTAAAAGGATTTTCAAACAGATCTGAAGCCATAAGCAGTTACAGTCATGTTACAGGTTTTATATTGGGAACAAGACTGTATGTATCTATGAGAACAACTGTGCACAGTAATAGTTCTCATTTATTATAAAGGCCAAGGTTGACACCCTATAACAAAAGATATGTAAAAACATAGAAGGAAATAAATTTATTAGATCACAGTTTTTCATGGTGTGAGGATCCTTAGATGGAAGACGAGGTTCGAGGTAAATTACCCATTTTTACTCTTTAGCTCAAAAAAGGAAGGTCATGGAGTGCTATTGCATAAAAAAGATGCACAGAGATGAAAATAAATGGAGTGGAGAAGACCTCTGTGTCCTGTGTACATAGAGCCTTTTCCACTCCTTATTTGTATCTTTTCTTCTTATTGAATACTGGGCTGGACCTTTCTGGAATGAGTCTTGACTTCTTGGTGGCCACCTCCTACACAGAAGACAGGCAACAGAGCAATATCTTAAATGTTATGGCTAACCTTTCAGAGAAAAGCATTCTCTGCCCTGGGAAAGAAGACTACTAATTTCTGTGGCTAATCTCTGGTTAAAAAGAGTGTAAATACAAGCAAGGAAGGAAGAGAAAAGAGATGCTTGTTGTTCCTTTAGAGCATCATGTTTGGAGGGCCAGCAAAAGCAATTCAATAAGGACATTGTGCCTAGAATTAATTCTACAAAGACATTGGATTTCAAGTTGGGAATTAAGAATAAGAAAATGCTAGGTGATAAGAGAAATATATTCCCTTATTTTTGATCCCCTGACTGAGGTCTACAAAAATCGTTCACATGTCTTCATAGAGATGAGTTGTGAGCAAATTAGGAAGACGGGGAATTAGTTTGGTGAGAGCCAAGGAAAAGGACTCTTTCCTAGAAAACAGCTGAGGGACAGAAGGACAGAATCCTGCCATTTGCAAGCTGAGTGGTTTAGAGTTCTTGGAATCACTGAGCTCATTTCACTTTTGTAAATCCCTCAGTGCTTGAGAAAGTCTTTTTTAAAATCCCCAACCTGCTTTAGCTGTATTAAGAGGAATCAAGAGAGAGACTTGGCTTAGATTCAATCAAAGTATTAATGGTATTGAAGTAAACCCTGAGGCCCAATATGCATTGGCAGGTGGAGAAGACAGAAACGGAAAAACCTCAAGGGATAGAGAAAGTGGAGACGCTAGATAGAGTGAGTGCCTTCTCGTTAGTCATTTCTCACAACTGAGATTTATTATTTTTTCTAATAATGAGTTTATTCTATCAAGGGGACTTTTATCCTTTATCAAATATAACACCTCTGTCAGGAAGAAAAAGTGAGGAGACACAAAGAAATATGTAATGGTCTAGAATGCATGAATGTGTTGTACATAATTTTACAGTTTTTATTCTTTCACATGTGTGCATGTTATATGTATGTGTTCACATGTATGTGGGAACATGCACACATATGTGTGTGTTTGTGTATGCATTTATGAGTGTGTGCATGTGGGGCCCAAGGTTAATGTTGGAAATTTTCCTTAAACACCCTTCCACCTGAAAAAATGAGATTTATTTATTTTTATTTTATGTTTATAAGTATTTGCCTGCATGCGTGTCTGTGTAATATGTGCATGTCTGGTGCCCATGGAATCCAGAGAGTTTATTGGATCACATGGAGTTGAGTTATATAGACACTGCGATCTGCCATGTGGGTACTGGCAATTGAAACCGTGTCTCCCACAAGAGCAGTGAGCGCTTCTTAACTACTAAGCAATCTCTCTAGTCCTCATCTCAGTCTTTTTGAGGCAGGGTCAAACCCAGAGCTCAACAACGTGGCTAGTCCCGACCATCAGTTTGATCTGGGTATACCCTGTCCATGTCGCCTGCCATGAGAACTATAGGCAAGCTGCCACATTCATCTGCCTGTTGCCTGGGTTTAGGGGCTCTTAACTCTGTAGCTGGTCCTATTGTTTGCATGGCACATGTTTTAACTGCTGAGCCATATCTCCAGCCCTGTATCATAAATGTGTCATAAAGAAGTATGTAAAAGTACACTTTGACCCACATTGAGGGTGTTACCTTGGCAGCATATGTGAAAAGGTGTCTAAAAATAAATAAATTAACCATGGTGTTATTCTTGGCCATCAGAGGCTACTGGTAAAACACAGGGGATTCCAAATGAAACTGGGATTATAGGTGATGATGTGGTTTGTCCATATACAGTATGCCTTTAAAAGCATCTTCTTTGATTGAGGGAAGAAGAGGTAGGGGAATTAAATAAAGGGTGAGAGAGGAGAAATGAATAAAAAAATAGAGAGAGAGAGAGAAGGAGGGGAGGAGAAAAGAAAGAAAGGATGGAAAGGAGAAAGAGAAGTGAAGGGAAGAAGAAAAGCAAGCAGAAAGGAGCAGAAAATGTTCCTGTGAGAAGGATGCTTATAAAGTGAAAGTTTTCCCACTTCTTTAGCGCCCCCCCCCCCAGCTCCACAACTCTACGATGAGGAACAGGTTGAACAAATAATATGGAGAGCAAAGGACACGGCTGAGGATATGCCTGTGAGGCATAGATCACTGCACATGTTTGGAACATTAAGCATTTCATTCACCAAATCCTTAAATAGCACAGTCTGAACGATCGTTTTTCACTCCTCCAAGTAAGGCAAAAGGAATTCAGGTCTTAGATGCGGTGACTCTGACATTTCCAGATTTTATGTGACTTCTCTTAGCATTTTTTTTTAAAACTTTTCAGTAATATTGCATTTACTCGAAGTAAAACATATGTGATGCATAAATACATCACATATCGGATATTTCTTGGCTTACTTTTTAAAAAATAGGATGGCAACTATGAACTGTTTTGACTTCGTCTTTGAAATCATTTGCCAAATATTTTTTTGAGATTTGTAATAGCTTAAATTTAGTAAATTTGTTCCTTGCTAATTCATCATGCAGAGATACATTTTGTATTAACTGTAAGAGTGTGTGACAATGATCGGGTCATACTAATAAACACTCTAATTGAGTACTGCGGTCCTTGACTATGTACTTTTCTTATTGTGAAAACAGATGGAAGGCTTTGGAAGTGATAAATTGATAGTAAAAGAATTTCTCCAAGAAATTGTAACATTTGGGTTTTGAACTTGGCATTAGAATTTTAATTTACATTTTCATTTCTAGGTGGGATTTCAGAGGCTGAGACTGCATCTTAATCCGAAAAAGCTACCTGTGAAAGGGGGCTGAAGGGAGGTTCGGTGTTTAAGACCGTTGGCTGCTCTTGCCGTGAATTTGGGTTCAAACCTCAGCACCTACATGGTAGCCCACAGCCTGTAACTCAAGTTCCAGTATATCCTCTTCCGGCCTCTGTGGGCCCTGCACGTATGTGGTGCAAATATGCACACACAAGCAAACACTCATATACATAGAATAAAAATAAACGAGTCTTAAGAATAGAATCAGTTTAGGATAACAAAAATAGCTTTGGGAGCAGGTAGGAATCATTTATCTCTCAACTTAGTGGCTTATTAGCTAAGAGATTGCAGTAAACATCTCTGTTCCTCAGGTTAGTGCTATAGAACGTGGACACAATAATACATGCATTGTAAAGTTGTTATAAAGGATCTTATTTTTATTTTTTGAGACTTTATAGTTTAAAACATTGTAAGGAGAATTTTAAAGATTCTAGTTTTTTTTTTCTATTGGTTTGGTTGAAGATACTATTTGAAATTTACTAAAGATTTATTAAACTCCAGTGAAGCAATTGGTTTTGTAATAGAGGAATCTGAATCTAGGAAAGAGAAGCATTTCTCCACCTAGCATTTCATGGAGTCACAGATTCCTAGAATTTAAATAATTCCTACAAACCGTCTGGTTGGAGTTTCATTTCCCCAAGCAGATCACCTTTAAAAATCGATATGTATTTAGTTTTCTGTGATGTCCAGCAGAAGGCAGATTCCCACAGAGTGAAACCCTCAGGCTCTTCGTTGCCTTCTCCTGTATGCATTTGGACAAGGAAATCACCAGGATATGGCAAGTGTTTCTGCTCTAGCCTGGTCCTGCCTTTCTGCAGTGCTGGTGTACAGGTGTGTTGATATGACTCCCCGTGGTTCATCTTCCTTCATAGCTGCACTGCTCAGGTCAGGTAGCTCCCTTATAGGTAAGACTCCTTTCCTGGATTTATTTTGTTTTGATCTAGGGGTAGCAGAAGGTCCCACTTCCTGTGGTACTTCCACAAATGTGAATCGTCATCCACCCTTCTTCCTGTACTGCTATAGAAGGTCTCTCATTAAGTTCTCTTATTGGAACTCCTATATTTTCTTTCCCTGACTTTTATAATACATTATTATAAATTGAACCTTAAAAACAGGCATGTATCCCCTTTCAGTGCGAGAAGGCAGAAATTCAAGAGTACGGTGTTTACAGGGCAGTGCTTTGGGGACTAAGGAAGTTTCCTTAATCTCATCTGTATCAGGTGGTTACAGATATTTTCAAAAATTTTCATTCATGGCTGCATCATTATAATTTCTGTCTCCATCCTCCTATGGCCTCTCTGACAAGGGCACTTGTTAGTGGATTTAGTACACATTAAAACAACAACAACAACAAAACAAAACAAAACAAGATGGCCTCACAGTAAGATGTTTGACTTGATTATGCCTATAAAGACCCTTTGTCTAAGTAAGGACACATTTACAGTTTCTAAGACATGGGTCTGTATTTTCTTTGGTTGGAGACAAGTAATCATCCAATCCACTACACTGATGTACACAAGCTGTTAATACCTAACATGGGTATTTGTTAATACCCCCTTTACAAAATATGTCTATCTATGATCAGTGCCAGCTAAGTTGTTTTCCCGTGTATGTGAATTCCAGAGACAGACCATAATGTATCTATGTAGTACTACAAACCTGATTAGTAGTAGGATATCTAGATAAGATATTTTCCTGGGTGCTTAGGTAGCTGGAATTCCCTACATATTTTCGGTGCCATGTCTTATACCACCAACATGATTAGATATTTGTGGCAAGGTGAAATATTATGATTAATGTCTCTTCATCTAGTGATTAAAAAAAACACAGCTAAGGTAAACTAATACAGAAAATTACTGTGAGCTGAACTACTGTCAAATCAAGAGTGTTAAATACATTGCTTCCACTCTCACAGTTCTGAAAATTAAAGAAAATTGAAGCAAAGAATGTCAAAGCAACTTCTAAATTTGCTTTGGCAACAGACAGCAGGGATTTCCAAAGCTATAGGAAAGGAGTACCTTGTCTTTGTCTGACAGAGTGAGTCCTAACATATGGTACTAGCTATTGCCAGTGGGATTTCCATAACTTAGCATCAGAGAGAGCAACAGTTTTTAAACTGTCAAATTGGCTCAGGTATGAGAAAGAATTGTTTCCACAGCTGGTGAAGAGTACCTGCAGTGAAGACATGGGGGAGGCAGGGGGTTCTTATTCATCTCTCCTTGGTCTGGGTTCCAGTAGTGTCTCTTGAGTTTTTCTTTCTCAGAGTGTTTGAGCCCACTGGATTATTTTAGATCATGGTCTACTAATCAAGGAAGAATGAATCTGCTTCTCTACCCATAGGGATTGTCAAAATGTTCCTCATTAGATTTCAAAGTTGGTCAGGCTCTTATCTCTTGTTCTTCATTCAGAGCTTTGGTTTGGTATATTATTGCAAGTGCCTTGGAGAAGTAACATATCCACCAGGCAGTGCAGAAGGAAGCTAGTCATTTAAAATGTCCAGAAGAGAAGAGAGAATTAAGTCCCAAACAGAATTTTTCAAGTTGGATTGAGAATGTTAAAAATAGAGTTTCTCTGTGTTCTCTTCAGTATAAACATATATACAGGGGAGAGGTGAGGCGGGAATGGGTCACCATTTACTTATTGCAGTGATTTGTGTTTCTTTGGTTACCTAGTTTACTCATTTCACAGAGGACTGTGGAGTGAATACTTGAACACCTGTTCTGATTTCTGGGTTATTGTGGTAATTTGGAAGAAAGTTATTTTTACTCTTGTGAAAGTTTTTTTTTATTTTTTGTTTGATTTAAGATAAATAATAAGTAAATTATTGAGAATGAGAAAAATAAATCAGGTCTGTTGGCTCGTTGTTGAAATGATAGAATTCAGAAGACTGAAGCAGGAGAATCCCGAGTTCAAAGTTAGTCTGGGCTGTCCAGGAAGGTTGAAGCCTATCTGGGCTATAGAATAAAATCTTGTTGATGAAACAAGACAGATGGAAAGATAGGAGATAGGTAGATAAAGAGATAGGTAGATCAATGAATGAATAGATAGATAGATGGTATATAGAGATTAGATATATCGACAGAGGATAGATCGATGATAGGATAGAGAGACAGACAGACAGCAGTACTTAACAAACAAAACTGTCAGGAGCTCTTCGTGCTCATGAGGCATTATTCAGTACCGCATGAGATAGTTATCTTGCAAGGAGGAACTTGAAGTTCTTTGTGAATTCAGCCCCTAGTGTTTGATGCCAGATGAATTATATTTGTTACAACTCTTAATCATCCTCCCTCATTATAAAAGGAGTGGTTCTGTTTTTCTGGAACTCAACTGATTGTGTGAACAAAAAGTCATCTCTCCAGACCGGTGACAGTAGCATTTCTTTATCTTATCGTCCATCTTTTTTCTTTCTCAGCAGGCTTCAGGATTATTAGAAAGTAGATTAAAACATTCTCAGTTTTAGTTTTGTTTCTCATGTTTACAGAGGAGGAATCTGTACTTTTTTTCTCTGAGCAAATGAGTCTTTAAAGTTCTTGCTACAAGTTTACTTACCTATTTGCCTGGGCAGATAATGTTTGAAACGACAATTTGTGAACCGAACATTATTCCTTAACAGGTCTAACATAGTCATGCATTTTAAGAAGAGCCAACCTAAAACAATGGCAACAATTAAGCTGCAGTAATCAGCCTGCTCCTGTAGTGTATGTCTTCATGTTGATGAATGCTTCACATTTAATTAAAATATATTGATCATGCTACATTTGTCTTTATCAGCATGGCCATGCATCCTCTTTTGAGGGATTATTGTTTATTGGTTTGAGAAACTAATGGGCAGCTTAAAAAAATAGGTAGGCCCCTTTGAATTTGTTTTCTGTTGTCTGTCTGGTTGCACTTTGCTCTTAGTTAAAATATGCCGTCTTGCATGCTTAAGGCATCTCCTGGAAGATATATAGGTTGTAATAAACAGTAATTAGTGTATGTGATCATTGCACGCACTGCTTTGGAAGAACCCAGTTATTTGCCTTACAGATGTCAGCTCTGCAGTGTAATGTCTGGCATGAAGGGATCACAGATGTATAAAGGATGTCAACTTAAAACAAAAATTATTATGTTTCTTTCGATCAATTCACCTGCTGCCATGGAAAAACAATTTAAGGAAACACTGCCTTAAACTAATGTGTTAGCAGAGGTTGCACTGAATGGAATTTGCAATGGTACCTAGGGGTATAGTTCACCCTTAAGTGGGAAGTGACTAATAAAAAGGAAATTGTAGTTCTCTTTTAAAAATAATTCAGAAAAATAATGTCTAACTTATAGTATGAACATATTATCATGTAATTTGTATGTCCAAATATTAAATTGCATATCTCCTAAGTACAATATCCACAGTATATAGAATAAATGATATTTTGGGGACATATTAAAAATACAGAGGTCCACGGAATACCCAGTTTTCACATTTTATCCAATTCTGAGCTTCTGCCTCAAAGCACTGTCAGAAAAGAGGTGTCCAAATGTACAGTCTGTCTCTTTTGGGGGAAGGGTTCTTCTTCTGACATGGGTCTTATGTATCCCAGACTGGCTTCACATTTGGTATGTAGTAGAGAGGACATTGAATGTGCCTTCACCTTCCAAGTGCTGGAAAGTTCAAAGGTGTACCACCATACTTGGTTTATGTGGTGCTGAAGATGAAGTCAGGTATGTTGAAATCCAAGAATGCATGCCAGGTAAGCACTAGTCCAAGATGTCCTTCTTACATGATTATAAATGGTGGAAGATTTATACTATAGAATAAATGTATAATTCTCTGATAAAGGCCATTGTAAGGAAAGTAGATCCTGGTAGGAGATACATGTGGAGACGGTGGAGTCCCAAGAGGCCAATACAGGTGACGCTATGGATGTTAACACTTGCTTTAAATGGCAATGCCTCTCAACACCCCTGCCACATAACTTCCCATATTGGACCTGTGCATTCTATACCATTTGGTGGTGGCCCAAAAGCCATTTTGAATCCTTTTCTTGTCCTGCTATTTCTTTCATTGAAGGAAAATATGTAGCTCAGATCTAACCTATGAGACAATAGAAATCTAGGAATGTTTGTTTGTATTTTTCACTTAAAAAAGAGGGATGAAGCCGGAACATTCCAGAAAAGATAATAAAAGTGACCACCAGAAACTTTACTTTGGAGTATGCAACTGAAATTTCGCCAAACATATTTCAACTGTCTTTGTTTGTGTGTCTTTATCTATCTATCTGTCTGTCTGTCTATCTATCTATCTATCTATCTATCTATCTATCTATCTATCTATCTATCTATCTATCTATCTATTTTTGTTTGTGTATGTTGTGGTCACACACAAGTCACAGCCATGAGTGTAGGGCAGAGGACAGCTTGTAGGAATTTCTTGTTTCTTCTGCCACCTGGGTACTGGAAATCAGAGTCAACTCAGGTCCTAAGGCATGGCAACAGCACTTTTACCTGTTGAGTAATTTTGATGGTTTGTTTTTGAACTTTTGCTGGCCTATCTTTGAACTCTCATGTAACTAAAATAGATTTTCTTTATAATTAGTACAATTTTTGGTCTCTAAAGTATAGTAGAAACACAATATATTATTCTTCCAACAAATTTGCGTGCAGTGCAATTAAACCACTCATAAGGTAAGAACTGTACTCACCAACGTTCTCAAAGTCAGTTCTTTATCTTTTTGTTTACCTTGATGTTTTAGGTTATGGGTAAAAGAATAATGACAATCTCTCAGTGTTTTCTGCCTGACACTAGTTAGGTTAGGTAATGTTTTGAAACCATATCAGCTGCATGAATAGAAGTGATATTTAAGTACATCTGACTAGTTCTATATCCTTCACATGTATATACTCATTTGTGCCATTTCTGTCAAAGTACAAATTAAGGAATGGGGACCAAGAAAGGAGGTAAATCTTTGCCTCACTCACAGTAAATAAACGACAGTATGGTGATCAGGACCCCAGGTTCACAGTTGAGGAATCAAGTCATCCCCAGTGTTTAAGATCAGTTGAAACCTAGCTGACTGACATCCAATCCTCTTAAGGTTTTAAGTGACTGAAACAACAACAAAAAAGTGTGTGCGCACGTGTGTGTGAGTGTGGGTATGAGTGTGAGTCCAATTTGGAAGTGAAGGTCTCCAAGCAATGCAGTAGTGATCGCATGGCATTGATCTGTCCTTTTCTTTCTGTTTCTACCCTAATTAGCTGGCTTTGATAAGAAAACACTTTTAATACAAAAAAATATGTGAATAGAAGATAAAGGGAAAAGAAAACCATTAAATCACCTCAGGGATTTCTTTACTTCTAAAAATATGAATTAATTCAATATATTACATACTGCTTAGGTTGAATGTCTTGAGAACAAGGCATGTATTTGTATAAAATGGTACATATCTGTGACATATCTGCAACAATATAGATTTGAAGTAAATTAATTTTTTAGGTGCCAGTGAGTTCAAGGCTATTCGCAGTTTCTCTCCTATAGTGTCCAGTATGTCTGGTTTGTGCTGAAGTCTTTGACCTATTTGGAATTGAGTTTTGTGCGGTATGATAAGGATGGATCTATTTGGATTCTTATGCATGTAACTGTTCAATTTGACCAGCACTATTTGTTGAAGATGTTGCCTTTTCTCCAGTGTGTATTTCTGGCTTCTTTATCAAAATTAAGGTACCCATTTGTGTGTGGATTTATGTCTGGGTCTTGAATTTGATGCTCTTGATCAACATGTCTGTTTTTGTGCCAATATCTTGCTGTTTTTATTACTGTAGCTTTGTAGTACAATTTGAGATCAGGGATAGTGATACCTCCAAGTATTTTCTTAATTACTCTGTATTAAAAAAAACTATCTTTTTTTTTTTTTTTTAGTTTTTGTGTGTGTGTGTGTGTTTGTATTCCCATATGAAGCTGCAAAATGTCCTTTTAAGATATGTGAAAAATTGTGTTGTAATTTTGATGGGGAATTCATTGAGATATAGATTATTTTTGATAGGATGTTCATTTTTACTATATTAATTCTACTGATCCATGGGTGTGGAAAATCTTTCCATCTTGATGTCTTCTTTAATTTCTTTCTTCAGTGTCTTAAAGTATTTATCGTGCTTCCTTGGTTAGAGTTACTATAAAATATTTTTATATTATTCCAGGCTATTAAGAAAGATGTTGTTTCCCTGATTTTTTTCTCAGTCCATTTGTTATTTGTATATAGGAAGGCTACTGATTTTTGAGAGTTAATTTTGTAGCTAGCTTCTTTTCTGAAAGTGTTTATCATCTGTAGACATTTCCCAGTGGAATTTTAAGGGTGACTTATCTATACTTTCCTATCACCTGCAAATAAAGATACTATGACTCCTTCTTTTCCAATTTGTATACCCTCTATCTCCTCAGTTGTTCTATCCCTCTAGCTAAGATTTCAAGTACTATATTGTACAGACATGAGCAGAGTGGACAACCTTGTCTTGTTCTTGATTTTAATAGAATTGCTTTGAGTTTTTCTCCATTTGTGTTGATGTTGGCTATGGGCTTGCTGTAAACTGACTGTATTATATTTAGAGATATCAATGAGTAGTGCTTGCTGATTCCTGTTATTTTGTAGTTGTTATTGTGGTGGTGGTGGTGGTGTGTGATTTTCTTCTTTTGATTAGCTATTCTGGGATTATTTATTCACTATGTTTTCTCAGGTGTGGTTAACATCTTTATATTGGAGTTTTCCTTCTAGTGCCTTGTGTAAGATTGGCTTTGAAGACAAATATTGCTTAAATTTGGTTTTCTCATGCAATGTCTCATTTTCTCTTTCTATTGTGAGTGAATGCTATTTGTTGTGTATGGAAGTCAAGGTTCGTATGGCTTTTAGAGTCTCCACTGAGAAGTCAGGTGTTAATCTATTAAGGCGTTATTTTGTTAGGTCTGTCTTTAAATGTTACTTGGTTATCATCCCTTGCTGCTTTTATTATTCTTTATTTGTTCTGAATGTTTACTGTTTTGAAGGAAGTTTTGAGGGAAATTTCTTTTCTGGTCTAGGCTCTTTGGTGGTCTGTATACTTCTTGTACCTTGATAGGCATCCCTTTCTTTAGGTTAGAAAAATTTTCTTGTACTATTTTGTTGAAAATATTTTCTATGACTTTAACCTGAGTTTCTTCTCCTTCTATTCCTATTATTCTTTTTGTAATTTCCCAGATTTCCTGAATGTTTTGTGACTAATTTTAGATTTAACATTTTCCTTACTGAAGCATGCATTCATTCCATCATGTCTTCAATGCTCAAGATTTCCTCTTCCATCTCTTGTATTTGATTGGTAAGGCTTGCCTCTGAGGTTCCTGTTTGAGTTCCTAAATTTTTTATTTTCATATTTACCTTAGTTTGTGTTTTCTTTACTGATTCTCTTTCTATTTTCAGGCCTTGAACTGTTTTATTCTTTATCTTTTGCCATTTGTTTGTGTTTTCGTGGATTTCCTTAGGAGAGTTATTCGATTTCTCTTTAAGGACCTTGATCATATTTATAAAAGATAGTTAAGGTCTTTCTCTTATGCTTTAGCTATGTTGCAGTTCTCAGGGCCTGCTGTTGTAGGGTTGCTGGGCTCTAGTGGAGACATGTTGCTCTGTTACTGATTTTGTTCTCATGCTGCTGTCTAGGTAGCTGGGATTTGAAAGATTGTAATTCTAAGTGCTGTTATCTGGTCTTGTCTTTGTTGGGTGGGTGTTTAATTTCTTGGTTTCTGTTGCCCTTTCTGGTCCTTAGGAGGGTATGGCGGCTGTGTGTTGCCTGGTAGTGAATTCTTTTGAGATCTTGATAGCTGCAGCATATGGGATTTTTGGGTAGTATGTGTTTACCTATAAACACATCAGGAGCTGACTTTAGCGAGGGATGGGCTAGGAGGCAGGACTAACAGGATCCATAGCAGAACAGGAAGCAAGGTGTTCCACTAGGATCTTCTTAGTCCCCTGGGAATGGGGGCAAAGAAAGAGAAGAAGCCACGACAGATAGTCTGGTACAGAGCTGGGGATGAGAGTGGAGGACTGGATTTAAAGAGGAGGGGGGAGAGTGAAATCCTCAGCTTGCCTACCCGATTCTATAGTATAGGTGCTTCTCTGACAGGCTGGACTGATTGGTGCCCAAGAAGTATGTGCTGTAATAGCAGGGTAAGTGGAAAGGAAGATTGAAGGAGAAGAGCTGATTGATCCACTAGAAGTGGAAGCAGAGAGGAAGGGAAGCACAGTAAGTGGTCCATTGCCTAGTTGGGAGTGATTGGATTTAGAAGGGGAAGAAGGAGAAGTGATTCCCTTGCCAGAGTGGCCTTCAGGTTTCTAGGGAATGCCTGCTGGTATTGAGGACTAGGATAATGGATGTGTCTATGTGTGTGGGGGTGTGTGTGTCATGCTATCAGAGGGCGGTGGGGAAGAGAGGAAGGTGAGGCTGAATCAAATTGTCTGCTGCAGAGGTGGGGGTAAGTAGAGGGATTAGATTTTGAGGATAGGAGGGAGAGGTGATACCTGCTTCCCTTGCTGGAAGTGGTCATAGGATTGCAGGGAATGTCTCCTGGAGTTGGGGGCTGAGGTAAAGTAGATGACAAGTTTTTGTATTTTTTTTCGTTTGTTTGTTTGTTCAAACTCTAACAGACCTGTGGTAACTTGTTTGGGGCCTGTAAGGTCCTTAATGGGGAGTTATTCTGAATTTATTCCAGCCAACTCTAAGCTCCCTCTTGCTTTTCCTATCTCCATCCTCAAGTTCTGAAGATGATACCAGAATGCTCTGTCTGCCCAGGCAGCTTTGTCATCATCCTCAGCATCTCGTTAGGTGTGATCACTTACCCATGTAAATGATCATATTTCTATCTATCCCATCTCAACACACACGTCACAGAATTCGCTCGTGACACTACCCTGAGGACAGTGTTGTTACAGGTCACACGGCTTTCTCACACTCCAGCGGGTCTTCTCAGAGTGACCTGAGATTCCGCACACAGTTCTCAGTCGGATACTTCCAGCCAGTCTGCCGTATATATTCACCTTTCAAAGCCTCGAACTGAGGAAACTATCTTGCCCACTGCCTCCTCCTGAAACTAGTACAAGAATAAAGCTGACTGTGTTATTGCGTGTGCTCTCAGTAACAGCCACAACTTTCTTTGATCCTGGCTGACCTGCATTATGCTTCATCATGGAGATGGGAAGGGTAAGAGGTGGAAGTCAGGCAGATAGAGGAGGTTTGCCATTAACACTTTTTTTTTTCTCTCCAAGGTTAACAGTGTTCTCATGCACAGGATAAAGAAAAAGACAAAATTTTGTGCCTTATTTCCCTGACTTCACAGAGGAGACGTGGCAATACTATATTTTTCTGAGAGCATAACCATCCCCATGGCAACAGAGATCTATCCATGTTGGTGATTTCACTATTGTATCAAAAAGACATTTTTTTTTTTTTTGGTTAGTTTTCTTGGAAGGTGACACTTCCTTGTGTTAACCTTCCCCGCGGATGTCAGATGGAAGGCAGAATGCAAAAGTCAGTGATAAGGGAGCAGATATTTTCAATCAACATTTTCAGAGTTCATCAGACACAGTGAAAAAAACAAATCACTGTCTTTTAAGCTTAATTTTGAAGCTCTTCTTTTCTCACATTCGGATGTGGTAAATGGCCGTCTTCTATTTCTATCAGCTCGACACAGTCAGTCAGCCTTCAGATCCCAAATGTGTTTGCAAAGCATCTGTTACATTTACTAACAGAGTGAAACACAATATCTGGCACTTGACAGTGTTTCAGATATTAACTTTGAAGCCTCCGAATGTGCTCAAATCTCCTGCTAGCCTGTGTTCTGCTATCTATATTTCAGGAACTTGCTCAAAAACTCCACCTGGAGCTTTATCACGATTTTCCTAAATGCCATCATTAGAATGCCGATGGCAATCTGCAGCTCACTCCTCTCCTTTAGCACACAACGATGGCATCTCACTCTGAAAAGTGAGCTAGGTTTACACATACTATATTCCACTCTTCCAGAACACGGCAGTATAGCTATTCCAATCCGTGCTCCATGCTTGTACACCTGTGTGATTTGCCAGACAGCGACGTGCTAGCAGATGAATAGAACCAGCGAATTAGAAGATAAACAACATTTGGTAGCAAATCAGGGGCAGATGATACTTTGTGGTTAGCTGCATTGTTGTTTTAAGTATGGCAGAGAGTAAAAACATGGTGAGTGTCAGATCAAAGCTTATCATTTTTATGACTCTTTCTTCGCCCCAGGGTCTAAGTGAGGAAAGTAAGGAACAAGGATGTTGTAGCACAGAGCAGCTGGCGGTCATGATGTCAGTGAGCTGATGAGCTGTGCACTTGTGTGTTGATCATGTGTTTATTACTTCACTTAACTCCACCCCACTCCACCCCACCCCCTTTTAAAACAAACTGAAAACAGACACAGAAAATACACTGCATTCTAGATAGGAGAATCTGTATTCATACAAGTAACGTTTTATTTAAAATCACAACTGATGTTAGGGTCATCCACTGGTGACCCTCTACCTAAGGCTCACGGAACAAGGTGGAAGATGGGGTAGAAACCCTGTGAGAGCCAGAGGATGAAGACATGTTACCAGATAGTGCTGTTTATATATGGCAGGGAAGCTGCACCCATGAAATCTCAAAAAACACGGTTGCCTAAACAGGATCTTCCCAATGGCTACAACAGTTGACATGCCAGGATGAATGGATGAGCATTCACAAGGCCCAGTTCCTAGGTAAAAAGCAACACATAATTATGGTGCTAAAAGAGGAAGAATCAGTCTTTTCCAGGGATAAGCTCCGTCATAGTTCTCCCTTTCCAAGTAGTCAGCTCTAAACATTCACACATGCAATCAACACTAAATGGACTCATCAAGCAGTGTTTACACACACACACAGATACACACACAGAGAGAAATTCACATAGGCACACACTAAAAGTAAGCAAAGAATTGAATAAAACTCTGAAGTTCAAAATAAGAAAGAAAGCCTGAATAAAGAGAATCCTGGTTTTGTTGGAAGGTGGAGGTACCCAGGATACAGGTATTTGGTTTTAAAACTAAGACCAAGAAAATTTCTGAATCCTAGATGTTTATTGTTAAAATTGGGAAAGTTATAGATGAACTACAGTCATGTCATCTGCCTCTGAAGGCATGAGTATCAAAATAAAGAAGAGAGATTTTATCTTCTTTGTACAGTATTTAAAAGCATCACTGATCATATTGAATGACTGTGGTTACTTCATGGACATTGACATCTCAGTCTGGGAAACTGAGGCTTCTAGAGTTGAAATATTTTGCTATGACTTTTATGAGGGAGTTTACTTGCTTTAGGTGCTACAAAGCAGAGTGACATTCATCCTCGGTGTGTCAAACCACATTTTTCCTTCCCACAGAATCGCAGGGGAGGTACCTGAAGGAAACTTGAATCTGGGAACCTGGAGCAAAGTCCTGCAATTCATCAGAAGGAAGGAGCCATTTGTAGTGCTCTGCATTCCCACGGAAGCAAATGACAGTAACTACACATTGCTAGGTCTGAATGAAATATCTGTGCTGCTGTAAAGCCTTCTCACATTGACAGTTCACACTGTGAACAACAAATTAATTCCAGCAGCAGTTCTGATGCCTGGACTCTCATTTTTTACCTCTTTGTATACTTTTGGTGTCAAAAGCTCAGCATCCAACCGCTGCTTTCTATCATAATGCATCTTAGCCTAAGGAAATCTCAAAAAAGGTGGCATTTTGGCTTTGCGCAGGAATGTTGGGCTTATAAAATTGCGTAGTTTAGGTCTTTAATCCAACTGATGCTCTTAAAGCTATCATTTGAGGAGATACAACAGAGAGGAAGAGGAATCTTAAATAATAATGACAATAAATGTACCATAATTTCTGCAGACAAATGATGGGAACTAGAAAAGATCATCCTGAGTGAGGTGTCCCAGAAACAGAAAGACAACATGGTATATGCTCACTTATAAGTGGATACTAGACATATAATATAGGATATTCATCCCCAAATCTGTACACCTAAAGGAGCTAAGCAAGAAGGAAGACCCTGGGTAAGATGTTCAATCCCTATTCAGAAAGGCAAATGGTATAGACATCGGAAGAGGGAGAAAACAGGGAACAAGACGGGGGGCTCTGAAAAGACTCTACCCAGCAAGGTAATCAAAGTAGATGCTGAGACTCATAGCCAAACTTTGGGCAGAATGCAGGTAATCTTATGAAAGAAGAGGGAGATAGAAAGACCTGCAGGGCACATGAGCTCCACAAGGAGAGCAACAGAACCAAAATATCTGAGCACAGGAGTCTTTTCTGAGACTGATACTCCAACCAAGGACCATGCCTGGAAATAACCTAGAACCCCAGCACAGATATAGCCCATGGCAGCTCAGTGTCCAAGTGGGTTCCCTAGAAAGGAGAGCAGAGGCTCTCTCTGACATGAACTCAGTGGCTGGCTCTTTGATCACCTCCCCCTGAGGCAGGAAGGTAACCTTACCAGGCCAAAGAGAAAGACTATGAAGACAGTCCTGATGAGACCTGATAGGCTAGGGTCAGATGGAAGGGGAGGAGGACCTCCCCTGTCAGTGGACTAGGGGGAGAAGAGGGAGGGCAGGATTGGGAGGGGACAAGGGAGGGAGCTACAGCTGAGATACAAAGTGAATAAATTGTAATAATTTTAAAAATAAATTTTTAAAAATCTCAAAAAATAATGACAATAATAATAATAACCTATGAAAGAGAGTCTATGAATTTGCTTTTATAAGGGTGCTTGTATGTGGGCCTGTGCGAGAATCAAGTCCAGAAGATAGTCAGATGTTCTCCTTTATTATTCTCTTGTGATTCCTTTGAGGCAGTGTCTCTCACCGAAACTGGGGGCTCCTGGTTTCTCAGACAGGCTGGAAGCCAATAAGCTCTAAAGATCTTTTTTTTTTCTCTTTGTCTTTTTCATAGCTGAGGTTATATGCAGGCATACAATGACAGGCTGTTACATGAGGGTTGAGATGTGAGCTCTGCACAACCATCTCATCCCTCTAACCCCAAAGGGGTGAACCTTCCTGTCAATGTGCAGTTTTCCTGATTTAATCAGAAACACAATTTTTGAGATACTCTACTGAGAAATTATTTCTAATTTATAAACAAATGATGTTAATTTTCACAAAAAGAAAAGTCCCAACTAATGAATGCTAAATATCTAGAAACATTGAGACAAGAATGGTTAAAGTGATGTCATTTTAAAAGTTCTGTGATGGGATGGAGATATGGCTTGGTTGTTCAGAGTGCTTCCTTCCAGGGGACATACAATCAGTTCCTTGCACCCACATTAGGAAACTCATATCTGCATTTAACTCCTGTTTCAGGGAATCTAGTGCGTTCCCCTGGCCACCAAGCACCTACACACAGGCCACATGTTCACTAAGACAGCCACAAATACATAAACAAAATATAAAATCAAAGCTTTAAAATATATTAGGGCTGAAGAGATGACTCAGTAGTTAAGAGCCCTAGCTGCACTAGCAGAGGACCTGGGTTCTCTTCCCAGCAACTACATGGTAGCTTGTAACCAGTCTGCGAATTCAATGTGTTTGACTCCCTCTTCTGGCCTCCATGGGCACCAGGTATGCATGTGGTTCATGGACATACATGAAAGAAAACACTCACAGACGAAACCAAATATTTAAGATAATAGTAAACATATCATTCAATCATCTAGTGTACATTTCAGAAAATATACGTGTAAAAATTTCTGAAAAATTTGTGAAAAAATGTGAAAAAATATGTTGATGAGACAAATTATGAGAACTAACTACGAACAGAAAGAAAAATTGAAGTTTGAACAGAGCATGGAGACTAACACAAAAAGGTGTTCAATTATATCCAAATTTATATGGAGGCTTGATGAAGTTTCAACAAAAGTCCATACAAGATATTTTAGATACTGACAAGGTGATTCAGAAACATACTTGTAAATGAAAAGAAATGAAAACTGTAAATGAAAAAAAAAAAGAAACGTAAGAAAAAAAACTCTGATACTGACATACATTGCGTTACTATTATAATTAAGGCTTTCATTGACAGAGAGATGAGCACATTGATCAAAAAGCATAGAAACAGATTCTGACAAATGAATACAGCTGATGTTTAAAAACATATTTTAAAAATCTTATGTGTATGGTTATCTTGCCTGCATGTGTTTGTGTACACATTGAGTGCTTGGTGCCACAGGGTCAGAGGAGGGTGTTGGATGGCCAAGAACTGAAGTTAGAGTCCTCTAGAAGATCCATAGACCCAGCCTCTTAGCTGTTTTTTGTCAAGAGGCAAACCTTCTTCCTTGGAGGAAAAAAATGATGGCTTTTTAAGTCAAATGATAATGAGTCAAATGAATATCATAGACAAAACAAAACTCATGGACATAAATTTTTACTAATAGCAGATATCTCATCTGAGAGTGATTTTGAGAAGGGAATATGAACAAGGCATAGATTGGGAAGTGGGGTTTTCAAAGCACCAGTCACACAAAAAACAAAGAATTAGTATTGAGAAGATGTAAAAAACTCTCAAAAGTCACAGGAAAAGAAAAGAAAGAAAGAAGGAAAGAAAGAAAAAAGAAGGAAGAGAATTAAAGAAAGAAATCAAGCAATCCAATTACAAAGTTGACAAAGATTTAAGGAGACCTCAAGAAGGAAGCTTTTCTAGTATCCAAAAGTTACTTGAAAAGGTCAACATTGTTAATCATTAAATATATTATGAATTAGAACCACAGTGACATATTACTAGATTTCCTGGTAAAATGTCATCACTAGGGCCAGTGACAGCACCAAGTGCTAGGAAAAGAAATCAGATCTCTCACGATTTACTGAAGGGAATGTAAAACGGTATATACGAGCCTTGAATAATGGTTTCTTTGCATGTTAACTGTGCACCCAACATGTGACTGACCCATCAATTGAACATCTTCACATTTATACCAGAGAAACATAAAACTGCACCTGCATAAAAACCAGCAAACAAATATTTAGATAACTTCTATTGATAGTAGCAAGAAGTAAAAATGGCCTAGGTCTTCCATAACAGGTGAATGCTTAAAAAGTTCTCTGGTCCCATTGTACTAGAAGTATTTCTAGGGTATACAAAGTAACGAATGATAAGCATATTGAATTACCTCGATGAACCTCTTGAGCAGTGGTTCTCAAAGGGTGACCCTTTATTACATGCCCTCATATTGTGGTGACCCACATCCATACAATTATTTTCACTGCTACTTCATAACTGTAGTTTTACTGCTGTTATGAATCATTACGTAAATATCTGTGTTTTCTGATGGTCTTAGGCAACCCTTCAAATTGGACTCAAAGGGGATCATGACCCACAGGTTGAGAACCACCTCTGTAGAGAATTATGTTGTATGACAAATGTCTCTCCAAAAAGGTTATTAAACATGTCATTCCATTCTGTTATGTACACAAAGGACAAATTATAAATAGAGAACAGATTAGTGACCGTTAGGTGTGAAGTAGGTGTTGAAGCAGAGAGAAGTGAGGTTATAAAAGTGAAAAGTTGGCAACCCTTATGTGATTGAAAAAAAAAAAGAATCAGCTTCATGATTCTTTATGGTTCTACTATAAACTACAGCTTCCCAGGAAATGACCATATGGGGAAACATAGCATAAGGCATATAAGGGCTGTCTCTATTATTTCTCATACCTACATGTGAACCTATAATTTTCTGTTAAACATGTAATTTGAAAAAAAAAGATGGAGAGATAGCTCAGTGGTTACAAATGCTGGTAACATATACAGGTAAAAAGTCCATGTGTACAAAATGAGAATACAGAAACCTGTGTTCTCAGAGGAAGAGGAAGGAAATAGCCAGCCATAGACTTGAGAGTGTTCCAACATACCGGAATGAGGGGTGTTTCAGTTGACTGCTGTCGGGATATTCCAAACAGGTGTTGTTCTTCTTCACTTGTGTTTACTTGCAGATGACATTCAGAGAAGATAACTGGAGTTAGCAGGAAGCTGGGGTATTTGTGAAGGCAGTGGGTACCCAGGTGTTTGACCAAACTCTGGTCTTGATGTTTCGGTGAGGTGTTCTGTAGGCATAAAGCTTACGGCTTATGACTTTGAGTAAATGACTTCTTTGATGTGGGTGGTCTTGTGTCAGTACAAAGCCATAAGATGGAAGACTGCTATCTACGGAAAAAAAAATAAGGAAATTTGCCTCCAGATTGTCTTTGAATTCAAACTAAAAAAACTCAAATTTCCTGTTTGCCACCCTGCTGGAACTAGAGTGCAGAGTTGTTATTTGCTAGCATGGCACTGCATGAACCAATTCTTTCAAATAAATTTCTCTTCCCCCTTTCTCCGTCTCCGGCTCATATACATACTATCACACTCAGTCTTTTGATTCCGGCTTTCCTAGATAACTCTGAGTAATACTGAAACCTATGGTGAATGTTTTGCAAAGTTAAATGCCTTGAATTCAGTGCCTCACCCCTACTTGCCTCTCTAATTACATTGTCTGTTATTTTTCAGAGGTTGCCCCACTCTCCACTCCTGGAAGGTGTTCTAAGTAGTGAGACATTTCATTTGGCTTAAAGAACAGGGTCTGAGGGATTTGATCATTGTCAGTCCATCTGTAATGGAGACATAGGCACGGCCTGCTGCTACCAAAACTTATTGATCCTTTTGTCAGCCTTTTTAAAAACAGATCTCCGAGCTCACTGAGTTTTTTTTTTCTTTAGAAAGAGAATAAATACTGTAAATAATCAGAGTTGCAGAAGTGAGTGCTTTGGAGAGATTCAGGCCAGTTAGTTGGACTGGGGATAGCTGCTCTAAACCATCCGAAATCTCCTAAATAGATAACCCCAGGGGCCTGTGTTCTTACACTTACTAAAGGTGGGGCTTTATGAGGAGATACATAATATACAAAGCTCTGCAGAAGAGCTGTTATTAAAGTGAAGGGTTCTCCATTCCTGGGAGAATGAACAAGCACACAGGAATATATAGAACCAAAAGCCAAGAGCTCCAACAAAGATACACCATAGAAATGCTAAGGATTTCTCTTCCCTAGGAGGTGGCAAGAAAGGTCATGTTTTCATCTATATAAACAAAATGTTGCTAAGAAACATCTTTTTTCCCCAAACATCTTGCTAGCTGGTTACTAGAAGAAAGAAAAGAGTTTGGAAGAATGGGCAAGAGAATAAAACAATAGGCATTTTATAAATACACACTGCAGAAATCTACATAGCTCTATGAATACTGTCCTTCAGCTGGCTGCTTTGTGCATGGGTGTAAGGAGTAGAGAAAGAATTTTTTATAGAAAAGAGTTCCTGTCTCTGCTTTGGTAATCAAAAGTAGAGGCAGCTTGCAATCCACAAAGGGTCTTGGTCACTTAATTTGTTTGATGATGAACTACAAAGGACATGGCTTTCCAAATTTAACTTCAATGGCATTTTTTTCCTATTGTGTAAAACAAGCCTAATGGTATCTCAGAATGGCATAGTGACAGCCATGGGAAAAAATCATAGTTCTCATTTTGAAGTGCTTACACCAGGCACCGTTTTTAGCACCTTGGGATACAGCTGCTGAACCTAACAATAACCCTGCAAAGCAGGCACCATTAATGCTCTTTATTTAGAAACCCAGGAACCAGGTTTTAACGGGAAAAGAAAGTTATACAAGGTCACAATTCACTGCTAAAAACTGAAAGATGTTTCAGGTGTCTCTGACTCTTAAGTCAGGGTTCTTTACCAGTATGTGATAGGATGGATCAATCGGGTAATTGAGCAGAAGAGCTATCTGTCATGCCTTGTGCATACATACACTTGCAGACAGTCACAGACACATTTACACGATGTTCAAAGTTGAATGGACAGCACACTCCTTTCTCCGACCCCTTTTAGTACGGATTGGTTTTTCGCAGTTATAAAAATAAGTAAGAGCTATGATCAAACTTGAAAAAAAATTGCTAGAAAATTACTCAGAAAACAAGATTCTCAGGCAATCAAGTCAATCTAAACAGATAAACAAAGGAAAGCCAATTTGACTTTCCACCCACCTGCCTTTGCGCACAGGCCAATGAGGTCCTCTGTTTTATAAGCTCCTCTCCCGGGGGTTAGAGGAGATTTGTCAAGGATAATAGGTCTCTGCTTTCAATGGGTCAGTCTATTTCCTGGAATGTTTAATTGATTCTCAAACACACTAGAACAGTCACAATTGTAGCATTTCTGGGTAAAAAGAAGAAAGGGAGGTCCCAAAGTCACATCTTTTAGAAAAGAGAGACTATATTTTATCTGTGACATGAGACAGTGATGCATGGTGTTCACATGTTAAAATTTAGCTCAAGTTCACTGTTTTCAGTGAAGGTGATGTTCAGAGGAGATAAATATGACATCCCTAGACAGTTACTGATACCTCATCACATGGAAAAAAAATATCAGGCTAGAGCAAGACCCTATTGGTTTTCTAGGTGGTACGAGATAGTTAACAGATAACTTGAAATTGGTTGTACCATCCTTTGTAGCCACTGGTTGGTGCTTGCTTGAGCTGTACCAGCTGTGAAGTATTTTGTATATGTTTGAGCCTGAATAGTGCTTCCATAGCCATGCGGAGCTAAGCCAGATGAGAGCTAACTACTGACTATGAAGATGTAGTTGAACTGTAAAATACAGGCAGGTCTAATGGTCAATGACTCCGTTTGACCTAGTCACTTCTATTCTGCTAAAGGTGATATAGAGGTAACTTAGGTAAGAGATATATCTGTCGATCCTTATTGCCAAACGGAAAATAAACCCCAGTTCAGCAAAGGGTAACTGCTTACTGGAAGAGTAGCAGGCACAGTAGCGGAGGAAGGGAGACAAGGAGCCCTGTGGTACACATTAGGAGAACAAATGGATAAAAGGATTATGCAGTGTCTAAAAATTTGTTCAAATCAAAATCATAAAGTATTAGTGAGGAGTTTTGGCTTCTTACCATTTATGAATATTAGGACACATGTCAAACAATAACAATTCATGGTCCTTTTATTGTAATGAATTTATTTTTAAATCAATATGGATTAAATTGTGAATCAGTCCTGCTGCCAATTATTTAGGTAGATGTTCAACTCACTAAATACATATTTATACAAAGTAACCAATACCACCTTAACTTTTTACTCTGTGATTCCGTAGTTGGCCAAAGCTTTTCCTATAAACTTATATCTCACTTGCTAAAAAACTGCAAGGGACAAGTCACATGCCAGGAGAAACTATTAGCAACAGCTCAGCTTCACCTCAGCTTCTGCCATGACCTGTGGTTTCTCTTCTCATCCTGGTCTATTTCTTACTTGGTTCCTCCCCTATATGCTGTGTTGTCTTTTCTGTTTATGTTTAGACCATTGTTTCCCTCTCAAATTTATCATAGAAAACCAATGTCTCATTTAAACAACACTAAATGATTTATTCTGTCTACAGGACCCCCTACACACACCTGTGCTTAGTCTGGAAGAACTGTGGAAAAAACAAAATAAGATGTTGTCTTGTGGAGATCATATAGAGAAAGGAGAGTGAGGGTAGACCTGGTTCTCTCAGTTGGACTTCATTGTGTTGCTTTTGTGAAGTCATAAATAAAATTATAAGGCTGCAGTGAAGGTGAAATGAAATGGGGCATGCATGTGAGGCCCCAGAAGGATGGTTTGGCACACAGTAGGAATTCAATGAATAATACCTATACAGCTTCTTGAAAAAGCATCAACCATTTCATTTTGACAGTACTTTCTTAGGCATTATCACCGAAATTCTAGCATGTCACTTTGTATCTTTGAGGATAGTTGCTCATCTGTAGGAATTTGGCCAAGGTAGACAATTATAAGCATCCTGGATGCTAGTAGCTAGTGGTTATCTCCTTCAGGAAGCTACAGAATCACTACGAGAAGCGACTGGCACAGGAGAGAATTCTACGATGGAAAGAATCTCCAGATGAGACCTACTGTTACTTTCTGAGGGTATATTGAAGCTGAAAAATAAAAGCTGGCACTAATGTGTTTGTGATTTACAGGCCTAAGCCAAGAAGACAATTTTAGCATACAGGATTGCATGCAAAATCAATCTTTAATTGCATTCTACTTGTAACTTTAATTTGTCTGTCATAATTTCCAGTTATGGCCCTAAACATGTCCTAGAAATGTTTTTTTGTTTGTTTTTATAGTAAAAGCAAAGAATCATGAAGGAAGAGCATGTCGTCTAGATTATGTTTCTTACTCAGGGGTGATTACATATTCCTTGGGACACTTGGTAACATAGGTTGTCACCACTTGTCTCAGAATCCCACCAGACCCTAGCGTGTACAAGGCAAAGCATAGCCTGTCCCATACACCAAATAACCATTTCAAAATGTTGATAGTGGAGAGGTGGAGAAGTCTCAGATAGATGGTAATGGATAAGGGATGACCTACTGGAGATATGATAATTAATCTGAGAGCTGATGAACAGGTGTTAAGAATATGTAAAATTTAACATTATGTAAAGAAGTAGTGACCATGGTAAGGAATATTTAAAAATGGTTCAAAATGGGAAGTGAAAATACAAAGAGCCAGAAATCTTTTCAAAAGCACGTCTGGAATGGGTGTGGTGTCACTCACCTTTAATTTCAGCATTTGGGACACAGAGGCAGGCATATTTCTATGAGTCCAAGGCCAGCCTTGTTTATGTGTTTACATGTTATATAGCAAGTTCCAGGTCATCCAGTGTAAGCATAAGGTTATTGTTTAATTCAAGTGGATAATTCCGTATTCTGCTACATCTGGTTGCAGTCTTGCTTCAGTTCCTCTCCTGATTTCTCCTAGGCCTCTGCCTATTGCTGAATCCTCTCCTTCCTCTTCTCTCCTCTTCCCTTGGCTGGCAGGAAGACCAGCTCTATTCTCTCTGCTGCTCAGTGGGCTGCTATAAGCTGCCTTATTGGCATATTTGGGGATAATTGTGGACCAGTGTTTACATAACATTGAGATAGGAGATCCTCAGAACAAGGATTGCAACCAGATATGGGAGGTACAGAAATCAGCATATGAATTATACAATAGCCTTATGCCTACAAGGCAAGGCTAAATAGTGAAAGTATGAAAGGAAGAAGGAGAGATAGAAAAAAGACTAAAAAACAACAAAAAAGAGAAAGATTGATTGTCTTGGAAGGAAACCAGGTAGAAACTGGAATAGGGCGGAATGCTTGGTTTCTGTTGTTGGTTTTTAAATATAGAGCATTTGGATAAGTAAAATGCTGGTGTGAGAGAGGGCAAGTACAAGAGAAGACACTTAAAAATGTAAGAGGATGGCCTGAGAGATGGCTTAATAGGTGAGGTGGTAAGATTATAGCTAACCAAACATGAAGAACTGTGTTCATATTTCCACAGCCCAGGCAGAGCTGGGCTAGATAACTCACCTCAGTAAATCTCAGTATCCCAGGGTAAGATGTCAGCAATGACAGCCACAGACAAGAGAATCCTCAGAAGTATTTAATGGGTCAGCAAGCCTGGCAAACACAGTGGCTAAGGAGAAATCCTGTTTCAAACAAGATGGAAGACAAGGACTAATACACAAGATTGTCTTCTGACTTCCATAAACTTTCACAAAAACACACACATACAGACACACACACACACACACACATGCACATTCACATGCACACACAGATACATTCATTCACACACATCAAGCGATAACGTAAGGGAAGAGCACTGGAGAAGAATTCAGTAAAGTGATAACCTTACATATTATGTAATTCAATGTATAGAATATATCCACCCAAAGGCAAATAAACTAATGTTGAATGTAGAGATGACTGGCTACCAAGGACGTGGGTTGGTGTGGGTTGGGGATATGAAGGGTATGTCTTCAAGGGTGGGACTGAACATTCTCCGAACCTTGTCAACATTTCACTACTAACTGCATGGCTATACTAAAATCTGTCAAAATTTGATTGTGTGCTAAGTTATATTTAAAGGAAGAGCCTCTGGAAAAAAATACAGTGAGAAAGTGAGATTAGGGAAAACATGATTCAGCCAGGAGACGTGGTGTGTTTGCAGCATGAAGAGCAATGGGTGTTGGGTGATATTATGTAAAGGGAGGGATTACCTGGTGGCTTCCCTGAGGTTTAAGGCACAGGAAGAGGAGTCGAGGCAGCACTAATGATTTTCTTTTTATTTGTGAAATAAAAACAAGTGACAGATGATCAAGTGAGCATGAAATGGTAAAAGATGGAAGCCTTGAGGAGAGTGCACATTACTTAGAGAGAAGCAACAGAGAAGCAAGTGATGGATAAGGAACCAATTAGTTCTTACTAATAACATGTACAGGCTAATGGCACTTGGAGAATATGACTTAACAGGGTCAATAATCTATTACGCAGTTACTTCTACCAGCAGAATTGACAGAGCTGTCATTCAAAGAACAAAGAAAATACAAAAGCTTGGACTCAGGTTTCTTCAGGAAAGATCCTGAAGAAGGGACAGTGGGAGGGAAGGATGTGCTGAAGGCAAGAGCTAGGTCAAACTGCAGATCCTCCACCATCCAGGATGGGAAGTTGTAAATGAATGCTGAACTTCCAATTGAAGAGTAAGCTCTTTGCTTATTATGACATCTTATGTACCTACTAAATTACACAAAATCTTGACAGCTTAGATTTATGTCATGTGTTGCAATGCTGGAATATGCATGTACATTATGTTAAAGACGTGTTGGTTTATTCAGGCTGCTGTAACAAAACACAATAAACTTCAGGATTTATAGATGACACATTTATATACATAAATATAAATTTATTGCTTTACATTTTGAGAAGATAGACATCAAGGTCAAGACTCTGGCAGTTTTGTCTGAATCACCGATTAATGCTTCTTGCTGGGATTTCACATGACAGTAGGGACAAATGAAATTTCTGATTTTTTTTTAAATGAGAGTAATGATGACACTCCTGAAAGAACTGCTCTCGTGATACAATCTTCTAGTGCTCCCCTGTCTGCACTCCACCACGCTGATGATTAGGTTTCAACGTTTTGAGGAAATGAAAACTCGGGCTACACAGCTCACGATTTCAGTTTTGCTTTATGTATGCGGTTGTTTATGCCCACAGCCATTGTGAAATGTAGAAAAAAAGAAAAGGTCCCATCCCTTTATTCATATGTATCGTGTCTTTTAATCATAAAATACACAGCCTTGCTCACAGTGAGCCCTTAACAAACGAAATGCTAGTTTTCCTAAGCAATGATGAATCAAGTCCAGAATTGGATAGCAGATCACCTCTATTCGGCTGGCAATTTTATCTCTTCAGGTTGGATTGTATGGAAGTTATTTAATGACTCTTGAGCCTGACTCCTTAACCTTTCATGCAAGATATGCAACCTGTCCTGACTTTCAAGTATTCATGGGTATTTCTCAGGATTGCTACTGAGAAGCCGGGGCTGCTTGCCCTTTATTCTCCCTAGTAGCTGTCTTTCCCTGTGCTATAAACTTCTCTTTGGAGAAGCACTATTTGATTTTTTTTTTAAACTTTTTTTTCTTAAAGCAAACATAATGCCATATCTCTCTGCTGCCTAAATTACAGACAACTAAACAGAATTGACATGCAGCCTAAAGACACACATCAGCGGAACAAGTCCCAGCAGAGTGCTTGATAGGTCATTGGACTCCCCTTAAGGGCTTTATCTCTTTGCAGTAATTGATACACAGCTGTCGTTGGCCCTGGACCAGGTCTTGAGGGTGCAGGCAAGAAAAGGAAATCAGAGGCCGAGGCCGTGTAGATGAGTTGAGCTATTAAACTCTACATCCTTGTCTTGACTTCTCTGACTCATTAAGCTGTTATGATTGAATAGCATCTTCAGAGTCGGGAAGTAACAGTTCAACCCTGAGCAGGTGCTTCATTGGTGAATACTATCATGTAACAGCATTTTTCTCTCAGTCAATGGAAAGAAAAGATGATTGCTGAACCGAGTTATGGAAAGGACTTGGGGAGTGTAGTGGGGACAAGGATAGATGAGGATACTGGTCCCTGAGGAGCAATTGGTGGTCATCAATTCATGCAGATATGATTGCTCTCCAAAAGGGAGTCAGAGGACATGTGGGAATCAAAGATTGCTCCAAAGGCAAAACTAACAGAGTGTCATTTGTTATGTTATTGGGGTGCCTTTCAAAATTCTTTACACTAAACACTAAGCTTATTGTTATAATACAGCAATATATATACATATATTACAGCAATAATATATGTACTGAAATAGATATAGTATTTCTTCCTAGGCAGATAGATAGATAGATGATAGCTGGCATGGATGCACCCGCATGTATAGATCAGATGACAACTTTTGAGAGTAAGTTCTTTGTAGGCTTATATTTTTCAAATACCTACTTTTTTAGAGGGTCTTTCCCCCCCTTTTTCTACTTCCCTTCCAACCCCCACCCCCAATTCTAGGTAAGAGGTTATTAGGGAAAGGGCTTTTAGACCTCTCTTTTAGCTACTGCCTTCGGATTAGGTTTTTGTTTTGTTTTGTTTTGTTTTGTTTTCAGATATACCAATCTCAGTAGTCAGGAAACTAGCAGTCCAGTCAAACAGTCAAGCAGCAAATCACAGAAGCAGCAGCAGCAGTACCATTCAGCAAAAACACCCAGACGTCACCTAAACTCTGCCAAAGCTGCATGAAAAGTTCTCCGAAGCATTTCTCTCTGTGAAAACTAGACAAGAGATCCGAACCGCTGCAAAGCATAGAGATGCAAAAAGCATTCTCTCACTGTCTGTGGTCTTCTATTTATCCCTTCTCAGAGTTCACACAATGATGTTTTCCAGCTATCAAAAACCATGCCCCTTTGTAAGAGGTAGTTTCCAGCTGAGAAACATCACTCGCCTTTTCACCTGGGAGGTTTTCTGCAGGAAAAAAAAAACATCCCCACATCTAACACTTGGAACCAAAACAAAAAACATTTTCAGATGACATAACTGATTTTCTGAAGAAACCAGAAACTTCCACTTCAGTTCTCTCTTTTTACTATGAGTCTAACTCAGTGTCGGGCAAATAGTTTTACCTGCTAGGGCATCTCACTGCCCCTTCCCAGGCATTTAAAATAACTGATATTGTAGCTGAAGAGATGGCTCGGTGTTTGTGAGCACTGGATGCTCTTCCAAAAGACATGGGTACCATTCCAAGCACCCACATAGTTGCTCACAAGCATCTCTAAATCCAGTCCCAGGAAATCTGCCACTCTATTCTGCTCTCCGCAGGCACCAGGTACACACATGGGACACAGAAACACACACAGGCAAAACAACTGTGCCTGTGAAAGTGTAAAATGAATGTTTATAGTGACTGATGACACTTTTTGCCTGCTTGTGAATGTGACTGTACATAAGCCAGTTGATGTTTTTCTTATGAAACAAAGTATGTGAAACTACCAGGCTTTGTTTCCTTTTGAGATGGGGGTCTCAATATTTAGCCATAGCTGGCCTTGATCTTGCTATGAAGATCCAGCTGCCTCTGCATTCCTAGTGCTGGGATAAAACTCGTATGCTACCACACCTGGCCAGACAAAGGCCTTTGCAAGAGACAAAACAATATAGTTCTCTAACGGATTATCATCTTTTAATTGAATCGACTCTCTCATGTCTTCACTTCTGCTAAGCCATCCTCTCTGTCCTTACGCTTAGCTAATTGTCATAATCTTCTCTAATGTGTTAACTAATAATAGCTGGAGGTGAGATATCTCCCTGGGGCATCTGGATAAAAAAGTCTCATATGTATTTAATTATAATTATTATTCTTTTAAAATAATGAAAGTAATATATGCTCATTATAAAAATTAGAAAAATGTAAAATAATAAAGAAAATAAAATTAGCAGTGATCCTTCTATATTGAGATAAACATTTTTTATATCATTACATCCAGCTCTTTATTGTAGACACTAGGATTTAAAATACATTTCACACATTGTGATTACCCTACATATTAGTTTTGATATTACTTTTTCATTGGATTCCATGATGAGAATTTTATCTTGTGATTAAGCTTTCTTCACAAACCACTTTCATAAGGGTTCATTATGTGAACATAAATCATTTAAAAACTAATCAATTATGTTCACAAATATTTTTATTGTCCTTATGTTACTTTTAATCTAATTAACATTATTTATACAAAGCACTTGTCTTTGTTTTCTTAAATTTCTACTTTTCTCTTTTAAGACCCTGCATCAAAATGGTATTTTTAGCAAACAGCTTGTCAATGTGGGTAACAGTTCGAACAGTAGTTCTCAACCTGTGGGTCACGAGCCCAGAAGACAATCAGAAAATGCAAATATTAACATCATGATTCAGAACAGTATCAAGATTACAGTTATTAAGTAATGGTGAAAATAATGTTATGCTTGGGGGAATCATCACAACATGAAGAACTGTATTGAAGGATCGGAGCACTAGGAAGGTTGAGAACCACTACTACATAAGGCATAAAATTATTAATAAGGAATATAAAATTTTACAGATTAGGTGAAAAGCAGGGTCAGAGAAAGTGTGTGTAAGTGAAAGTTTCACACACCTGTTCATTCCCATCCTACTCCACCAAGAAGGTCTAGCCTGTATCTTTAGTACTGGGTAAATCGAATATTTTGTGTGCTCCTCAGTGAAACAGTTATTATCATCGTAGTGTGGCTTTAGGCTGTAACAACCTACTATCTCACCTGGGCAAAATGGAATGAGGACATGGCTTGTTCATCCGCACACCAACTGTACCTTTCTAAGGCATCCATCCTTGTACTTCTAGAGCACATGAACTTGTGTTATTTCACGCTTACACATTAAGCTGTACCCTTTCAGACTCATGATTCCTAATGGTGACAGAATGTGACACTTATTATAATTGCCGCTGTCAAGATTTAGAAACAACGTTTCAACAGAAGAAGTGCATTTTTGAAAATTTCCCTTTGAGTATCGTGTCTGTTTTAGCATTATCTTTAGAGATTTCAGTTGTTCAAGGTTAAACCACTTAGCCTTCTATGTGTGAATTCCTGAACCGCCCATGCCTCCCCAACACACAGCTTAAAAATATCGACCGAATTAGAGAAATGCGAATGATATTGGCATTTTGAACTGTTACATATTTTCAGATGACCCTGCGCAGGTTCCTGTTGGATCTGGTCAAGTTATTCCTTTTCCTGGACCAGCTCTGTTAGTTAGTTATGCTCTAGTTATTAATGTATAGGGCAAATACAAAATTATTGATGATTTGGAAACCACACAGCTCATGCAATGTGGTTTTCATTGCCTTTTCATGGGATAGATTGTAAATATGTGACAGTCTCTATGTTGTTTTTCTCTGTTGTCTTAGCCATAGCCTTAAATTGTTAAAAGCTTTGGCTTATAACATGTACTTCTATCAATCCTATATTAGCAAAGGAGTTACATTTAAAAAAACTGTGTGTGTGTATGTGTGTGCACATGAGTACAGGTGTCCACGTAAATCATAAAAGCATTAAGAGTGTCAGGTCTTCTAGAACTGGAGTTATGCATGATTGTGAACCACTATTTTGGTGCTGGGAATTGAACAAAGGTCCTCTGGAAGAACAGCTAGTCCTCTTAAAAGGTGAGCTATTTCTCTAGCTCACTAACAATTTCTTTTTCCTGCTAGGCTTTTGGATTGATGTATTGGAATGCTAACCCTATGACCTTGGAAAAATAGAGTCCAAATGGGACAGTAGTCCATTCTGCTTCTGTAGGTACACAGCAGCTTCCTTTTTGTGTATTCCTGGCCATTTTGCAATCCAGGGTGTCTTATCACATTTTCAAATTATGGCCAGCATTAATGCTCAGAGTGTGGCATGATCACAAAGTCCAGTCATGCTGAGGCTCAAGGGTCATGTCTGAATTCAAAGTGTGGCTCAAGTTAGTAATTGCGGGATGTTAAGAAGCACTAGGTTTCATTCATGTAAACAGAGTTGGACCAGGGCTACTATGAGACATTGAACCAAAGGGCACAATATGACAAATCTGATCCAGACAAAACAGGGGAGGGAGGAGGAGAAAGAGGATGCAGTAGGATATATCGTGGGTAAAAATAAATTCAAAGCTTTATTTGAAATAAAGAAGTTGAAATAAATATGCTAAAACTTACAAGAGTCATTGGTACATTCAGACCACCCTTCTTATGCTGTATCTTGCATTGACAATGATCTTTGAATTCTAAATTTCACTCTTATGTAAACAGCATCCGTAGGTTTCTGAGTGATTCTGAAGCCATACACCCCTACGTCCATATGCTTTTTCATTGTCTCCTCATATTGTTCATATTGGATCATGGTTCTTTCTTTTTCTACAGCACCATGCTAAGTGGAATAGTTTTAATATATCAGACATTGCTTAGATGTATTGTTTATTTATTTTTATCAAAGTCTTCCTCAAAAGAGCCTGCAGAAAGGTTCTTAAAATATACAAAGGTCAGGGAAAGTGCTCTTTAAAGATCCATGTTGTGAAATTATTATTATTTTTTTGTCTTTTCAGTTCATAAAATTTCCATTGCAACTACTCAAGCTTGTCATTTTAGCATAAACCAAATACCAACACAACTGGTTGTGGGCAGATTTGGTCCCATGGTGGGCTGAATTTGGCACATAGCCCATATTGTAGTTGGCTGACCCCTCTATTAGTGCATGGAAGATTTCCAAGAGAGATTAGTTTTCTTTCAACAGATGTGGGAATTGAGAGAATGCCATGGTGTTGGAGGCAATCCAGAAAGACTCCAAATATATGCACCAAATGTCTCCTGAAATCTTATCGTAACATTTCCTCTTATTAACAAAACACGAATTTCCTTAATTAGAGAAAGTAAGGGGTAGCTTCCAAGTACATTCAGGAATATGTGCAAACCTCTAGTTCAGTAAGCCTCTAACATTCTCTGCTGCCAGGAGGCTCTCACGTGTGTTTTGTCTCATTGGTTCGTTTTCATTTTTCTTGCATGATGCATCTTTTCTGTCTTTCATGTGATAACCTTTTGACTCTTCTGGAACTCCTTTCCTGATGAAGTTATTCTGGAAGCCACTTGGTTTAGGGACTTTGTGACAATACATATTGTCTACCCTTTTTGCTACCTGAAAGTCTGTGAAAGCAGGATGAGTTGCTTGCCTCACTGCAAACATCCAGAATCTAATATAGTACCTGACATTTATAAGCATTTATTTAAATAGTTACTAGATGGATTTCCGGAAAATACTCTAGAGAGTAATAAGTTCAGCTTGGGAGTTCTGGGTACTGAGGAGTAATAAATGTAAACTCAATGGTTTTTGCATGGAGGTGATTTGATAGTTGAGACTATGAAAGATTACCAGAGAAGATGTGAAATTCTACCTGGAGTATTTTGAGTAACTTGAGCAGAGTCTATAACTACCCTCCTTCCATTTCTTTGTCTCAAGTATAAATATATTTTATTATTTATATTATTATGTCTTTTAAAGACCTGGATTAAACATAGTTTCAGAGATCCTAACATGTAAGAGCACCTCAACAAATACCATTTTATTTTCTGTTCTCATTCTAAAAGACTGTGCTCTCATGAAATATTCAACAGAATGTGCCTAATATAAATGGAATTATGTTGTTTAAGGAGAATAAAATCCCCTTCAACAACCTTTATTCAACTAACAAAATTTATCATCTGCTATGAATACCAGCTTTACTCTTACTTACTGAGATTATACTTTACAAAGAGTTTATGATTGGGTAAGCCTATAGACTTTGGATGGAAAACCAGACAATTAAAATAGAATGTGAAGTGTGAGGTATGAGAGCACACAGAAAAGTGCTGGGTTCTCTGTGGAGCTGGATATTTCACAGGATCCAGAGTAGTTTTAGAAAGAATCTGAATGTCTGTTTACTGGGATGCAGAGGGTGATAATTCACTAAGTGACTCTGAAGTAGTACATTTCTTCAAGTGGAAAGTGAAGATAATAAGAATCCAGTGTTTTTGGTTTTTGTTTGTTTGTTTGTTTGTTTTTGCAAGTGGACTGGTGTTCTGACAGGTTAGAGAAAATAACCTAGTGCACACTAAAGGGTGCAAGGTGTGACTGACCATGCGTGTCAAGGTAGAGTTTCTGAAACAAACTGGAAATGGTAAAGAATTTATCCAGTACTATCAGGAAAACAGATCATTTGAGAATGATCCTTGTATATTCATATGACATGGTGTTCCCACCACCATAAAAAATAAAAAGAACAAAAAAAACCCACTTGATTACAAATACTCACATAGCCTCAGTTAGCTGTGGCCCTCAATTTAGTGGAACCATGCTGCTTTTTTTTTATGAGAGTGAAGAAAATGACAACCATGCAAATGTCTAACAGGGAATCAAAATGGCTCCAGACTACACATTTCACACAGCACACATTCAGAGTAGTTTTTCATGTCTGTTTCATTTAGTTTTCTCGCTGGACACAGATACTGTATTAAAAATGGCGACCCTCCCACAACAGAAAAGCGTCATCAAGGGACTTATATTAGGTGTCAACTGTGCATTCAGTGCAGCAGAGACAGGGAACTGGGTGGCTATTTTTAGCCCACAAATTTGAATAACAAAGCCTGCAACAAATATTTCACAAATTATATTTTTTGCAAAAAAGAAAAAAAACATTTGGTTTAACAATATAACTTTAGGAAATACATTCAACAACAGATTGACCTCAGGTAGCTGGGAAAAGGATAAAGAAACCAGCATCACTTGATTCCAAATTGGATATTGACTCTCATTCTAGCCAGTTTTTAGAAATAAGTAATTTCAGGCTGGGGCAGTGATTTAATGGGTGAAGTGATTGCCACGAAAGGTAAGGACCTGAGTCCATCCCCTAGGATCCATGTGAAATAGAGGTCAGGAGTGGAGACCTTTGATTGTGGTCCCAGCACACAGGCAGCTGAGGCATAGAGATTACCTGAACTGACTGGAGAGTCTACATAGTCTAGTTGGAACTCATCCATGTCTCAAGAAATAAGGCACACACACACAAACACACAAACTTAGACACACTTAAATGTTAGTAAAAATGTTATCATTTAAATAAGTTGTAATTTAACTGTAGTATTTAGGTCACATAATTTTTAGACCGACCAATGAAAGATAAAGCAGTAATGAAGATGTAAATAACCTAATTTAATAAAACAGACTAATGTCTTCAGAACTTTTGTGTTAACTACTCACTGTTCATTGATGGTTTCATCTCATGTTATGCTTGTGTCTTCTTTTGTAATGAGACTTTGCCATTACATTTGAAACTGTGTGAGTGAGTGTGTGTGTGTGTGTGTGTGTGTGTGTATGTGTGTGTGTGTGCATGCGTGAGCTATATATTTATAGCAAAGTATCCCAAAGTTGACAACTTCATTATTGAGTTAATATTTACTGACGTTAATTTCATGGAGACACGGCCAGCCATCACTCCAGCAGGTGGCTCCCTAGTACTGTCTACTGATTTATGACTCCGTGTTTAAAGGGTTGTCAGAGCATGTAATAAAAATTCAAATGTAGAACTGTAAATGTGCTGGGGTTCCCCTGCCTCTCGGTTTCTAATGAACCGCAGCCCTAATGCCAAGTTGCCACATGGCTTCACTGTTGACACAGTCTCTCCACTTATGAAGCAAACTACACAAAGAAGACTGTTAACAATTCAACTAAATTAGAGTTAAATAGATACCTTTGTGATTGTTTGGGGGAGACTTAATTGACATTACATGCTGCATAAATAGGGATAATAAATGGCCTGGGGATTGTTTCCCTCCTGGTTGTTTATTCAAGAAGCAGATTTTCTTTCACTACTTTGCAGGCCTGGCTAGGAATCATTAGCTGGAAAGAGAAGTGAGGGAATTTGGAATCTACGAGTGAACACTTTCTGTTTTTCCTTTTGATGAACAATTTTCTGTCATGCTTTCAAGTCCTGTAATAAAGAAACAAACAGATCATAGACTGCTCTTGTATTTTGGCAGTTTTCTCATTAGTACATGAGACACTGAGGGCAAGGATAGATAGTCAGAGAAAAATAAACATTTCCAGCAATTGTTCATTGCATAATCTCAGGTAATCTACTGAATTAGGAGTTTTGTCTGCAAAGTGGAATCTGCATAGGTCACCCTAGAGGATTGTGGGAGATCAGAGACATTTCTATAATATGCTTGGGTATGTTAACTGCTCCACACTCAATAATTATAATCCCTGTAAATGTTTAATCTTCACCATAATCCCATTGTCCTAAAAGCTATTGTTGTTTTACCTGGCTTTGAAATACGGAGAACCACAGTTGATTTAATCCCATTCAGTGATACTAACATTTTTAGGAAACTTTTAGACTCACCGTAGTCATAGTCTACCTGTGATCCATTATTGTTTTACTGTCTGTTAGATGTCTGCAAACCTGGAGTTAAACACTGCATTGATGCTTTTGTCTTCACGCAAAGGCCTGACTCCCTCTTTTGCTTCTTTTCTCTTCCATGTTCCCTCTCCCTCTTCTTTCCCTCTCTCCCTTCTTGTTTTCCTTCCTTCTTCTTTCCCTCCCCAACCCTCCCTTTATCCTTTCAGTCTTCCCTTTCTTAATCTGAGCTGTTGCTGGCAATCACAGAGCTGCTTAAGAAAATTAGCTTTAGCATTGAGGTCAACTATTAACACATCGATCTCCCACGTGGAGAGACAAATTTATAGAGACCTTATTCTTTTCTATTAGCTAACATTATGTATAGCCGGAGAGAAACCAGTGTTGAAAATTTTTGAGACAGCGTTCCTCACTGGCTTGAAGCTAACCAAATAGGCAAGTCTGGCTGGCTAGGAAGCCCCAGCGATACACTTGTCTCTATTTCCCCAGCACAGGGTGAGTCCACAGGCAGCTCAGACTCCATGTGGGTCTCATATTAAGTGGAGCAGGGGCTGTCTCTGACATGAACTCTGTTGCCTTCTCTTTGATCACTTCCACCTGTTGGAAGCCCACAGAGAAAGAGGACACAAGCAGTCCTGTTGAGACTTGATAGCCTAGGGTCAGATAGTAGGGGAGGAGCAATTCCCCTTTCAGTGGTCTAGGGGATAGGGGAAGGTGATGGGAGAGGGGGAAGAGGAAGAGAGGGTGGGACCTGGAGAAGATGAGAGAGGGGCGTATAATCAATATATATATATATATATAGTCTCTTACAATTTATTCTCCATACCTGGCTGCATGCATTGGTCCTGTGAATTGAACTCAAATCCTCCTGCTTGCAATACAAGCACACCACTGAGTTACTGAGTTAACCATCTCCCAGCCTTTCTTTCTTTCTTTCTTTCTTTCTTTCTTTCTTTCTTTCTTTCTTTCTTTCTTTCTTTCTTTCTTTCTTTCTTTCTTTCTTTCGTATTTCTAGGCACAGTTTCTTCTTCTGGCCTTGGATGTCTTGGGAGTAATGGTGTGTGCCACTACTGACAGTCTAGTCTTTTTTTTTTTTTAACTTTTCAAAGTAATTTCAATCAACAAGTTTAAGATTAACATACCAAAGCAAATATACTTTAGAACAAAGAGTACTCTTTTGTTAAGGTTTTCTGTCATGGGAGAGTTATAATCTATAAAAAAAGTTAGAAAGGTCAGTGAAACACACCCATATATCCCTTTTATGTATCTTTCAACGTCTTGTAGATATTCTGTTTGTATTTACCAAGATTTTACATTGGGCCACGTGTACTTTTCTTATTGATAAGAATAATTCAATGTGCAGTTCAGAACATGATCAATGACATCAGAGTCAATTAAAACTTATGTCCTGTGTTCTCAGACTACTCATAGTCAATCTTTTGGACCTCTTGCGACTCTTTGTCTTACTATATTTATTCAGAAGAGATAATAGAATGCTATGTTTTCTATAAAAGCAATCAAAGTGTGCATAGCTGGTTAATCCTATGTCTTATGCTTCCTCAAATGTCATAGGCTCCTCAGATCAAATGTTCTTTTACATGGACAGACTGTAGTTAACTCAAGGTAATATTGTCTTCAGCAGATAGCATATTTTCTATTTTCTTAGGAAATACCGCAGAGTCATCAGTCCGTGCCGGGGTAGAGAGACTTCTGTGTAAAACTAATATCATATGTAAGGCAATAATTTAATTTCACTCTTTTTAACACTAATATGCTTCTTCTACCATGGAATACTTTTTATTGAGACATTCACTTTTCCTGCTTCATGGTCCAGGGCAGAAAAAAAAAAAGGAGACGTTACTTTTTTTCATGACTAGGTTTGATCATACTTCTTACTCCTCTGGAGACAAAGAAGCATAAGATGTTCAATTAGAGTTGAGTCTTAGTGTTGAGAGTTGGCTTCTCCTGGGTTAAAAATCTTCAGCCTTTGAGATATCATTTTGAATCCATGGGCAGCAGAGCTTACGCTCATTATCTGTGACACTCACAGTTCATCTACATAGGAAACAGTGAACTCTGGTATGTGTGAAAAATGTTGAACTTCAGCTGATGAAGCACATTCCAAGACTGGAGCTTTGGAAAGATGAAAGGGTGGGGTTTAGGAAGGAAGTGGCTGAAAAGCTAGTCTCATTGTTTGTAAGAAAAATGATTAAATCCTTCATCGAAGCAGATGCTGAGACTCATAGCCAAACTTTGGGCAGAGTGCAGGCAATCTTATGGAAGAAGGGGGAGATAGAAAGACCTGGAGGGGACAGGAGCTCCACAAGGAAACCAACAGAGCCTACAAAATTCTTGGCTCAGGGGGTCCCGCTGAGACCAATACTCCAACCAAGGACCATGCATGGAGAGGACCTAAAACCCCTGCTCAGATGTACGTCATGGCATCTCAGTCTACAAGTGGGTTCTCTAGTAATGGGAACAGGGACTGTCTCTGACATGAGCTCAGTGGCTAGCTTTTTGATCACCTCCTCACCATGGAGAAAGATGATGCAGCCAATCCTGATGAGACCTGATAGACTAGGATCAGGTAGTAGTGGAGGAGGACCTTCCCTATCAGAGGGCTAGGGAAAGGGCCTAGGGGGAGAAGAGGGAGAGAGGGTGGGGCATGGAGAAGAAGGAGGGAGCTACTGCTGGAATACAAAGTGAAGAAATAAATAAAAATTAAAAAATAAAAGAATGAAATCATGGAGCTGGAAAGGAGATTCAGTAGATAAAGTGCTTGATGTACAAGTATGAGGACTGGAGTTTGAATTTCCAAAACCTTTATAAAAAAGTTGAAGGGATGTGGTGGCTGCCTATAATATAGAGCTCAAAAGTCAGAGGCAGGGAGTCCAAGATACTCTCTTTTTCTTTTGTGGTGGAAGACATGCTTTGTGTTGACAGTTTTCAGGCCTGAACATTTTAGAGACTGTGTCAAAATTCTGAAAACCGAACTTTTCTTAGCCCCCAATTTCTGTCTTGCCTTGCCTGCCTTCTTCAGCTTCCTTCTTCCTCACCACTCTCTTTTCTAGAAGTTCTGTATCAAATGAACGATTGTTACAGGTCTTAAAGATAAACCTAGAAGGAGATGAGATCTTGACACTCTCTGCACTCCCCAAACAAAAAGAGGGCAGGAGTCCCTGACTATGGGGTGTCCTGATTCATATCTGGACCCTCTAGGATCTGCTGGATGAATTCAGGTCATCACATTGACCTAAGAGTTTTTTTTTTTTTTAATTTTGTTAATATTAACAAACGAAAAAGAAAGAAACAAGAAAAGAAACAAAAAGACAGGAAAGAAACCCCTCCATCTTCTTAATTCTCTGTGTTCCTCTCCTAACTTGCTCCCTCTCTTCAGCCATTACCTCTGTCTAGTCTGTCTCCCCTTCTGAGTGAGATTTATGCATCCTCCCTTAGATCTTTGTTACTTATGTTCTTTGAGTCTGTGCCTTGTAGTATTCTCATCCTGTACTATACCACACTAGCTAACCACACTAGCTGAACTGGGAAATTATGGGTTCAGCTAAAAATCCTTGTTTCAGTGAGTGAAATAAAGTGAGATAGAAGGAGATACTTGATTTCAGTCTCTGGCCTCCATATGGACACATACCCATGCATGTGTACACACATACATTTAAACACATGGACACAGACACCCCAGTCCAGGAAAAAAGAGAAAGAAATCACAACATTGTCCAAACCAAAGCAAAATCCATCAAAATTATACTTACAATGGAACTGATGGAATTGGGTACCTTTTGTTTTAATCTACTCCTCCTATAATTTCTCCCGTAAGTTTGCTTCACTAAAAGACGACTTATATGAAAAAAAATGTTAGTATTTCTTTCAAAAACTTATATGTAGGTTCATGCTGAATATTTGTTTCTGTGGAATCAAAGGTGGTTGGTCTGAGTTCAGGGTCAGGAAGCTGTCCAAGCATTTTTCTTTCTTTTTCTGATATCAAGTTCCATTTAAAATTTAGTTTAAATTAAAATACTATTACATTTCTCCCCTCGTTCTCTCTTCAACTCCTTTCATTCATCTCCTCACTATCTTTTAATTTCATATTCTCTTTTTCTTTAATTGGTATAGCGACACAAACGTATATAAATAAATACATAAATACATAAATAAATGCAACCCACTGTATCCATTAATTGTTCTTTAATGCATATGATTTCAGTTGGTATTGGATAACCAATTAGAGGTCTCTTCCCTGGCAAAGACTGATTCTCCTGTTTTTGGCATTCTTTAGTTGCCTGTAGTTCTTTGTGTAGGGATGGGGCCCGTGATAGTTCTCTTTCCACATAAAGTGTGTCTATTTGTGTTGTCTTTCTTCATGTCCCCTAAGTTTTAATTCTAGAGCCAATGATTAAAGGAATCCAAAGTGTCAAGAAAATAAATCCAATCTCAAATATTGTATACCTTCTGGGAAGAGGAACTTAGTGCATATTTATCACACAGACACATTTTATTCTCTATGTTTAATCTTTTTATAACATCTTTTGGTTTTTTGAATTTTATGTTGAAGTTTTCATTTGATAAATTCTAGTGAGAAGGTAATGAAGTTAGTTGATGGCAACATCTAGATTTCTCCTTGAAAGTATATTGTGTTTTTCCAATGTCTGTATCTTCTGGTTCAAGACAACTACTAGTCTGTAAGTTATTACTGTAATATAGAGGCAAAGGCATGGGTCTCTATGTTAAAAAAGTGGTAAAATCTCTACGTAAATTCTACTGCCAAATTCTGAGCTTCCTCATGTACAGTATAGACGGAAGAGGGTCTGATTTTGTAGACTGTTGAGGGTTTATTCACAGGGATCATCAGCAGTACTCTGACAGTGAAGCTGTGTCACGGCTGCATTAGATTTATCCTAGGGTTTATGCTTTTGAAGTTGTGATGCATTATTTGGGGAAGAGGATTTCAAGTCATATATAATTAGGATTCAAGGAGATAAACGCTATGATGTGTGCATATATCTATATTTCTCATATACATAGCATGCACACACATACACACACACACACACACACACACACACACACACACACACACACACACACGTAAAGCTCCAAGAAAAGAAAAACGAGAAGGCTATGTTCTTGTCCAAAATGAAAGCATTTCTAAGACTTTTGATGAGTCAGAACTAGCCACATGATAAATGGAAATATGAGGTCATATATTATCCATATTCACAATTATTACACTTTCCGCATAACTCTGCTTTAGCACATGTTTGTAATGTGCAGTGTGATGTGCTTCTTATTGTAGTAAGGTTTTATATTTGCTGACTTTCTTTTTACATTTTTATTAAATTCTTTATTAATTACACTTAATTCACCTTATATACCCCTGTAGTTCCCATCCTCCTCCCATCCCAATCCCTCCCTTCTTCCCCCTTCTGCACCCGTGTACCTCCCCAAGTCCACTGATAGGGGAGGTCCTCTTTTCCCTCCTTCTGATCCTAGTCTAATAAGTCTCATCAAGAGTGGCTGCATTCTCTTCCTCTGTGGCCTGGCAAGGCTGCTCCCCACTCAGGGGGAGGTGATTAAAGAGCAGGCCAATCAGTTCATGTCAGATACAGTCTCTATTCCCATCACTATGGAACCCACTCGGGCACTGAACTGCCATGGGCCACATCTGTGCAGGGGTCCGAGGCCATCTCCATGCATGGTACTTGGTTGGACCATCAGTCTCAGGAAAGACCCCTGTGCTCAGATTTTTTGGTTCTGTTGCTCTCCTTGTGGAGTTCCTGTCCTCTCCAGATCTTACTATTTCCCACTTCTTTCATAAGATTCCCTGCACTCTGCCCAACAGTTGGCCATAAGTCTCAGCATCTGCTTTGATAGTCTGCAGGGCAGAGCCCTTCCGAGGCCTTCTGTGGTAGGCTCCTGACTTGTTCCCTGTTTTCTATTTCTTCTGATGTCCATCTCCTTTGTCCTTCTGGATAAGGATTGAGCATTTTAGCAAGAGTCCTCCCTCTTGATTAGTTTCCTTAGCTGTACAGATTTTAGTAAGTTTATCCTATAGTATATGTCTATATGAGTGAGTATATACCATGCATGTCTTTCTGCTTCTGGGATAGCTCACTCAGGATGATCCTTTCCAGTTCCCACCATTTACCTGCAAATTTCATGATATCCTTGTTTTTTATTGCTGAGTAATATTCCATTGTGCAGATGTACCACAATTTCTGTATCCATTCCTCAGTTGAGGGGCATCTAGCCAGAAGTTTCAGCTTCTGGCTATTACAAATAAAGCCGCTACAAACATAGTTGAGCTAATGTCCTTATTGTGTACTTGAGCCTCTTTTGGATATATGCCTAGGAGTGTTATAGCTGGATCTTGAGGAAGTGCTATTTCTAGTTGGCTGACTTTCTTAAGGTAAGGATTGTGGTTACTCATTTCCTTACACTATCTCTAATACTGAACATACTGCATGGCACATAGAACATAGCTTCAGTTATTTGGCTTTAAAGCAATTGCCATAAAACAAGATTCAGGAGATACAATTTTTGTACAAGAAATAGTAATGGCACTTATTATAGCCAAGTCATTGTAGCTCTAAACAAAGCCTGGGAAGTGCTGGTAAAAATTGGAATTGTATCAACGTAGTTATTGACTAATCACTAGTAATCTTTAACCATGTGAAACAGAACACTTTATAGAAGCAGAGCAAGTATCTACACCAGAACAAAGAAATGCAATCCACCATTTTATTAAATCATTACTTGTTGAATTTAATGATCTATTGGATCATGTTACAAAGGTCTGCTTTTTCTTTTTTTCTTTTTTCTTTTTTTGATTATTGAGAACTCCTGTTTTATTTCCAAACTGTGTGATGTTAAAATGTAGTTAAGTTGCCAACAGTTCCCAGAATCCCTTGGAGGTCTCTGTTAGGCATCCTTGCAGACAGAGGGTCATTGCTCCTTGTCCTTGGGCTGAGCCAGAGCAGCATATACAGTGGGCAGCTCTGGGGTTTCCACTGCCTGGGGGGGGGTGTAGCTGTCCTTCCGCTGAGTGTCCTGATGCACAGCTGGGCATAGGTCACATCCTGGGGCTCATTGGATCCAGTGGGCTGACTGTCCACCTCTCTGTCCTCTTCTGCTTGTCCTTTTGTGTTCAGACAGTCACTTGACATGACAGAAGGTAAGAGAGATCCGGCCCTCCTAAAGGTCTGTTTTTTCAAACATTTTACTTAATGACTCAGTGTTAAAATGCTTCAACTATGTTGTTTTAATTTGTATCAAAATCTCAGGCTCAGACTAAGTTGTTGGTATACAAATACAGTTTTAAATTTTTAAAATATAGGACAAGGATAATTGATGAGAGTGCACAAATCTAAATTAAACTCTAATTAGGATGCCAGGAGTGCGGATAACATGCACATTTGCAATGGTATCCAAGGTACACTTTAATTATACCCCTTACTCATATCAGAGATTGGTGGCAGTAATTTTCCTCCTGCACTCTAAATCCATCAGGTGATATCAGGGTGCCCATAACTAACAAAGCTAAAACGCACCTGTGAAAAATCTATCACAGTTCTTTTGGGGCCAAAACCGAGTTTTCAGTTTCACTGTTTTGGATCTTTAAAAGGAAGGAGTTGGGGGAAGTTTCCATTTCTGAAACACACTACACAGTTTTATTCTATTTTGGGCAGAAAGAATGTTGTTATATATTCCAAGGTTATTCACATTTTGGTAGCACTATTTCTGCACCCATTCTGTGGCTGTGAAATTATAAGTATCTCTGCATTCAAAGATAGGTCAATTTTATAGATATTAAGGTCAAAATTTGAAAAAGAAAACACCTATCCAACCATACATGAAATGAGGAATGGTTGTATATTTTTAACAAAATTGGTTGGAGAGAACAATGTGGGTTCCCTCAAAGCATGTGGGTACAGTCATTCTCTGCAAGTACTAATCATAATTGCTAACTTTTCTCATGACTAGTTACTTGTAGGATTCGAAAACAATATGGCTGCTAATAATTACTATAAGGGAATGGTAATATCTGGGGGTCTGAAAAGACTAAAAATAAAGTCTTGCTTCAATGCAGGAATTCCTGTTTGTTTTATGTAGGCAAGATATGAAGCTCTGAGAATTTGGATTCTAAATAGTCATTGCAATTGAAGAATAGTAACATGAGGGAAAATACATCTATGTTCAGGTACAGAAACATACAATTAGATGGTAATATATGTACATGTGATATTTGACACCAAGTTCAATTTTGTAATAATGTAGGCACTGGATGTAGAGTCTTTATGGAATTTAGATAGGACAATTTTGATTGTGAATGGGGAACTCTTCTACTGCATTGGGAGTGGATTCCATTTTTGGAAGAGTTGAACAAAGGATGAAAGTTATTTTATATGGAGGGAAATACACGGAGCTCACAATTACAGTATTGCTGACCCAAAGTCATGTAAAGGCAACAATTAAGCATTGTATTCAAAACTGACTTTTAATCATCTGTAATGTTTACTCTTTTAAATTTAGTGTTTTCCTGTATTAATCATACAAATAGAAGAGATTTTTAAAATTTATTAATTATTTATTTCAATTTATTGTCTTTGTATCCTGGATGTGGCACCCCTCCCTCATCTCCTTCCAATGTAAATCAATTTTTTTTTGCATAAATTCCTATGAGTCCAAGTCTCCAGAGGAGCTATAGGTAGTTAAATCTTGCAAAAGCAGGGGAATTGTATTCCTAAATGGTATAGTCACTGGTACATTGCACCCACTAAAGCAATTAACAGCAATTCATGTTTATGCACACAACCCTAATAAATGCATTGGGCCACAGATTTAGAAAAAATGTATGTAGGTACACTAGGGAAGAAAGAGATTTTATAGGAGAGGAAAGAAGATAAGAGAAGATGATGAGAGAGTGAAAGTTTTACATATATGACATTGTAAAGGAAAAAATACCACTCAAAAATATTTAAATATATACTCAACAAAATGACAAAGTGTGACATTTAATCTTGGTTCTAGTCTGGATGTGTGAGAATCGTCATTGTACTCAGAGGAAACAGTCTTCTTAAAAATCTGACATAAATACGAGTAAAACTTTCTGTAATGATGCCCGATGTTTTCAAGCAAAAATAAAATACAAATTATGGGTCTGAAAAAATATATATTCACCTAAAACAATAACTTTGAAAATATGTGAAAATAATTATACTGCTTCTTTAAAACCTAGGACTGATATTTCATTTTTTTTATTAGTTAGTTTTCTGTTGTTGTGATAAAATACCCTGACAAAGAGGCAAATTAAGAAAGAAAGAATATATTTTGGCTCACAGTTTCAGAAGGATAGAGTCTATACCTCTGGTGATGAAGGAGTGGTGACTAACAGGAACATCAGGCTGGTCTGGCAGTCCAGAAACATTGTGGCCACTTTGATGGCTACACAGGAAGCAAAGAGAAAAAAGAGGAAAAAGAAGAAGCTATAAATACTCAAAGCCTACCTCCAGTGACATACATTGCTTAGTAAGGCTCTGTCTTCTAAAGGTTCGAAACCTTCCTAAGGTCCTGCATCAACTAGGAATCAAGAACACATTCAAATAATGAGCCACCGATGGACATTTTTTAATTGAAACCACCACTTTTCTCAATGAACCATTCTTTGTATTTACTACAACAAATATTTATTGAGTAGTGATAGACTACTCTTTCAATAAGACATTGTATCCAAAGATACACCTAAAACTTCAACATTATAACAGTTGTTTTAAAATATGCGATAGGAAAAAATGTATGTCTTAGGGTTACTATTGCTGAAATGAAACATTACACGCAAAAAGGAGGTTGAGGAGGAAAGGGTTTATTTGACTTATATTTCCACAACATAGTCATTTCCATCATTGAAAGAAGCCAGGACAAGAACTCAAACAGGGCAGGAGGCAGGAGCTGATGCAGAGGCCTTGAGGGCCTCTGCTTACTGCCTTGCTCAACATGGCTTGCTCAGCTTGCTTTCTAAGAGAACTCAGGACCACCAGAGGGACAGCATCACCCACAATGGCCTGACCCCTCTGCCATCAAACACTAAGAAAATGCCTTACAGGCTTGCCTACAGCCCAATCTTACAGAAGCATTTCCTTAACTGGGATTCTCTCCTTTCAAATGACTTTAGTTCCTGTCAAATTGACATAAAACTACCCAGCACATTGTTTAAAGACAGAGTCAGAAGACCAATCCAGACATCTGCTGAGAAAAAGAAAATAGTCATTTCCCAATAAGGTGACAATTGCAAGTTGATGAACTAGAGTGAGAGCCATGCAAAAAGAAGGAAGCACATTCAACAGAAGATTCTCCGACAGAACTGGCAGAATTCCTAGTGAAGAAGGAAAGACAAATGAAAAAAAGAGAGATGTATGAATGGTAAATCACAGTTAGTTTTCTATAGGAGTATTTTTTGGTTTGGTTTTTAAATTTTTTTTATTAAATTCTTTATTAATTACACTTTATTCACCTTATATACCGCTGTAGTTCCTCCCTCCTCCTGTTTCTATCCCTCCCTTCCTCTCCCTTCTGCATCCATGTTCCTCCCCAAGTCCACTGATAGGGGAGGTCTTCTTTTCCTTCCTTCTGATCCTAGTCTATTAGGTCTCATCAGGAGTGGCTGCATTTTCTTTATAGGAGTATTTTGAACAGGAAGTTTTTATTAGTTGTACTTTGAATAGTAAAATCATTTGCATGGCCTATATCCAAAAGTTTAATCAAGGCGCAGAGTAAAAATCTCCCTTCCCTTATAGGTATGTTGGTCCTTATTTCCGCAGTCAGAGGGTTTAAAACATTCATTTTGAAAAAGAAAAACACCTTGTTAAGGTTAATTGACACAGAATAACATGCACAATTTAACAAATGGTGAAGTATGCACGCTCCTATGGACTTATTGCTACTCAGGACAATCAATATGAAAGTCATGTCAGAGGAAGCTTTGCATTTTTTTTTTCCAGGCATCTTCTCCCCATATACTCCTACCAGCAGGCAGTCCTTAATCTGTTTTCTGTAAGTATAGATTAACTTTCACTTTATTTTTTTTATTAACTGAACCAAATACAAAGCCTTATATATTTGTCTTCTATGTGCCACAATCATTTTCAGATCATTCTTGTGGGGAACTGGAGAGATGGATCAGGGCTTCAGAAAACTGGATGCTTTCCTAGAGGACCAGGGTTCAATTTTTTTGACACTCACATGGCAGTTCACAAACATCTGTAACAAAATTTCCTGGGAATCCTCCATCCTCTGTTTTTTGCAAGCACCAGGCACACACACAGTACACAGAGATACATATAGGCAAAACACCATACACATGATCATGAAATAATAAAACCACTCATACCGTTGGGTGCATCAGATTTCAGCCTTTTATTTCTGACTATGATGTTATGAATAGATCACAATTTACTTACCCATTAACTCTTTACAGTTGCATGGGTCATTACTCTCTTCGAACATCAAAAATAGAGCGGCTACAAGTAGATCTAGATGTGTGTGGGTGTGTGTTTGTGTGAACATTTTTTTCATGTCTCACAAGCACTGTATCAGTTACTCAGCTTCTTTCTGTAACAAAATACTTCAAAAAGGCAATGCAAGGAAGGAAGGACCCTTTTTTTTTTTGTCTCACAGCTCTTTGGTGTAGTACATCATGGCAGGAAAGTCATGACAGCAAGATTGTGATACAGCTGGTGAGCTGGTGTCAATGTATCCACAGACAGGGAACAGAGAGAAATGAATGCTTGTGCTTCCTTTCTTTCTCCTTAAGTTTGGAATCCTGGATCATGGAATGGTACTGTCCACAGTTAGAATGGGTCTCTCCACCTCAGTTAAGCTAATCTAATAATCTCTCATGGACCTGTCCACTGATTTGTTTTTCATAGTGATTCAAATCTTATCAATTTTGATAGTCTTGATTACATAACTTAGGAGTAGAATAGTTAGGTTTGTTAGTAGTTGTATGCCTGATCTTTAAAGAATGTGTCAAACATATTAAATTTGGCTACATCAGATCAGAGACCTGTCAGCAGTATGCAGATCTTCAGTTGTCTTTGCCAGTCTTTGTTTTTATTGTATTTAATTTAATATATAATTGATGATTTTTCATTGCAGATTGGATTTTCCTAATTAATGCTGTCATGTAACTCTTCATTTACTTAGGTGTTGAGGGAATATCCTCTTTGGTAGACTGCTATTCACATCTTGTGCTTTTTCTTTTTGGATCTTGTGTGCATTTATTACTGAGCTTTGAAGAGTTTACTTCATATTTAAAACATATCATGGCTTCAAAGTTTTTTGTGAACTTTTAATTGATTCTTTGTGAGCTTCACATCATGCACCTCAGTCCCACTCAGCTCCCTATTCTTTCATCTCTTCCCACTGCCCTTGCAACATCCTCCTCCTTCCCAACACACACACATACACACATACACAAATAAACAAAACAAAACAAAGCATAGAAAACCTCTTGTTGTGGAAGCTGTAGTATGAGACAATGAGTCCTGCAGTATATCCCCATCCACACATCTTCACTTACAAATATTATCCAATAGTAATTTCAAATATTTTCTCCACTGTGTGTATTGTTTTACAGCCTTTAAGTGCTTTTTAAAGAGCATGTAACCACAATTTCTGTATCCGTCCCTCAACTGAGGAGGATCTGGGTTGTTTCCAGCTTCTGGCTATTACAAAGAAAGCTGCTACAAACATGGTTGAACAAATGTCCTTGTTGTACACTTGAGCATCTTTTGGATATATGCTTAGAAGTGGTATAGCTGGATCTTGAGCTATTCATAATTGTTGGAGAAAGCACCAGATTGGTTTCCAAAGTGGTTGTACAAGTTTACATTCCCACCAGCAATGGAGGAGGGTTCCCCTTTCCCTACATCCTCTCCAGCATGTGTTGTCACTTAAGTTTTTGATCTTGTTCATTCTGATGGATGTAAGGTAAAATCTCAGGGTCGTTTTGATTTGCATTTCCCTGATGACTAAGGACATTGAGCATTTCTTCAAGTTTTCTCTGCCATTAGCTATTCCTCTATTGAGAATTCTCTGTTTATATTACTCAGCAATAAAAAACAAGGAAATCATGAAATTTGCAGGAAAATGGTGGAAACTGGAAAAGATCATCCTAAGTGAGGTATCCCAGATGCAGAAAGACACACAGGGTACATAGTCACTCATAAGTGGATATTAGATGTATAATATTGGATAAACATACTAAAATCTGTATACCTAAAGAAACTAATCAAGGAGGACGACTCTGGCTGAGATGCTTAATCCCCATTCAGAAAGGCAAAGGGGATGAACATAAAAAGAGGGAGAAAACAAGGAACAGGACAGGAGCCTACCACAGAGGGCCTCTGAAAGGCTCTACCCTGCAGGGTACCAGAGCCAATGCTGAGACATATAGCCAAACTTTGGGCAGAGTGCAGGGAATCTTATGAAAGAAGGGGGAGATCGTAAGACCTGGAGAGGACAGAAGCTTCACAAGGACAGCAACAGAACCAAAAAATCTTGGCATAGGGGTCTTTTCTGAGACTGATACTTCAACCAAGGACCATTCATGGAGATAACCTAGAACCCCTGCACAGATGTAGCCCATGGCAGCTCAGTGTCCAAGTGGGTTCCATAGTAATGGGAACATGGGCTGTCTCTGACATGAACTGATTGGCCTGCTCTTTGATCAACTCCTCCTGAGAGGGGAGAAGCCTTACCAGACCACAGAGGAAGACAATGCAATCACTCTTAATGAGACCTGATAGACTAGGATCAGAAGGAAGGAAAGGAGGACCTCCCTTATCAGTGGACTTGGGGAGGGACATAGGTGGAGAAGAGAGAGGGTGGTTGGGGTTGGGAAGGGAGGAGGGAGGGAGCTACAGGGGTTATACAAAGTGAATAAACTGTAATAAAAATAAAAGTAAAAAATAGAAAAGAGCACATGACCAGTTTTGGAAGAAGTATGGCTCATTAATTTAAATTTCATCTCACTTTTGGTGTTTTATTTTTCTTTTTTTGTGACGATGTCATGGTCTAACCAATTGTTTCTTGTGTCCTTTTAGAAGCTTTGTAGTTTTTAGCTCTTCCATATATGCATTTTATACATCGTGCATTAACTTTAGTAAGGTGTAGAAAGAATGGATAGAAATTTAACATTTTTTTAGAACGTGGATTTACAAAAATTTGAGCAGTATGTGTTGAAAAACTGTTTTTTTCCTTCATTCAAAGGAGGAAATCAATGGAGGATACATCTGTGGTATATTTTGTTCCCTCTATGGTGTTTATGTAACACAACAGCTTTTTTGAGGACAATGTTGCTTTGTCTTACTCAAGCTTCAAAGTAACTCCCAGTTTCAGGTATCATATCCTCCTAAGCTTCTTTTTTTCAATGACAAATTTGTTCGGTCTGTCATGAATCTCTTTTCTTTCTACATCACTTTACAATTACCTTTTCAAATATTTGCATAAAAAGATTTTTCTAGAAGTTTGAGCTAGATGGTAAAGGTTACTTGTGGGGTGAGATCCTGAAAGGCACAGATTTGTTTAGGTGACAAATGCACTTCCCACCTCCGTTTCCAGTGTTCCGATCTTATATAGTCTTTGCAAGATTTCAAGTATCTGTGGATAGTGGCCAGGAAATAATGCCTTTGAATTTTGTCAAATTTTGAAATTCAGTTTGTCAAGGCTGGAATGCCTAGACTCATTTAAAGCTGGAAGATGAAGTCTTACGTATTTTCAGTTTTTCTCCTCCTCTTTTTGATGTTTACTCTTTTCATTCCTGGTTAAAAATTTCTAGGCATGTAGGATGCTGTAAGGCTTCAAAATGGGAACACTGAATAGATGCTGGAGAAATTTTATTTTGAACTTTAATTTAGACTTCAGATTTCAGAAGAGGCAGAAGATGAAGAAGTGGAACAAATTAAAGATAGACATATTTCATATGTGAATCATCTGCAGTTTTAAGTATCACAGGACAATGATGAAGGATGCTGAGAGTGGTGAAGCAGAATAAGCTCTGCGCTGTGACAAGTGGCTATAAAATCAGGGAAGAGGCACTAGGAAGATGATGTCACATCTAAGATAATGACAATCCTTAGATCAGAAAATTTTCACACAAATAATCAGGAATTAATTTTCTCGATACAGTTTTTTTTTTCTTAGAGGAAAATTTCCTCTTGCATTTTTGGACGCGTTCTCAAAACTAGACATTTAAAACTGTGCTTGTTAGATTTACGTTCACAATAAAGTAAAATATGTGCAGATAAATCAGTCAATGTTGAATGTAACCTTCAAATCTACAGTCAAGTAGAATTTCAAAGACTACTGCCAACTGCAGATTATAGTTGAGTAATTTAAAGCAAACAAGGGAAGTGCTTGTATTTGTGGTAATTCTATTCTTTTTATTCATCGAATTATTTGCTGCCTTAGTAATTTCAACTGTGATCAGACTTTTTTCCCTTTGGTTATCTGTTTCCTAAACATCATAATTTATTTTTAGTGTCTTGGATGATTTTTGTTTATTAATTATAGAATGTTTGTGGCTAAGGAGATAGATCAGTGGTTAAAAGTGGTTGCTGCTCTTATGGAGACCTGAGTTCAGTTCTTAGTAACTATAGTTAACTGTAACTCCAGCTCTTGGGGATGGGATACCTACTCTCCACACACTGGACCTGCCCATAACTAACCATAACTCCAGCCTCTGGGAATCAGATATTCACTTCCTTTTTTTTTCTCCACATGTCTGCACTCATATGCCTATTACTTCCCCCACTTCCTACAAACATACAGATACTTAAGTAAAACTTAAAAAATAGAGTGTACAAAATGATTAACCTCTGTAAGAAGATGAAGCGTTAAAGAATCAAACATAAAAAACATGAGGAAAATGAAGAGAAGTGCCTTAAGATATGTTTTCATTTGTTAGACATTTTTGTGAATTATATTTTAAGAAACACTCATCTTCTTAGATCTTTGTTTTTATATTGTACACAAACAGTTTATTCCAGGTATAAGAGTTATGATTGGACTTGCTTCAAACATATTTCATTCAATTTCCAAGAGAGTTTTGTCATACTAAAGATATACATAAGAAAACTGTCAAATCAATCATAGATTATTAAAAAAAATACATGGAGAGGGTGCTAAACTTGAAGAATGATTGAAGATTACTGGAACCCATATGAAAAGCTTCTGACCCCAGTCAGTTTCCACCCAGTATTAAAATGTCAAGATATTTCAGACATCAGATGCCTACTGTTCAGAGTGGACATATGTCAACCTGAGGAAGCAAGACAGTGCAAGCGTTTCCCAAAGGAAAAAAATTCAATTGTAAAGACAGAGAGGATACTTTGCTTATAGTCCCTGGCATTGATCACATGCTCTAAGTGACTTCATCAAGTGCTTACCCCTCACCTGGTACGGTTGAAAGAGTCCTGCTCTTCCTACTCTATGAAGCCTCCTGTTTGGACCTTTCACTCATCAACCTATGATCCTGGGGTTCAAACTTAATGAAAAGGTTGACAGCGCTAACTATGCCACCAAATAGAAAGAGGAAGAGAGCAACTTAATTCCCTGGAGTCGATAGGGAAAATTCAATCAGAAACTTGAGAGAATAAATTAAAAAGGTTCCTGGGAAAAGGAAACAACAGCATACATCTTAGTATCTGGAAAAAATAAACTACAAAAGCAAAAGCAGAAACAAATGTTGTTCTGAATCTATAATTCTCTTCAGAGCAGAGAATGACATAAGACTCGGGCAGGAAGCTCACACTATGACCATTAGCATGTTATTGTTTGCTGAGCTGCCCTACAGAGCTTGTCACATTGTGACAGATTTTCATTAGAGAGTGAACAATAATTCTGTCAATAAGAGGAGAGAAGAAAAAAATCGGAACCAAGGAAAGTTGGCTGTTTCTGCATACTAATATCTTTCACTGGAACAGTAGTTTGTTTATAAAGTATTTGACATAAAACTTTATAGCCCTTTACCTTGCCAGGAGCCTTTTATAGCATTTCTTGTGCCCTAACACAAGTGTGAGTGTGAAGGTGCTCAAAAAAGCCACAGAGCTGAAGACCTGCTTACACCAGCTACTTCGTTAAGATAATTTTTTTCAATTTCTACTTTCTATTCTTTATGTTGAATTACTGTTTCAGATGTCAGACTGTTTATATGTGAAGGCATTATGAGATCTTAGTCAGCAAGCAGTGCCATGTAATTCAGAGAACCTAAAGCATGCAGGATGCTATTAATGGGCTGAGGTGGGGGTGGGGGGAGAATTTCAAAAGGAATTTCTAAGATCACTAAAACATCAGAGTATCTCTCCGGTACTGAGTACATGATGGGTGAAGTGAAGGAACAGATGGATGAATACTTTGGCATTCTTTTTAAAATCTATCTATCTATCTATCTATCTATCTATCTATCTATCTATCTATCTATCTATCATTTATTTGCTTGGTATCTCAGTTGTAGCCTCCTTCCTCATCTCCTCCTGGTCCCACCCTCCCTCAATCTTCCTCCCCAATCTCTCTTTCCTAGTCCATTGATAGGGGAAGACCTCCTCCCCTACTGTCTGACCATAGACTATCAGTTCACATCAGGACTGCCTGGATCTTTTTCCTCTGTGGGCTGGCTAGGTTGGCCCATCAGGGAGAAGTGAACAAGGAGCAGGCAACTGAGTTCATGTAAGATACTGTCTCTTCTCCCATTACCCACATGGAGACTGAGTGTCTATGGGCTACATCTTAGCAGTTCCTTTCTCTGAATGGTCTTTGGTTGATGCATACGTCTCTGAAGTACCCACTACGCCATGCAGTTTTTGGCCTTGCTGGTCTCCTTGTGTGGCTCATGTTCCTTCCGGGTCCTTCTATCTCCCCCTTCTTCCATAAGACTCCTTGTGCTCTGTCTTAAGTTTGGTTGTGATTCTCTGCATCTGCTTTGATCCTCTGCTGGTTGTAGTCTTTTAGAGGACATCTGTGGTAGGCTCCTGCCCTGTTCCCTCTCTTCTACCAATTCTTTTTTTTTATTTATTTTTATATCAATCACATGTTAGGTTTTTTGCATCCCATGCGTAACCCCTCCCTCATTCCCTCCCACCCTCTCCAACCCTCCCTCATCTCCTCCCCGCCTCCTCCAAGTCCACCAACAGGGGAGGACCTCCTGCCCTTCCATCCAACCCCAGCTCATCTTGTCTCCTCAGGGCTGGCTGCAATGTCCTCCCCTGGGATCTAGCCAGGCTGTTACTCCCTGGCATGTATGGGGGAGGGTCAAAGAGTCAGCCATCAAGTTCAAGACTGAAACAGTTCCTGTTTCCCTTACTAGGGTCTTCAGTTCGATACTGAGCTATCATGGGCCACATCTGAGCCGGGGGGTGGGGGGTTCTAGGCCATATCCATATATGGTCCTTGGTTGGAGAAACTGTCTCTTATAATACCCCTGTGCCCTGCTCAGTTTGGTCTTTGTGGAGCTCTTGTTCTCCCCAAGTCTTACTAACTTCCCTTATTTTTATTATTACTTCCTGCCCTCTGTCAAGGGCTTGATTGTGAGTCTTAATATCTGCTTTGATACATTG
>CM053746.1:27799613-27838217 GCA_028658305.1 Pachyuromys duprasi | reverse complement strand
TTTTAGGATTAAGAATAAAAACGTGAGCATCAAGGAACAGGTACAGTTCTGAGTTTAGGAAAATCAATAGCAGATGATTCTTTCGGAAGTAATTTAGACGTAATGAATTTAGAATTAGCCACAAAATTATTCTTATCCTGTATAATAAAAAAGAAAGAAAGAAAGAAAGAAAGAAAGAAAGAAAGAAAGAAAGAAAGAAAGAAAGAAAAAAACCACCTAAGCACCTAAGCAAAAAGTCAAACTTGTGTTAAGCCCGAAAGGACAACCAAATGTTTTCAGCAGAAAACATTTAAAATGTAATCTATATAATTCTCTGGCTAAAGTTGTATTGCCAGGCATTGTTGGAGTCCAATATCAAACAGGAAAAAACTGTGGAAGAACTTGTGAAATCACTGTAAATGGTTTAAAATTCAGGGCTAACAAGACAGTTAGATAGTAAAGTACCTGCTGTCCAAACAGAAGGACCTGAGGTAAAAGTTCCAGTAGGTATTGTAATAAAACAGTCACAGCAGCAAGCAAATATATCCTAGTCCTGTGTGCCAAGAGAAGAGGCAGAAAGAGCTCTGGAGTTCAGTAGGCAACTTGGCTTGTCAAATAGGTGAGCTCCTGGTTTAGTGAGAGAGCACATATCAGAACAATGATGTGGAAAGTGATTGAAGAAGGTGAATCTATAGCTAACACACAGATACAAACACACACACATACACACAGAAAAAGAAAGAGAGAGAGAGAGAGAGAAAGGTAGTATAAAATTAATTCTACATCTGTAAGGGGTTAAAATCTTTGATCAAGAAAAAATGGTTCAAGGGTTGGAGAGATGGTCCAAATAGCCCTAAAGCTAACAATACTGTTGCTCTTGTAGAACACGAAGATTCAGTTCCTAGCGCCCACATAGTAGTTCACAACCAGACCTAACTACAGTTCCAAGGGACCTACTATCTTCTCCTGACCTCCACTAGCACTGCAAGTACATGATGCACATACACATGTTGGCAAAACACTCACATACATAGAATTTTTAAAAAGAAATGAGAAAATTGTCATGCAGTCCAGAAGGCAAAGTTCAATTCTCCTCTCAAGCATGTTTAATGAAGAACAGTTTAAAATTTCCATGATAAAATAAGTCTAGTTTTAAAAACCAGCCTTTCAATCCTGGCTTGTCCATATGGTTTTCTTTGGTCTAGGTGGCACTAACTAGCAAATTTGTCACACATGAAGGCTTAAACAGCTCTTGGAATTTTGATCTTTTCATTTCCTGCTGTCGGCAATCCTTAGGCCAGAAAGCAAAAGCCCCAAATAGGAACTGGGCCATTAGAAGATGAGAGGCTAGTCATTCTTTATCAGGCCTTTCTGGCTTTCTAAACATGAGAAGAATGCCATTCCAAATGTTTCAGCCCCAGAGAAGTTGACAACTGACACTAGCCATAAGCCAAGGTATTCACAACCAAAACAACCCCTTGATTCACTAACAGAATTAGGAGAAACAAATTATTGTTATATTCTTTAATTTGTTGTAGAACTCAAAAGTTAAGGGACCAAAAGAATCATGAAAATGGCAAAGATCTTAGAATTGCCCTACCTAAATTATAGTTTTGTTAATACACATTGATATTTTGATATACTGTTTATCCAAAAACATTTTATAGGTTTACCTTATGTTTATACTTTTTACCAAAATAAAAGTACTTTAAAAGTTTTTTTAAAAGAATTTTATTTGATAAAGGGAGTTGAATAGAAAATATCTGGCCTTACTCCCTCTATTCTGAAGACTAGGTAAAATATCCGACTTCTATACCTTCCTCCCACATACTGTATTTTGACTGATGTCCTCTACCAAACCACAAGCTCTGAGTGTCAGAGGTCATGAATACATCTAATACTATTGATAAATGTTTACTACATTAAATAACTTCCATGATTTTAATCTTATAAGAAGACTACAAAAGACAAACAAGGAGGTTTCTCAAGAAGGACACGATGGATATTTAAAAACTGCATAGAATCCTTTCTATAGAGATGTGTTTCACATGGTCACTGAGTAGGACACACATCCTACCATATAACAAGGTACCTGACACCTGCAATCATCTTGAACTTCCTTGCTTAATTTTCAACTTTGACTTATATACGCATTATTCGTTTGCCAAGATATCACGGATAGAAACTGGATGTTAACCTTGGCAGTCACATTGAAATTTAGTTCTCCCATCTAACAGTTTTTGAATTAAACTTTCTTTCTGTAACCATGCAATTTTTTTGTTATTTTTAAAGTGCCATGTAAACAGTAACAGGTTGAGCTTAATTCTCTTGTCAATTGCCATTAACATCTTTTCAAAATAAACAAGAAAAAAAAAACTCATTCCACCCAATAAGAACATAACACCAAGAAGAAAAGCATCTGCCAGTGGTCTTAAATGCTGAGCTGTCTCTCCATCCCCAAATTTACACCTACTTACACTTCAGGAAAAGAAAGAATAGGAATGTAAAAACTGTGGGGAAAAAGCCTGAAAACGGTGCCTTCTTTTCTCTCATTGCTACATATTAAACTGTACCTAAAGAGGGACTTGACTCTTATGGGTCTGGAATCTACACTATTACCACGTCTTCCTTAGTTTTATCTTGAAAATTATACTCACAGTATTTAATTACATGTATGCATGTGCATGCGTGTGTGTGCGTGGTTGTGAATACAGTATCTGCAAAGTTCAGGAGAGGGCATCTAAATCCTTTGAAACTGGTGTTATGGGAGGTAATTGGTCACCTGGCTTGGGTACTGGGAACTAAATATAGGTCTTCTGGAAGAGCCTTAAGTGTTTTTAACCACCTTTCCAACCCCTAGCCTCACATTCCTGTGATAAAAAATAAAATCTTGAGCTATTCAGGGATAATGAACACACAGCTGAAAAATATTTTTCTTCAGTAGTGTAGGCTTGACCATAATCTGTGATCTCCATTGTCTTCTTGCACTGAGCTGATACTGACTATGTTCCAGGATTAATGAATGTCCTGCCGTGTCTTCTACTAGGTGAAGTTCAACTAAAGTACCATTCCCTGACGGCAACATGGATGTCTCCTTTTTTGAAATAATTTTTAAAACTTTTTAAAAAATTCACTTTACATCCTTGTTGTAATCCCGTCCCTTCTCTCCTTCCATTCCCACCCTTTCTCCTTCCTTTCCCTGCCCAGTCCCCTTTTCCTCAGAAAAGGGAAGCTTCCTTTCTCAACCAGCCCAGCTTAAGTTGCAGCAGGACTCAGAGTGTTCTCTTCCCCTGTGCTTAGCAAGGCAGTCCTTCCAGGGAAAAGCGATAAAAAAGCTGCCAAGTGAGTTTGTGTCCAATGCAGTCACCTCTTCCCTTACTAGAGGAACCACATAAAGCCTAAGCTGTCCATCTGCTACATCTTTGTAGGAGGCCTAGGTCCAGTTCTACATGGTTTGGGGTTAATGTTTCAGTCTCAACAAGCCCCTCTGGCCCCTCTGGTTAGTTGGCTTTGTTAGTGTTTTTGTTGAACTTCTTCAGGTCCTTTTCTCTTTCCTCCCACTTTTCCACAAGACTCCCTATGCATCGACCAATGTTTGGCTGTGAGTCTCAATATCTGTTTTGAGGCACTGCTGGGTAGAATCTCTTAGAGAACAACTCTCTCAAGCTCCTGTTTACAAGCTTAGCAGAGTATCATTCATAGTGTCTGGTAGAGTGGGTTTTTGGTTTGGGTCATGCATTGGTTGGGCATTCCCTCAATCTCTGCTCTATCTGCTCTATCTTTGTCCCTGCATGTCTTGTAGTTAAGATAAATATGGGGTCAAAGTTTTATCAATGGGTTGGTGATCCCCTCCCTCTGCTAGGAGGCTAGTCTAGTTAGTAGGTTTCCTCTTCAGTCTCCATAGCCTATGCTACTAGGAGTCTTCTGCTTGAGAACCCCTTGTATCTTTCCAGGAGCCTATCCTGACTTAGGTCTCCATCTTGTCACAGAGATGTCCCCACCCTCAGTTTCTCTTTTCTCTGTTGTCCTTCTCTCCTCTAGCCCTTGCTCTCCCCAGGTCTGTTTTCTGCTCTTAACTTTCTTCACCCCCTCTCCTACCTTGTCACCTCTCTTCAGTCACAACTTTGTCTGTTGTATCTCTCCCTCTGGGTGAGATTTATGCATCCTTCCTTGGATCCTCCTTGTTATTGATCTTCTTTGAGTCTGTGCCTCATAGTATGTTTATCTTGCACTATACAGTTAAAATCCACTTATAAGTGAGTACACACCATATCTCTCTTTTTGGGTCTGGGTTACCTCATTCAGAATGATCTTTTCTATTTCTAGCCATTTGCCTGAAAATTTCATGATTTCTTTGTTTTTGGTTTTATTTTATTTTTTCCTTTTCATTTGTATGTGGTTTTTGAAAGGCAGCAACCTTACAGGTTGTGCAAATGCTTTATGGGTTTTCCTTAATTGCTATAGTACAACTGATTTACAACCATTTTGTCTGCATTATCACTGCAAGTTGGGGCACTTAGATCTTTTGCTTTTCACATACCCTGCATTTTTGTGACTTTAAAGGGACTCCAGTGATATATCACTAACAATACCAGAATGGTGTCAAATTTCTCAGTTCATAATTATTCCTAACTGGATATAAAAGATGTTATATCTCAAAACTGCCAAAGTGTTCAAGTAGCATTGATAAAATTCTTGCTAGTAAAATTTGAACAAAAGTTAGGTAACTATTATTCTAAAGAGTTTCATGGCAAATGCTTATTTTCTAAAATATTTCATGCACAAACATGAGGAACAAGTTTGGCTGTGTAAAAATATTAATGTGCTTCATGCTTACCTATGAAAACAATGATATGATACATATAAAATATGCATATTCATCAGAGAGATGATCTCAGGAATTAGGTGACTGTTCACATTTCAATAGGAGAAGGTCTAAGTTAAGACACTAACATACTCAGAAATGTATTAATTCACATACCAAATGATATACTAGTAAACCTCTAAAAAACTGATTGTTTGTTTTTCATTGACTATTTTAAATTATCTCACTTTGTTTCCCCAATTTAACAGCAAATTCACAAAACCACTGTATAAATGGATTGACTCAGGTAAGTAAATCTTCCCTTGTGTCTTAACGTTAACTCCAGCTTGTGTTTGTCAACACTGAAAGTATTCCTAATAGTTGCCTTGCTGAAGATTCCAGTTTTAGAACCCAAACCTTGTGAATTTAATTTGACAGCACACATCAAGTCCTGACTCTATAGCTGCTTGGCTTTACATTTCAAAGTGAATGTTAAACAGAAGGCCCAGAGATGAGGCTGTGTTGTGTTAGACATTGACTAGCAAAATCTTTTAGGGAATAATGTTCTTTTAGAGAACATCTCACATGATTATTTGTTTGCAATGGCGGAGCACTTTGGGGTATTCAGCATCGGTTTGGCCTTTGACATACTTGAATGGGAACTGACATGAAAACATCTGTGCACTGGGAGGATGGTCCCATGCAAGGGTAAAGGGTGGTGAATGATGAACCTAGAAGTTTAAGCCATTGGTAGAAAGCATGAAGAACTTAGAAGAAAATCCACCCATGGTACTTGACTGAAAACTTTTTATGAGGATTCATGTGTGCTTCAACCAAGTTTTAATGACCTCTTTTATTTCATGGCAATGGATTTCTCCTCGTCCATTCCAGTGCTGTTGATTTCAGATTTTACTTAGAAGTCAGATGCATGAAAATAGCTTCTGAACACAATTAGGAAGGTAGAAACAGGGATGCAGGATGCTGGTCTCATCATTTTTTCAAGTAACTTAGGAAAGAGAAGAAACAGGACTTACAGCTAGAAATGTTTCTTGATAAGAAACTGCTTCAATGTTTGAAAGAATTCAGGGATGAAAATATAATGCAAGAAACTTAATTTTCTGGAACAGAATGAATGCAAGTTTCTATGGTATGATACCCTTTACTTACTGCATGCCTTGCATAAACAAGGGCATAGCACCTTGTCCAGTACAAACATCAAAAGAAAGATATGGTTTATTAACACTGACACAGTGTAGGCTGCAGCCCTCAACCAGGTTTTATCAGTTTTTGTAAAATTGCCTTTCACACCTATAAGGGCATCAACAATGAAATACATTTTATGCTAATTACCATTTCCTGTAGAGACAAATTTTCAGCTTTTTTTTTTCTTAACTTTAACTCATCGAAACTTTTGAATGACCTAAGGAGTTTTATATCCATCTAAGTAGATAATTATTTTGAAAAAGCACTATCAATCATAAGGCATCTATAAAAATATGGAGATAATCACTGTTCTAAATGCTGCTGGTATACAATGTAATAACTCTATGTCAAGTCATTCATGTATCACCTGTCTGCTTATCTGTCTACCATCAATCTAACATTTGTTGCCTGTCTTTTCTTCCCCTGAGTTCATACTAATACCTCCAATTTAAAAATCTCATTTCTAGTATCTCTTTCTGAATTCAGTCATCCAGCTTTCCCCTTCATTGCCCGAGTCTGCAGTCACCTAGGTAAAATCACCTCCCCACTCCACCCTTGTTCTATGTTCATATTTTGGCCCACTGAGGCTCAACACCCATTTTTGTTTGCTTGTTTTCCTCCTCAATAGCTTTACTAGTTAGTTGTTTAGAAAGGAAATCAACACTTGAGTTTTTGATCTTGGCCGTTTTGATGGGAGTAAGGTGAAATCACAGGGTCATTTTGATTTGCATTTCCCTGATGGCTAATGACACTGAGCATTTCTTTAAGTGTTTCTCTGCCATTCGATATTCCTCTATCAAGAATTCTCTGTTTACCTCTATTCCCCATTTTTAATTGGATTACTTGATTTGTTGCTTTTCAACTTCTTTAGTTCTTTATATATACTGGATATTAGCCCTCTGTCAGATATAGGGTTGGTGAAGATCCTTTCCCAGTCTGTAGGCTGTAATTTTGTTCTGACAACAGTGTCCTTTGCTTTACAGAAGCTTTTCAGTTTCATGAGGTTCAAGTGACAACACATGCTGGAGAGGTTGTGGAGAAAGGGGAACCCTCCTCTACTGCTGGTGGGAATGTAAACTTGTACAACCACTTTGGAAATCAATCTGGTGCTTTCTCAGATTAGCACTTCCTCAAGATCCAGCTACACCACTCCTAGGCATATATCCAAAAGACATTCAAGTATACAATAAGTACATTTGCTCAACCATGTTTGTAGCAGCTTTATTTGTAATAGCCAGAACCTGGAAACAACCCAGATGCCCCTCAACTGAGTAATGGATGCAGAAATTGTGGTATATCTACACAATGGAATATTACTCAGCAATAAAAAACAAGGAAATCATGAAATTTGCAGGTAAATGATGGAAACTGGAAAAGATCATCCTGAGTTAGCTACCAGAAGCAAAAACACACACATGGTGTATACTCACTCATATAGACATATACTATACAATAAACTTACTAAAATCTGTACACCTAAAGAAATTAATCAAGAGGGAGGACTCTGCCTAAAATGCTAAATCCCCATCCCAAAAGGCAAAGAGGATGGGCATCAGAAGAAAGAGAAAACAGGGAACAAGGTAGGAGCCTGCAACAGAGGGCCTCTGAAAGGCTCTGCCCTGTTGACTATCAAAGTGGATGCTGAGACTTATGGCCAACTGTTGGCCAGAGTGCAGGGAATATTATGAAAGAAGTGGGAAATAGTAAGATCTGGAGAGGACATGAGCTCCACAAGGAGAGCAATAGAACCAAAAAATCTGAGCACAGGTGTCTTTCCTGAGACGGATACTGCAAACAAATACCATGCATGGAGATAACTTAAAACCCCTGCACAGATGTAGCTCATGGCAGTTCAGTGTCCAAGTGGGTTCCATATTAATGGGAACAGGGACTGTCTCTGACATGAACTGATTGGCCGGCTCTTTGATCACCTCCCCCTGAGGGAAGAGCAGCCTTTCCAGGACACAGAGGAAGACAGTGCAACCACTCCTGATGAGACCTAATAGACTAGGATCAGAAGGAAGGAAAAGAAGACCTACCTATCAGTGGACTTTGGGAGGGGCATGCGTAGGAAAGGATGAGGAAGGGAGGATTTTGGAGGGATGGAGGGAGGGACCTACAGGGGGTATACAAAGTGAATAAAGTATAATTAATAAAAAATTTTAAAAGATCAATTTAAATAAATAGAAAGGAAATCAGCAGAGAAAGAAAATGAAATTTAAAGTGATAAAAATTGTTAAAAAAGAGTATACGTTGTTCTCCATAGGAGAGTAGAACAGGACAGAAAGTTCTGGATGCATGGTTGGGGGACTAGAAGTAGAGTGTCAAGTGGAGAGAGGGAAGAATGGGTAGGGTGAGGGAGGGAGCACAGGGAGGGGAAGCTCAAATTAAGGTCTGTTTTTGGGTTAATATGAAAACCTATTATGGTAGAAGCTTCATAAAATGTTTACATATTCGAAGGGAATCTAAATGAAATTATGAAATAGCAGCAGAGAAAACACCTCTATGGATATCTCTTGTTAATAAACGAAGCTTCCAGTACTGTGATTTGGTTATATCTAGGAAGAGTTGTTGGCCAAAGAACTTCCATAGGAACCTCCAAGCAATGCAGGCGGTTGCCAAGACAACAATCTTATCTCTTCAAACTAATGGCAAGGCCTCATTGCTAAAGACAATTCTTACACAACTCACCGAATACGGAGAAGTCCATTAATCTTGTGCCTATATAGAGACTTCACACGTACATTCTAGAGTCTTTGGTACAGGAAAGAGCTCAGCACACTACAAAAGAAAAAAAAAAGTGTAATCACCAACCCAGCCACACACCCTTTGATCTACAGTGATGTCTTGCCTGCAAAATATGTTAGTGCAAATTGGCAAAAGCTAACGGGAATAACCAACCAATTTCTGTTTTGATGTAAAGCCCGCTCTGTGGAATGGAACACCTCCCACCCCCGCATTGCTGGGTGACTAAGTATAAGAGACTAGATAGCACAAGGACCTCACATTAAACAAAATATGGCAGTTCTAGACAAAATGAAACAAAAATTAGTAAAAAATTGACTACTAGTATAGTAATCTTATATACTACTATCTTATATACTCATAGATTGGAGTCTTGTTTACCTATCATCAGAGAAGCTTCCTCCTAGCGTAGTTTAGAAAAATACAGAGACTCACACCCAGACATTATAAAGAGAAAGAGAGATCACAGGTCACTCGTCCCTAAATAAGACATCTCCATCAAATCTCTCCCCACAGGATTCAAGGAGCCCCATGAAAGAGGTAGTGACTATGAGGGCCAGAACTGATGCAGAGCATCAATCAAACCAAAGACTTCTAAATCAACAGGATTGATACGCAAATGAGTTCACAAGATGGAGGCAGTATACACAGGGCCTATACAGGTAGGCACTGAATGAAGCCCTGGAGCTAAAAGAAGTGAAAACATTCCCCAGTCCCCTAACCTGGAAGCCATATCTAATTGATAATCACTCACAAATGAAAATTTAGTTTTCAAGGGAGTCTCACTAGGGAAACACTTTTATTTATTTATTTAAAATTTTATTTTATTATTTTTTACAATTTATTCATTTGTATCACAATAGTATCCCTCTCCCTTATCTCATCCTGGTTCCACCCTCCTTTCCTCTTCTTGCACAAGAAAGGGAGAGTCCTTCTCTCCCACTACCTGACCCTAGCATATGAAGTCAGGACTGTCTGGATATGCCACCGCATCAGAGGGAAGGTTCAAAGGGAAGCACCCGAATTCTTGTCAGAGACTACCCTGTTCCCCTTACTAGAGAACCCGCTTGGAGACTGAGCAGCCTATGGGCTACATCTGAGCAAGGGGTCTAGCTCCTCACCATGAGTGGTCCTTGGTTGATGAATCAGTCCTTGCAGGTCCCCGTGGGCTTAGATCTTTTGGCTTTTTTGGTCTCCTTGTGGTGCTCCTGTCCCTTCCAGGTCCTCTCCCTTCTTCCATAAAACTCCTGCACTCTGCCCAAAGTTTGGTAATTAGTCTCTTTCGGTTGCTCCACTGCTGGGTGGAGTATTTTAGAAGACATCTGTCATAGATAGTCTCCTGTACTGTTCCCTCCTCCTCTTCCATCTAACCGTAGTCTATCAAGTCCTATCAAGACTGGCTGCCTTGTCTTCCTCTATGGCCTGGTAAGGCTGAAACTCTCCTCAGTGGAGGTGATTAAAGAGCCAGGCACTGGGCTCATGTCAGAGACAGTCTCTGTTCTCATTACTATGGAACCTTCTTGGACATTGAACTGCCACGGGCTACATTTGTGCAGGGATTCTAGGTTATCTCCATCCATGGTCTTTGGTTGGAGTATCAGTCTCAGAAAAGGTGGAGGCTGTATGCTCAGGTCTAGGTGGCCAGATAATGAACTTCGTGGAATCTTTGGAGGTTCTTTGTTTCAAATGTCATGTAAGAGTTTGTTTTTGTGTTTTTTAAAAAAATTCTTTATATGTATATATAAAGATATATACACATATATGTATATGCAAAGATATATACAAAAATAGAAATGACTCCAATTGACATATAAATAAAATTAGAGCCAAGAGCATTTCTTTAATAAGGCATTCTCTATAGTAATAGAAAATTAAAGAGCATTCCTGGGAGATTTCTATATTCTGGTATGAATGACAGCAAGCTTTTTTGAACAAGCTTTAATTGTTTGTTCATGTCCGCATCTATCCATTCTTACATTTGTGCAAACATTTCAGTGATTATGAGTTGTCTGACATAATACATGAGGAATACAAAGATAATGGTTGGTTATCTGAACTTTATTCCCTCCTCTAATTATTTTACTTTCAGCTAAATCCCATCCCAATAGCTTACCTGTTGAGTATGTATATTCAAAAAGAAAACAATGTTCAATAAATTGCTCATACCTCGGCAAACATTATCAAATTTCACATAGATTTGAAATTCATTCTTCTAGTGGCCAAAAGAAGATGCCAAATTATAGCGAAATTTCAGCCAATGTAGAATTATTGTTATTAATGAAGATGTTTAACAGTTAGTAACTCAGGCACTAATAATTGGTGTCAGTAGGACTGTACACATCTGGGTGACCTGCAGCTCCTAGAGCCCTTCCCCCCTCTCTCTCCTTCCCTCTCTCTGCTTCTCTGCTTTCTCTCGGCTGTTGTACTCCTGATTCTCCTCATTTTATTTAGTCCCCCATAGTCTTAGAAGCCTTGAGGCCAGCTAGACTTGGAATAATAGACTTTGAAATTAAGAGCCAAAGAGAAATCTTTCTTCTCTTTATGAAATATTCTCAGACATTTGGCGCAAACTGTCTGACCAACCTACTGCCATCTTACTTCTGTCAGTTCCTCCTGGTCCCGACTATCAGTTAGTACCTCGTGTTCAACCCCTTCTCACTCACCACTCTTTCCTTCCTGACCTCTGGATACCACCATTCAATTATCAACTACCATGGCAACACCTTTTTTTAAAGAAAGTATTTTTGATAATTATGTTTCAAGGAGATGGTTTGAGTGTCCTTAGTAATGGCATTTGCATACTGTAAATCTGGTAAGTGGCTTGAGAAAGATCTGCCACTGCCACTAGAATGGAAATTCTCTAACAAAAGGGGTTTTTAAAAAATTAACTAACTTACTTATTTACTTCACCTCCTGATCAAAGCTTCCCCTCCATCCTCTCTTCCCAGTCTCTCCTTCTCACATCAACTGCCATCCACCCCTCCTTTCCTTCTCCTCAGAAAAGGTGATGTGTGCCGTGGATATCAACTAGCCTTGGCCTATCAAGTTGCAATAAGACTAAGTGCATTTTCTTCTATTGAGGTTAGACAAGGCAGTAAACAAATTACTTAATTAAAAAAGAAAAAAGAAAGAAAAGAAGCTAATGCAGATAGGAAAGAACTTAGAGTTATATCCCAAATACCAGAATAGAACCACAGTGTTAGCTGTTGGGAAGCATTACAGAAGTGCTACCTCTGCTTAGAACCATATTTTTAACCTCTTGTAGTTAGCTCCTACTTAGCTTTGGGGGCTTTATTTAGGCATAAACACTTCAGTCTAAATTCTGCTTTTTATCAAATGCTTTCATACTCACATATAACTACTAATCTGTCAGAGATACAATTGCTCTTTGAGTATTAATCAGCTTTTCAGAGCTGTGACAAAACAGTTAAGTAATAAATTTGAAAGCTGTAATAAAGGGAGGTCAAGGTCTCATGGTCAGTGAGAACCTGCCTAAACATTAGTCCAGTTGTGGAGAGGATCACAATCACCTCAGTGTCAGGGAAGTCCATAGAGTAGGGAGAAGGCAGAAGCACCGGCTCTAGGTCTCTCCTGGTCCTACTCCCTTTTCATTTCAATGCCTCAAAGCAACCCTGTAGTCTCCCAGTATAAAATACTGTAACAATAACCTCACTACTTTCAAAATAGTTGTCATGTCTTCTCAAGTTATGTGATCCTGAGCACTGCTGCATTCCTAGCACTGGGCAGAATGCCTTGTCACCTTGTAACCAAGCCATAAATACTTTTTAAATTGGTGGATGGTCAGGAGGTCAGGAAGGAAGAAATATAAAGCAAAAAAATAAAAAGTGAACTCTTTAGGGTATAATTGATGTTCAGCTAGACTGTTAAAGATACTTTTAGCCCCAAATCACTTTTCCCCAACAACCTGTGTGCTCTCTTGTCACTACCCATTGCAGATTGTACAGAGGTAAGAAAAATGCATAATTCCCATTGGAGTATATATTCACCAAGGGGGAAGGTCTGATCACTTTTATAAAGCTAAGGTTGGGAAATTCATAAATATGGACAGGCTTGTTAAACAGGTCCTTGTAAGTGGATCATTTGATGGTGGACACATATTATTGGTAATGGTATAGTGCGTAGAGTTGTACATCTGCCCTAGTCCCATTTGAAAATCTTAGTTCTTCATGAAAATTGTTTCTAGTGAAAAAGTACCAGGATGCTTGTGTTATGGCTCTTCTACAAAGGACACTTCTGGAAATCAAAGCTCTGCCTTTCAAGAATACAAGCAGTCCATCTCTCTCATATGTCTTTTTCAGTATCAGTTATGGTTGAAAACATAAACATAAATTTTAACGACAACTGACATCATGCAAAATATCAGGCTTGATATGTAACAATACTTATTTATCTATGGCATGCTCAAGCTGAATGCCACTGAAAGGGTGCTTGGGTAATAAGATGAAGTGACAGTCAGAAGCTTTGCTTTTTCAATGTTTCCCCAGATCTGGAGGACATGCAAACATATCTAACATCAATGCTGTGTTTTTGGCCGGTGGATTAATGCACTTTATGTTTTTGTGTATGTGTGTGTGTGTGTGTGTGTGTGAGAGAGAGAGAGAGAGAGAGAGAGAGAGAGAGAGAGTTCACTTCTATATGAGCAGATATATAGATATATCTGGGTCTATGTCTAGAGACAAGAGGTTGATACTGGCTGTTTTCCCTATCATCCTACACTCCTACACTTTCTTATATAGGTAGGGTCTCTTACTGAACCCAGAACTCACCAGTTTAGCTAAAATAGCTAAGCAGCTTGCCTGTGTAATCCATGGTCTCTGCCTCTCTGGGATTTCAAGTAGATCACCGCACTTGGTTTTCTTTGGGAGCTGGAGATCTCAGCTATGGCTCTTATGACATGTTCTATATCCACAGATTCCTGAGCCTCTCCCCAAGCTTGGGGTAGTACTTGGATTCTTGTAGATGAGAGTCATGTGTCCTTGTTCAGTTTTTCTTCTCCCTACACTCACAGCAGTCATTGATTCACCATACTAGTGAACAATTCAACACCTCCTCCTAGACACAGGACTCTGTTCAGGATTTGGGAAGGACATGACCTTTACTAAAATTAACACAGCTATTAAGTAGATCTTAATGACAAGAATCACTGCAACCATTTGGCATCTGGCATGTTAGTAGTTGTCAGGCAACAGGAATGGAAGGGAGTTTTCTATCTGCGCTTTTTTTTCTTTTAATGGTTAGCAGGAATTTATTAGTAACAAAATAGCAAAATTTGCACTATTTTTATAGGTTCTTTAAAATACATTTTTTTAAAGTTTTTTTTCAAAATTAGCAATTGTAGATCTTTTTTCTTACCATTTAAGACAAGAGCACTTTTCAGAAGTCCAGGTCATTTCTTTGAGATTGCTGTAGGTACAGGGTTGATATTTACTGAGACAATCAATAAGTGCAGCTATGAAACATGAAAGAAATGTCTTCAATTTTCAATCCGGGACATTTAAAGTTGAATGTCCTTGGATTCATGTTGAGAAAACTAAGATCAATATAGTTTTCCCTTTTTTCTTTAATATTGTAAATTTTACATACATTTATTTATTTGTGTGTGTGTGTGCATGTGTCTGGGTATGTATGAATGTGATGATATTCTCGTAGAGCTCAGAAGAGAACTTGCAAGAATTAGCTATCTTCTTTCACTATGTGAGTTCACAAAATTGGAATCAATTCCTCAGGCTTGGAAGCAAGTGCCGTTACCCACTGAGATATCTCACCTCCCCGGGATCATATTTTCAGAAGTGTTACCATGGCGTTAAGAATGTCAGTGGTAGATTTTGTGTTTCTGGTGATAAAATGCCCAGCTATCTTTGGCCTTAGAGGATGGACAGTTATATATCCTGCAACAATCCGTTTAATTGAATCTTTTCAAATCTCATGGATTTTAACATAATTAAGTTAGGGGTATTATTTAACTTTTTGAATATTTCTTGGTTTGCCTTTCTTCTCTCATTGTATTGGCCACATTTACAAACAGTCATCATTCACTTGGTAGGCTTGCAGAGGGATCGCTTTCCTTGATGAAAAATGCAGTTCTGTACAAAGAAAAGGAAAATACAATATAATAGCTTTTAGAGAGACAAGGCAAAGGGATATCGGGAATATCAAATAAGATAACACATGTAGATGTACATATATATTAAAATATGAAGCTATTTATAAATTCACAGTTAAATGTGGCTTGAAGCAACTGACAGATTAAAGGGTAGGGTTTGATAGGCATATGCATTCAAATTACTGTGCTCATGAAAACACAGTGCTCAACTTTTTTAAAAAATTTGGAATATGAAGAGTCTTCATATGTGATTTTAATGATTCTTTAAAACCAGTGCTTAAATGACAAAGATAAAGAAATAGAGAAGACAGACAAGACATGGATTCTACCAATACATATGCTACATTGAACATCTACATCATTTTTGTTTCCTTTTGAAACCCCAAAGGCAAAAACATGAATAAAAAGACAAGAAAAAATAGGATATACTATGTGAAAGACACATAAAACATTTGTTGCAGTGGAAAACAGTTAGAGAGATAAGTAAAGCAGGAAGAGGTAAGATAAAATGCCTACAAGTCATCTACAGAAGTCAACATATGTATAATGAAACTTCTAGTTCTTAAGTATCAAAGGCTGTAGGCAAGAGAAATGTCATACAGTGTTCAGTAATTTGAAGGAATTATTAATAGACTGCATCCCCAAAATGAAAAATCAAGTATCAATTATTATAAAGGATGATCAGGTACCAAATCTTTCCATTTGAAGAAAACATGAAAGAAATAGGGATGATTATTCTCTGGCTCTGGTTTACCACAGACACAGAGAGTCTATCCTCAGTAACCAAGAAAGGTAGTTAAATTTATTTATTGGAAACAAATTAATAAAAAAAAACACTAAGCAATGAACACTGAAACAACTATTTCCCTTTATTCTCTCAATAACAAAAACGATGCTTTGTGTTCTAATGGACTTTCTAAACACTTCCACTAAGATGAGGTGGTAGGCTGCTACCTGGGTATGAAACTTTCCAAGAAATGCTGACAACAGGGACTCAGGACATGCTTACTCAGCTGTGCCATCTTTATGTGAACCAAGTTCACTCAAAAGCATACTGAATTCCACGGCAGCTTTTGTGACTTGCTTTTGTGCCTCATTCTGAGTTATGAGAAAGCAAATGATCACCAGTCACTCAAATAGTTTTATCCAGCAAGAACTCTCAGAGAGACTGCTGAGCCTGCTGATCTCAGTTAGATTTCCAGGGCTCGGATGGTGGAAGGAAGTAACCAAATCTCTTCAATTATCCTCTTTACTCCTCAAGGATTTCATATTTTTTCTCAAGTAAGTAAACAAACACAATTACTATTCTATAGAGTATCAAGGTAAATAAACAAGGTAAAAGATGAATTAAAAAAACAGAGAAACTGCAATATAGCTTAATTACAAATCTGTAATAGTGAAAAGATTTATGATAGCGTCAAGGAGATATAAAAGCAATTTAAAAGCAAAAAAATGGCTAAAAGTGGAAAAGACAGAATTTGCCTTTGAATTCCAATATCTAAGAAATAAAAATTACAAAACTATTGCTGCAGATGAAGGAATAATGTTCAAAACATAAGATTAAATATTTCATTGCTATGGAAGCTGTGTTTCCAAACAGAAAATATTTTACCAAATGCTTAACATGTTGGGAAGAAATACTACATCATTATAAATATAAGATATTACAGTTATGTTTTTGAGGAGAAGAAATGTCTTTTTTTTTTTTTTTTGATGGAGTGACACCTAGTGTCTTAGTTACTGCTCTCTTGGGGTGAAGAGACAACAGAATGTAGGCACTAATTTGAAAAGAAAGCGTTTAATTGGAGGGTTGCATATAGTCTCAAAGGGCCCATGATCATCATGGCAGATATCAAGTAGACATAATACTGAACCATTAATTGAGCGATTTAGATTCTATTTCTTGAGATAGAGAGAGACAGACAGAGAGACAGAAACCGACACACAGAGATACAGACAGACAAAGACAGGCAGAGAGACACACATACAGAGAGAAAGAGAAACAGAGACAGAGAGAAAGATATTCTGGGCCTCACTTGGGCTTTTGTAACCTCAAAGACCATTCTGGTGGCATTTCTCCTCCAACAAGACAACACCTCCTAGTCTTTTCCAAACAGTTTCAATAACTGGGGACTAACCATTCAAACATATGTGCCTATGGATGCAATCCTTACCCAAACACAACACCTCATATATGCTCCACACTCCAGGGCAGCCCCCATGCACATTAGTAATTGACCAACACAAACTGGACTCTATGAAGTGAAATGAATTCTGCTTCCCTATTTTGTTTTCTATTTTGAGAAGTACTCACATACGGACACACATACACAGAGTATTAAGACCTGGTGAGTGGGAAGAAGGATGGATCTGGGAGGAGAGTCAGGCTGGTGAATGTGATGAAAAATACGTTGTATGAACTTGTCAAAGAATTGATTTTTAAAAACTAAAATATCTGATAAATGATAATATCCAACAGGTACTTCCTGTACGCAACTTACCCCAGTTAATGATTAAACTGAAGGTATAACTATCTAAGTCATGACCTAGAGTAGCTGAAGTGAATCCTTTATCCGAAAGCCCATAGCACATTTCCTCTACTGAAAAACGTAATGAATCAACAGGATATATAGAACAGCAAAACAAATAGAGTGATTTCACAGGCTTTATGAAAAAGACACCTAAGATCACACTCAGCATAGCCTGAGAAGCTAGATTAGATAGAAACCATGTAATGTGAAAGTCCAAGAGAGTTCTCCAATGTGTGATTAGCTTGTTATAGTATGAGTTACTTTAAAATTCCTTCGGAGACACTGGGGAAAGAGGAATGAAAAGTAAAAAGTAATGTAAGAAAATGGAAAACAAATCAAACAATAGAGGTATGTATTTAAAAATATGTACTTATATTTTTAAGGGAAATTCAATGTCAAAACTTAGGGAAACAGGTATTTCAGTTAGTTGACTGTGTATTAGTTATTTATCTCTTTGTTCTGACAAAATCAGTGCAGGGAAGTATTTATTTTGGTAGACAGTCCATTGTGGCAGAGAAGCTTGGTGGCAGTTGCATGAGTATTATATAATGCTAATGATAAAAATGTTTTCTAGCAGAGCAACTACTTACAGATATTTCAAAATATCATAGGTCACATCAATATACCTGGGAGTCATGCATGTGATTTAAGTAATACCTTCAGTTGAGTCCTATCTCAAGACTTGTTTGAAATAATTAATTACTATTAATTAATAAATAATTAAGTCTAAATCATCATAAAAACAAATCCATTGATAACTATTTTAAAGTCATAGATACAATTTTACATTTATAAATAAAATTTACCTGCAAGCATTGTGATGTTTGAGATAGACATTGATATAGACAATGAGCTATTGAAAAGAAAGTATTATGGTGCGTTATGTTATTTTAAGATACTTGAAATCATCTCTGTTAACAGAAGGAGGTAAAATCCCAGAGAAAATATCAGTGGTTTAAGTCAGATATAATAATTTGCAAAATTTTAATTTACTTTTCTTACAATTCTATTACCATAACAAGCAACATATTTCCCCATGTTGAAAATACTTTGTTCTATTCATATTTCTCTAAATTTATTTCTCATTCGTGTAGATGAATTTACAGTTAATTTTAAACAATAAATTGGTAGCTAAAATTTATAAATGATGTTCAGATACATATTTGTTATAGCCAGGAAACTAACCCACTTTAGTTAAAGAAAACATAATCTTGCTCATGTGAGTTCAGTGGTAAATACAAATGGAGGCAATATAAAATATTCTTTTGATTTATTTGTTGTTTGGATCTTGTGGAATGTTTTCTCATAAATAAACAACTTCAATTAGCCCACAGTCATAAAATCAGATTCTAAAAATGTATACTTTTTCTTAATTCGGGTTGACAGATGGTCCAATTACATTACACTTATCATTGTATGGATGGTGAATAAGAAATTATGATTTGTCATGTTGAAAAAAATGTTTGTAAGGTTCTAATATGTAAATGTTAAATTCTTTGTTGCCTTTTCATTTACTGGGCAACCCAAGTACTGGATTGGTTTAAATGCAAAATCCTAGACAAAGATGTTTCCATGGAGTGCTTAACATAGGGAAGAATATCAACATTAGACCATCAATATTTCATTTTTCTTCTCTATTTCTTCTGTTTTAACATTTTTCCCTTCTAGTAATACTACTATAGCAATGGTATTTTGAAAAAATATATAGTTTGTATACATCCCCAGAACTGTACCATTCTTTGTAAAAACACACCTGTTTCCGCTGTTAAGAATTGGTGAGAAAAGAACAGAGTGAGCATCCATTTTTGAGCATTAGAGGTAATTGTGTCAAGAAATTTTGTGTTGTATACTTTTAAAAAGAGTGAGTCATAATAGTTCTCAGCAAATAGGCTTATGTGAAATAGAATGAAGTATAGGGAACACAGGAGCTCTGTTTACTCAGATTCATCTGGTATTAACATAAACATAAAATAAACATAGCTTTATATAAACCTAGTTTTATAGAATATGAGTTTTCTATGATGAACTTTAGTTACTGTAATTTTTTTTCCAGTGGGATTCCACATGAGCAGGCCAAAGCTGGCTTCAGTGGTGATGAGCATAGAATCTTCCAGATGAAGAAGTTCAGAAGCAGAAGGTGCACTTGGCTCCTCCTTTCTATCCTCCTCATAGTAAGAGATGTTTTTTTTTTTGTCTGTTTGCCTTCCCATAATCACATTTAAACAATATGATTATATTTAAACACTATCAAACATATAAACAAAAAAATCTATCTGATAGATGACACAAAAAGAACAATTTTTTTCTTATGTTGTTTAAAAAAGGCAGTGAATGGTTATGAAATGTTACAGATATTTGTTTGTCCTCTTTATGTAAAACTGATATATGGCAGTGATTTTGAACTTGAAACTAAAAACGGTGTTTACACCCTTAAGCTCTTCTTACTTTATAAATCTGTTGTCCTTTCAGTCAGGAGACAAATTGTATGCACTTGTCATGAAATAACCAGTGACATATATCTTCAGCTCAATCAGCTAACTCAGCTGGTCTACTGACTCAGCAGAGTCTCAATAATTCCTTGGACTAATGTCAATATTTGTTTCATTTGATTTTTAATTATTACTTTAAGTACAGTTTTCTGAATGCAGAGGAGTAGATGTGCAATAATCTACAGAGAGGAAGCAGGCCTTTCTTGTCTATTTTCTTGCTTTGATAGATGGTATCAACCCAGGGGATAAATAAGACAAAAGTCAATCAATCCAAAACTCATCAGGACTTATTTCATATACAGAAAGGTAAACTATAAAGTTTTCTCTAAAAGATGTGTATTAAAAAGCTCTGATGGGATTTTCAAAGAAACAGAGTTGGAAGAATAGCTGTTGGCTGGTGTATTCATTTTCCTCAAATTATTCTGATCAAAGATCTTCTAAGAAGCAATTTAAAAGGGATTGCTTCAATCTTCTTGTATCTGTTGAGGCTTGCTTTGTGAACAACCATACAGTCTATTTTGGAGGAGGTTCCATAGGTGCTGAGAAGAAGGCAAATTCTTTGTGTTTGGATGAAAGGTTCTGTTAGATGTCTGTTAGGTCCATTTGATTCATGACCTCTATTAGAGTCATTTTTTCCTTGTTTAATTTCTGTTTTGTTGACCTGTCCTTTTTTGAGAGTAGGCTGTGGAAGTCTCCCACTATTAATGTGTGGGGATCTATGTGTGGTTTAAGTTTTATTAATGTTTCTTTTACAAATGTGAGTGCCCTTGGGTTTGGGGCATAGATGTTTAGGATTGTGATGTCTTCTTGGTGGATGCATATGAAGTGTCTTTCCCCATCTCTTTTGATCAGTTTTGGTGGAAAGACTATTAGATATTAGAATGGCTACTCGTAATTGCTTCTTGGGTCCATTTGCTTGGAAAACTGTCTTCCAGCCCTTTACTCTCAGGTATTGTCTATCTTTGTGACTTAGATGTGTTTCTTGTATGCAACAGATTGTTGGATCTTGTTTACGTATCCATTCTGTTAGTCTGTGTCTTTTTATTGGAGAATTGAGTTCATTGATGTTGAGAGAAATTAATGACCAGTGGCTGTTAGATCCTTTGATTATCATGTTTGTTGTGGTAGTGTGTTTGTGTGCTTGGGTACTTTTCGTTTTGCTGAAGTGAGGTTATTTATTTCCTGTGTTTTCCTGAAAGTAGTTAGTTTTGGAGGTTGTATGTTTCCTTCTAGTATCTTCTGTAATGCTAGATCTGTGAGTAGGCATTGTTTAAATTTGTTTTTGTCGTTGAATATCTTGTTTTCTCCATTTGTGATGACTGAGAGTTTTGCTGGGTATGGTATCTTCGGCTGACATCTCTTAGAATCTGCATGATATCTGTCCAGGCCCTTCTGGCTTTCATAGTCTCTATTGAGAAGTCAGGTGTGGTTCTGATGGGTTTGCCATTATATGTTACTTGGCCTTTTTCCCTTGCAGCTTTTAATATCTTTTCTTTGTTCTATATAATTACTGTTTTGGTTATTATGTGGTGGGAGGATTTTCTTTTCTGGTCTAATTTATTAGGTGTTCTTCAGGCCTCTTGTATGTTTATAGGTCTCTCCTTTAAGTTGGGGAAATTTTCTTCTATGATTTTGTTGAAAATATTTTCTGGGCCTTGGAGATGGGAATCTTCTTTTACCTCTATTCCTGTTGTTCTTAGGTTTTGTATTTTCATGTTACCTAGGATTTCTTGGATGGTTTGTGTCAGGAGTATTTTAGATTTATCATTTTCTTTGATGGATACATCAATTTCCACTGTATCTTCAACACTTGAGATTCTTTCTTCCATCTCTTACAGTCTGTTGGTTATGCTTACCTCTGCAGTTCCTGTTTTCTTCACTAAGATCTTCCTCTCCATGGTTTCCTTCATTTGTGTTTTCTTTAATTTTTCCTATTCTATCTTCAGATCTTGAACCATTTTTTTTTTCTTCACCTGTCTGACTCTATTTTCCTGTTTTTCCTTCAGTTCCTTCACCTGTTTGTTTGAACATTCCTCTATTTCTTTTACTTATTTCAGTGATTTAATCATTTCCTTTTTGAAGGCCTTAAACTGTTTGGCTGCATTATCCTATATTTCTTTGCGGATGGCCATAATCTGTTTTACTTTATCTTCCTCTAGGTCTTTACACATTTTATTTGTTTCCTCCATTATCCTCTTCATAAGCATAGATGTAAGGTTACACATCTTGAATTTTAGTTATGTTAAGGTATCCAGGACTATTTGCCCCTGGATAACTGGCTTGTGATGCCATATTGCTTTGCCTTTTGTTGGTTATGCTTTTACGCGGACCTCTACCCATCTGGCTATCTCAGGTGTTGGCTGTTAGTTTCTGGTGCCTGCTAGAACCCTGGGGTGGGGAGAATCCCCTTGGCAGGATTCTGAAGGAGGTCTCCTCAGCTTTTTTGGTATGGTCAACTGAATGGCAGTGCTTCTCAGGAATTGCCACAGCTCAGCTCAGGCATATAGGCCTGTGTGATAACTGTGCTCGTTGGTAGTCAGGGGGTCTGTCCTCTCAACAGGAGAAGTCCTGGAGACAGATGCCCTGCCTCTGGGTTTCTTGCTCTGAATTTATTGGGTTGCTTCTGATGCTCTTATACTATGTTTTCTGGACATAGCCCTCTTGAAGAACCAGGAAGCCCTGCAGTTTGGTCCATTTAGCTAGGAATAACTGGTTGCATCTTGAAGCAGTATCTGGGGTTTATCCAGTGGCTCCCAGGCTTCTGTAGGTGTGAAGTTGGAACTCTGGGCCCCAGTACCCAAGTGGTAATTAGTGGCAGGTAAATGCAGCACTCATGCGCGTAGCAGGAGGCTAGAACCTAGGGCCTGTGGAAACCCAGAAACTTTTTCAGAGCTGGGTGTCCTGAGGTTGACCTGATGTTTCCCTCACCTTGGAGTTTCCTCCCAACAGGGATACCCAGTCTGTGATGTTAAGGGGTTCACAGTTTTGTCTAAGATGGTGAGAAGAGCACACAGGCACAGGTGAGTGGCTCTGTGTTGGTGGCTGGGTACCTGCAGGAACCTATGAACTTTTCCCGAGAAATTTTCAGGGGATGGGAGACCAGCTGAGTGTCCTGATGTCAGACCTCACCATGAGGTGTCCTTTCCACAGGGAAACCCAGTCTCTGATGCACTGGAGCCCACAGTTCTGTCTGGTACCTTGAGCCAAGTGTGCAGGCAGGTCTCTGGGCTGGCAGCTGAGTGCCAACCAGACCCAGGGATCTTTTCCAAGGATTGTCGGGGAGCTGAGGTTCGTCCTAATTGCTTCCTTCATTGTGGCTTTTTCTCTCAACTGGAAATCCCAGTCTCTGGTATTGTGGTGCCCACAGTTCAGTCTGGGATTGTGCTCAGAGCACACAGGCATGTGGCTCTGGGATGGCAACTGAGCTTCTGCTGGGATGCGGGAATTCTGGGGTTTAGCTGTGTAACCTGAACCCAATTGTTTCCCACACCATGGTGTTTTCTCTTACCTGGGAAACACAGTCATTGGTGTTTTAGGGCCCAGAGTTCAGTCCCTTGGTACAGTCACTACTGTCCTGCTCATCAGACACAGTGTCTGTCAAGTGCCACCATCTAGGATCCCCCAATTTAAAAGAAGTGTAAAGTTTGGCTAATGTTTTCAGAAAGGATGTTGTCCATTGTGGCAGTGAAGGTATGTGGGATCCATAGTCAGGAAGCAGAGAGAGAACAGGAAGAGGAGCTAGACTAAGAAGCCTCAAGCTCCACCTTGGTGAATTATTTATCCAGCTAGGTGCCAACTCAAGGATCATGCCGAGCTGGGAGCAAATATACAAGTCAATGAGCCCCTGTTGGAAGTGGAAAATAAAACAATGTTAGAGATAAATAGAGCGATTTTTTTTTAAATCATGGATTGGCATGAAAGATGAAAGACATGGTGATACACTAATGCTAATTATTTCTTGCCATCTCTATACGATGAAGTTTCCTTTAAAATTTTTAAATTATTATTATTTATTGCAATTTATTCACTTTTATCTCAGCTGTAACCTCCTCCCTTATTTCCTCCCAGTCCCAGTGTCTCCCACCTTCTCCCTCTATGTTCCTTCCCTAGACCACTGATGGGGGGGTCTTCCTTCCCTACTATCTGATTCTAGTCTATCAGGTGTCAGCAGGACTGGATTCATTGTCTTCATCTGTGGCTTGGCAAGGCTGCACCCCTGAGATGGGAGATGGTCAAAGAGCAGACCACTGAGTCCATGTCAGAGACAGCCCCTGCTCCCTTTTCTAGGGAACCCACATGGAGACTGAGCTGCCTGTGGGCTACATGTGAAGAGGGGATCTAGGTCCTTACCATGCATAGTCCTTGTTTGGAGCATTGGGCCCAGATATTTTTTTGTCTCTACTGATCTTCTTGTGGAGTTCCCTGTCTCTTCCAGGTCTTTCCATCTCACCCATTCTTCCATAAATTTAATCTATGAAAGGTTGTAATTATAAGTATCTCTTGAGGTTGCATTAGAATTATACGTAAATTTAGATAGAAAATTTATTTTTCTATTGCCATAGCAAAACTCCATGACCAAGACTACTTATCCCAGGGGAGGACATTGCAGCCAGCCCTGAGGAGTCAGGATAAGCTGGGGTTGGATGGAAGGGAAGGAGGTCCTCCCCAGTTGGTGGACTTGGAGCAGGCGGGGAGGAGGGAGATGAGGGAGGGAGTGGGAGGGTAGGAGGGACTGAGGGAGGGGGCTATGCCTGGGATTCAAAGTACCTAACCTGTGATTGAGATAAAAATAATAATAATAATAATAATAAAGAATTCATTTAGGGGATCATGCTCTCAGAGGGAGTCTATGACCATCACGGTGAGGAACATGGCAGCAAGCAGGCAGACATGGCATTGGAGAAACTGAGAGCCTACATCTGAGCCACAAACTCATGCAGAGAGAAGGAGACACACACAGAGAGAACTAACTGGCAATATTTATAATGATAACAGTGCATCATCTTTCCAAAACATCAAGTACAAATGCACAAAGGTAATATTTATCTTCCTCCAAGTAGAACTCTTTGTGATTTTGAGCACATGGAAAGTAAGTTAGGTTAGAATCACTTAAACTTCATACCTCCTTAAAAAGTACATCATATATTTCCCTAACAGTGTTTTTAAGAACAAGGGAAATGGGTATCAGGCCTGTGACTTCTTAGAAGGAAAATGCTTGCTGACGGTTTTGGACATGTATTTCTTGTATTCTAAATGCATTTGATCAGTTTGAGGTGACAAACCCACCATTTTAATTCTCTAAAATAAGAATCTATTCCAATAAAGTAGAGAGTTGATGATACAACCAAGGAGCTGTTCACATGATCTTTCTTCTAAATTCACTATCCCCTTAATTCTGCATTCCAGTTCGTGGATAATTGTGTGGAGCTGAGAATAAATCATACTCATAACTGTGAAGCACAGCTTTTCCCTAATAATGTCCTTAGGCAACTGACAAATTTCATGTTATATGCATTTTGGGGCACAGATGACAGTTTTAGATTTAAAGCCACCAGAAATTTTGCAGCTTTTTAAAAATTATTTGAATTCAACTCTAATTAGACATTAGTATTGTTGAAAATGTTGCAGATACCCAAATTCTTTGTACTTAAGTCTAAGTATAATACAATTAGGTATATATTAGAAATAGTTTACATAATCTATTTTATATAAGAATAAGGGATACACAAATATTAAGTATAGAGATAATTAATCATAGTAAAGTGAAGCGGTTTTGGAAATTTTATGAACGTATTTATTCGAATGTTGTTCTTTCTCTTTTTCCTTTCTTTTTAATTTAAAATAGATTTTTTCCACATACAATACATCACGATTATAGTTTCTCTTCTCCATTTACTCCTTCCAGCTCTTCCCTCCCTCAGATACACTCCCCTTTTTCTGTTTCCTCTTCAGGAAGAGCAGGCCTCCAAGAGACAAGAGGCAAACAGGACAAAACAAGATAAAATAAGACAAGGCTAAAGCTCTTCTATAGAGACTGGATAATGCAAACCGATAGGAAGAAAAGAGTCAAAAAAAAGTCTCAAGAGCTGTTAAAAGAGTTAGACATACACTCTCCCACCCTTGGGAGCCCCAGAAAAACACCAAGCTAACAACCATAACTTATACACAGAGGGCCTGGTGCAAACCTATGAAGGCCCCTTGCCTACTGCTTCGGTCTATGAGAGCCATTGTGAGCCCTGCATAGCCCATTCAGTAGGGCCATGTCCTTCATCCCCTCTAACTCCTACAATTTTTCCTTCACCTCTTACTCAGGGTTCCTGGAGCTCTGAGGTGAGGGACTCCAATTTATACTCTCCAAATAATGTCTGGCTCTGGGCTCTGCTGCTGAAGGAAGCTTTTCTGATAATGGCTGGGTAATGCATAAATCCATGAGTATAGCAGAATATCATTAAGTGTCATTTCAATCAACATATTCAATATTCAATCAAATATGTGTGTGTGAGAGTGTGTGTGTGTGTGTGTGTGTGTGTGTGTGTTTGACAGTCCTGTTTAGTTCTACTTTAGGTGTTGAGCTATCCTGTTCTTAACCATCCAGGCAGTGTAGAGCATGGGTTCCCTCTCATGGTGTAGGCCTGATATTAAAAGAGATGTTGATTGATCACTCTTACAAGTTCTGTACCGCCATTGTCCAGCATATCTTTCAGGCAGGACAGGTTGTAGGTGGAGGGTTTTGTGGCTTCATTGCCATCAAGTTTCTCTTTCAGTACCTTATAGAGTACCTTCAGACACCAAATATTCACACAGCTCACTGAACATAGAGGGATTGAGCTAGTACTTACATGAAGACTTCACCCTTACTTTCTAGTTTCTTTGTATCTTAGTTTGTCTTATTTTAACTTTTATTTTTTACATTCATTACAGTTTATTCACTTTGTATCCCAGCTGTAGCTCTCTCCCTCGTTCCTTCCCAATCTAACTCTTCTTCCCTCATCTCCTCCTATACCCTTCTCTAAGTCCATTGATAGGGGAGGTTATCTTCCCTTTCCATCCGATCCTAACCTATCTGGTCTCATCAGGACTGGACTTTATTGTCTTCCTCTGTGGCCTGGTAAGGCTGAACTCCCCCCTCAGGGGGAGGTGATCAAAATCCAGCTACTGAGTTCATGTCATAGACAGTCCCTGTCCCCTTACTCAGGCACCCACTTGGATACTGAGCTACCATCTGCTACATCTGTGCAGGGGTTCTAGATTATCTGCATGTATGGTCCTTAGATGGATCTTAGTTTTTAATCACTAGAATCTTTTTAATTTTGAGAAATGAACTAATTCAGTTAGCACTACCAAATGCCTGAGTAGGCTCTTAGAACTGGTTACCTATAATGTAGAAAAATAAAATGCTTATGGAATGCAAAGAAAGAGTGAGGATAACTTTTACCTAAATTTTGAAAATGTCAGACAAATATATTTTGAATATGGTTCAAACTAGAGAGTTTCTAAAGAGGGAAAAGTCAGAAAGAAATTTTAGTATTTTTAAATTTCATATGGATTTTTTCATGGTTTAATGTGAGAAAATATCAACTGGATCAAATTCACCTCTAATCAGAGCCCTGGGGAAAGTGGTGCAGAAGGATCATAGTTACAACTCAGCTTGTGATGTATGTGCAAGACCAGCTTGTAGAAGTAAGACCCTGCCCAGCTCACTGGTAGAGAATTTGCTTACCTTACTTGAAAGTGAGCCTGATTCTAGCACTGTGGAAAATTTAAGCAGGAAATAGAGAGAAATTTTACTATGTGGCTTCCTCTGGGGAAACAAATGGGGCTGGAAAAGAAAATAAAAGGGATTTTGTCTTTCCTTTTTTTTTTTTAAGACAGTGTCTGTCTCATGTATCCTAAGCTAACCACAAACTCACTATGTAGCCAAGGATGATCTTGAATTTCTGATTCTCTAGCCTACTTTCTAAGGACTACATGTAGGTGAAACTCAGGAATTCATGTAAGCCCAGGCAAACTCTACCAACTGATCTAAAATCACGGCCCTATTATTTTTAAATATTTATTTCATGTAAAAATATATGTAGTGAAAACAATGCAGGTGAGCCTACCATAGAGGGCCTCTGAAAGACTCTACCTAGTAGTGTACCAAAGCAGATGCTGAGACTCACAACCAAATCTTGGGCAGAGTGCAGGGAATGTTACGAAAGAAGGGGGACTTAGTAAGACCTGGAGAGGACAGGAGCACCACAAAGAGAGCAACAGAACCAAAATATATGGGTCCAGGGGTCTTTTCTGAGACTGATACTCCAACCAAGGACCATGCATGGAGATAATCTTAGAACCCCTACACCAATGTAGCCCATGGCAGCTCAGCATTCAAGTGGGTTCCCTAGTAAGGGGAACAGGGATTGTCTCTGACATGAACTCAGTGGTGGGCTCTTTGACTCCCCCGCCACCCGCGAGGGAGGAGCAGGCCACAGAGGAAGACATTGATGAGACCTGGTAGACTAGGGTCAAATGGAAGGGGAGGAGGACCTCCCCTATCAATGGACTTAGAGAGGAGCAGGGAGGAGATGAGGGACGGAGGGTGGGATTGGGAAGGAATGAGGGAGGAGGCTACAGCTGGGATACAAAGCAAACAAACTGTAATCAATATAAAAAGAAAAAGAAAAAAGAAAACAATGATACTAGCCAGTTCCTAAAGTGTGATAAATTAGGTATTTTTTGTTTTCATTTAAAATTCTTTTTGAGACTCATTACTGCATATATTCCCAACTAACCGACCAACCAACAGGATATACACAGGCAAGAAAACTGTCTATATCTATGATAGTCATTATTTCAATTTTACATGGGTATATTAAGTGCATAACAAGCAAAAGGAGAGAAACAAACAGCAATTAACAGATAGACAGAATCAGTAAAAAAAAAAAAAATAGCAAGGCATCCTTAAATCAGGAGTTTGCAGCTTCCTGCAGACACAACCAGAGTAGCCTGATTGAAAGAGCAGACAAAAGTAACATCAATAAATTTGAAGGCTTACAACATCCAGCAGAAATTGACTCTAGAAGTTAAAGGAGTCGGCTGGAGTTCTTGATTGAGTTTTACCTTAATGGATGAGTGTCTCACTTTCCCTTATATTGTTATACAGTGGGAGAAACAATAGCACCTTCTGTGTGATATCCCCATGTCTTTTCAAGAATATGATGTTTTTAGTACGCTTACCTCCTTCCTGATTTTTCCCTTTCCACATGACAGAGCCAGGGGAAGTCCTTACTCAGAACAGAATGTTTTAGAGGAGACAAAGGAGAGTGTCATTGCTCCCAGTCTGCTTCAATGAGCTTAAACGGCTTGTCTAATTTACCAATAGAATGTACATTTCATCTATGTATCTATGTATCTATGTATCTATCTATCTATCATCTGTCTATAAATATCAAACATCTATATCTATGTATCATCTCTGTATATATCTATGTAGTTATATATCTATGTACCTATCATTTGTGTATCTATGTGTAATCTATCTATCCATTCTCTATACCTATGTATCATCTATGTGTGTTTGTATGTATATATGTATGTATGCATCTATCTATCTATCTATCTATCTATCTATCATCTTTCTATCAATCTATCTGTCTATCATCTATGTATTTATCTGTACATCTATCATCTATCATTTATCTCTTTATATCTATCATCTATCAACTCATCATTTCTGTTCACTTACTTATTTTAAGACACCTTTATTGTGAACACATTTATATTTTAAAGTTCACCTTATGGATTTTCAGGGGGGGCATAAAGTAGGCCTTCTCTCACTTGAAAGGCAAAACTAACTCAGTTTTCCTGAATGATTCAGAAAGGACCAAAGGGATATAGAAAGAGCATCCTCTCCACTACCCCTCTAACTTTGTGGATAATCTAAGGAGTGCAGCCTCATTCAACAGTTGCTATTATCACTGGAGGAACTGCTGAAATTGGTTCTCCTTGAGTTATCAGTATCAGGAGTAAGCGGATGGTATTCTTTATTCTTCCCCATAAAGAGCTTTTCTAGATAACACTGAAAGGATCAAGACATCAGCTGTATCTGAAGATGATGTCCTATTCCTAATAGTGTACTTCAAAGATGTTGTTATGATGGAAGGAATCATTCATTTAATTTTGCAAGCTTTTTCTTAACAAGCAAATGTGTTTACTTTCTTTCATAAATCTCCAAGTCAGCCATGTACACTGTATGGTATATTTTCTAAGTCAGATCAGCTAAATGAGACTGGCTTCACTTGAGTAGTGGAGAATAATGAGGAAGAAGATAATATCATTCAAGTATTGTTGTTTTCTTACTTCAGCAACCTCAAATACTCTAATGTTTTACAATGTAAATGAAACAGTAATGTTGAGAGGTAGTTTGAGGAGAATGTTTAAAATCAGGGCTACTTAGACTAAACCAGGAGAATTAAGTTTTATAAAAGACAGTAGTGTACAAAATACAGTACTTGGGCCAGCAGTATGACCTCCACTGGAAAACTGTTAAAATGAAAGAAATGACCCAGAATCTTTAGAATGGGTCAAGGAATTTGCTTCAACAGTGCAGTTTGGGTCGGTATAGAATGAGTCATCTACCCTGGAAGGGAAGAATTGAGTATGAGTACCCATGGAACCTGGATAACAAAGTGAGCTGAGAATTGAGGAAATTGGATTTTTATTTTTCAGTATCAGCAGCAAGAGCAAGAAGACAGTGTAAGCTTTTGGTTGCCGCTGTGAAGTCCATCCTGTGATGATCACTGCTTCTAGCACGCTGTCAGCCTTGGGGCCCAATTTCTCACTTGATTACATTGTCATTATACATTTTGTTCATAAAGCTAAATTATTTCTTCTTTTTAATTATATATATATATATAATTTGTTACAATTGATTCACTTTGTATCCCCACTGCAGCCCCTCCCTTATATCTTCCCCATCCCACATTCTCTCCCTCTTCTCCCTCTATGCCCTTGTCCTTTCCCTAGTCCCCTGATAGGGGAGGACCTCCTCCCCTTCTATCTGACCCTAGCCTATCAGGTCTCATCAGGGCTGGCTGCATCATCTACCTCTATGCACTGACAAGGCTGTTCCCCCCAGGGGTGGGTGATTAGAGAGCCTGCCACTGATTTCATAGCATATCTCTTCCTTGGGAACCCACTTGGAAACTGAACAACCAATGGACTTCCTTTGAACTGGGGCTCTAGGTCCTCTCCATGCATGGTCCTTGGTTGGAGTATCAGTCTCTGCAGGTCCCCCCTGGGCCCAAGTATTTTGGCTCTGTTGTTATCCTGTGGAATTCCTGTCCCCGCTAGTTCTTTCTATCTCCCTCTTCTTCCATAAGGATTCCGGCACTCTGCCCAAAGTTTGGCTATGAGTCTCAGTATCTGCTTCGATACCATAGTGGTTAGAATCTTTCAGATGTTCTCTGTGGATAGCTCCTGTCCTGTTCCTTGTCTTCTCCTACTTCTGATGTTTGTCCTGTTTGCCCTTCTGAATGCAGATTAAGCATCTTCCCTAGGTTCCTACATGTTTAGCTTCTTTAGGGCTATAGATTTTAGTATGTTTATCCTATATTATATGGCTAATATACACTTATAAGTGAGTATATATCATTTGTGTCTTTCAGCTTCTGGGTTACCTCACTCAGGATGATCTTTTCTAGTTCCCTCCATTTGCCTCAGTGTAAACCAGACACACTAAATTGATTGGAAGAAAAAGTAGGGAAGAGCCTTGAACTCATTGGCACAGGAGACAACTTCCTGAACAGAACACAAACAGCACAGGCTCTAAGAGCAACAATCACTAAATGGGACCTCATAAAACTGAAAAGCTTCTGTAAATCAAAGGACATTCTCCTCAGAACAAAACAACAGCCTACAGGCAGAAAATGATCTTCACCAACCTTATATCTGACAGAGGGCTAATATTCAGAATATTAAAAGAACTTAAGAAGTTAAAAAGCAACAAATCAAGTAATCCTATTAAAAAATGTGGCACAGAGCTAAACAGAGAATTCTCAATAAAGTAATATCGAATGGCAAAAAAAACACTTAAAGAGAAGCTCCACGTCCTTAGTCATCAGGGAAATGCAAATCCAAATGACCCTGAGATTTCACCTTATACCCATCAGAATAGCTAAGATCAAAATCTCAAGTGACAATACATGCTGGAGAGGTTGTGGAGAATTGGGAACCCTCTTCCATTGCTGGTGGGAATGTAAACTTGTACAACCACTTTGGAAATCAATCTGGTGCTTCCTCAGAAAATTAGGAAGAGTGACACCTCAAGATTCAGCTCTACCACTCGTAGGCATATACCCAAAAGATGCCCCACCATTCAATAAGGATATTTCCTCAGCTATGTTCATAACAGCTCTATTCATAATAGCCAGAATCTGGAAACAACCTAGATGTCCCTCAATGGAAGAATGGATACAGAAATTGTGGTACATTTACACAATGGAATACTACACAGCAATTAAAAACAAGGAAATCACAAAATAAAGCTAAACGTTTAATCAAAATTTAAAATCCTTGAATTAATTTAATCTCTTTAAAAAGTTCAATATAAATGATAAAAGCCGTTGCTGACTTTTGAGGGTTTCCCACCCCCAGCCCATACTGCTTTTGGTTTTAGGTATTTTGAGACAAGAACTCACTATGCAATTAAACTGTCCTTAACTCACATTCCTCTTGCCTCAGCCTCCTGAATGTTGGAATTGAACTCTTCTATCGTACACCTCTACAGCATACATATTATTAATTTTGATTAAACCTTGGAAAGTTGACCAAGTATGTCACCCCATGAATTCAAAGCTAGAAGCACAATTCCATTATCCATCATGGAGTAAAATAAAGAAAACTGTTTTCTCCTCCAATATATGTAATCTGGACTCATTGGTACCATGCTCTATTTGACATTTTCTTTTTAAATAAAACTGAGACTAGAAGTAGATTGGTATATTTTGAGAAAGTACGTGGTCTGTGGCATTTGGAGCCTTGCCATACATGTCCTTTGCTGACCTGCTAACCAATGTGGATTCATTCATCAACCAAATGTCCAACCCTCCTTGCCCATGAAGCTACAAAACACGAAGGCAAACCTGTGGAAAGAAAGGGGAGTTATCATGCAATGTCTTTTTCTTTGCTAAGTATCTTGGGTCATTTGGAAGATGTGAAGATTCGTTTCAAGTCTTTGAATAGACTTGTGTAATCAGGGATGGATGGCTGTGAAAATTCGTGTCCATGGATCATTTCACATCACCTTTTAGTGAAAATAGCGGCCAATTGCCATACCAAGCATAGGTGCCTATGCGTGTGGCTGCCTTTATCCAAACTTATGTGTTTGCAATGATATGAGATTTCCTCATGACCAAGACCCCCACTCTGAGTTCTCCATGTGAAAAGAAGATCTTTATTAGTGGGCTAGATTGTTGTTGGAAATGTAGAAAAATTTAATTTATAAATGTAAAAAATGTTTCTTATATTAATAATACTGCCCCGTAAATTTAGAGCATATTTTCTTCTTGTTTATTACAATTTTAGTTTCATTTATTTTTAAAAGCTAATGACATTTAAAAGATTAATCAGTAAAATGTCTTTTAAAATGTATTTAATGTTTTCCTCTGATAAAAAGAATTATCTTAATACTGTATGAAATTGGATAAATAATGTGTTAGGTCCAAGAACTGCATATGACTGTGTTATCTGTTAGCTGAAGGCACTGTATCAAGGCTAACAGTTCTATTTGATGTATTAAAATGTGATTGCTATAAAAGCTTGTATTATAATGGCCTCTGTGTTCTCAGCCTTAATGTAAATTTACATAGCCTTTTTCTACATCATAGCAGCAATAAGAAATAGGGTAAGTCTGTGAATCATGAGAAGGTCTGGTAAGGCATGTAAGAAATATGTGTACAATTATCAGAAGGCCACAAAGATGAGTTCAAGTTTCTCTAATGACTTTCAGTATTTCTTAGCCATCAATACTCTCTGTAAAATCCTCAGTTTTATTTTAAGCCACAAGAATATTTGTTTGCTGATAGATATTTTTAAATCTACCTGCAAGGCCAATGCATATATTTATTGTTGCCTGGGTGTCTAGTAGTTTTCAAAATTATGGTTCCAAATATAATATGAGAAAGTAATATATTTCCTTTTAAGATGTTTGCATTCCATCTTCCAAATCTCATCAAAATGAGATTGCAAAAAAAAAATCTAGTGGAGAAAACTTGAACAGGTTAATGCTGTATCAAACTGTTTCACAAACTATTAGCTGAAATTAGAGCCAATTCCAACTTCTTATTATATAATTAATCTATCGCCCAAGTCAAGTATTTTTTAAGATGAAACATTTTATTCCTGCTTACCTCAACACCTTAAGATGTGTCATGATCTGTCATTGCCATGGCTCTAACAATATTTTTTAACAAGGTGCATTTCATTATTCCAAGTCTAACTATTAAGCAGTGGGCACACTGTCAAATGTTTGGTGAAAATATCACCACAGATTAAAATTTGGTGGGTTGATCCTATGCAAATTCTACTTAGTGTCATGGAAAACCATTTATGTGCTTGTTGGAATCCTGTTTTTAAAGTAGAAGAAATGGGTCTCCTTGCAGGCTCCTGCTATAATTTTGGTCTGCTCACTCTTAAGCTTCCACCTTTGCCATATTCAGAGGAATTTGGAAAGGCTCCAGGCTTCCCAATTCAGCTACTGTTCAAAGGAAATGTGCTATTCTAGACCCACCACTATTAAAATATTTAGCCATATTGCTGACAATCTGTTCAGCAAAGGTCAGTATAATAAAAGTATCTTTAAAATTGCCCTAAAAGAGGAATGGAAAATAACACCTGAAAATAAGCTGCAACGAGGTTTTCCAATCTTTGCCTTTCAAGGTGATAGGTTTGAGCCGCCAACCTGGAAAAGCCTTTTGTTAGCTTGAAGGCAGTTATGGCAGCCTTCTAAAGAATATGTTACAACAAGACGAGCTCCCTTGTCAAAAGAAGGTGAGGAGAGTGATTTGTGTTTGTCTAGAAACAAGTGAGTTAAAAAGTTCACATTCTCAGAAGAAGACGAAAAGAAGCAAATGTAACAAAGGCTGTAGAAATGGCTAGGAGACAGGCACCCCAGCTACTTTCTTAGCAGTACAACACTTTGGAAGTCCTGGAATCAGTAATAACTAGTTTGGCATCTGGAAGCCATGCACATGAAGACACACGGGTATAATATTTAGTCTTTCTTAGTAGAAACTGAAGCCACCACGTTGTCATCTTTGGAACAGGCATTTCTTATGTTTAACTTGTAGATCGTGTAGTTTTGCTTCTGTATAATGAATTAAACTTGTAACCCAGTCTTTAGTCTGCACATTGAATTTCTTGTCTTCTTATGTCTCCCACTCTCTGTTCTCATGCTCACTTCCCTACTCTAGCTTTGTCTCATCAGGTAGATTAGATACACACAATGAAAGTATTAATTTTTAAAAGTTATTTTATGTATATAGGATTTTTGCATATATATGCTTGTCTGGTACTTGCTTGTCTGGTACCTCCAGAGACCAGAAGAGGGCAATGGTTCCCCTGAACTAGAGTTTCAGATAGTTGTGAGCTAACAGGTAGGTGTTGGAAATCCAACCCATGTCCTCTGAAAAAGCAGTCAGTGCTTTTAACTGCCAAGCCATTTCTCCAGACCCAAGGGAGGCATTTTTAAAGCTACATGAACGAGTCATATATTAAGAAGAGTAGCTGGTGATGAAACCTTTCTGGAAATGATTCCCATTAACTAAGAGAATCATTCCACCACATCCCTCCAACACTTGTTAAATGAACTGCAGCTTTTTTTTAAATTAAATTTTTATTTTTTATATTAATTAAAGTTTATGTACTTTCTATCCTAGCTGTAGCCCCATCCCTCATTCCCTCCCAATCCCACCTTCCCTCCCTCATCTCCTCCCTGCCTCTTTCCAAGTGCACTGATAAGGGGAGGTTCTCCTCTCCTTCCACCTGAGCCTAGCTTATGTGGTCTTATCAGGGATAGCTGCGATGTCCTCCTCTGTGGCTTAGCAAGGCTGCTCCTCCTCCCTCAGGATGGGTGCAGAGGTCAAAGAGCCAGCCACTGAGTTCACGTCAGAGACAGTCCCTGTTCCCCTTACTAGAGAAACCCACTTGGATACTGAGCTGCCATGAGCTACGTCTGAGCAGGGGTTCTAGGTTATATCCATGCATGGTCCTTGGTTGGAGAATCAGTCTCAGGAAAGACCCCTGAGTCCAGATATATTTGGTTCTTGTGGAGCTCCTGTCCTCTCCAGGTCTTACTAACTCCCCCTTCTTTCGTATGATTCCCTGCATTCTGCCCAAGGTTTGGTTATGAGTCTCAACATCTGCTTTGAATACATTGTTAGGTAGAGTCTTTCAGAGTCCCTCTGTGGTAGGCCCCTGTCCTGTTTCTTGTTTTCTCCTACACTGAGATAAAAATGACATGTCAGAGTGAAAGGAGGCTTCAGCATTTTCATTAGTGCTGTCATTAGAATTTCTGTTGGGATCAGAGTTATTTCCTTTCTTTGAAAATACTTGTGACAATAAGGCAGTCTTGTAATGCTGTACTGAACTAAAAAATAAGGATACTTGATTGTCCTTTGTTACCTTCTGAACCCAAATATAAAGGAAGTTTTTTTCATTTTTAATGATCCACAAATCAGGTAAGTCTTGAGATTATTCTTGAAGGCTGATTTAAGATTCAAGTGTTCCAAGATTCTTAGAGTCTGTAAATACTGATTTTTAGCAATCATAACTCCAGTTTTCTACTGTTTTTTATTTACTAAATTCCCTCTGAATTAATTCTACACAATTAAAGAGTAGAGCCTAAGAATACACTGGAAGACTTAGAAGGAAATAAAAGTAGAGGCAATGTCTATAGATTGTATGGAGTAGGAGAGCTGTCTACAGCTTGTTATACCAGTTAACATTACAAGTATTCAAGAAACTCTTCCACAGAACTCAAGAGAAACCGAACAGGATATTAAAAGAAAAACATCAATAAATTCTGCAGCCATTTATATGTGTGGTGCATGTGTTGTTTTTTTTATAAACAAAAGAGAGAGACAACATCACTTGTGATTTGAGAATAGCTAGCAATCAATATGCTTCACCCAGAAAGAAGAAATAAAACAACAAATAGAGCAACAGAAACAGATAAAATCATCATGGATTCTGTGTATATCTTTGAAAGAGAAGAAAGACACTTTCATATAACTTCAAAGGACTAAAATCCTCCTATGCCATTCCTATGCTAGCCATTCTCCCCCTCCAAGACAAAATGTTCCATAATCCTGGGTTTAGTTCATACTTAGTAAAGAAACAATTACATGTAGATGCTAGTAAGGCTCATGTTCCATACATAAAGAAGGTATGTTTTCTATTTCATAAGAGTTTAAGGTGGAGGTCAAGATGCATGATGTTCAAAAGTGGGGAGAAAATATCGGGTATCTCTAAGCTGCAGGATCAAGGAAGGAGTGCCCAATAATGAAGGTTCTTTTAGTTAGTGTTAATTGATATGATGGATATCAATTCAAGATTCATTTAAACTTCCTTGGGGCCAGTGGACAGGGGATGCTTTTGAGGGTTCTGTCTGATACTATGCTCTTAAAGTCACAGATTATCTTTGCTGTGTGGAATGGTGAGATGAGAGGTCAACATGCCTGTGGACATTATGGCATCCTCTGACAGAGGCAACCATTATAAAACACTGTTCCCCCCCCTCCAATATTCTATTCAAGTATATTGAAAAGTTCATAGCACCCTGCAAAAGGAGACATCTATTTCCTAGTCCTCAGGACACATGAGAACTGTCTCAAAGTGATTATCACATTTTTTGCCAAAAATGTGATTAAAGAATCTAGATCTAAACTTCAGAGATTTTCCTGAATTAATTGAGTGAGCCTAAAATACAATCACATCTATTTTTTGGTTTTTTAAATTAAATCTTTATTAATTAAACTTTATTCACCTTATATACCCCTGTGGTTCCCTCCCTCCTCCTGTCCCAATCCCTCCCTTCCTCCCCCTTCTGCACCTGTGTCTTTCCCCAAGTCCACTGATAGGGGAGATCTTCCTTTCCTTACTTCTGATCCTAGTCTATTAGGTCTCATCAGGAGTGGCTCCATTTTCTTCCTCTGTGGCCTGGTAAGGTTGCTCCCGCCTCAGGGGCAGGGTGATCAAAGAGTAGGCCAATGAGTTCATGTCAGAGACAGTCCCTGTTCCCATTACTATGAAACCCACTTGGACACTGAACTGCCATGGGCTATATCTGTGCATGGGTTCTAGGTTTTCTCCATGCATGGTACTTGGTTGGAGTATCAGTCTCAGGAAGGACCCCTGTGCTCAGAATTTTTCGTTCTGTTGCTCTCCTTGTAGAGTTCCTGTCCTCTCCAGATCTTACTATTTCCCACTTCTTTCATAAGATTCCCTGCACTCTGCCCAAATGTTGGCCATAAGTCTCAGCATCTGCTTTGATAGTCTTCAGGGAAGAGCCTTTCAGAGGCCCTCTGTGGCAGGCTCCTAAATTGTTCCCTGTTTTCTATTTCTTCTGATGTCCATCCTCTTTGTCTTTATGGATATGGATTGAGCATTTTAGCAAGAGTTCTCCCTCTTGATTAGTTTCTTTAGGTGTACAGATTTTAGTAGGTTTATCCTATATTATATGTCTATATG